>OW240919.1:121720737-122123237 GCA_933207985.1 Pelobates cultripes
TCACAGGGGTCCCCTCAAGACTTTCCTTGACTTATACACTCGTTGGTGAGTGGACAGGCTTTATTATGGCCTTCTCACTCACTTACCAAGTCTCTGAAACAATAAAATTTGTGATCCACAAGGTTCCTCGTCACTCCGACTGAGTCGTGCGTTTTAACCGGATTTTGCAGGGATTCTCTGGATTTGCTGTAACTTGCCAGGAATCGGCTGCTGGTTTAACCCTAGAGTGATGTATCCACGGAGCCACTTCGGCTACTTTTATCGCTGTAGGGGTAGACAGAAGAACAACATAAGGACCTCTCCACTTGGGCCCTAACGGCACATTATTCCACTCTTTAATCCACACTTGGTCGCCTGGGTGGTAACTATGAATTGTGGGATAAATATTCACAGGTAATCTATCTTGTACCCATTTCTGTACCTCCTCCATAGTCTTACCCAACTCTACAACCTGCTGCCGGGTAATTCCTTCTCCCAACTGACTCAAATCCCCCCTTAAGTTACTAAGCACGGGAGGTGGTCGCCCGTACATGATTTCAAAAGGAGAGAGGCCCATCCTTCTGGTAGGTGTACTACGGATTCGCAATAGAGCTATGGGCAAGAGAACGCTCCACTTAAGTTGGGTTTCCTGACACATTTTAGCCAACTGATTCTTAATAGTTCTATTCATTCTCTCTACCTTACCAGAACTCTGGGGTCTATATGCCGTATGAAGCCTCCACTTTATACCAAGCATATGAGTCAATTGTTGTAGGCACTGATGAACAAAAGCTGGACCATTGTCCGATCCTATAGAGCAGGGTAGTCCATATCGGGGTATTACTTCTCGTAGCAGGAATCTCACGACTTCTCCTGCTTTCTCTGTACGAGTAGGACATGCTTCTACCCAGCCTGAATAGGTGCACACCACTACCAGCAGGTAGCGATGTCCACCCGATTTAGGTATCACTGTATAGTCAATTTGTAAATCGGACATGGGAAGTCCCCCCATAAACTGGACTCCTGGTGGCTTTACTGGTCCTTGTCTTGCATTATTTTTAGCACACGTTACACATCTACGTACAATGGCCTGAGTCAAGTTGGACAATCTTGGTATGTAGAAATGTTTTCTGAGAGATTCTTCTGTACTGTCTCCCAGAATGTGTCCCGTTATGATAGTTTTGGACAATTTCTACCGCTAGTGATGCTGGAATAACTATTCTTCCATCTTCTAACTGATACCATTTGTTCTCCAAATACTTTCCAGGTTCAGTCCTTAACCACTCCTCTTCTTGAGCTGTATAAATTGGAGTCCATTGAGACAGTGGAGTTGGTATAAGAGCAGCTATATGCCCTACATATTCCTGTCTTCCTGATTCAGCAGCACGCTTAGCTGCACTATCTGCCATCCGATTCCCTTTGGTTACATCACCATCTCCTCTCAGATGCGCCCGACAATGTATAATACCGACTTCTTTCGGCTCCCGCACTGCTTCCAATAGTTGTAGGATCTCAGCTGCGTATTTGATTTCTTTGCCTTCTGAATTCAATAGTCCTCTTTCTTTATACAAAGCTCCATGGGCATGAGTGGTTAAAAACGCATACTTGGAGTCCGTGTAGATGTTCACTCTTAAACCTTCAGCCAATTGTAACGCTCGTGTCAGTGCTATCAATTCTGCCTTTTGTGCTGATGTTCCTTTCGCCAGTGGCCAAGCTTCTATCACCTTGTCTATCGTTGTTACTGCATATCCTGCATAGCGGATCCCTTCTTTTACATAACTACTGCCGTCGGTGTAATATTGAACATCAGGGTTCTGGATGGGAAAATCACGAAGATTTGGTCTACTTGAAAATACTTCATCCATTACTTCCAAACAATCATGTTGACTTTCAGTAGGTTGTGGCAAAAGGGTAGCTGGATTTAAGGTATTTACAGTCTCTAAATGCACTCTTGGGGTTTCACACAACATTGCTTGATACTTGGTCATACGGCTGTTACTAAACCAATGATTTCCTTTGTAATCCAACAACGTCTGTACTGCATGTGGAACTCGTACATAAAGTTCTTGACCCAGAGTGAGTTTATCGGCTTCAGCTACTAGCAGGGCGGCTGCAGCTACAGCTCTTAGACAAGGTGGAAGTCCGCTGGCCACTGCATCCAGTTGCTTAGACATGTAGGCAACAGGTCTTTGCCATGATCCCAAGTACTGTGTCAATACTCCCACAGCCATTCTTCTTTGCTCATGTACATACAGGTAGAATGGCTGTGTGTGGTCAGGTAGACCTAATGCTGGGGCACTCATCAAAGCCCTCTTTACATCTTCGAATGCCGTTTGCTGTTCTTGAGTCCATAAGAAGGGGTCGTGCTCTGTACCTTTGATAGCTGCATACAGAGGTTTTGCCAGTATCGCGTAGCTGGGAATCCATATCCTACAGAAGCCTGCTGCCCCCAAGAATTCTCGCACTTGTCTTCTATTCCTGGGTATCGGTATTTGGCACACAGCTTCTTTTCTCTCTGGCCCCATAATTCTTTGACCTTCAGAGATATGGAATCCCAGATATTTGACAGTTGGCAAACACAACTGAGCCTTCCTTCTTGACACCTTGTATCCTGCCTTCCAGAGGATGTGTAGTAGATCATGCGTTGCTTGCTGACATACTTCCTTTGTAACTGCTGCTATCAACAAGTCATCTACATATTGTAATAAAACACACTCTCCTGGGATAGACTCAAAATCTAGTAGATCTTGGCTTAGAGCTGAACCAAATAGGGTAGGTGAATTTTTAAACCCCTGGGGCAATCTTGTCCAGGTCATTTGGCGTTTCGAGCCCGTTACAGCATTTTCCCATTGGAAAGCAAAGATACATTGGCTCTCTACGGCAATTCGGAGGCAAAAGAAGGCATCTTTGAGATCTAAGACTGTAAAGTAAGTAGCCCCGCTCGGAATTAAAGCAAGCAGGTTATACGGATTGGGCACGACTGGATGTATACTAACAACCGCATCATTGACTGCTCTCAAGTCCTGCACAGGTCGATACTCATCTGTACCGGGCTTTTGAACAGGCAGCAATGGGGTGTTCCAGGGGAAGTACAGAATTTTAGGATACCATACCGTATGAACTTATCCAGATAAGATTGGATGTTCTTCTTAGCCTTCTGCGGAATATGATATTGTCTCAGGCTTACTGGATAAACCCCAAGTTTTAGTTCGATTTTAATAGGTGGAATATTGCGGGCCAGTCCTGGTGGGTTGTTCTCTGCCCAAACTCCTGGTATGTTAAATAAGGATTCATCACTCCTCGGGTTTTGGCTAGTCAACACTGTATAAAGTCGCCACTCTTCTTCCTTTGGTACGGACAATGTCATAATACCTGAGGGTCCATTAAACTTTAAGGATGTTGTTCCATTTGGTAGGAACGTAATCTGCGCTTGTAATTTGGATAGCATATCACGTCCCAGCAATTGGACTGGACACTCAGGCATATAAAGGAATTGATGTTTTACTACGTGGCCTCCCAATGTACAGAGTCGACTTTTAAGAACCGGTTTTTCAGCACTTCTTCCAGTTGCTCCTATTACAGTAATAGTTCTTCCAGATGGAGGAGCAACTTGATTAGTCACCACCGAATGTTCAGCACCAGTGTCGATCATAAACGCACTCCTTTTTTCCCCTATTGATACATCGACCATAGGCTCCGCTCGACCAAGGGGGATGGAGCCCGGTCGGTATCAATAGTCCTCCATGACCGTGTCAGCCAATCCCACAAAGTCCCTACCTTCTCTATCGCGGGACCTTTGCGCTGCTGGATAGTACCTATCTTCCCTTACACTTCCTCTGTTCCCATTACTCCCTCTATTACCATTACTCCCTCCGGGGCCTCCTCTACCTCTCGCTCTGCCTCTAAAGTTTCCATAACCTGCCCTGGGTAAGTCTCTCTCATACTGCTCTCTTTGCGGACACTCATTCCTCCAATGCCCTTCTTCCTTGCAGTACGCGCACTGATTCCTACTCAAAGGCTCCCTATTCCATCTACCATCGCCTCTATCTGGGCCCCGTCTATCTACGCCTGCGATCGCTACCGCTAGCATATCTGCCTTTCTACGCATCTTGCGCTCTTCCTCTTTCTTACTTTCTGTTTCCCTATTCATATATACTTTGTTCGCTACCTCCATTAGTTGGGTGATAGACATACCTGCAAACCCTTCTAATTTCTGTAGCTTGCGCTTAATATCTCCGTAAGCTTGGCTGACAAAGGCGGAGTTTACCATTCGGAAATTATCAGCGTCTTCCGGATTAAAGGGGGTATACAAGCGGTATGCCTCCAATAATCGGTCATAAAAGACACTGGGCGCTTCATCACTTTTCTGAATCACCTCAACTGTCTTCGACATGTTAATAGCTTTCTTCCCTCCGGCTTTCATGCCAGCAATTATAGCGTCTCTATAGGCTTTAAGTTGAGCCATATCTGCGCCATTTACATTCCAGTCAGGATCGGTGTTAGGGTAATGTGTTGCGGCCCATGCTGCCGGATTGGCTTGATTTAAAGCACGGGCTCTCTCCTCTAGCGCCTTAATGGCCGCTTGGTTAATCCTTGTCCTTTCCTCATTATTGAACAATGTCATTAATAACTGCTGGCAATCAGCCCATGTCGGGTTATGTGTCTGAACCATCGAGGTGAACAGATCGGTCATAGCTTGTGGTTTCTCAGTGTACGAGGAATTGTGGGTCTTCCAATTCAAGAGATCGGTAGTCGTGAACGGGACATATACGAAGACTGGGTCAGCATGTGCCATTTGACCTGCGGCATCGATATAGGCTGACCCAGGATTCAGACGAAGAGGCATCTGATAATGTTTTAATTGTTGGGTACCGGCCAGTTGTCGGGTTAGTATGGGGCTACGTGGAGGGGCGTCAGTTAAAGGTTCCGGTCGAGAGGTAATAGGGCATGAGGATGTGGGAACTTGATTTTGGGAAAAATTAGTGAATAGTATACTCCGAGCCGAGCTAGAAGAAGCTTGACCGGAAGTTTGAAGTGGCGCCAAATCAGGATATTCAGATCTAATGGGGGTTGGTCCTGGTTCCGGAAGGGGAGTTTTAATACGAGGGGGGGTGGATTCTGTACTGGAGGAGGAAGCGGAAGTGGATGGGGGCAATAGGGGAAGGGGTGCAGAACTTCCTGCATTCGCGTCACTTCCTCTTAAAGGAAAGTAAGGGGGCGGCAAAGGGATCTCGGACTCAGGGGGCGTGTCCAAAATGGGCCTAACACCAGTCCTAGTGGACAAACAAGTCCTGGCCACCATGAGGCGACATTGCTCCTCGTGGCATATCCGGATCCATTTTGGCGAGTCGTTTACGGCCTGCCCCCAACAATCAATGTATGGAAACTGTCCGTAAAGTTCAGGCCTACCTGACACAGCCACGTGTACACGCTGTACCAGGGTTGGATCCAAACTGCCACGCGGCGGCCATGCCGCAACCAAAATAGGCCACTCCCTAGTGCACAAAGTGACCAAACGTACAGGAGACATTTTAACCCCAAAATCACATATTTTGAATCCCTTTTTAAAATTCTTTACCATACAACCTAAGGGATCCGAAATCGTTGACTCTGACGCGCCCATACTTATCAATGGAACGTCGTTGACAACGAATACTATGCACGCGTTCTTATTCAACAGTCACACCCGTTTCCTCTGGCAACAGCACCACGTGGTACAGTTACCGAGTGAAACGTACACAATAACACAATAATCACTCAGGGAATTCCCGTACACACACAGCTGTTACACCAGTCACTAAATAATCAATATTATGCCCTTTGGCGAAACTATACAGTCACCCACGCTATAATTCTCTATATATGAATTACCCGTCTATAACACACCCCAGTAACATCGCCTTTTACTAGTATCGGTTACAGTACGGTTAGCATAGGTCAAAGCACAATTTAAGGTCACAATACAATTATTAGTGGTTACGGTGTTAAACATGCAATAGACGACAATGATTAGTACTTATATACAGTGTCAGTAAATATACAGGGTTATGGTACCGTGCACTATGATACAGCAACACACTATTAACACTCTCGCTAGACGGCTGAGCTCGCGCTATCTAACAAGATATACACTTTACTAACAATCTTTAACACATTTACAATCCCAACTAAACTATTGGCCAGTACCTTGAATGGACTACCTAAAACTATATACACCCGTTTTGGTTAGCCACACTGCCCAAGCACCACATATAGCGAACTAGAGGGCGAAATTTACAAAATTGCCCTTCTAGTCTATTTACTCTATCAAAAGTCTAGTGGGTTCCAAATTTACACGCCTTCCCACTTAGCCAAGATAGGTTGAGAGCTAGCGAACCGAATTTACACAGGCGCCGCTTAGTCTCCCGGTCCCTCCGACCTAGCGAACGTAATATACACCCTAGAACGCTAGTCTAGACAAGACACCGGTGTCCGGCTAGGGCTATTTACACAGGACCCCGCCTGACTAACCAGATCAAACGGTCTTACTAAAGAGCGTTCGATCGAGCGGTGCGCCTTCGCTCCTTCCCTCCGACAGAGGGGGCAGATTCCATACACAGATTTAAACCCCTTTTGGGCCTACCGCACAATCGGTATACCCCTAGTGGGTCTGCCGTCTAAAACAGCAGTTGTCTTACCTCCTCGTTCCTGAACCTGAGTTCACACTCATCGACGGGGACACCCCAGCACTTCTTACGTAGAGGCCGATGATCTCCTGGACAACAGACCAGTGGCGCCGAGACGAAGGGAGGTCCACGCAGAAGTTCAGGGGTGCAGCCGTAGAGAACGTGGGCAAAGATAGACCGTCTCACGCCTCTGCCTCTCAGCTACCGTTGAACGATGAGCTTCCCGGCCAATGCACCAAATGATACCGGAGAAACTGACGGAAGCAAAGCACAGAGGGATGGACACAGGTTTCTTCAGGAAGGAAGAGATTCTTTATTGGATCACCGATCGGGACTCAGAGGGACTAATGTCACCAAAAATACAGCAAGTTCTGAGCCCTGAACAATAGTGCAGGCTTCCTATATAGGCACATAACTCCTCCCATATTAAGCTCCACCCGCACATTCTCTTGACCAATCATTACAAATAAGAATTAACTTCCTGCTTGACCACATGGCTTGTCCAGCACAATGGAGGAGGGGAATACTACATCCTGTATCCTTGCACATGCTCCGTACACTACTGATCGTATCTTGCCTCGTGCAACCAACTGATCGATACGTCAGCATATGCACGTACACATGCCATGTGGTAATCTCGGCCTACTAAATTTATTTTTACCGAGATTCCACCACAATATCAGTACGTTGACTTTGGAATCCCATTGGAAGAGGCATATATTATCAGTATTTGCATTGTTTGTTTTTTGAACTTGTAGTTTTTGAGTTTTATAATATGACATATAAAACAAATAAGACAGATGGTACAGAAGATGAACATAGGGTCAGATTGCAATATATACGGTTACACTTTGCGGACATGCAGGACCGCCTTATATCATACAAAAACATAAAAGCAAAACCTCACTAAATATACAGTCTGCATTCAACTCCATAATTACTCCAGAGCACCCTGGTATTCTAGTAGTGTCTGATCACGATTTGGTGATGCAGGAAAGCTCTGGTATCAATGCAGGGCTAGTTTTTGCAACTATCATTCTGGTAATAAAGAGTACATAGCTATCAATCACAATCTGCCTGAGAAGCAATTCATTTAATACCAAAACCTAAGTGACCCGCATTTGAGCATTGATCTAACATAAAGCATAGTATCCTATCGCGAGTTAAAAGAAATTAAAACTAAATAGAACAGACCCTCGAGCGGACCACTCCCCCAGCAGACAGACCACCAGTGCTCCCCCCAGCCCTCTCTCAGGTTCCCTGGATCACTCTTCACCCAGAAGAAGCCGACCTTGCCCCATAATCCCTCAATCTAACTACTATTTTCCTACCAACTAAGTGCTGCAAGAGAAGAAACAGACGGGGTTAGATAAGAAGTCATTGAATTTCACAATTTTGCTCTCAATTATTCCATCTATGACACTCATCAGAGTTGGAGGATCTCGTGCCTTCCACGCCTTAGCGAGGCACAACTGGGCCACAGTCAAAATGTGCAGAATAATCCTTGCACCTTCGCAGGTATCTTTTGGGGGAACAAGCAAGAGCAAAACATAATTTGTTGAGATGGGGACCTGAACCTCAGCCACCAACTGTAAGGAGTTGCACCTGTTCCCAGTATGGCTGTATTTGGGGCAACTCCACGAAATGTGCAATAATGTACTTGTCTCAACTCCACATCTCCAGCAAGTCGGAGAGGTGTTTGGATATATCTTATGTATTTGGAGGAAGGTACCATCATAGCAATAGTTTGTATTGGTACACTTTGTTAGTTTATGTAAGGAATTAAAAGCTTTCAGCCAGCTTTGCATCAGGAACTGGAGAGCCCCTCTTACCTCTGAATATAGTGAGGCTTAAGAGCACTCAGCTTCGGTGTAAGTGAGGCAAAATTGTACAATGGTAACAATCTTGTCATGGGAGATAACACTTCAGAACTGGATAACAAGAAAGAAAAGTCATGGACCTCAGTTGTGTTAGGCCAAATGCTGGTCCCATATAGAGATTGCATAGCATGTGGAAGGAAAGAAATCAGGTCTGGACTTTCTAATATTCTTTGGTATCAGCAAGTAACTAGACATAGATGTTACCTGGGAGTTTAATGATTAGTTACCCATTGAGGATGTTTTGCTCCTACATGTAAGCGCAATGCCTGGGAGAACAGTGTAGCCTAGTGGTATTCCCTTATATTAGGGATTCACAATCCTCCTTTAGTAATGTGAAGAAATGAAACAGCATTCACTATTCTTGGCCTTCTGTGGCCTCATATGAAACTGATAAAACGTTGCTGTACAGTCTGAAAAAACTTCGTATGGACTGGTTTCAGCAGCATCTTAAACACATACAGCAATTTGGGTAATATCATCATTTTCAAAGTGTGGATTCATCCCAGCCACCATAATATAATATTTTTCCATGAGTGCAGATTCGACTTAATCATATCAATAAGTGGATGATAGTTGAGCTAATTAATATTTGTTATGCATAAAGAGCTTTTAACTCCTGTATATTAAATGAAGTCTATGCTCAATCATATGCATGAGCAGCTTTCAAACTAAGCTCCCTAGCAGGTATTCCCATGGGAAAAGTCTGTTTTTCTTTTCAACCTTCAACTTATAGTGGCAGAGTTTCGCTAATTGGTCTAAGAGGGAATTGGTGGCAGTCAATGAAGTGGACGGGTCAGTGCTTGTCAGCAAAATATTGTCTGCAGACAGGTTTAAGAGATAGTGTTTCTCATTAAATTGGATCTCTTGAAATAGCCGTTTGTTGTCTCAGTGCAATAGCTAATGGCTTGGCCAATATAAAGAAGATGGGGGAAAGGGGACAACCCAGACATGTACCATTTGTGATTGGGAACGAGGGAGAAGTGAACCCTGCATAATATATTTGGGCAATTGGCTTATAATATAGAACCATGAGCGCTGTAATTACATTCCGAGGTAAAGGACTCCAAGATCAAAGTCATATTCATCCAGTTTAACCTGTCAAAGGCTATTTCTGTATCTAATGCCATTAACAAGACTCTAGTCCCTTGAAAATGCATTAGCTGTAGTAGATTCAGTAGTTTATGTGTGTGGTCAGAATCCCATCTAGTTTTCACAAAACCCGCTTGCTCGGGATGAATAATATCTGGTACAGTAAGTGAAAGTCTTGCAGCACAAAGTTTAGCATATATTTTGGCGTCACTATTATGTAGTGAGATGGGTGTGAGATTGGAACATACACCCTATTCCAAATTATTATGCAAATTATAGTTTTCTCATTTACCTAAATAATTTATGTAAACAACAGTAAGCATAATTCTCATGTTATCAACTATTAAGAGTACAATTCAGGGGGGCGTGGCTAACCGCCGAGAGGAATGGACGTGTAACCCGTTCACTCCGGCAACACGGGTCGCAATCCGACTCCATCGAACGCAACACGGCGGCACAACTGCTTAAAAAACGAAGATGGCACAGCAGAGAGGCAAGAAGTCTGCACACAAAGCGGAAAAAATCAATTTCTTTGGACACAAGTCGCACCAGGAACCGGAGGAGGCTCGGGCCTGGTCGCAAGATGGCGGCTCCGCTACTGACAGCCCTGAGAACACAGCAGCATTGCAAGAAAGTGATCCTGACATACTCACCAAGAGCTATTTACAACAAGCTCTGGACACCCTGTCAAGCAAGCTAATTACATCGTGGCAACATACAGCGGATTCGCTGAGGAAGGACATGCAAGAATTAGGCAAGCGCACCTCCCACATGGAGAACAAGATGGCAGAATTTGCTACAGCACACAATGACATAGCTTCTCATTTGGAACAACTGGAACAAAAATTACTGGCGGCGGAAAATAAAATAACTGACCTAGAGGACCGCGCACGCAGGAATAACCTGCGCATTAGAGGGATCCCAGAGGATGTTGTGCCGGAGAACCTGCAGGCATATGTCAGAGGCGTGTTTAACGCTTATGCTCCAGACATACCAACCGACATGTTACTCGTGGACCGAATACACCGTCTGCCTAGACCACGGTTCCTGCCAGAAACTGCACCGCGGGATGTACTACTGCGAATGCATTATTATCATATCAAAGAGCTTATACTCAAGTCAAGCAGAAATAAAGCGACACCACTAGAAGGTTACCCAAATCTGCTGATTTTTGCAGATCTATCGGCGTCTACTCTTCGCAGAAGGAAAGAGTTCGCTCAGGTCGCCAACTCCGTGAGGGCTCATGGCCTCAGATTCCGATGGGGCTTCCCTACCAAAATGTTGGTGACGAAAGATAACACCACCCAGGTTATCACATCACCTGAAGATGGACTCCATAAACTACAATCCTGGGGATTTATGCACCAAAGACCGGAGCCTCACACCCCACCTGCCAGGCGCATCCCACTGGACTGGCACAAAGCATGAACTGCTGGACATACGCAAGTATAAATCTGATTATGCCTAGGCGCTTGCAATGGACTCGAGGGCTGGGGAAATATCCCAAGGTCTATATATGCTAAACAAAAACAAAAAAAAAAAAAAAATGTTCAGGTTAACACGGATTGGTTATAACAAGTTAAATTACCTAGTTCCTTAAGGTTACTTAAGCTGGCAAGCAATACCTCCCCATCATTTGATGGAAGTATGGGGCTGAACCCCCCCCCCTAGCAACCTGTAGCTTACGGGAGAGGCGATGAGTTGCAGAGGACACACACATTCTCTCCGTGTGCCTCATCAAGAGCATAATGTGAGGGCAACACTGTTACGCTGCTTAGTAAAATAATATAAAAAAAACAAAAAAAAAAAAACAATTGGTATAACACAAGCACTGCTTATAATCAATAGATGCTCATTACCGCAACGAGCTCTCCCAGCTACTAGGGAGCAAGATGCTGTCCTACTGGATGTACTTACCAGCTGCTGATTATGACGAATATAAGTGTATATATATGTATTTACTACTACACCTGACAAAAATCTCTCCTAGTCCCATTACCGTTTACCCCCTTTCTCAATAGAATTGTACACACACCAAGAGCCTATACGACTATTAGTACTTACTACATAGGTGGCCTGGTGCGACCGACCGTCTCCAAAGGTTAAGAGACAGCGGAAGACCCATAGCCATGACACGGAAACATGCTAGTTTCCACCCCCACGGTACTTACCACCAGTACCAAGACACATATATGTATATACTTTGTTTTTGTTTCTACCCGGTTTACACCTCCCCAAGTTTTTGACCCCAGTCCCGCAAAGATAAGGAAGTCCAAGCCACTACCCATACCAGCTAAGATCACTATTACCCACACAGGGGCACTCTTGCCTGATATATGCACAACCAACAAACACACCCGACTAGAAGATACAATCAGAAGTAAATTAAAAACTCAGTGTCCAACCCATATAATAGTACACTATGAAAATATACTCACATAACGTACGGGGACTGAACACCCCTCATAAACGCAGAGTTCTGTTAGAGGAAACTAAGAGGGCTAAAGTAGATATTATGTGCCTCCAGGAAACGCACTTTGTGCGGGGGAGAATACCAGAATTTGGGAAACAAGATTATCCGACGCAGTACCATACGACCTATTCTTCCAAAACAAGGGGAGTGTCCTTTTTGTTTCACAAATCGCTTACCTTTGAACTGCTAAATATTAAAACAGACGCACAAGGTCGGTACTTAATACTCCACTGTCAAATCAACAGAGCCATATATACCTTAGTAGGCATATACAGCCCTAACTCTAACCAGCGCAATTTTTTGCATAAAGTGCTGAGCAAATTACCCCATGAACACAGAGCCGGCATCATAATATGTGGCGACATGAATCATATTCTCCAACCGACTATGGACACGACAGTATCGTCTAACACTCCCAGACATAGATCCTTAATACCACAATGCAAAGCCATCACCAAGCTCTTACTTGACCACAATCTATATGACATATGGCGAACAAATCACCCGAGTGACAAAAGTTACACTTTCCACTCCAAGGTGCATGGAACCCACTCCAGAATAGACGTCATATTGGTGTCACAAGATTTGGTGCCCTCCACAACACAGAGTAGCATAGGGGACATAGTGTGGTCGGACCATGCTCCGGTAACCCTCATAACCCAGGATGCTTACAAGCACAGAGGGAAAACCCAGTGGCGATTAAATGACACCCTCCTATACAACGACACCTTTCAAAAGGAATTGGGGACTGAGATAGATAGATATTTTCAACTTAACAACCAACCTGACATATCACCTACTACATCTTGGCAGGCACATAAGGCAGTGATTAGAGGTCAGCTCATTAGCAGAGCGTCCTTCCTAAACAGGACCTCTCAACAGGCGCGCCTCACACTACTGACCAAACTGCGTGACCTAAAAGCAGCCCAGCTGCTACACCCCACCCCCGACCTCGACATTGAAATAGAACAAACTACAAATCAATTAAATGATCTCCTACTTCAAAAAACAGCGCGCACTTTACAAACACTCAAACTGAAGCATTACACCCAGGGAAACAGAGCGGGGAAAAAATTAGCATCTTTACTGAGGCATCACCAAGCCCACGCCAAAATACCATATTTACTCACTAGCACAGGAGAGAAAATATACAACCCCATAGACATTAATGAAGAAACAGCAGCCTACTACCAAAACCTGTACAACCTAACAAAAGATCCCCAAACACATCAGCCAACACAAGTGGAAATTGATAACTTCCTATCGCAGATAAAATTGCCAAAATTAACACAACAACAGCAGGACTCCCTGATAGAACCGATCACACTGACAGAGTTACAGCAAACTCCCTTCGGGGAAATCACCAGGGCCCGATGGCTTCACGAACACTTACTACAAAGTCTTTTCGAACATCCTGAGCCCCTACCTAGTACACACACTGAACCATATTGTACACACAGGGAAGATGCCAGTGGAAATGCTATTAGCACACATAGCCACGCTACCAAAGCCAGGGAAACCACCCACGCAACCTAAAAATTTAAGACCTATTTCACTGTTAAACACAGATACGAAACTATTAGCCAAAATATACGCCAATCGTGTAGCGGCCATAATCCCCTTTATTACACACCCGGATCAAGTGGGATTTGTAAGGGGGCGACAGGGGACTGACGGGACTAGGAAGCTCCACAGCCTCCTCTATAATGGGACGCCTCTCGGAGAGCCCAGGGTCTTTATGTCCCTGGACGCCGAGAAGGCGTTCGACAGACTTCACTGGAACTTCCTGAGAACTGTCCTACAAAAATTTGCATTCCCACAACAATTTCTATCCCTACTATTAGCACTATACTCCAAGCCATCAGCACAGGTTGCGAACGGCGGGTTCGTATCCAAGCCGTTCCTTATCACAAATGGAACACGGCAAGGATGCCCGCTCTCCCCGGCCTTATACATTCTTGCGTTAGAGCCATTAGCCCAAGCAATACGGGATAACAACCAAATCAGAGGTGTGGAAATTAAAAATAAAACATACAAAATAACGATGTTTGCAGATGACGTAATGCTCTCCCTGTCTGACCCACTCACCTCTATCTCAGAACTCCAGAATCTGCTGCAACAGTACAGCAATTGCTCATATTACAAATTAAACAGTTCTAAAACGCAAGCAATGAGTCTGCATGCACCTGCATTGCTGTATACAGCCTTGCAACAGAAATACCATTATGAATGGAGACAAGACCACCTAACTTTCTTGGGTATAAAATTCACGAGACTAGAAAGGAACTTACATCGGGAAAATTACGGCAAACTCCTCACATCCATAAAACAGCAGCTAGCGAATTGGAAAGGGAAATACATATCATGGATAGGTAGAATAGCAGCAGTCAAAATGAAAATTCTCCCGAGACTGCAATACATGTTCCGTACATTACAAATTAGGCTCTCAAAACATTCCTTCACGACGCACAAAAATTGATTAACACCTTTGTCTGGTCCCATAAGAAACCCAGAATAGCAGCAAAAATCATGTACCTCACATATAAAGGAGGGGGAATGGGATTACCACACATAGCCACGTACTACAGATCAGCTATACTCGCACCGTTGGTCAACGAATTACACCAACATGACAAACCATCCCCTTGGGTAACGGTAGAGGCTGACCTAACTGGGGGGCAAAAAATAACGCACCTAGCCTGGACACCGCCACAACTTAGAAAAAAATATAAAGATATGTCACCACTCACAGCTACAACATTACGAGAATGGGACAGATTTAATAAGGAACAAGGATTTGATGAGGGGCTATCACCAGCCTTCCTCCTAGATTCATTTTATGGTCTGATACCTTCATTGAACATAACGTCCTGGAGCAATAGAGGTCTAATATACTTGCATCAGTTGTTTGATCAGGGAGAGATCATCCCCTTCAACCGACTGCAAAATAAATACCAATTACCCAATGCAGCAGCATTTGCGCACAGACAGATAAGCTCATGGCTGCAGACAAATAGAAAAGTACTGCCTGCAGCAAACAGGTGGAACACTTTCAATGCATTAGAAAGTCTCTGCACACAGACGAAGAGGCCACTCAAGCTAATCTCTATACTGTACAATCGCCATTATAGTGTACCAGACCCGCATACACTACAGTTTGTTAAAGCATGGGAAGTTGAACTAGGAAAACAGTTAACAAAAGAGCAGTGGTCATATATACTGTGTGAGAATAAAAAACTTACACTTAGCACAACCCATCTGGAACTAGCCAGGAAATTATTATATCGCTGGTACTTAGTACCAACCCGACTGAAACATATGATACCTAAGAATACAGGACTGTGCTGGAGATGCAATAAAGCTCAAGGTTCCATGCTACACATTTGGTGGGAATGCCCAACCCTAACACCATTGTGGACGGAAACACAGACCCTAATTAAAAACATTACAGGTGTAGCTCTCGCACACACCCCCGAACATTACCTCCTACAGTATATACCACCAGGCCATACAAAATCATCCCGATACTTAATATATCACATTATCTCGGCGGTTCTGTTGCATATCAGCAAACACTGGCAAAAACAGACGATCCCCAACATACAGAGCTGCATAACCCACATTGAAACCATAAAGAAGTATGAGATAATGGCCAGGTCCAACAATCCCCCCAAAAAATTTTGGAAGGAGGCGTGGGAAAAATGGGACACACGCCAACAGACGCAGTGACAAGTTAAACACTCTAAACACCTTTGTGTGGTAGCTCACAAGACAACGCTTTAAGGAAAGAGCACTAGGCAAACCTTCCTAAACCTTCTTTAACATCACTCTTTGACCATATGAAAGCCTGCACACACTACCCTCACCTACTTAAGCTGGTTGCGTACACTGGTGCAATTTATTAAGGCCAACGAACAGGCCTAAAAGCTGGACCAAGCTAAGGGACCAATACCTGCCCCCCTCCCCTCCTCTACCCTTCTCTTTTTCCCCGCATTATACCCAGGTTATGCCCCAAGTTTATATTCCCCTGTTCATTGGAATAGTAGCTAGGTGTCAGGGAAGATACGGGTTATTTTCACAACTGAGCAATTACCGACACTGGCACAGCGAAGAGAAAACTCCTACCATCACGACTGATGGTCAAGAGGGAGAACTACATAAATATGGGCACGACAGCAATGCCAGGATACTCTGTTTAATACTCTGTTTAATACTCTGTTTAATGACAATTTGTTTAACGATGTACCTATATTACCACTATCATATGTATGCTTCAAACTGGCTCTCATCAAGACACAGATATGATAGCTCATTGTCAATACATGTTGCTCAAAAGTTGTACTCTCTATGTTGTACTCATGAATGTAACTTGCATAACCTGTATACCTGTAATACGACTGTGAAATCTTATAAAATGCAAATAAAAAAAAAAAAAAAAAAGAGTACAATTCAAATTTTATTGAACAAACCTCCTAATGATAACAGTATTTTTTTAAACCTAAAAAGCTTACAATGCACTGTTCCAAATTATTACGCACAGAAAAATTCAAAACACTTTATAGGTTGTAAAGAACTGAAAATTGTAATTTGTTGTGTTTGCAGCATATTTACTGAAATCAAAAGCTATTTCAATCAAAGTTATAACAACATTTTAACTTTTTAAACATTTTAACATTTTATTTGATAGCAGCTTCACAAGTCTTGCATCCATTGAACTTGTGAGATTTTTGACTGCTTGAATTTGTTTGCAAGATGTCAGAATATCCTCCCAGAGCTGCTGTTTTGGATGTAAACTGCCGTCCACCCTCATAGATCTTTTTCTTGAGGATGCTCCAAGGGTTCTCAATAGGATTGAGGTCAGGGGAGAATGGAGGCCACACCATGACTTTCTCTCCTTTTATCCACATAGCAGCCATTGATGCAGATGTATTCTTTGCAGCATGAGATGGTGCATTGTCATGCATGAAGATGATTTTATTACAGAAAGCATAGTTCTTCCTTCTGTACCAGAAAGTGGTCAGTCAGAAACTCCACATACTTTGCAGAGGTCATCTTTACACCTTCGGGAAGCCTAAAGGGGTCGACCAGCTCTCTTCCCATGACTCCACCACCGCCTTGCTGACATCGCAGACTTGTTGGAACAGGGTGGCTGTCCACCAACCATCCACTACTCCATCCATCTGGCCCATCCAGGGTTGCATGGCACTCATCAGTGAACAGGACTGTTTGAAAATTAATCTTCATGTATTTTTCTGCTCAATGCAGCCATTTCTGCTTGTGAGCATTGGTTAGTGGTGGCCGAATAGAAGGTTTATGCACAATTGCAAGACTCTGGAGGACTCTACACCTTGATGTCCTTGGGACTCCAGAGGCACCAGCACCTTCAAATATTTGTTTGCTGCTATGTAATGGTATTTTAGCAGCTGCTCTCCTGATCCGATGTATGGATCTGGCAGAAATCTTCCTCAATGTGCCTTTATCTGTACGAACCAGTCTGTGCTCTGAATCAACCACAAATCTCTTAATAGTGCGATGATCACGCTTAAGTTTTCGTGAAATATCTAATATTTTCATACCTCGTCCAAGGAATTGAACTATTTCACTCTTTTTCGGCAGCAGAGAGATCCTTCTTCTTCCCCATATTGCATGAAAATGGTGCTCTGCTTAATAATGTGGAACACCCTCTTTTAGTAGTTTTTCCTTAAATTGGGCTCACCTGGCAATCTAATTATCACAGGTGTCCGAGATTGTTTTCAGTGATCAAAAGAGCCCTGAGACACAATGCCATCCATGAGTTAAACTGAAAAACAAACTATTTAATCTTTGTGACACCTAAATAGATTTTGCATAATAATTTGGAACAGGGTGTATGTGGGGATCTTTGGGAGGTTTATAACATGGGCTGCCAACACCTCATTCAGCAATGCTCCTGATTCCACCCTGGCTGCAAGTCATTTGACTAAATATGGGCTTAATATAGGTGCAAATTTTTTATAGTAAGAGCCTAGTAGCCCACCCAGACCTAGAATTTTGTGACATGGCAGAAATGCAATTATGGACTGCATCTCCTCTGACATAATATGGGCTAGTAAACTCTGTCGTAATATGTGCTAGTAAAATATGTACTAGTCCAAACCTCTGTCCCGTAGGATCTAAGAGATAAGAGATCTTCGACTTTACCTGTCGTTTTTCAGTTGATGAGCTAAAATACCCCTGCCCTATTGTCTTGGGTATAATATTTGCATTTTAGTCATCTAAGGATGTAACCTGTTTGCTGTGCATAATACAGTCATCCTAGCCACTTTGCTAATAGTAGCTAGGAAGGCAGTAGAAGGAGTTCTTTTTTTGAGGGCATTAGCCTGAGCCAATTGTGTCATTAGTTGATCTTGTGATCTTTGTTTCTTTAAGGCTGAAGAATGTTTGAGAAGTAAGCCTTACGTATGTAAGCCTTATAGGCCATCCAAAACAAGTCAATGCCTATAGTCTCTGTGTCATTCTATTAAAAATACTGTTGTATTTATTTTGGGTACATCAGTAGTTATCTGCTCTGTCGTAATATGTGCTAGTAAAATATGTACTAGTCCAAACCTCTGTCCCGTAGGATCTAAGAGATAAGAGATCTTCGACTTTACCTGTTGTTTTTCAGTTGATGAGCTAAAATACCCCTGCCCTATTGTCTTGGGTATAATATTTGCATTTTAGTCATCTAAGGATGTAACCTGTTTGCTGTGCATAATACAGTCATCCTAGCCACTTTGCTAATAGTAGCTAGGAAGGCAGTAGAAGGAGTTCTTTTTTTGAGGGCATTAGCCTGAGCCAATTGTGTCATTAGTTGATCTTGTGATCTTTGTTTCTTTAAGGCTGAAGAATGTTTGAGAAGTAAGCCTTACGTATGTAAGCCTTATAGGCCATCCAAAACAAGTCAATGCCTATAGTCTCTGTGTCATTCTATTAAAAATACTGTTGTATTTATTTTGGGTACATCAGTAGTTATCTGCAAGAGAGTTAGCAGATGTTCTATAAGTCTACATGTTCCTTTCCCCCTATATGAAAAGGTTTCATTGTACTAAAGAACAATAGGGACATGGTCGGACCATGTAATAAGGTCCATAATAAAAGAGCCAACTTACTGTAAGAGCGAGGGATTTACGAGGAATATGTATATTCGGGAGAATGTATTTTGAACAGGTGTGTGAGAAGTGAACTTGATCTCCCCAATGTTGAGGTGGTGGTGACATTGCTGTCTGCCGAACGCAAGGCCAGAGATGTGGCCCAATCGCTGCGATCTTAGGCCTGCGATATGGAGCCCGACACCTCTGCTTTTAGTTTTTTTCAAGTTGCAGGATCACATCACTGTAAGTATTTTGAAGTCGTGTGGTAGAATTGGCCTTGGAAAGTCAAAGAAATACATTTTAAAAATGCATATGTTAGGGTCACAAGCCAGAGCTCCTCAGCCACACGTCTCACTTCATCAACTGCCAACCACCTGTATTTACATTGTTTTGTGTTAAAGATGTGGTCAAAAGGAGACATGTCACACTTATCAATTTCCTTTTCATTCTGCTAACTTTACTATAAATTACATGACCTTAAAGTGATACGACAAATTGCCTGGTGGCAGGTTCTTGTTCATTGAACCCCTACACCACCATGTTAACATTTATTGGAGCCGTCAGATGTGCAAAAACATATGTGAAGACAAATAGAGATGGCCTTTATCAAATAAGTAAGGAGACAGCAATCTTGGTGCACTTACAAGAATCCAAGCAGCACTCCCAGCATAGATGTGGAAAAAAGAGAAATGATCCGGCACTTATGAACTCCCAAAACAGCAATTTTATTAGGAACCAACCAGCAACATTTCAGCCTCAAACACTATGTCCCCCTAGTTAATACTAGGTGCCCCACCATGAGGGATCTGTGCCAGGTATACCTTTATTGGATTAGGAACTATGTGGCAATAGCTGCCCTGTCGATTGTGTTTTGTAGTAACAGGAAACAGCCACTGGCTGCTCGCTGTTTAGGATCACTGTGCTGTGAGCAGTGGCAGGAGGGAGGATTTAACCTGCCTTATTTTTTTTTTTTAATTCTTTATTTTTGTTGTGCATGTTATACATAGCAATGACATACGCCACAACAGCGTGTCTAAGAATGTACTTAGGTTGAACAGTGGGAAGAGGAATGCACATTTTTGTATAATTATAGTAAACATCAGTTTGGCTAAACAGTGAAGACGTTAAATTGAAAATGAAAAGGTAGCTTATCATAACAGTTATAACTGACTATAGCCTCGCTAAAGTTGCTGTGACTGCCATAAGACAACATATGAACCGATTGATACAGGCTAGGTCTAGCTGTTATACATGGGTGAGTCACATATAGGTAGAAGACATTAAAATTAAGATGAAGAGGTAGCTTATGGCAACAGCTACAACAGCTATAACAGAATATATCCTCGCTAAAGTTGCTGTGACTACCATAAAATAAAATTTGAACTGAGTGCTACAGGCTAGGTTCAGCTGCTTCACATGGGTGAGTCGCATATAGGTAGAAGTCAATAAAATAAAGACGAAAAGGTAGCTTATCGTAACAGTCACTACAGCCATAACTGAACATCTCCTCGCTAAAGTTACTGTGAATACCGTAAGATAACATATGAGCTGATTGATACAGGCTAGGTCTAGCTGTTATGTATGGGTGAGTCACATATAGCATTAACAGGCTGAGCATGTGTGCTTGCTGGCTGCGTGAACCCAGTCAGGCTGGCCCATGTGAGTCATATATGGAAGTCCCAGCAGTGGCAACTGTTGTTTGCGGTTAGTCCCATAGTTGCGGTACCGCTTTAGGTAGCGGGCTTTAATTCAGCCTATTCCCAAGGATGGGAAGTGTGAGTCTTGTGTATTGAGGGCTAGGGTGGCTGTTGCAGTCCGATGGCTCTGTTGGGTATCCCTCCTGCCCCAGGCCAGTAGATAGGCCAGCATCTTCGTGCCACGGACTTGGGGGCTCCTGGGGTCCCTCCCCTCCCTTCTAAGGGGTAAGCAGGAGGATTTGGTGGTAGGCGGCCGATGTAGCGGGTGATCCTCCGCCTGTGTGGATGATGCCGCGGGGTTCTGCCCCTCATGGCCCTCGGCCTAGGTGATCTCTTAATGGGAGGAGGTTTATGTGCTTTAGAGACATGGACGATCATAGGGGGCCCCCTCACCATCCGGCTCTCAGCCTCCCGGTCGTCCTCCCGATGTTGGGGCTTTGCTGCTTTTTGGCGTGCCTCCAATCCTGCCCAGGAGCGGGTAAAAATTTCATCCAGCCTCCTTTGAGTGATCTGTGCCGGGCTTAAAGGCTCCTGTTCGGTTTGCTGGGAGTTTTCTTCTTGTAGGGTATGTTGGGCCGCCATCTTGTGTGTTTCTGCTTGGGCAATATCTCAGCTAGTTAGGGCGATTAACTTAAGTTGCTTGGTTCCAGGTACAGGCTAGGGTGGACCGGGATAACCCCCACCGGTCCATGGGGGGGGAACAGGGCTGTATTACAGGCTTGGGAGGGCACTAGGTCGCGCAGAGCGGGGAAATCGGCCGCCTCACCCGTCCGGCGATACTGCTAGGCCTCACTCCCGACACCCTCGACGGACGTTCCGTGCACCCGCGGGCGGCAGACCCGGGGCACCTCGGCTGGTTCCTGAGGTAAGTACGATCAGGCTTTAGGTGTTTTTGTAGGTTCTGGCTGGCTGGAGTGCATTTATTCCGGCTAGAAGAGAAGATTGAGCTCGGAGCTCACACGAGGCACGTCCAGCCGCCATGAAGCTCAGGCCCCGCCCCCTTAACCTGCCTTATTTACTAATACTAAGTAAAAAAAATATTGAAATTCCGGTAATAATAACCAAATTTTGTCCAAAAACAAATGAACAAACGGACAAATGTGTTCGGATGAAATTAAAATTTTGGCAGCACCCATGTCTAATTTTAGTATTGATTTATAGAATCTCCTTATTAGTACCATGGAAAAGCAAATCAGGTGCATATATGTGGTAATACAAGGTCTTTGATGGCTCTAAGATACCAGAATAGGAAATTAGAGTGCAGAGGTTTAAGGGTTTAATAAAATTAACAGAGTAGCTAAAAATTTACTGCAAGTAGGAATTTTGCTTTTCCTACCAATCTGAAATAACAGTGCACTTGCTATTTACAAATTAATGTTCTAAGCCATTTGTAATATGGAGCATTTCCAATACAGAATCGTCAAAAACTATACATAGCCTCTGATGTCAAGTACACATATCTAGATATAGTAGCGAGATCAGGCTTCTACTCGGCACCCAGTCTGCTGGTTCTAGTGCAAACACTTGTCCTTTCTACCAGTGAACGGGACTCATCCTAATGTCGAATATGTAGTCCACGCTACAGATATTACATAACAGTTTAACCAGAAACTAAAGATGCTAAACGTTTACAAAGAGGAAGTGAATTATACCAGTTCCTATCTCTTGAAAACAAATCTATCCAGATTAGCAGATTAAATAAACAGATTGCTTGTGACAATAAAGAATCTTAAAATAATAATTTTTGCTGTTGTCCTGCAGTACTAACAAACTCATGCACATGTATTAAACTCCAATGTTTTGTATGTAGGAAATCATTCTACTCTCCTATCAAACAAGAATGAACAACTACATTATAATTTTCAGAATGGGTGGTAAAATAATTCATACATGAAAGTTTAATGCCAATCGTAGATTTAGTATCTAGCCATAGAAATCAATACGAATATGGAATTTAAATTGTTTATACGTAAGATCCCTTATGTAGACTAGTTATTCTCAAATGCTAATACATTATGTTGATGTTGATGAGTCCTCTTGATGAACTGTTAAAACTTAAAGTTCTCATATACAATATCTATTTGTCCCTGTTGTGTGACCTGCCAAGTAATGTGAATCTAATATGATTCTGATAAATATGAATTCTTCCTTTGGTCATGAATTTATCATTGTTGCACATAGTCTATAATGTTAGAAAACTTTCAGCATTATATCAATACTTATTAGTTAAGTCTCATTATTTCCTCATTAAAGGAATTCTCCAAGCACTCTAACCACTGCAGCTATTGCAGTGGTTATGGTGCAAGCAGGCTACGGCTGCAGCTGTTCTGTGTTTCTGTTTTAAAGAATTTTGACAATCAACAGAAATCACTGGTACAGAAATCTTCTCCTTTGCTGGAGATGTTATAATAATTTTGTTCAGCGATCACAACCATTAGTCTCCTTAGCCCCATAACAGCTACAACAAACTATATTAGTTATGTTGCTTTTTTGTCTACAATGATTAGTTTTAGAATGGAATTAAAATGTAATTACAAATTGCAAAATGGCCACCATTTAACCCGTGCACAGAGGCTCATACCGAGCATCATTGATAATAAGTAGTCCATCTTTTGGACCCAAACCTCTCTTTTTCTCGTTTTATCTATCACAGTAACCAAGGAGCTCAGAATTATGGGATGCATGAATGTTTCACATCAACAACAGCTATGTATGTTCAACAAGTGAATATAATAATGTCCAAATACATATTACACAATTCATAAATCTTGTAGTCACCTACAAGTTCTGGGATAATTATGTTCCCCTACCATACTACCAAACAAGCCCTCTCCCACTTATGGCCAACTGAAATTTTGGTAGATGTGGACTTAGTATTTTATATTATTTCACAACTCATCAATACGTTTATAGTTTTAATAAGATTATTTGTGCTGGAAAGCACGTGTGGAGGTGATGTAACTAATGTGGTTTGAGTTCCATGGAAAGAGTACACAATGTGCTTTGTGATCATTTCAGTGGTTCCTTCCAGGTCATCTTTGGGATTTTCAGCTGTAGCTAGAAGTTATGAATCACCCTTAGCATTGTAATCAAGATGCAATCTATCTGGTATACAGGCTAAAACACAAATTAAATCCTGTAGATATGTAGAAGCAACAATATCCTATTCAGTCAGGGTGTCTTGAAGATACATTGACTAATATGAATTAAAATGTGCTCTGTCACTCCCTCTGCTGAGTAAAATGGCACATTTCTGACTTATCTCAAATAATTAATTGATAAGTTAATAAACCAATTACCCCGTCAGAAATGGAGAGATATGGTAAAATGGAATTTGCATTGCAAAATTAAGATCAAAATATCTGCAGATGGAGATCTAAGCAGACAATTTTCAATATATTTGCCAGTGCACTATTTAATATTTAGGCATAAAAACTATTGTAATATTTAATGGGACATACCAACCCCTTTCATGTTGTGACATTATGGGTGAAGGCCCAGAGTTTTAACGAGCTCTTTTTAAGTGATTTGGCGAAAAGTGGAGGAAACGTTGACATAATTGACTTACTTTTTCTGTTTGGGATGGGATTATGAAGAAGTTCACTTTTCATAGAGTGACCATGTACTGGGTGCTCATGTCATTACATGATCATCCCGGAGCACTGGGATGTAGAAGGATTTGGCTGCCCTTAATTGTTGCAACCTTTCCAGGTTGGCTAAATTACCATGGACCTTATACACTGATTTGGTGCATCCAAATCCTGCTACATATTGCTGGTCACTGCACAACATGAACACAAAATTGCATTTCACTGTGATATTCAAACCAGAGAGGGTAGACTTACGGTTCCATGATTCCTTCACGTGAAAGCGGTTTGACATGAAGCAACATAATAGCTCTGCTAAAAATCAAATACCTTCAACATTTGAATACAAATTACTCTGTTTGTTACAGCTTTGCTCACTAAATCTTGAATTGTGGAGAATTAACCAGGGAATAACAGATTTTAAGCAACAAATGGAAAAATTGCTGAGTTGGAGAATTTGTTCTTTAGAGAGACTATTTTGCCCTTTCTTTAAAAGATATGGTACCTAAAGCATACTAATAAAAGCTTTGATGATGGCATTTTATTTCCCAGTATTATATTATCTCTGTTTCTCTACTGTGGGCCTAGGCGTTTCTACTGATTGAGGTCTTTGCTGAACAGTAAAACCTCTTGACTTGGGCAAAATAGATGTGTGTTTCAATGGACACAGGAAAGCCCTATTGTTTGCATGCTTATTGCTTGCTGATAGAAATAATGAGCACACGTTTACAGTAGCTCTGACATTACAGTTACCTTTACTTCATCTGCTCCAGCTGCATATAACCCTCAGGAAGCCTTTACAATGCACAAAGTTTGTTCTTGGGTGTGAAAGAAAACCGTGTTTTAGTTGGCAGCAACTTCCTTTTACAAAACTCTGCTGCCTTGACAAGAAACCGCAGCATGACTTCTGCGCTGTTGAATGTTTCAACTGGCAGGGTAGCCTTTTTCCACATTTCCTTGGTTTAAGGAAACAGATTTTGAACTTTTTTTTTTGTAAACTCAATGCCAACATATAACAGCTGGAGTTAGCATATAATTCATGTTGTGATTTAAAAAAAAAAAAAAAAAATTGCATGCAGTTACTGCTGAATAATAAAAAAAAATTAAAAATACCTTTTTCTTTATAGTGAAAACCTATAATTTCTGAATGCCTATAGTCATTTTGTAAAAATATGTCAAGCTACATTTTTTAGCACATACGCACACGCACACACTCTCTCTCCATTTTGATTTATTAACCTTGAGCCTTGTTCACCCAATTTATAAAACTTTTTAAAGGGGAACATTCCTGTCGGCCCCTGCTTTTGCTAAGAGCTAAAATGTGCACATTGGCTATAGTAAGCTCACTGACACATAGGCCAGTTTAGTTTTAAATTGTACAGCACTAAAATGTATGCTGGCTCTTAATAAGTACAGAAAAAATAACAACAGTAACTCACTGATCACCTTGTCACTGTTATTAGATGACTATTTTGCTAATTTTCTCTGTCTCTTTTTCTAAATCGACTGTTTGATATAATAACATGTTTCCTGTTTAGCTGATAACCCCTAAATGTCAGGGCAACAATTTCAAGATTACGTGACAACTCTGAACACTATGGAAACCTCATCGTAAATACTCATAGATGTCTTGAAGTGGTCTGGGTGCCAGGTCCATCTAGGGTTAATCCTGCAGCTGTAAACATAGCAGTTTCAGAGAAAATGCTATGTTTACACTAGGGTTAATCCAGCCTCTAGTGGCTGTCTCATTGACAGCCGCTAGAGGCGCTTCCACGCTTCTCACTGTGAAAATCACAGTGAGAAGACGCTGACGTCCATAGGAAAGCATTAAGAAATGCTTTCCTATGGACTGTTTGAATGCGCGCGTGGCTCTGGCCTCGTATGCGCATTCAGTACTGACGTCGGAAGAGGGAGGAGATTTCCCCAGTGCTGAGGGAGCCCGGCACTGGAGAAAGGTAAGTGTTTAACCCCTCCCTCCCCCTTCAGCCTGGCGAGAGTGGGACCCTGAGGGTGGGGGGGACCTTGAGACCCTATAGTGCCTGGAAAATGAGTTTGTTTTCCTGGCACTATAGTAGTCCTTTAAGATCTAATTACCACCCATGCTGGTAATGGGCATTCTGTGTCTGCCACAAATGTATTTAATTTTTGTAAATTTGTAAAAGTATGTGGAATAGATACACAATGGGACTCGCATGTCCCGGCCAAAGGGAGCAAGACAAACTGGTCTCCACACAAACAAACATTTTTACCAATTGGCGATTAGAACAAGAAACAGTTAAAGATTTCACCAAGCAGTCCCTTGGCGTAGCGGGATTTATGTCTGGCTGGATTCGTCCGAAATTAATTTAGGGAGTTCACCGTGAGGTTTATTGGTACTAGCACCAATGTTTGGGTCAGAACCCAAAGCGGATGCCATTATTTTTTAACATTTTCACCCAACTATTCTTTAAACAAACGTGAAGGCCTTACATGGCTCAGTCCTTCACCAGATATATTATTAAATAAAATAAAAAAAGAAAGAAAAATGTCAACCACTAAATTCTTAGACACACGCTTGGAAATCACTCAGAGATGAGTACTTAAAAACAAATGCACTAGTTAGTAACCCATACAAATCATATGTTGTGTGCAGTCAATAAAAACAGAGAAACAGGCATTTAGAAAACTGTGATTTATAAGATAACGACACAAAAGATCAACGAATAGCTCTGTTTTGCCAGTGAACACTGTTAACATGTACATAAAAACATATAAAAGATTCATAATTAGTGCGACAGCACTACACTCTGTGGGCCAGACACAAGTATATTACATTTTGTGCTCACAAACATCTAATTTATAACCTAGATTTAAAGGCTTATAGTAAGTCAAGCAGAAGAGAGTGTTAAAAAGTATATATTTACTTTTATTCTAAAGACAGAAGTTGTTACTCATTTTTATACGGAGAACCTGTACAGTTGATCAGATTTATGATGTATGCTGTATGTTTATGGCATTTTTATTGTTTTGTGCTAATTTATTGAAGCAGCTGTACTGTGCATATTCTCTAAGCATCTTTCGACTTTTTAAAGTGCGTGTCAACACGCACCTTCTAGTTTAATGATCCTAAATTAACGGGTTTTCTGTGATACACATTTGAAATACCACCCATACAGTAAAACAACATACTGAACTAAATTTGGAAAAGGCAATAATGCTACAAGATAAGTGATGCTGAACGTAAGAACCATTAAGTGAAGTTTCTTTGGTTGGGAGTTGCTTATTCAAAACTGTGAATCCTACATTTTTGCATTATTCACGGAAGTGAGAATTGTCTTGAATTCAAAGTGAAAAAAAATAGCCGATCAAAAAATAAAATTAAAAAAAATAAGTCAGCGTTCTTTCAGGTCAACTAATTTGATCTGAAATTCATTTTAAATTGCTGACAATTCACACTTTAATTAATAACCCTGCTTATCTTTGCGTTTCATTATTTGGTGAATTGTCTAAATCGATGGCAGATCTATTTTGGACTCATTGGTTCTAAATCATGTCAGTAGACATTTTCATCCTTTCATAAAACTATACATACTGAGCTTTAATGACACTTAAGTTAAAACATTATTTAGCTGCCTGGCACCCCCGTGTCCTCTTTAAAAAGAGTTAAAACTCACCTTAATTCCATCGCTGTGGGTTCACCAGCTCTGGCTCCACCTATACTCTACACTTTTGGCTGAGATCATAAGAACTTGTGATCTCAGCCAATCAAATGCTTTCTCATAGCATTGGAAGGCTAATGCACATGCATCTCTATGAGGAAAGTTCAGTATCTCCATACAGAGTGCGGAGACGCTGAACGTCAGTGGTGCACATTGCACAGCACTGACCCAGGAAGGACCACTATTGGCGGTCTGAGTTACTGCCATATGAGGTGCCCCTAGCTGTCCCATTAAGCTGTAGTTGTTCTGGTGACTGCAGTGTCCCTTTAATTGAACAACTGGATAAGCAGGTATAACCATAACCTGCTTTGCGAACCACAACCTTACAAATTGTTTGCATTTCACCTGGATAAACTTCAAAACTGAAGATTTCTTGGACTCAGCAGTTCTAGATTTTCTAGAAAAAGAAAGGAAAGAAAATAAGAAGAAACAGCAAAAAAAAAAAAAAAAAAATGGAAGAGGGAAATTTCCTAAATCGCTAAATAACTTCTTACACTATTTGTACTATGTCTGACTGTACGTGTAGCATTGTGTATATGTAACATTGTATGTATACTGTTTCTGAGTGTGTGTAGCAGTGTGTGTCAGTGTGTATACTGTGTCTGAGTGTGTGTAGTATTGTGTTATCATGTGTAAACTGTCTGTTTCTTTGTATAATAGTGTGTCACTGAGTGTATACTTCATCTAAGTGTTTGTAGAGCATTGTGTGCACACTGTGTCTGATTGTGTCTGTCAGAGTGTGTCATTGTGTATATAATGAGGTATGTGTGCTCACCTTACATCATAGTAATGTGTACCTGCCATGTATAAGATATATTCTAGTTCAATTTGTCTTATCACTTCCGCGGAGTCTTGCCAGAGAAAAATTCCGGCCTTTGCATTGCATATAGTCAAATAGTGGCTGTGCAATCCGAAGTATAAAGTATATAAAGGAACACGTTCTACTGGGAGACACAATTTGTAAATCTGAATTGAACACAGAAAAATTACCGTAAAACATCTAACCTGTTCATTTTGAATTGGCTTTAATCTGTGTTCTAAAGTAGAACACTAATTCTGGAAGCAAATATTCTGTTTGTTCTTGACAGACAGAAAGGGAGAAACCCATGCAGATAAATAGAGAGAGGGAGAATTAACTTACATTTTGTATTACGAAAAGGTGTAAAAGTTCAGCATAACCCATGAAACAATTATTTTTAAACCAAATTCTATTTAAAAAAAACACCCTTTCACAAAAATAAGCCAAATATTAATAATTAGGTTTACAAGTGTTGCCTTTCCTTCCCGTTTTCATTGTGATCATAATCAGTTTGTACGTTTTAATTTGTTTAGATATTCTAAAATTTTGTTTCCCATCTTCTTTTCCTCTTCTTTGTCTCTCAAACAATAGGGGTTACAGTTGAGTAGGACAAATAAATATATTAGAATGGAGGAAAAAAAACAAGGAAAACATAATAAGCAAAATAAGACAAACAAACATGTTAAAAATAGATATAAATCCCCTAAAGCCAAAGCAACTAACAATGCAACAGTACAAGAGCATCAAAGCCATTTCTAGATGCACAAACAAAGGTGAAATGGTTTTATGGAGAGTTCAGATTGAGTTCTGCAGTTATAGTGATGATTAGACATGTGCAATTTGTTTTCTTCCAAATCGAATTATGTACAAATTCAGCAGTTTGGAAGCTTCCAGATTTCCAAATTCTTTAGAAACTTAAAACAAAATAATTCAGAACAAATAAAACCAAATTATTTAGGATGTATTTGTTTTTAAAAAATATAGCAACATTTCTTAAGTTTGATCTTTCAGCTGTTTAGTAGATAACTCCTTAATTTGGTTTCCTTACGTGGGATTGCCATAATTAAGGGTACAGAATTAGGGACTTATCTACTTAGCAACTGAAAGAACTCCCTAATTTAGTAGATAATTCTTTAAATTTGTATCCTTACATAGGATTGCCATGTTTAAGGATACCAAATAAGGGTGTAGTTAAGCAGATAGTGCCCTTATTTGGTATCCTAAAATATGGCAATCCCAACTTTCCTAATTTGCCCTTTTATTCATTTTTTTCCCCAATTTGTATTTTATTGTAGTTTGCATGCACAAATTACAACTGTTCGCAGTATGAGATAAATAAGAGAATAAAACATTAGTCACAGGTTCCAGGATGAGGCAATACATACAGCGCTTTGCGCTGGTCCCGGCCATATGGGCCCCGTTTGGGTTAGTGGGTGACAGGTGTAGACACTGGGGAAAGGTCGTCTCGTCTCCAGAGGGGGCTAATGCGAGTATGTCATCTCCCTTCTGAATTACTAAGGAACCCTCTATCCCCCACCAATATTTAATTGCGGCTTCTCGCAGCCATCTTGCAATAGGTGCTAGCTGCTTCCTCGCCGGCAGCACATTGAATGGGAGGTCTCCGTAGATAGCTACGGTACATTCCTCGAAGTGGATATCACCTAGCTCTCTAGAGCAGGACATTATGGCAGATCGAGCTGCAATGTCCTTAGTCACTGCTATGATGTCTCTTGGAGCATCCGCGGGTGCAGCTGCAGCTTAGCGAATCCGGAACACTGAAGTGACCATCCCAGGGTCTTCAACTCTCTTAGTGCCCATGGAGGTCAGCGGTCTCTGGAGAAAGGGTAATAGGGCATCTCCCGCAATTCGCTCTGGCACCCCTCTAAGGCGGATATTCTTCCTCCTGTGCCGGGATTCCAGCACTGTCACAGTCCTGGTTAGTTTCTGGACTTGTTGAGCAAGGTCCTGGGTCTCATCTTGTGTAGTCTGCAGCTGTTATTCTCTTGCTTCTTCCCTGGACTCCACCTCGGTAAGCCTTTGACACAGGGACCCCATCTCTGCTTGAGTTGCACACAGGTCTGCTTTCCACACCTGTCTCATTTCCAGCAAGAGGTCCTTAATATCCTATCTTGTTGCTGGTGACAAGTCTTTATCTGATTCAGACTCATTGTAGGGACCAGGTGTCAGAGGAGAGGCGGGAGCCTCCTCCTCATCTCGGGACGCCTCGGAGGCCTCCTCCTCACTCAGCTCCGCCAGCGTCATCTTAGGTAAAACTCGCGGAGTGGGCCTGTCAAATGATAGCCTGATATCAGGCAGTTTTGGTACTTCTGAGATGTGGAATTTTCTATTTTCTTGCCCCATAATGTCGGCTGTGTGGGGGTGTTGAGGTATGAGGCTTGTGAGGCTTTTTATTTTCAGTTGTCTGCTGTTTTCCAGTTTCTTTTACGGAGCTCCTCTCTAGAACGTCTTTCTTGTTGCCTTGGTAGCCACACACCCTTCCCTTTTATTAATTTTGACCTTTAACATGTGTTTAGCAGATAACTCTCTAATTTGGTACCCTTATGTGGGATTGTCATATTTAAGGATGCCAAATTAGCTGCTAACCAGTGCCCTAATTTGAAATTCTTTGGAATAATTAGAGTTCTGGATGCAATGCAGTCAGTTTAAAATGTCAGTTTCCCTCCCCCCAAGCTTTTATCTGGTTCCACTGAATGCCTAGGCCCTATATCCCCCCAATGGTAGTGAGCGGCACCAGGAGGGTTAAACAAACCTTTTTAACTGCAGAGCTATCTTGGTGTATCTGCTGCTGCTGCTGCTGCTCCCTCTTTTTTTTTTTTAAATGCCTGACCTTGTAGTGTCTTCAACCTGCCTTATGTATGAGTTAAAAAATGGATTGCTGCTTCGTGGGTTTACTACTACAATGACGTTATTGTTTTTGACTACTCCGCACACAGTGCATTACAGTGCATACTTGCATATGATACAGCTAAAGAAAAAAGCCTTTGCAGACTGATTCTTCTTCTTCACTGATGCTCTGCTTGCAACACTACTACAGCCACATTCAGTGCAGGCAGGGTTCACTTGTGCAGTAAACTGCAATCACCCTCCGTGTTGCAAATTGCAAAACACAGGCAGTGACAGTGAAACACAGTGCAAGTCAAATAACCTGCAGCCAGGCAGGGCAAAACCACTAAGGAAAGGCATTTGAACATTATAGCCACGACAACCAATATTTTTTTAATGCAAAGATTTTGAAAAAATTACCTGCAGTCATGATATTCAAGTTGGTATATTAGTCCATCGGTAGATGCAGGGATAGATTAACATGAATTGATGGAGCTCCTTCTTCAGGTCCATGCTCAAAAATAGGCCCACCATGATGGCCACAAGCAGAGGCCGACAGGAAGATTAAAAGGTCATCCATGCAGGGCAGATACTAATAGACTGTGGGTCCAAAGAGAAACCTGTGACAAAGATCTACCTCACCATCCAGGCCAGACATAGGGTCTTCTGCAAATGTCTCATAACGTTGCTGTAGGTCAAAATGGCAATGCTTTGATAATTTATGTAGTGTCAGACCAGGGGGAGTAGCAAACACATTGTGAATCTGCCATTGGCTGCTCACTGTTAGATATACTAAACCTCCCTTACAGTACCTCCCTCATATTGACCCCCATAAGCTTATAATTTTTTATTTTATTTTATAATGTGTCCGCTGTCTAGCAAGTGTTATCCAGACATCCCATTATTAACCCTCTTGCCACTAGGTTCAATGGCACGGGCTATATCCCACTCCCACACATGGCAAAGCGAGGGTGAAACACATAATATCACTGCTCGTCTGTCTCACTATATAGCTACAGTCTCTGAAAGAATCCTCCTTTTAAGTTTAAATTGTTTTACTGCTCCTACTTTTTCCCTTTATTGGTCAGTTACCACTTGATCTGTGAGTAATATGAACATTTACTGGCGGTCCCCTGAACATCAATCAGCTCACAGGCCTCCTTAAAGGACACATTTTCTAATATCCCCTGTTTGTATAAATTGTAAAAGCACCGCATAACACAGCATTATATAAGAACTGTAAAATGATTAAATAATAATGGGTGTAATAGCATTTTTTTGGATGATGCTTATAGCACGTCCTATAGATCCCTGCAGCAGAGACGAGTCCGTTAGCAACAGTATGGGTAACAGATATTTAGCTCTTAAACTGGTGGAATGGAAAAGAAGTTTAGAAATCTCTTGTGTCCTTTTCCATTAGTATTATTATTTGTCCTCCCTCTAGAGCACTTTTTACGTTTTTGGAAAGTATCCTGCTTACTATACTTTGTGCTGTAATAACAAGTCTACTTGTATCCCATTTTAACTAAATCAAGCAGAAGAAGTTGGTTAAAGTAGGTGATTTCCCCACCCAGTGACTACTCTGATGTTGTTGATTGGAAAGGTCGGTGAAACTTGACCATTTTTTGGACAGACTGCTTAATTCATTAACATTTTCATTTTTCTGTATTGTGTGAATTAAAAAAATGTATATGTGAACAGCTTGACATGAACAAAACCCTCTGTTTTTTCCTCTCTTTACTGTTCTTAAGTGCACCCACTGCCATAATGGGTTATAGAGATCCTACAAACCCCTTTTCCCAACGTATTCTTCACAACATAAAAATGTGAATTATATGAATTATGTACAAAGTGTAATGTTTGAAATGCAAACATTGTTTGACGTGCCTTGATCATATAAACAGCATGGAGCCGTCTCACTCGTCAATGATTTAGCATCACAAAAGGGTTACACTAAGAAAAAGGAAGCAAAAATATTTAGTACTTGTTTGGCATGTAGATAAAAAATGAAATCATAAATATTCAAGAACAATGGAATGCAGAAATAAAATGTATAAAAAAATAAAGAAGCTTTTTTTGGAGGGGATCTTGTGAGGGCTGGTTCGCACTGGAGATGAAACATTTATTGCCAGCTCTATTTGTTCGTTTGAGGTTTACCACATGCTGTGTCAGATTCTCTTTAATAGTGATGGCTAATCTTAGATGCTTGAGCTCCATTTCCCATGATGCTCAGGCAGCTGTTGGATGAGCATCATGGGAAATATAGTTCACAAATATTTGGGCTGCCAAATTTAGCCATCACTGTCCTGTAAGATCTAGGAATGTTAAGAAATAGAAATTAAATGGTAAAATTCTGCATAGTATATTTACTGATTTAAACCAGGGAATGGTGAAATGAGAAACACACTTGTCACATTTTTTCATCCTTTCGCACCGAAACATCACGATGTAATTTTGTTGTTCTTATCGGGTTTTTCTTGCAAATTTCATTGTGAAATATGTGAACTGACTTCTCTCAGAATGCTAATAATTATCACCAAGTATTAGATTTGTTTAGAGTGAAACATTTTGGTTCTTCAAAAACACTTAAAGCGGCGCTGTCATGTCGAACTTACCTTTCACCAATCGCTTCCTCTCCTCTCAGGATCTGTTCTTTTTTTCCTATCTGATCTAGTTTTCTTTAAAACATTAGACAAAGTAGGTACTTTGTCTTTTGTATTTTCCTACGCCTGACCAGCTCAAGTGGGTCAGAAAAAATTTCCCATAATACTCACCCTTTCCTCCATGCTTCCTTTCACTATTCCCCATCATCCTGTCATATAGACTACCGAATTTCGTCCTAACAGAATAAGAACAGTTTGTCCATTCGTGTTAGGACGCAATTCGGGACTTTTTGTTCGGATCAGAATTTCATTCGAATGAATGAAATGCCGATCTATTCGTGCCGTGAGTAGATAACTCCCTAATTCCTATGGTATCAGAGAGCTATCTACTAAAAGGCTGAAAGACCAAGATTGGTCTTTCAGCTAAATTTACTAATACTAAGTAAAGATTACTTAGTATTAGTAATTAAGGGAGATTAAAATCTCCCTTCTGCCCCTACTCTTTATACCGCGAGTAGAGGCATGTCTACTAAACAGTGAGCAGCCAGTGGCTTAGGGCCCCCACCTGCCGCTCATGGGTGGGGCAGAGACAATAGGTCCCCCTCCTTTTTGTTACTTAGGGGCCCCACCCACCGCTCATGGGAGGAGCATGGGGAGGAAGACAATAGATACCCCCCTTTGTTACTTAGGGCCCCCACCCGCCGCTCATGGGTGTTGGCCGGAGGGGAGACAATAGTTCCCCCCGCTTTTGTTACTTAGGGCCTCCACCTGCTCATGGGTGGGGGCCGGGGGAAGGGAGACAATAGTCCCCCCTTTGTTACTTTTGGCCCCCATCCGCCCATCATGGGTGAGGGCCGGGGGGGGGGTCCACGTTCCATTCGGGTGGGGGCTGGGGAAGGACACTGTTCTCCCCTATTAATTATTTTAGAAAATACCCCACCATGGGGACCTGTGCTAGGTCCACTTTATTTGATTCGGGGAGTGGGCCTTTTTTTTTTTTTTTTTATTAACAGTGAGCAGTTGGCTTCTCACTGTTTAGTAGACATGCCCCTACTCGCGGCATAGCGAATTGGGGCATTCGGGAGATTTAATCCATCTTATGCTAATATGAGGGTCATATTGCCCCTCATAGAATGACGGGGGGCATGGGGAGAGTTAGAAAGTGGCTGTATTTTCACATACAGTATTACAAGGAGGGAGCCGCGAACCGGTAACTCCCTCCTTGTAATAAACTAAATGAACAAACGAAGAGGTCTTCGTTCATCCGTTTCAAATTTATTTTCATTAATTTGTCTTTTGACGAATGAGGGAATAGACAAAATTCATGTCCGAATGCCCAAGTGTTTAACTGGGCATGTGTGGGAATTTCACAGCGCTGTCTAGTGTGGGCAGATGACTTTTCGCACAGGGCCTTCATCTGCCGACGCTAAGATGGCGGCGCCCAGGACCTAGGTCTGGACACAAAATAAAGTTTAAAAAAAAGGTAATTTGGGGGACCTAGGGGCATTTGGGGGTTACTAGGATGGGAGTTAGATGTAGTGTAGTTGGGTGGGGGATTAAATAAAAAATGAGTGCGGCCATTACAGTGCCGCTTTAAGCAGAACATTTTCTTTTTTTCCGGGTCAACAGAAGGTAATGCTGGTGTTCAGTTCGGCCAATTTTCAGTACGGAAAAATATTCGGCAAGGTCAATCGGACAGCCAGAAATGCAGGAAGAATTCTGCCTATGATTGTGTCGATATGTAAAAATGGCTACAATGTTGCCTTGCTTACTATGAATTATTTTTGGAATGCCAGCTCTGAGTTGACAAAATTAGACATTTTGAATTTTAAATTAATATTTAATATTAGATATCTGGATTTAAAAAAAAAAAATAGGAAGTGAGAGAACTTTTAATGATTTAATTTTTATTTATTTATTTATTAATTATTGCATTTTTCATTTATACAAAGGCAAGTTTTTTTGAGACCTATATATAATTCATAAAAAGGTTATGGACTTGTTTCAGTTCAGTTATAGACATAGATAGAGGTAGCATCCTAAAAAGACCATTTGGGGAGAATATATGACTTAATAATATTCACTCTTCCCAACCATGAAATACCAATGCTTTTCCATTCCCTCAGCAATATTTCACGTGTGTCTTTAAAAAGGGTTTCAATATTTTTAGGCACATTTCAATTATATTCTGAGAGAAGTAAATCCCTAAATACATAAAGCCATCTGTGGTCCATTCAAAAGGATATTCCAATCTTAAACTCTCACTTACCGTAGAACTAAGGTTTATGGGCATTATTTGAGATTCTGTCATATTAACTTTATAATTAGATACTTCCTTGTACCTCTCAACTTCTGGAACCAGAGCAGCCAAGGAGACTTCTGGATTTGTCAGAGTGCCCATTTATCCACATATATACAGTTGCAAGAAAAAGTATGTGAACCCTTTGGAATGATATGGATTTCTGCACAAATTGGTCATAGAATGTGATCTGATCATCATCTAAGTCACAACAATAGACAATCATAGTCTGCTTAAACTAATAACACACAAAGAATAAAGTGTTGCCATGTTTTTATTGAACACACCATGTAAACATTCACAGTGCAGGTGGAAAAAGTATGTGAACCCCTAGACTAATGACATCTCCAAGAGCTAATTGGAGTGAGATGTCAGCCAACTGGAGTCCAATCAATGAGATGAGATTGGAGGTGTTGGTTACAGCTGCCCTGCCCTATAAAAACACACACCAGTTCTGGGTTTGCTTTTCACAAGAAGCATTGCCTGATGTGAATGATGCCTCGCACAAAAGAGCTCTCAGAAGACCTACGATTAAGAATTGTTGACTTGCATAAAGCTGGAAAGGGTTATGAAAGTATCTCCAAAAGCCTTGCTGTTCATCAGTCCACGGTAAGACAAATTGTCTATAAATGGAGAAAGTTCAGCACTGCTGCTACTCTCCCTAGGAGTGGCCGTCCTGTAAAGATGACTGCAAGAGCACAGCGCAGACTGCTCAGTGAGGTGAAGAAGAATCCTAGAGTGTCAGCTAAAGACTTACAAAGTCACTGGCAAATGCTAACATCCCTGTTAGCGAATCTACAATACGTAAAACACTAAACAAGAATGGATTTCATGGGAGGATACCACAGAGGAAGCCACTGCTGTCCAAATAAAACATTGCTGCACGTTTACCATTTGCACAAGAGTACCTGGATGTTCCACAGCAGTACTGGCAAAATATTCTGTGGACAGATGAAACCAAAGTTGAGTTGTTTGGAAGAAACACACAACACTATGTGTGGCGAAAAAAAGGCACAACACACCAACATCAAAACCTCATCCCAACTGTGAAGTATGGTGGTGGGGGCATCATGGTTTGGGGCTGCTTTGCTGCGTCAGGGCCTGGACGGATTGCTATCATCGAAGGAAAAATGAATTCCCAAGTTTATCAAGACATTTTGCAGGAGAACTTCAGGCCATCTGTCTACCAGCTGAGGCTCAACAGAAAATGGGTGTTGCAACAGGACAATGACCCAAAGCATAGAAGTAAATCAACAACAGAATAGCTTAAACAGAAGAAAATATGCCTTCTGAAGTGGCCCAGTCAGAGTCCTGACCTCAACCCGATTGAGATGCTGTGGCATGACCTCAAGAAAGCGATTCACCAGACATCCCAAGAATATTGCTGAACTGAAACAGTTCTGTAAAGAGGAATGGTCAAGAATTACTCCTGACCGTTGTGCACGTCTGATCTGCAACTACAGGAAACGTTTGGTTGAAGTTATTGCTGTCAAAGGAGGTTCAACCAGTTATTAAATCCAAGGGTTCACATACTTTTCCACCTGCACTGTGAATGTTTACATGGTGTGTTCAATAAAAACATGGCAACATTTCATTCTTTGTGTGTTATTAGTTTAAGCAGATTGTGATTGTCTATTGTTATGACTTAGATTATGATCAGATCACATTTTATGACCAATTTGCGCAGAAATCCATATCATTCCAAAGGGTTCACATACTTTTTCTTGCAACTGTATATATTCATGGCATCTTTGGAGCAATTGAAAATTCACGAAAACGGACAATCACCATCTACTTTTGGGTTCCTGGAACGCAAGATGAAAGGCATGCGGCGTGCGTAATGACCGAAACAGGAAACAGGAAGAAAGCAGGAACGGAGCACCGGCTGGGAATTATTCAATGATGAACTTGAGGGGGCATATAAAAGAACTGTGGGAGGTAAATGTATTTTATATTGTACTGGAATCTTTGCTGCTACTTGTTCACCAAGTCCCTGAGGAAGTCCGATTTCGGGACGAAACGCGTATGACGCCTAGTGGTGACAAACAAATTGTTTTATGCTTATATGTAAGTTATTAAATTCCTTTTTATTATACTCTGGAAGCGCACTACATTTTTTTCTGTATATTTTTCTCTTGAGTTACATATTCCAACCTACTGATGGGAGTGTGAAGATGACAAAATACAGTGGATATTGGAGGAGAGATTTTACTTAAGGCTGTTTTACATCTGGGAATTTATGAGTGGCCAATTGTAACTAACATATTGTTACTTACTCTCACACAGTTAAACGCCATGTTATTTTATTTATTCTGTATTTAGCAGATTATCCCCTATTCTATTTGTATGTATTCTGTTGAAGACAAGAGAAAGTCTTTGGGGACCTGTCTGGATACTTCACCTGACACAGGAAAGTTCCGGTCTGCTTAAAATTATACACCTTTCTCACTGGGGTTGTGTTCACATATCTTGTTTGATAATAATATTGTCTGCATATAGACACAACTTATAGTTGGTGTCATCCAATATAATGCTTAATTTGAGAATTAGTTCTAATATTAATTGCCTATGGTTCCAGGGTCAAGATGTACAGCAAAGGGGCCAGTGGGCAGCCCAGTCTGGTACAATTTGGAACTGAAATACCTGGGCCCACTGTTTTAGCCATTGGTTAATAATATTGTGATTTTTGTTTCCTTCTCTCTCTCTACATAAATGGAGGAGGAATATTCAGGCAAGGTTTCCTAAACAAAAAATTTATTAAGCCTCTACACAGGGGTCAAAAAATAAATACCTTAAGACCAATATTTTAGTTACGCTACACACAAGCTGAAAGTGATAAAGCTTTCACAATTACACTGAAATGTATTTAGGGGTGTGAGGGAGGAGAAAGGGGAGGATGGGAAAGGTATAATTCTTATCTCTATTTTTAATATTTGGTTATTTTGTTCTATTCCTCTTTTTTCCCTTAAAAGAAAAGACAAACATTATTAAAGAATTTAAGATGCGATAAGAGTTTTATTTTATAATTAAGAAGGATAAACTGTATTATTAGGCAAAGCAATGCTCATAGTAGAAAAAGACAAAACTGAAAATATTACGTACTACTGACATGAGAGGTGCCCATTGCCTACTGATGCACTTGGACAGAATGTATTCACCTATAAATTGCCTATGGTTCCAGGGTCAAGATGTACAGCAAAGGGGCCAGTGGGCAGCCCAGTCTGGTACAATTTGGAACTGAAATACCTGGGCCCACTGTTTTAGCCATTGGTTAATAATTGAAATTTATAGTGATGGCTTGTAATATTTTTCCTTTTGTTGTCTTATATTAATGAAAATTGGGGAGCATGTGTCATTACAAGTTCAAAATAGGGGATTTATTCAGAAATGAAAGGAAAATATTAGTGGGCAATTGACCACCCACTCACTCCTTCCACCATGCCCCACATATCCAGTCTGTATCTTCAGTGACCGTACGTCAGTGTGGGGTAAAACAATGCCCTATTAGCTCATTACAACTGTGTCTGCAATGGTAGCAGGCACCACGAGACTTAACCAGGCAGGACAAAACCCCATGCAGTAAAAAACATATTTAATTGTTAAATGATAAAATCAAAACATCTTAATAACAAACTTGAGAATTTATTGACCACAAATGGGCATGATGGGGCCCAGGAGAGCCAATTTGTTGATTTGCTTCTTACAGTATGGGTTCTCACAGTATGGTTTCTTACAGTATGGGTTCTTACAGAAGAGGAGAAACTCATGGTAATACAACTCCAGGTTCATCCCATCATGACTTTCATAGTAACTTGATGTCACGTAGTCTTTGCAGAAAGTGTACCATTTCTGAAATGTAATGTTGTTTGAGCTGCAATAAGCTTCTTCAGATTTTGAATTTGAACATTACTTGAGTAAAAATGTAAATAAAGTTGTTCTTTACTCTGTTTCTTCCCCAAAAGGTCATTTATTACAAACGCCTCAATCATGATAGATACTGCTTGTCACACTCTCCCTGACAAATACCAATGGCTTAAAATGCTAATAATGAATATAAGGAAAGTTCCAAGAAGAAGGGAAATCTAGCTTTTTTTTCTTTTTCTATATTCTGATGATAAATATTCAGGGGAGGCTGCATAAACAAAAACTCCCAAAGCTGATGAATAATCTTATTAAGCCTCTCCCTTATTCAATGTGCAAAGTGGCCCTAAAAAATATGTTTTAAGGCTATTACTTTAACTACACTGATATACTGCACTTTGCACAGAGATGATAGTGTGAAGGTTTCTATATTTACTCTGAAATGTATTTTGTATTTTAGATAATTATTCATATATTTATATATTTTTTTGTTTTTGCAGTTAATTTAGGAAGAAGGTCTTAACATAAATTTACTAAATGCCCTCACTAGTAAGCACAGGAATGGGAAAGGCAAAAAGAAAAATAGGAAAATATTTTATAGTTAACACTTTGACTACACTCATACACTACACTCTGCACAGAGCTGAAAGCAGAAAGAGGGAAGGCAGGGGAGGGAAGGGAAAAAGAAAAAGGGAAAATACTTAATAGCTTACATTTCTAGCTTCACTGATATACCACACTTGGCACAGAACAGGAAGTGAAAATTATTGTCTTGACCTAATTGTAATATATCTATTTATTTATTTTATTATTATTATTATTATTTATTTTTCCTCTCCGGTTTATGTTATTTAAATTGCTGATTAACATTTCGGGGAAATGTCTAAAAAAAATATATATATATATATTTTACTAAGCTTTCCCACTTGAAAGAAGATGCTTGATAGAAAAAAGAGACGGGTCGCTATTTTTTCCTCCAAGTTTCTAGATCTAAAAATTAAATATGTCGTACAAGATGATGAAGATAGATATTTAATAATAATATGCAATATTAATCAAATTTCGTATACTCTGGACAATGTATATACACTAAATTATCTACCTATGCATTTTTAATCTAGTTTTTGGGAAAATTTAGACAACATAAAACAAGGCTCAATTATATGGCTGGGGGACTTTAATGAACATAAAAATGGATAGACCAGCAGGGAGAGGATACAGACTAGAAACTCTTCTTATCAATCAAATTGATTTCGAACTCTGATTCAAAGTAATGCTCTTTTAGATTTATGGCGCACTCTCCATCCTATAGAAAGGGATTATACTTGTTTTTCAAAATCATGCTTATCTTATTCGAGAATAGACTATATTTTAACCGACTTTGAAATTGCTCAAAGAGCTAAAAAGATTTAAATAATAGAGATCCCCTGGTCGGAACAGAATTTTTTTTTTCTGGACCTCAAAGAAAGGTTTGATAGAAAAAGACCTGAATGGAATTTGAAGGGAATTCCTATTAGAGTCCCCCTATAATAGAGAATATATTTAGAAATTAATGCTGCTCTACCGTGAGGAAAAAATAACTCTTGACTCTTCCACAGCAAATACATGGCCAGCCTTCAAGTGTGTTATAAGAGGCTACTATATTAAATTGTCATCTCAAAATAAACTATATACTGAACAAACTTTATCAGACATATATTGAATTAGAAAGGCTTTCTAGAAGTAATAAATTGAAGCCTTTATTAAATATATAAAAACAGATTGAAGAAATAGAAAACAGAATTAAGAACCTTCTATTAAGTAGAACTAACAACGCTAGAAAAATGAAAAACCTTTTGGTACTACAAAGGTAACAGGGCCAGCAAGCTTCTAACTCATAAACAAAAAAAAATTCATAGATCGAAAATAATATCTAAAATTGTATATGAAGGATAGACTTGCCTATCCCCAGAGAAAATCTCTAAGGCATTCAAGAAATATGATGAAAAACTCTATAATATAAACAGTCTTACAAGGAAGTCTGAAATTGAAGCCTATTTTCAAAATAAATCTTTTTTAAAAATTATCTGAAGTTCAGATTGAATTACTTAATAGGCCATTCTCTACTCACTAAATTTATAAAGTGATAAATGAGATGACCACAAAAAAAGGCTCCAGGACCAGATGGGCTTGTAGGTCTTTTTTACAAAACTTTTAAAGAACAACTAGCCCCACACTTATTGGCTGCCTTTAATGAATTTGCTCATAAGGTCAAATTACCAAAAGATCTTACCTGAGGAAATATTATTACTATTTTAAAATCAAATAAGAATCCTGAAAATGTCAAGAGTTATAGGCCAATTTCTCTTCTTAATGAAGACATTAAGATGTCCGCAGCGGTGATAGCACAAAGGATGAAAACCATTATAACGGACTTGATACATATACATCAAGTTGGTTTCATACCAGGAAGATCTTCGTCAAGCCATACACGAACACTGTTAAATTTGTTCGAACTGGCCAGGGAACAAGAGACCCCCCCTAATGACCCTGTCATTGGATGCAGAGAAGGCCTTTGACAGGGTCAGCTGGGATTTTTTAGCTAACACCTTAACATTTTTGGGGTTCACAGGCAGAATCTTTAGAGCTAGAATGGCTTTATACTATAACCCTACGGGGAGAATATCAAGTCATGGATTTACTTCCAATAGGTTCGACCAATCAAATGGGACTAGACAAGGCTTCCCGCTATCACCACCATTAAACTGTTGGCTATCAAAATTAGAAACAATCCTAAAATAAAAGGATTTACAGACAAACTAGAGATCAAAATTAAATTATATGCTGACGACATTCTGATAATTATGGCGGATCCCGTTAATTCCTCAAAACAATTAATAGAAGTCATAGGGAGATACAGTTATCTCTCGAATTATAAACTCAATACATCCAAATCAATTGCCCTCCCTTTTCATATGGATCCTAGCAGGATAACGGAAATCGCAGCAAGATATGATTTCATTTGGTCAAAAGAATGTCACCTATTTGGGCATAAATATCTCAACAAATCCCAAGAATTGGATTGAGATTAACCTACTACCCTTAATTAAAGAGAGCAATATACAATTTTAATTATGGAAAAATAAGGAGATATCCTGGTGGGGCAGGATTAATGCTGTCCTACCAAAAATAACTTACAAGATGAGTATATATCCCATAAATATCCCTCTAAATTGGATTAAGTTAATTCAAACCTTATTTCCCAAATTCATCTGAATTCATATAATCAAATGAAATTCATTTAATCAAAATAAAAGACCAAGGATAAATAAAAAATTATTAACAAAAATATTGAAGATGGGAGGTCTAGGTTTCCCCTGCCTAGATAGACTAAATCGAGCTTCATTGATGGCTCATGCCATTCGTACTTTACACCAATCCTCAATTAAGGAAAGCTGGTATAATCTCGAACTGAAAAGAATAGCCCCATACAAAAATCATGCTGCAATTTTCTGGCTTCCCTCTGAGACAATTAAAAAATTAAATTTTTTTTAGAAATATTTTGTCTTTGTATTCTGTTTTGAGAAATTGGTATGAAGCTAAATACAATTTTGGTCTCAAAGGGAATATTTTACCATCTTTAAAAATTGATAATCTTGCCACTTTATTGAAAGATGTTGATCTAACTCAATGGAGAACCAAACGGCATCACATTAGTTGCAGACCTCATAAATAAAAACAAAGTGAAACCTTTTAGTGATCTGATCGATATTAATGAGATTCCAAATAAGGAATATTTTAATTACTTAAAAATGTAAGCATATCTCTTAAAAAACTTAAAATTTGAAACTGAAACAAAGAATCTTCAATCATTTGACAACGCTATAAACAAAAAAGATACAAAAAAAATAATCACCACCTGTAATACCTTATTACTAAAACAAGAGAAAACTGCAATAACAATAGCTTTACAAAAATGGGCCCAAAATATCGGAATTTCCATTCCTATAAAAGATTGGTATGATTCAATGATTACAAAGAAGAATATTCATTGTTTAAATCTAATTGAACTCCAATTTAAGTTACTTAATAGATGGTAACTAACTCCTCAAAAAAAAAATCTATATATATATATATATCCAAACTCTACATCTGCTTGCTGGGAATGTGGAAAACAGGAAGCAGACTTTATGCACATATGGTGGAAATGCCCTGTTATCAGGGAACTCTAGGGAGAGGTCCAAATTAAGTTGGATAAAATCTTGGATTGTAACATAACTTTTATTCCAGAAATGGCGATTTTACATTTAAATCTTCCTAAAAACACCAAAAAGCCCTTAAAATTATTGCTTCATGTTTTCACAGCAGTGAAAATAATAATAGCAAGGAATTGGAAAAGCCAAAATAAACCAGACTGACCCACAATTAAAGCCCAACTTAGATACCAATTGAAAATGGAAAAAGGTATTAAAACTTCAACGAATGTAAACGCTAATTTAAATGGTTTATGGGAACACTTATTTAAAAAAATTGGAATTTCTTTAATCAAACTTGATTCAGAAGTGGAGACCCCCCTGCACGTTCAAAAAAACGGAACCTTCCCTTATACTTTTCCTCCCTCTAGCTTTTACAATATCACACTCCTATATTTCCTCATTCATTATTCATTAATTGTTTTATTTTTTTCTTGTTCTTTTTCTCTTCCCTATTTTTGTTATTTGTTATTTTTGTTTTGTTTGTTCCGTAAAAAAATAAAAATAAATGCTAATAATGCTACTTTATGCTTTGAAAAATGAAACAGAGAAAAGCAAAAGGACAACTGATGATCCACTCTTTGCATATGTTTTTTTATACTGACGCTTGTGAGATGATCCTTCATGCTCTCCCTATTCCCTTCCTTGCCACACAATTTACACTTTGCATGTCTCCTTCTTGGTGACGCTCAAAGTGATTACCAAATTTTGCTACCTTCAACCCTTTGGCTTGCGTCTGCTAAAGATGCAGGTGGATTTACATTGGTGGAAGCTGTCGTAACACTAGCCTGTACATTAGCACTTGGTTGATGTACAATAGATTAATGAAAATGGAAATGTTGGTTTTGCCGGTACTGTTTGTGACGAGAGCAATCTCGCCACATTGCATTGGAGAAGCCTGGTTGCTCGCCTGTTGCCTTTGGACTATGGCCCTATGTTAAAAGACATCTTTTTCCCTGCAGAAAAGACTTATTCGTGCTTTTCTGCCGGGTGTTCGGTAGATTCAATCTACCGAACAACCGCACGAATGTATAGACCACCTGGGAGTTGGAGTGTGCCGGCAATTAACCTCCCTGAAGCTGCGGTTAACCGCAGCTTAATTGACGAATGCCGGGTGGCCGCCATTCGTATCACGAACACGAGGTCGCGGCCATTTTAAACATGCGAATGCCCAGTGGTGTTCGACGCTTAATTCATGGAACTGAAATCGGACACAGTTTTGCGTGAACACCGCTGAAGCCGCCGACCTCCCTTCTTGTTCGGTGAAAGTGCACGAATGGCCCGGTGTTCGGTAGTTTTGTTTGAGTGTGTTGTACCCCAGATAGGAATCCCATGGAGCCCATTCGCATGAAACTGACTGTGTAAAGACTTTGGCTCCATGGCGATTAAACTGTATTCGTGTGGTCTGAGCGCCATTTGCTTAATAATGGGGATATGTAGAACGGATATGTTTTATGTACTGAATGTAACTGTAGGTAATTTTATGTCTTTTACTGTTTGTTTTCTGCCATGTGGTTAATGGAGTTTTGCCTCTGTCTTTGGAGATAATTGAATTACTTCTCAATTATCTCCAGAGCAGAGAGGAGGAATTGTGATGCATTGTGGGATGGTTGAAATATGTAAGTCTGTGATTGGTCCTTTTTCCCTTTGTGTCCCAGTCTCCCGTTTGGTCCCCTAGGGGAGTGTCCACCAGGTGGGAGACCTGCATAAAAGCCGGGCAGTTAGCCCCAGTAAATCAGTTCCTGCTTAACCCTCAAAGTGAAGTGTCGTCTCATTATTGGGGGAGGATTTACTGTATGCTGTTAGAGACTGATTGCCAGGAGTGTAAGCCGCTTGGGAGCTTTTCCTGTTCGTCTGCTAGCAGCTATTCGTGTGTCTCCAGTTCGGGAGTTGGTGAATTCGTGGGTTTGCAGTTCAGGAGATTGGTGCTTGCAGTAGCTGTCAGTGCAGCTGAAAAAGGGGAATATCGCCTAAACGGTTTTTAACCTCTTTTGGGCAAAACGGTCCGTTACACTGTTGATGTTTATTACGCTGGTATTGATGGTGATGGTAGCGGTGGTGCAGCTGTCAATGATAGTGGGTGAGCTGCTTCTGCCATTGGTACCAGGTGTAGCTGATGTCTAAACTGTCTCTGCTGGATGATGCCATTCTGCAGCAATTGCAGAAGGACTTGGAGATGGTGGACAAGATACAGGAGGCAAGTGCACACTGGATGCTGGAGAAAATACTGGGAACCTGCCTGTCCTCTCCACACTCTCTTCTTCTAATTCCTCTAACTAATCATACGCAAAGTTGAGTAGAGTCTGGGCTAGAGGTAACTGAAACTGTGTTCCCGGTATCGTCTGCCTTTAGAGGGCTGGCCTGCTTGATTGGCAGGTAGCCTGGCATTCACGCCAAATTGACCTGACAGTAATTCGAGCTGAGACCCTTTGTAAGTCAAAATTTCTGCTTGGAATCCTTCTTGGGAGTATAGTTACTTTATTGCTCCTCCTTATTTGCTGTCTATTGGCAACTTCACTTGATCTGTTAATACAATCAGTATTTATTAACTGTCCCTTTTTTGCTACCTAATGATTAGACAGAAGTTTCAGGCCACATTAATTAGGCCTCTTGTCCATCATGGGAAACTGAGCTGCTTATTTGACTTCACCCCTCGACCCCTAAAAAAAAGTCCTCTTTTCTTTTCTATCCCTCTTTTTTTGTGGTGACAGGAATAGCATTCTGAATTAAAATTGAAAACGAGCATGTTCAGGCTCAAATGTGTAGGTTTTCTCGGGATCCTGGTGGTTCAAAAATGGGAATTCCTCTTCCGATCACCCAATCTCCCTGTCAGGGTCTTACCTGATGTGGGAGTCTAAAGCACAGAGATGTTCGCTCACCCTTGCAGATAAATACAGTCCAAGGTGACCAGGTAAGAAGCCACCTGCACTGTGAATCTGTGCATGGGAGCTGTGCAGGAAAGGTGCTCCAATACTCAGTACAGACAAGGTCACAAGCAAAAGGATAGTCAAGGTGTAGCCAAAGTCAGAGATGCCAGAGGTCATGATAAACGATGAGTGGAGCCAAGGTCAGAAGCCGGGGTCAATCTGGATAAAACGCTCAGGAGACTAGAATGCAAGAACTACACACGTTAACCAGAATCAAAGAACTGACAATGTTCCCAGGGAGGGGCAGTGTTTTATGCCCAGCTGATGAGCGATCTGCCTCATGTAAAGCACAGGCAGTAGCCACAGAAGAAGTCCAGCCCCCTAGTGCTGCAGACATAGCCAGGTTTAACAGGGCTAGAACTACTCAAAAGAACAGGATCTGCTGGGGCTCAGAAGACCCAGACCCAGGACAACAAAGGGCCCAAGTTCAAATCCCCTGTTTGGCACTTGTAGGATGGCCACGTCTAGACGTCTGTATGGCACGGTGAAAACCGTGAGACTCCCTGAATTTCACCAATTTGTATTTTGGTTTAAAACGAATCTCCAAGTTTACTAGTTATTTTGTTTTTTACACACATAAAAAATTGCAATGCAGATATTAATATTCCTACATAATTACAACAGGAATTTAATATTAGATTCAACTCTGTTGAGTCCCCATCCTTTATTATTATATATTCTAGAACGTAGTATGAATCTAATCTAATTATTAATCTTTATAACATACCTTCCAATAGATAGGATACTGAAGCAGCTAAGTGGACATAGCAGATGTGTGACCTTTTTTTTTACTTCCAACTATGCATGTACACATGATAGTTAAATGGTCACTCTAGGCATTGTAACCAATCTGTATTATTGCCTGCAAGTGTAATAGTCACCACATTGAGGCAGGCTAGGATATGTGTGGCGTCAAGATGAGAGGACTTGCACTGCACAGTCTCACTCACACCGTGCTTTACATCTTTATAATATGTGGTGTGACATCACCCACGTTCTAGTAAGGGATTTGAATATATTATCTGCCCATTTAAATGGGCTGATAATTTAATATGATGTCTGGATGTTTGGACTTATCCCATGCCTGATGTTTGTAACACGCAGTAGGTAACAAAAATGGGAAAAGGGTCAATAAAACAATGAAGTAGCAGTCTTGCCATAATTTAAATTAAATAGTGGCACAACGTTTATGTTTGTAAAACCCTTTTTTTTTTTAGATAAGATTATCACACTGAGGCAAGTTTTGGAGAATATGCTGTAAAATGTACAACTCACTTGTTTTTTTCTATCACTAGCTTTATGACATGTTTAAAATCCCAGTTGACTCCCAGAGTCTGGGCTTTGTCATGAAGTTACATTTTAGCATAAAATAAGACATTGTTTGTGTTATGCGGAACCGTGTGTATAGATTTGCACATTTTCTAAAACTGTATCTGGTGTAAGTCTTCTTGTTTATTTAGCTACTCGTAGGAGGAAGTGAAGCTTTCAAAGAAATACATTTAATATCGTATTTTAAAAATACCAGTACACCCAAGTGTAAGGGGGGAAGGGTTGAAGCGTTATTCACTAAAAGGTGAGCTAAATAACAGTGTGTAAAATTTAAGGTACAATAGGGTTTTTCCTCCTGCCTTTTTTTTTCTTACATCCTTAAAATGATTAAAAAGGTAAATTGCCACAGTTATCTGTAAATATACCTGTCTGTTATTTTTGCTGCACTTGGCAATTATTTAAGTACAGTTTAAAACAAAAGTGAAGTTGCAAAAAATATAAGCCTAACTTTGCCCGTCGGACCCCATACTCACTAAACCATAGGTAGGCGCACTTTGCCACTTCAGATGTTGTAGACTACATGTCCCATAATGCTCTTACCGCCATAATGATAGCAGTGTACCATAGGAGATATAGTCCACAACATCTGGAGTGTGAAAGGTCGCCTACACCTGCACTAAACTATGAATTATCAGGAGCAGACAATGGATTTTCACATTTTAGGTACCAGTTATAAAATTTGGAATTTCCTTGTCAGATTACAACAGTTCCTGTTTTAGTGAATAGACATTTCTGTGGTAAATAAAGCGTGGGAACTTTATTAAAAATATTCCATATTGTAGAAGGAGGATTGAGGTCTTGACATGAAACCATTTTATATAAATAAATGGATACCATTACACGTAGATCCCTGTTGTGTTTTTGATAACCGTTTACTGCAGGCCACAACCTTGTCACATTCTAACACTGTTAGCTTTGTGTATCTCACCATTCATGTATTAAGTATTTGAAAAAGAGCCACGTTAAATTTGTTATGCTATAAAAAGGATAATTTGCACTGCTAATGCACTTTGAGTTTACCTCCTGCTCCATCATATCACATTGTAACAAAAAAAAAAAGCTTTCATTGTTTAATAGAAATAATCGCAATAAATGGAATGTCCGAGCTTTAAAAAGGTCTGCTTTGTAAAATTCCACTGGTTTTCACTCTGCACCTCACAAACATTTTATATGGAAAAAGAACAGTGTTATTAATAGACATTTTCTGTATCACCGCTGACATTTGATCATGCAAGTGATAACAGAAACTCTCAGATCCTTTCATTTCTTACCTTCTGTGGCAACGTGTTTTTTGAAAGCACACTTCTGACAAAATAAATCTTAACACTTTGGCTACAGGGACATGTGACCCTATTGGTGTTGACAGGATAATTAAAACAAAAAAGTAAAGAGAATTTATCAAATATTTTTTGTATGTGTATTTTGTACCTTTAAATGCACAGAAGTATCACATCATAGGATGTTTTAAGCATGTATAAACTCCAGGTTTCTTACTTTAAAGTGCTATTAACCAAGAAGAAAAAAATATATGCTCTAAGGGATTGTCTTAAGCATTTTTTCCTCTGTATAGCAAAAGGTTCACACAGGTAGCGTTTAAACTTTTGAACCCGAAACCTTGTGCATACATAGGGAATGTGACTCTAATAAAATCTCTTGTTTTCCCAAGTATCACTGCTTGGCTGATCTTTATTTTAAATCCTAAAGTCGACCAATGCATCAATAGTCAGTACTTCTGTTTTATGCAGACATTCTATGTGACATCACTTCCTCTTCCTAGCATACAGTACAAAAGGCTTAAAGCCCACTTTGTAGTGGCATTGTAGTACCTCAATAGGGGAGAATTGTAGGAGGTTGAAGCCCACAGGGGTTCATACGTATGTCTAATTATGTATCCCCGTGTTTATAATTTTACCATTTTTTTTTCCTTTTTATAAATTGTAAAGCGCTCTGGATAGGAACGCTATATATAAACTGTTAAATAAATGTATTAGGCAGCATTTCGGTATTTGTGTTAGCAACCTGCTGCAATATAGTATTTCAAATGCTCGATTTCACAAAGGCACCTGTATGTGCTAAATGTAGAATGCAACCATTTTATGAGGTTGCCACCTGGCCGGTATTTTACCGACACAGACAGTTTTCGAGGCTTTCTGGCTGGTGCCAGGATTGCAAATATACCGGCAATGCAAAGGCCGGTATTTTTCTCATATGTGACTCTGAGAGGATGGTGAGAGAGATAGAGCTAGGATAACCATCTATATTATACATGGAAGAAACATACATTGCTACACACATACACACACACACACACTACCACACATAGTATAAAGATACTGGCACACACAATCAGACACAGTATACACACACTGTTATACACATATTTAGACAATGACACACTGCTATACACACACTACTGTTCACACACTAATACACACACATTGCTACACATATACAAAACCACACACACAATCAGACAAATTACACACACACATTTAGGGAATTTTCCCCTTCCAAATGTTTTTCTTTTCTCTTACATGAAACCACATTGTGTCCTGTGATATCACGCATATATAATTAAATATGCAAATGAGCATGGCCAGTATGGGAATCTGCATTCCTGAATGTAGCAGTTTTTTCTTTTTCTTTTTTCAGATTTCCAAAAGTAGAGTCTATGTTAGTTTTAAAAGTAAGATTTGTGGCTGTCAAAAGGGATAATAAAAAAAAAAAAAAAGAAAGGTTTCTGTGAAAATCTCATTGTGTATGGAAATGTTCTTTGCTTGCTAAATCAGCACGTGGTTAATGCAGGATATGTGTAGTATTCTAAAAATCAGAAGGGTTAAATGAATGAACATGGGTTTCTGGGAAATGCTTGTTGTGTATGGAAATGTCATCTGCTTGCTAAATCAGCAAATGGTTAATCAGCAAAAACCATCTTAATTTCTCAAACCAAAATCTCCGTCGGCATTTACTAATTGATCATAGTAAATTCATGTGTCATAGGATGCACCATCCTATCAGAACGCAACCACTTAGTTCATGAGCCCCACAATACCAGCACCCCTCCTTCACATCAATCTTTTCCTCATATACCTTCTTTTTCCCCCTGCACCACGCCTAATGCCCAACCTAGTTTATTTCTTTAATCTTGTTTGCAAATGTCAAGAAGACTTAGACTTTCTGTCCAAATATCGAGCGCTGATGGATAAACGATTGCATGTGTAGAAAGCAAAACACATACAAATGAACATATTTATACAAATTCTTAAATTTGGCTGCAGAGTCCCCCTTGGCTGGTTTCAAGACAGCTGAACAGATTTACAAGGAAAATAAAAGTTGGCATGGGGAACAGCCTTCTTTGTCAGAAAGAGCTTTGCAAATACTCCCATGTGAAATCGGCATAGTGCCTTATTCATAAACACAGGAATGCATAGTGTGCGTTTCCTTAGCGTTTTTCCTGTACCACTTGTTAAAGCTGCACTCGATGAAAAAGCCAGGCAGTATGGGAGATGAACCTCACCACATCACAGGCCTCTAGATTCACAATTTTCCATGTTCATGTAGCTAAAGGATTGGGTTCCTTATAGAAAATAGCCCTTTTCCTGAAAGCTACACAGAACCTGTATTTTTTGTTTCCTTTTTGCAGACGTTTTGAAATGTAATGTTTTAGTTGAACTGAGTCCCAGCTGAATTTTGCGACCCTTTTAAGCGGGCTCCATGAACTTCTATATATTAATGTGGGTTCGTATAAATTATACACCCTGTTTACCTGTCTACAGAAAACTATATTTAATGTATTTTTCTACGTGAGGGTACAATGCATATTTGATAATGCAGTAGTATTTATGAATTTTACCAAGTTCAGGTAATCCTTAGTCAAGACAGGCAAATTAGGACAGCACTAAAGATATTTAAAGATAGGTTGGTAATGTACGCAGCACCATCCCCTTGTCATTCCCCTATTTTGGGTCCCTATACAGACGTATGTTCCAGCAAATTACTGGAGTGTATGATTGTTTATATTCAGTGTTCACACAAGAAATATCATTTTATTTCCTAATACCCAAACACTACTTGGGTCTTTACTTTGGCTGGATGACCCATAAGCAAAGACTCAGCCGAGGTTCAAGTTGCCCTTTCCCAAATAGATCTTTTTTCAGTTGTTATGGTTCCATGAGTTCCCTGGTACCACCCTATTCTATGTAGTTAAACCGGTTTGGAACATTTTGACCTATTACCTGGGGTCGGCACGGCACTACTCCCCACCTCCATTTGCCCATCACTTTTAGCGGTGCAGTCTCAGCTCATTGGCTAAGAGGTATCAGCTGATTCTCTCAACCAATGTGCTACTGCATACTACAAAGCTTAATTCATGAGAGCTAACAGAAGTTCTTTAGGAGCCTCTGACTCTCTGACTGAGGAGGTGGACCCCAGGTAAGATGGCAAGCTGTTCCAGAAGTGTTTGACTACTTACAATGGGACACCATAAGCACTATAGCATGCTGTAGTGGTTATGGTGCTTGGAATGTTAATTTTACTCAAGTGGTCAGTTCCACATATAAACAGCATTGTGGAAAATGTTGCCACTTTAAAAATAATAAAAATAAGCTCTCAAACCAAACCACCAAGGAAGGACCTGATTCGTCCAGTCCCAGGACACAGTTGAAGCTGTTAAAAAAATAAATAAACTCATAACAGAAAAATGGACCGAATACGCTTAGAATTCTTTGTTGTCTAATTTGTTCAAAAGAGTGATAAAGTGAATAATCCCCTACTTGTGACACCAAATTGTGTGTTAATTGTCCTTGAAACTAATACTTTTAAATGATCTTTCCAGACTAGATTTCAATATTAACATATAAAGACCTACTAACCACAAATATTGTGCTTAAAGATTTTATTCGTTTAGAAATACCAACTTTACACAAAGCTGCATAATTGCTCTTTTCTGCCTATGTTGTATTTCTTCGAACTCAAAAAGCTGCTATAAAAGTCACAGAGTAACAGGTCCTTTCTCAATGTATGATTCACGCGGCTCATATGAGGTTCAGCTCATATTTCACGGTAGTAGTTAACACCTCACTGAGTTGCTACGTTTGCATCATTGATGTTTCATGAATCCCTTATTTTCTTGCCCTCTGCCTGATTAAGAGTTTGGAAATATTTTTACATCTTATATAGTACGCTCTTTACTCCCTGCTGCTCCCACTGAATGGGAAACTGCCGCAAGTGGCTCTCATTGGCTCGTGTGTATACCTTTTTTTTTGTCTTGGTAATAAAATTCTGTGCTATGAACAGAATTTTATTTCTAAAGGTATGGTGAACAGATGCCTACAATAACTCTTCATTCCCTTAAAAAAAAAAAAAAAATGGACATTTCGCCCAACAAAAACATATATATTTTTCCTTTTGCTAAATCAAATATATAGAGCTTAGATCTAACTTTCTATTTCACCGCCACAAACTCAGGCCGCCAACCTTAACATCTGTAGAAGATCTGCTCTCACAATCATCTATTGTAATAAGTTGCAGTGGTATTTATTTTTCAGACATTACCTTTTCCCTTCCAGTTTACTCAAAGGTGCTGGGTACCAGTTAAAATTTCATGTTTATACAGGTTGGTGTTTTTAGAAAAACAATGGAAAAAAAGTGAGCAAAGTATTTTATTTTTCTTTCCAGTGGTGTTACAACTTTAGAACATTGTTTTAATTGTTAAAATCCATTTAGTTGCACACTACAATTGTACCTATATGTTTTTGGCTCAGTTTCAACCAAAACAATTGATGTAATCAATTTATTCTACCCCTGCGCTGTTTGGTGATGTATATAGTTGTTCGGCGGTATGGTTACTAATCATGCTGTGATTACAGTCTCAATGCCCCGTAAATTAAATCGACAAATGGAAAACCTATTAAATCCGGACTGTCACTTTTGAGTTTTTCATGCAGATAGAACTTTCATAGAAATATCAAATAAGGAAGGAATGCCAAGGAAATTCAAAATATATCATAAGACAATATAGGGGTAATTTTTTGTACCTATGTAATTCTTTTGGCAAAGTATAGCATAACCCAGAGCTTTAATCTATTTCTACTTTTCATTTCTCATTTATTGTTTTCTGTGATGTCGAATGGAACAGGCATCTACCAGCACAATACAGAGTAATAGCCTTACTGCTCTCTAAATGCCTGTGTAAAATACAGGATCTTCACAATCTTTAAAGGTGAGAATCCTTTTTTTTTGTCTTTTTGAAATGTATTATTTATACATTTTTTTTTTTTAATGGAACTTACGGCTCACTTCCAGCCAAGCGTGTCCCCGAAACCATTGTTAAAACATCTACGATAAATAAATAATTTTACTTTATGACCATTTTGTTTTTTTTATGCTGTGCATATAATTCAGTAAGGAGCTGTGACTACAACAGCACAATATTTATTCTAATCGTTGTTGTGCACGCTCTATAGACAGAGGAAAACAGATAACCATTAAAAGCAAAACCTAGTGGCCATTGATAGCTCCATCCCAATATAGGGGGGCTCTACAAAAATTTGTGTTACACAAACAGATTGTTATCAAGTGCAAAAATAAACGTTTGTGCCCAGATTCTGGTCAGTTCCTCTCAATGTGCATACATACAGATATTATTTTAACATTTCTCGCCTGAAATGTCATTCGAATTAGAAGAAATGTCCATATGTATACACACATTGTAAGTAGTTTATTAGTGTTTTGTATTTTGTCATTTGAATCTATTTTTGTCACACCTGCTGCATGTGTGTCAAAATTCAATTTCTGTATTTGTACTAATATATCACATTCTCCCTGTTAGTGAGATACTGGATACTATATAATAACTAACACTCCCCACATAAACAATAAATAAAAAAAAATACATTTAAAAAAATCATAATCTGACTGACAAAGATAAATGAATAAATAAATAATGAAAAATATGCAAATTTACATAATTTTCTGATTTTATATGTTGTTGTACAGTAATCTATACAAGAAATTGCAGTTTTATCCTGCAATAATTTGCTAGCTATTCATACTGTTTCAAACAATTATTGTGCTTTTCTAATGACTTGGTGTAGAAGGGGTTAAAGCAAGTACAGCCAATTGGAATTAGAATTATCACGATCCTCAGCCAGCCTAAAAGCATTCAAATACAGTAAAACCTGGAAAGCTATTCTTTAAAAAGAATTTCCATACTTTGTTTAAATAATGTAATCTCTGCAAAATATAACAGTAAACTTTTGAAAGTAAGTCATACATAGAAGGTACTCCGTGGCTTTATCTGTAGCATTGGACATAGGAAAATGACAGGAATCTGTGTCTTCATTGGGAAACCTCTCCCTTTTCCTCCGGTGACTTTATTTGAGCCGAAACTCTGCCCTTCACACTAGTGACTCACTTTCACTTAAAGAAAAGGCAGTCATTCGATTACTTTAAAATATACTAATCATAATAGTCTTATTGTACAAAGTCTACAAATCCTAATCTAAAAAAATAAAATAAAAAATCACAGATCACAAGAGAGTAGCGAGAATAGCCAACTCATAAAGCTTGCTGTTTGTTTGGTCAATCTGATTGTAGGTCTACTTGTGCCATTACAGATAGAACCAAAACCATTTGCTCTTGATCAGGTCATGTCAGAGTGATTCTACCCCTAAAAGGCAGTCAGATCAGAAATTTTGCTTGGCTCCCTCTACATGAGAACTATAGTAACTTCAGACAGTTTTTTTTTTTGGCCCTGGTGGACCTCGTCAGTGAGGTATGGCTGACACCCCTACAAGCACAGTGAGCAAGGAGTTCACCATCTGGCTTACCATTTTGCATTTGGGAGAGACATTAGACAGTTTGCAAGCAAACTAAAACAGAGGGTAAGAGAATACAAACTCAAATAGCTTGTCCTTCATTAGGTTACCACTCGGTTCTCAAACTAGTTTTAGCTTTAGTGCTGAGCTTGCCAATATTTCATATCAAGACCATCTTTTATGGTGGGGATCAGTCTGATATAAAATGATTCAGGTCAGTGGCGTACACATGACCCATGGGGCCCCAGTGCGAAAATTGATCCGTGGGCCCCCCCGTGCGCGAGGGCCGCAACACATGGCGGTGGGCACCTGGTCGCAGGGGTTACAGGGCTGCGACCCTTGCGACCGCGGTATGTACCACTACAGACACCCAGATCACATCAGCTCAATGAAGTTGTCTGGGTGTCAAGTCCCTCTAGTTTTAACCCTGCAGCTGAAAACATAGCAGTTTCAGAGAAACTGCTATGTTTCACTGAGGGTTAATCCAGCCTCTAGTGGCTGTCTCACTGACAGCCGCTAGAGAAGCACACTGAACGTCCATAGGAAAGCATTGAGTAATGCTTTCCTATGGGCGGTTTGAATGCGTGCGCAGTCGCATTCGGAGCTGAGAGGCTGAGGGATCCCCAGCACCAAGGGAGTCTGGCGCTGGAGAAAGGTAAGTGCTGAAGACACACACACACACTCTCACGAACAGACGCATACACACTAGCTAACAGACACACACATTTACTGACAGAGACACACTCAGCAACAGACATACATACACACTCACAAAACATACACTCTCATTGACAAACACAGACTCACTAACACACACACACTCAGTAAGACACACACAGTAACACTCACTGACACTCACTAGCAGACACACACACTAACACTCACACTCACTCTAACATTCACACACACTAACACTAACTAGCAGACACACGCACACTAACACTCACACTAACTCACACTCACTCTAACACTAACATTCACTCTAACACTCACACTCACTCTAACACTCACACACTCTAACACTCACGCTAACACTCACACACTCTAACACTCACACTAACTAGCAGACACACACACTAACACTCACACACTCTAACACTCTAACACTCACACACACACTAACACTCACACATGTTTTTTTTTAAATGTAATCCCCCCAGCCTCCTTACCTTTTGGAGTGCTGGGGGGATTCCCTGGGGTCCAGTGGTGCTGCTGGGCTCCTAGGCGGGTGGCCAGTCGGGCAGGCGGGCGCTCAGTGAGTGCTCCCTCGCGTGCCCACCTGCCCAACCGGCCACCCGCCTGCCGGGTGTCAGCAGGGCCAGCCTCGGGTGGCCCTGGGGCGGTCGGCTCCTGGGTCTCCCAGGGGAAGAGGCTGGCCCAGTGGGTACACACGGTGTCGCAGGGGCGGCCGGGCCCCTTGGTGGGCCGGCCCGGTCGTGACCCTGGTATGTACGCCACTGATTCAGGTTCTCTACATAGTGGAGCAAACTGGCGCTAAATCTAGCTTGAAAATTGAGTGAGGACCCACCGTAGTACACGCTATTTGTTGACTGTTCTGTTTTAGTTAGTCTAAATAACATCAGCAACAGGCAGAAATAAGGTTAGAAAGGAAGAAAATTGATAAAAGTGCTCAAATCACTAAGTGTGAATCACTCCAAATCACACAAGAAATATATAATAAAATAACATAAATAATATAGTGAGAGCAAACTCTATATTATATAAATATAATTTATTTTTATTTTGTCTATTTTATACAGGCTATACTATGTTCTTTATTTTTTATTTTTAGGACATTTCAGATATATGGTAATATTGCCTGTTTTTTACATCTGTTTATATCTGGTGTATAGAGTTTGCTCTCACTATATTATTTATGTTATTTTAGAAATAAGGTTACCACCATGTTTCGTCTGACAATCTGCATTAAGAAGAGATAATGTTTCTGTAGATTTTTCCAGATTTTTCACTTTGAGATTCATTCATTTAAGGAGAAAACATTGGTACTTAATAAACTATAAAGATAATGTATTAAAATAAGGTAAAATAATACATAAAAAAACTAACAATACAGCACCTTAAAGTTTACCTTGGAGCATCGTTTAGTACGTCTTTCACAACAGGAGATTGATTATGGGATAAGTAGTTCTAACAGTTCGTTCTTAACTGAAGAAAGGTGACAAAATGAACATAGCCAGCCTGGAAACTTTGTTTCAAAATTATTAACAGGAGCTGCAGGTGGAGCTACAGACTGTCAGATAGGTAAAACTTTTCTAATCTGAGTTTTGAGATAAAAAACTCCACTGACTGGGTCCCTGCTAGCATACGTTTTTACGGAGGTTAGAGTAAGCATTCAGCTGAGAAATACGGAGAATTGTATTTTTATTTGTATTGTATTTTTAGTTGTGTGTTATGTTACTATGTAGATCACTACTTTTTACCTTCAACACTTCTGGTAAGTTTTCTCGTTTTTTTCTCAACAACAGTTTGATGGATTCATATCCATTCCGGTATCCAGCAGACATCAGGAGATTTTGATATCAAGGCATTCCTCTTCAGCCACTATATTTATGGGGATGATAGTGAGAGATTTAAATTCCAGAGAGTAAAGCAATATAGTTCTAGTATTGTTAAAACGAAATATTATTGAAACCTAGGCTCTTTGCATAGTTTGCAGAATAAATGAATGATTGGCTGGTTGGCTTGATGGATAGGGGGATGGATGCATGTATAGGTAATTAGACAGACAGACAGACAGTCAGGCGGACAGATGGATTAATCCCAGGAGATTCCCAGTCACTCTGTTACACAGTTGATTATAACTGCAGCGATTTGTAAAAAACTGCTGCAGTTATAAGACTGCTTCTTCAGTGAGTGACGTCAAAATTATTTTAACATACTCCTCTGTTGTCTATATCTATCCATCATATGCATATGATGTGTGAACACTGGGTATGTACACGCCAGTTGTGTCCCCATGCTTATTTGTAGATCTCAGCAACGGGTTTCATGGCTGCATTCGTATGTGACCTACAGCTTGGGAGAACACCTAGCTCTATTAACAAAACTAGGAGCAGATCTGGCAGTAAGCTGATAGCAGCTACATTATGGCTACTCTCAGCTTATTCAATAAACTCTGCTGGGCAGGGGGTTATGTATAAGGTCAGACCATAAAGGCCAGAAGGAGAGGCTCCTGATTAGTGGAGCTGTCTGGTACAGCCTGCCTGTGGATTAGAAGCACTGTCAGGACCTTGAAATATGAGCAGATTTATTCAAAACAGGTGTTTGTTTGTTTTTTACACATTTGTAATGGTTTATCTATTATTTCCAGTCTAGATTGTTTCTTTAAACATTATGCTTAGTACATATATCTCAACAGTCCTAGATTCTTGGGGATGACCTTATTTTGTCCCTCAGTCCCCAAGACCTGGCATAGTCACGAAAAAGCACATCAGCACACGAATCAGTATACCTGTACATGCATGTGGCTATAGAAGACCACTGGAAACATTTGTGTCTGTATAACAGCACTTCTACATTTTGATAGAGTCATCCCAATGTGGGCCACTGTGCGTGAAAACATACCATTTCCATACACGGTTCGAAGAGTTCCAAAATATGAATATGTACATCTTCCTTGTTCTAACCAGTTCATATAGGAAACGCTGATGCTTTTAATAGCGGGGATCTGCAGAGCTGTTGTTTTTTTACTTGTTTTTCAATTTAATCACTCTGCCTTAGTTTTGTGTTCATTCTAATAGTGTACCTATTGTAGCTAATTAAGTGTAATTTCACACATACTGTTCAGTAATTAGTGTGACTCATACTTAGTAATAACCCATTCCCATATGCATACAAGTGCATAAAAAAACACACAAAAAAAACACAATACTGTAGCATGCCTCATTAACTCCATTGGGTTTATGCTTCAGAAGAATTAAATGTGCAGCTTTGTTCTTGGCTATGTTTGTGCGATCAGTTTGTTAATAAAGCTTTGCGTATTGGACCAACCTCCTCTTTTAACACTTGGGTGGTGAAACGTATGAAACAGAATTTTCCACAAGAAGGAGGAGACTCAAATAGCAAGTTAATTGCAGTAATGCTGTGGGCCTGGTAGCACATGGAACGCTCCTATTACTGGTAGTATACAAAATGATGAGAAAAGGTGAAACTGGTGGGTTGTTGTTATTGTTATTGATATCAAGAGGTGAAGAAGCTGCTCAATTTATAGCTCAGCAGTTTGATACTAATCACATTTTAAATAACAGAAAATGGCTGTCTGTCCATCTTTCTCCTGTGTTTGTCTGTCAGTCAGCCTTTCCGTCTGTGCCTTTATCTATGAGTCTCTCTGTGTATCTGCCTTTCTCTTTGTCTGTCTGTCTACAATTCTGCCTGTATGTTATTCTTTCTATATATCTCTGTTTCTTCAATAATTTCCTCTCTTTCTCTTTATCAATTCATCCATTTGTATGTCTGATTGTGTGTGTGTGTGTGTGTGTCTGTCTATCTAATTATATTTTAATTATCTATCTATCTATCTCTATATCTCTATCTATCTATATATCTATCTAATCTATCTCTATCTATCTATCTATCTATCTATCTCTATCTATATCTATCTATCTCTATCTATCTATCTATCTATCTATCTATCTCTATATCTATCTATCTCTATCTATCTATCTATCTATCTATCTATCTCTATATCTCTATCTATCTATCTATCTATCTAATCTATCTCTATCTATCTATCTATCTATCTATCTATCTATCTCTATCTATATCTATCTATCTCTATCTATCTATCTATCTAATCTATCTCTATCTATCTATCTATCTATCTATCTATCTCTATCTATCTATCTATCTATCTATCTATCTATCTATCTATTTATCTATCTATCTATCTATCTATCTATCTCTATATCTATTTATCTATCTATCTATTTATCTATCTATCTATCTAATCTATATCTATCTATCTCTATCTATATCTATCTATCTATCTCTATATCTATCTATCTATCTCTATCTATCTATCTCTATATCTATCTATCTATCTATCTATCTATCCAGTCATCCACCCAGCCAACCAACCATTCATTCATTTATTCATACATCTGTCTGACCCAGTGGCTACTCGGCTGTGAGGTTTGTAGCAAGAAGGAGATACGGAGATGTAAGTTTGCTGAAAACAATAATCTGAAAAGAGGACTGTCATTGTGTAAGAGCGACACTCAGAATATATTTTCTTTATAGCTGCAAAGTCCTCATTTGCTTAAAGGAATTGCTGTCTTCAGTCTCTTGACCTGCCAGATATAGAGGACAGCCATGAATAAGGATGGGGGCACTGACTTGTTCAGAAGGATGACACCGGTGGAAAATTGTGGACATGGTGAATGGTCCAAATGGAATGTGTGATTACTATCCAGAGGTCATGGTATCCCTGCTCCAGCAAAGATATTCACAATAGGATACCCTCTTACAAAAGGCCATTTGTTCTCACAGAAATGGGTAGCTACTAATTATGGTGTGATGGGTCACATTCAGACCACAGGCAGCTCGTTGGCCAGTGTTGGCCTGGGTGATGCTGCTATAAAGAAAGCAATGAATGAACGGATCTGTATGACTTTTAACACTAAATATTAACCTCTTATGGACTTGCCTACTATAAGGATAACTCTACTATCCTCAGTTTCTTTTTATCCTTTTACATGTCATAGATAATGTTTTATACTAGAATTTGAATACATTTTACTGATAAGTATAAATCTATAGATCAACTTTATAAAACATTGTGGAGTAAAACTTAAACTATAACAGCTAAATTGGGTACACTATAACACTATAAGTGAAAGGGAGGTCAAGGGTAAGTGACAAGGTAGATGAAATGAATGTAAATTGAGTAGGGGGATGTGACTCAGGAGATTAAACATATGCTGGGAGAAGAGTACTCAATGGCAGCAGGTGACCTCCATGATTGGTGGCAGATGGTAGCACCAATGTGATCACAGGTTTCTCATATATGACAGGGTGTGGAGTTAAATGAAGAAAACCCCATGCTCTTTTGTCTGCAAGGTTTCTGAGACACATAGTGTAGGAACTGAATGCCCAGAAGTCAATCCTGATTAGGGTTGTCAAAATTAGGTGCTGAGAGGTGGGAACTACTCACTCTCCCAGACTATTTTTTCTGGTTGACCAACCAAAGATAAGCTCACATAGGCCTGCGGTCACTGGCTGCACCACCAGTAGTTCCAAGCCCTGCAATACAGATACGAGTGCTCAAGCTCTCTGTTGTTAAAAGTAATTTTACAGCATTTGGAAGGTTGAAAGTATCCTATCATTAAGTCAGGCATGTCACAATAATAGAGCAGAGCTAAACTGTCTTAAAAGTTTACTTAGTTAGCCAGACATTACTATATATGTATGCCATTAAACCAGGACATAGGTTGGTGGTTTAATGACAGTGGTGAGGAAGAACTGCCACTTCACATAACACAAGCCTTAGTTATTCTCGTCTGACCTGAAATTACTTATTGTAAATTGACGTCACTCTGATCTGCCACATAAATCCATGGTAACAATGCCTCTGCACTGATTCTTCGTCAACCAAATGTTTGTTTGTTTTGCAATAAAACATTTACAATTGTTTTGTAGCCTTTGAAATTACTTTATTTGTTTCATTTGTAATAATCATATATTTAAAAAATGAGTCCAGTCTGTACATAGAAAATAGCCCTTTCTGCATGCTGTTTAACTGTTTGTGTGACAAAGAGGAGGAACTTTATAGTGGAGTGTATCACCAAGGTACTTTGTGGGTAAATATAGTGTAACATTAAAATGCCTTCCTAATAATTGCATTAGCATATTTACCAGGGTTATAAAATTTGTATCTTGTAATACCTTTTTTTATAAATAAAGCATTCCCAAGAGGTCAAGAGTTTCATGTTTCTAACTACACAAGATGGTCTAGAGACCTGTGCCTCATGCCCTGTTTTTCTTATCCATCTTCAGTTTACTTATACAAACTTGTGTACAGACTTGTGTGCAGCCATGTGATGTCAGATGTCACTATTTCCCTTAACTAGTGTAGACCTGTGCAAAGAGTCAGCTAAGAATGTAGCAGTTTTTGTGAATATCTTTTGTCCCAGCAGTCTAAATGCTCAATTCTCTGCAATTTAGTAGTTCAAGGGACACTATAGTCACCCAGACCACTTCAGCTCAATGATGTGGTCTGGGTGCCAGGTCTCACAGGTTTAACCTTTCAGATGTAAACAGCAGTCCTGACAGCCGCTAGAGGTGCATCTGCGATGCTGGATGTGAAATTTGCATCCAGCGTGCAGAACGTCCATAGGAAAGCATTAAGAAACGCTTTCCTATGGACTGTTTGAATGCGCGTGCCGCTCTTGCTGCACATGCGCATTCCGCTCCACTTGGGAGCTGACGTCGGCAGGGGAGGAGGTGCTGGATAAAGGTAAGAAGCTGAAGGGGTCCTAAGGATGCAAGTTTGTTTTCCTGACACTATAGTGATCCTTTAAACAACATTTGATTCTGTTTATGCTTCCCTTGCCACATACTATGACTCACACAGCCTCTATGAACATTTTTTTTTCAATGAGATGTGACAGAACAGTGTGTTTACTTTAGAAGTTTTTAGCTTCTGATCTGTTCATTAAAATCACGAGGAGATTCCTGTAGGCTCTAGCAGGCTATTAACAGAGCAGGAGATGAAAAAATATAGATTAAATAGACTGTGCAATACATAAAGTTTAAACACCAGCTCTCTTTTTATAAAAAATATTACATACAAGTAGACTGTGTATAATACATGGAGGGGAGGTGTCACTAGAGCTGTATAAACAATGTAATTTAACTCTTAAATGACAGAGGATTGAGCAGTTACACTGCAGGGACATTATCTATACACCAAAACCATTCCATTAAGACAAAGTTGTTTTGGTGATTATATTGTCTTGCCAGATAAATGTGACAGCCTCTCCTGGGGTCAGTACTTTCTTAAGTGATTTGACAACTTTGTCTGGGACACTACTAGGGCATCACCAGCATTATATAATCTACAATAATAATTTACAATAGCCTACAGTGGTTATGGTTCTTGGAATGTTCCTATAAGGCTCCCTTGCACTAAATTAGAGCCTTCCCATCCTTGAAGATAGGTAACTGTGAGTGAACTCTTACCAGCAGTAAAATATTCTTGAGTAAGTCCCTCAGCCACCTTGCCATGCAGTGTATTACTTATTGCAAGTGATATAAACTCCCTGCTTTGAAATTGTGTTTGCATTGTCAAGTTAAGTGGCAGCAGCATAATTTGGATCATTTCCAAATATTTGTTGTTATTTGCCGGGAATCCGGTAATCAGAGTTTAATTTGCAGTTCCCATAATCCCAAGAATACTTGTTAACCATAAATATTTGACTGCACAGTTTCACTCGTTTTAGGCTTTCAATGTGTCACACATTTTATATTGTAATAGATTTAATTTGTTAAATTGCCTTACAAAAACTCATCTACAGCAATAGTTAACGTAAAATATATAGAACCAGCTACAAATTGAAGACAATATTTTCTACAGTCAAAAATTGACTTCAGTTAAAGGCTTAGAACAATTTTAGCCTGACAAATTTACCACTAGCAAAACTGTAAGCACTAAGTCACATGGAGAGTCTGTTATCTTAAATATACCTTCAAATACTAAGGAATATGTTAACTAAATGACAATTTATTTTTTAATTTTTTTGGTGCAGATATTTACAATATAATCAGCAGCTCTGTGAACATGACAGAAACATGACAGAAACACAAGTACCACAAACAATAACAAGCAAAAATGCTAAGAGAGTGGCACATAAGAATTAGCCATAATTGTACACAAGACATGAGTATGATATACAATATTATTAGACAGTAGAGATTACACTATCTGCCAAATTAACTCACTAACACAGAATACATAACTGCACTTTTTTAAAATGATCAAAGACAAATTGAGTATCCTGTTTGATAAGATAAACACATATAGACATATAAAATGCTGAAAGCTTGATCACTCTGATTTAAGAAATGCTAAGTAGATATGTGTCGGTTGTTAGTGACATCTTCAACATACTACCATGTAAACGGTATGGGTCCTGAGCTTGCATGAGTAAACTAAAAGCTTAGCTAAGACCCATTACGTTAAATGTTGAATAAAACAAGAGATCTTAAAACAATGCGAGCAAATATATGTACAAGACAAAAAGAGACAAGTAGGACCAGAACTGAGATTGACAGCCATGAGGACAAGGCAGGGGTTAAGTTTAGGCTGTAGTGACCCCTCCTAAAGTTCACAGTTGCTAACTGATGCCCACTCTGGAGGCTTAAACACAGACAAAGAATTGGAGGCCAGGTACTACTCTGAGGGATTGCAGACTAGTGGGCAGACAAGATCAACCACATTCTGCCCCTCAGGTAGAGGAGTGAACCAGGATGCCACGCTGGTCCTTCTAGATGTACCAGCTGCCAGGGTCAGAACGAATCCATCCATGTGTAATGGCAACATCATGGGCGATAAGCCCCATGTAATCACTGCCTGGTGTATGGCGGCCTCCGCCTCCTGCCTATTCTGCACAAAGAACGGGCCCAATATGAGGGTGTTATTACGCCCAGCCACCCATGAGTCACTTCAGGTCATTACTTGGCACATAGCTGATCACAAGCTGTCAGGAGGTCACAATACGGCTTAGGATGGCTTTTGGGTGTTGCACATAGTGCCTCGAGTTGTACAGCCGCCATTTTAGATGGGTATATTTGCAGCTTATATGCACTCACCCAACCGAGACACAATAGGTTGGTGCCAATGTTAAAACAATGCTGTATGGAACTGGGATAAACGCCACAGGTCCAGTAAAGGGGCAGTTGGACGGGTGATTGACCCCTTCACCCGTCACGTACTAACGGCAAGGTCACCGGGCGGGGTTAATATGGGAGGGCTTGCCAAGGCTTCAGACAAGAGATCTGCAGATTTCACATGCTCTTTTAAATATATATTTCAATAGGAAAATCCATAATTAAATGCATGTTTTCATTTGGTGTAAATCTACTAAAGAGTGATTTTTATGTATTTTGTATTTGGGCAGTGGAGTGATAATTATATTATTTATCTTAAATAGAAAGATGATATATCTAATTGCTTCCTGAGCTGTTAAGGGTTTACTTAACTCTGTTCCAGCTATGTTATGATCAGAGGTTTATGGGTGTTACACTAATGTAACGTCCAACCACCCGTCTTGCTCCAGACCCCCTCTGACTTCATTGGCCCTGCTCTGGAAAATCCTCCTTCATGATGCAGACAAGCGGTCTGGCTTGCTAGCACGTCAGATCAAAACAGAGTGAAATCAGGGACTCTGTTGCTATAATCCCTCAACAGTGACATGATGTGTATGTAGATGTCAATCTAAATATACGTACATTATGTATACACTGCATCTGCCTGAGTACTAGATAACTGACTACTACTCCATTGCAACCCTGAGGTAACCAAGGAAACTTGATCACGTTGAGTGTCATATATTATCCCATGGACCTGTACTGAACCGGTGGTTTATCCAGCCAATGACTGATGTCCTGGTCATTGCTGTATGTACAACAGTATAGTACAGGATTAGGCAACCTTCGGCACTGCATAATACCAGCATTATGGCTGTAAGAGCATTATGAGAGATGTAGTCCACAAAATCTGAAGTGCCGAACATTGCTTACCCCGGTATAGAAGTAGGTATGTGACCACCACAGTCCAATCCACTAGCTGTCTGGCACTAAATTTCACAACATGTAGTCATCTTCCTAGAAGGAAGCAATACTATTAAACTTGAATGTTTGCACATTTATGGTTATACCTCTTACGGGACACTAGTCCATGATCTACCTAGTGCAATGGTTTACCTAGCTTTAGCCTGAAAGGCATAACATTTCCTCTATTTTATGGACATGCAAAATCTGCTGCTTTTTGCAAAGATAAAGAGGAGCATTTTAATTTAATAAAAAATAAGCTAATTGGCTATTCTTGTTTTTCTTTGACATCTGCTCTGGATTCCATATATCATCCCCAAATCCTGTTTTGTTCAGTTGTCCTACTGGCTCAAACATGTCTCACAGGTGGAGAAATAGACTTCTCACATAGAGTTTACCCGATATTGGTTTAACACTCATTGAGTTTCTGAGCAGGGTTTGTAGACAATGACAGTTTTGGGACTCTAACACAGTATAGTAAACTGTTATATTGACAGATCAATTAGTATGGGTTGTCATGACTAAACATGAATGCTTGGGCAAAGTAGAAGTGTCTACTGCAATCCAGTAATCTATACCTCTAAACATTTTAGCAATACCTCATTCTACTGTTGAGTTTAGAATTTCCAACATGTTTGGTTTGATCTTGGGTGGCCAATCCTCACCTCCTCTGTGCATCTCCATTCCATAGCTTTATTGCAGGCCTTTTTGACTCTATCATCTCTGTCTTCCACAGTCTGAGTTTAAAAAATCCCTGTTGGAAACCAGAATAATTCTCAGTTGCCCACCGGCCCCTCCACTCACCACCCAACCCCTAGCTCTTTATTCCATTTATAGATAGAATCTCACATACAATTTTAGATAATTAGAAATGACAGCTGTAACAGTACCTGCAATCAGAACACTCCTACACTCCCTTAACCCCTAACACTCAGTCCTCATTCTCCTTACTTCTGCCCATTCTGCTTTTCTCAAAGTACTTACTCATCTTCTCCTCTTTTCCTTTTCTCTCCTCTCCTTCAGCATCAAAATATCTCCTTGCACCAACTTCCCTCAACAATTCAATCACATCCACATTAATCCATCTCTGCTACACCCCCCCTTCTCTCATCTCATGCCCTGCTCTCATTTCTCTATTCATTCTCTCCTGCTCCCACCCAATCTCATCCTAGACTTCACCCGTATAAAACCCATTCACACCTCCTATCACTATCTCTCCTCCTAATTCTAGCAGCTGGTGACGTCTCTCCCAACCCAGGGCCCTTCACCTCGTCTGCTCACACTAAAACAACTATAAACCATGCAAACCTCATCCAAATATGTAGTAGTTTATCCTCCTCTACCAACATTCAGTGTGCACCCTGGAACACCCGTTCCATCTGTAGCAATATTAAATCAACAGCCATACACAACCCCTTCATCTCTAATTCCCTCAAACTACTAGTACTCACTGATATCTGGCTGTCCCCCTCTGAGACCGCTACTCCAGCTTCTTTATGTTTCCGTGGGCTACAATCAGGGCCGCCATCAGGGCATGACAACCATAACTGTTGTCATGGGCCCGGCGGTTCTGGGGGGCCCGGATGCTCTTTCAGTCTGAGCACCACATTCCTTATATGCACAGATATATAGAGAATTTCACTATATATCTGTCCACTGAGGGCCCCCTACCTGTAAATTGCAGAGGGGGGCCCAGCAGCACACTCTGTCCTCCTTCCAGCTCCTCTCTTTCTAACTCTCCTGCGGCCGCCAGAGCGTTGCCATGGGTTACCATGGCAACGCTCCGCACAGCACGCAGGCCGGTCTCGCGAGAGTTCGTCAGAGAGGAACTGGAAAGGAAGACAGTGTGTGCTGCTGGGCCCCCCTCTGCAATGTACCGCGGCTGGCTTTCTCCACCGGACCACCAGGTAAGAACAAGGTAAGAACCAGGGAGGTGGAAATAAAATTTAAATTTTAAATATCCACAAATATTTTTTTTAAAATACTCCCCTCCCCCCTACTTTACACAAACACTGCATCCTTACAAGCACACACACACTCCATTTACTACACACACTACATTGACTAAACACACACACTACATTCACAAAACACACTCTGCACTACACACACACTACATTCACTAAACACACTCTGCACTACACACACGCTACATTCACTAAACACACTGCACTACACACACTACATTGACTAAACACACACACTACATTCACTAAACACACTCTGCACTACACACACACACTACATCCACTAAACACACTGCACTACACACACTACATTGACTAAACACACACACTACATTCACTAAACACACTCTGCACTACACACACACAACATTCACTAAATACACTCTGCACTACACACACACTACATTTACTAAACACACTCTGCACTACACACACTCACACTACATTCACTAAACACACTCTGCACTACACACACGCTACATTCACTAAACACACTCTGCACACACACACTACATTCACTAAACACACTCTGCACTACACACACACACTACATCCACTAAACACACTGCACTACACACACTACATTGACTAAACACACACACTACATTCACTAAACACACTCTGCACTACACACACTACTACACTACTAAACACACTTCTGCACTCATACACACTAAGTATCTACTAAACACACTTCCTGTAATTACACACACACTTTATATCTACTAAACACACTCTGCACTACACACACGCTTTTGCTATTTCACTAAACATACACTGCACTACACACACTACATTGACTAAACACACACACTACATTCACAAAACACACTCTGCACTACACACACACTACATTCACTAAACACACTCTGCACTACACACACACACTACATCCACTAAACACACTGCACTACACACACTACATTGACTAAACACACACACTACATTCACTAAACACACTCTGCACTACACACACACAACATTCACTAAATACACTCTGCACTACACACACACTACATTTACTAAACACACTCTGCACTACACACACTCACACTACATTCACTAAACACACTCTGCACTACACACACGCTACATTCACTAAACACACTGCACTACACACACTACATTGACTAAACACACACACTACATTCACTAAACACACTCTGCACTACACACACACACTAAGCATTCACTAAACACACCCTGCACCATACACACACTACATCACCAAACACACCTGCACTACACACACACACACACTACATTCACTCAAACACACTCTGCACTACACACACACTACATTCACTAAACACACTCTGCACTACACACACACACTACATCCACTAAACACACTGCACTACACACACTACATTGACTAAACACACACACTAGATTCACTAAACACACTCTGCACTACACACACACTACATTGACTAAACACACTCTGCACTACACACACACTACATTCACTAAACACACTGCACTACACACACTACATTGACTAAACACACACACTACATTCACTAAACACACTCTGCACTACACACACACTACATTCACTGAACACACTCTGCACTACACACACACTACATTCACTAAACACACTCTGCACTACATACACACACTACATTCACTAAACACACTCTGCACTACACACACACACTGGCATTCACTAAACAAACTCTGCACTACACACTACATTCATCAAACACACTCTGCACTACACACACTCACACTACATTCACTAAAACACACTCTGCACTACACACACACTACATTCACTAAACACACTGTACCACACACACCAAGCATTGACTAAACACACACACTACATTCACTCAAACACACTCTGCACTACACACACTACATTCATTAAACACACTATGCACTACACACACACACTACATTCTCTAAACACAATCTGCATTACACACACACACTACATTCACTAAACACAATCTGCATTACACACACACACACTACATTCACTAAACACACTCTGCACTACACACACACACTACATCCACTAAACACACTGCACTACACACACTACATTGACTAAACACACATACTACATTCACTAAACACACTCTGCACTACACACACACTACATTCACTAAATACACTCTGCACTATACACACACTACATTTACTAAACACACTCTGCACTACACACACTCACACTACATTCACTAAACACACTCTGCACTACACACACGCTACATTCACTAAACACACTGCACTACACACACTACATTGACTAAACACACACACTACATTCACTAAACACACTCTGCACTACACACACACTACATTCACTAAACACACTCTGCACTACACACACGCTACATTCACTAAACACACTGCACTACACACACTACATTGACTAAACACACACACTACATTCACTAAACACACTCTGCACTACACACACACTACATTCACTAAACACACTCTGTACTACACACACACACTACATTCACTAAACACACTCTGCACTACACACACACTACATTCACTAAACACACTCTGAACTACACACACACACACTACATTCACTAAACAAACTCTGCACTACACACACTACATTCACTAAACACACTCTGCACTACACACACTCACACTACATTCACTAAACACACTCTGCACTACACACACACTACATTCACTAAACACACTGCACTACACACACTACATTGACTAAACACACACACTACATTTACTAAACACACTCTGCACTACACACACACTACATTCACTAAACACACTCTGCACTACACACACACACTACATTCACTAAACACACTCTGCACTACACACACTCTGCATCCCCATGTCTCACCAAAGCGGTTTTCCTGACACTATAGTGCCCTGAGGGTGCCCCCACCCTCATGGTCCCCCTCCCTTGGACCATTTTTCAATGCTTTCCTATGGACGCTCTGCGAGATGGAGGCATAATATGCCTCCAGCATCGCAGATGCGCCTCTAGTGGCTGTCCGGAAGGCTTTCTCTGAAACTGCTATGTTTGCATCTGAAGGGTTAAAACCTGAGGGACCTGGCACCCAGACCACTTCATTGAGCTGAAGTGGTCTGGGTGACTATAGTGTCCCTTTAACAAAAGATTCACCTTTATCTTTCTTTATATGTTTTCTAGGATATAATATTTTTTCGGTTCTTACATCCAAAACTGTAGATTATTTGTACTTATGAAATTTAGTCAGTCTTACAAGGTTATTCACTAAACTGTGAATTAGAGCAAATAATCTCCATCTTCACTACATCCACGGCTTGACTATGTATGCCTGAATTCTGCTTCAGATTCTTATTCTTTACTATTTGTTTAGTAAATAGGATTTAAAATGTGTTTGGGATTATGACAATTTGAATCGAAAAATATAGGCCAAAACACTCCCCAGCAGATTTAGAAAAATAATTCAGTTTGATTATTTTGACCTAAAATGTACAGCTTAGCAAACACCCTATTCTTGTTAAAAAAAAAAAAAAAAACATTTCTACTCCTGCCTCTTACAAAGATATTGTTTGAGATACAAAGAGATGTATTCACTAAATGGTGAATAGAATTATTCAGGCTAAATAATAACCAAACTGTGACAGTATCCAATTTGAAGAATTTTCCCAAATTCTTGCTTAAAACTCACAACTCAGTTTTAATGTCTCTACTATTAGTTGTTTAGTAAAAAAGCACCACAATTGTATAAGGTTTGCACCCTTATATTTTTTATAGGGAGGGGGGCATGATGGTAATGTGAAATGAGTGCCAGTATTATGGGAGCGAGTAGAATCTCCTCTTACTTATTCTTTCGAAATATTGACTGTTGAGTGGTAACATATTATTCTAGAGAATATATCGTGGCACATTTAAGGCATAGTTTTCAACACATATCCTTGTTATTTATTGAAAACATCTTATAGCAAATTCTGATGAAGTTAATTTTAAGCCAAATACGCAGACAGCTTCTCATTGCAGTTTCATAGGGCCTTATTTGTCACTGACATTGAAAATCAACACAGTATCTTGCGATGAGATACTCTCTACCGCAAGTATGACTCTTTGTGGTTTTTGAGCATTTCTCACCGTAAATAATAAGTAAACTAATGAGTCAGGTTAACAAGATTCACATTATTATTTTTTTCTAATATCTTGCCGACACTTAATATGTTAAAAAAATAAATATATATAAAAAAGCTTTTCTCTATATGTTTAGCAGTTGTTTTGAAATATGTTGGGCAGGAAACACAAAATGATAGTGTTTGGTTTTGTGGCACTTGTGTGGGAAGTGACTGGGGGTGGGGACAAATGTCGGGGAATTGATGTAGATTGAGTAGTGACAGATGGGCTGTGTTGCATATTCTCCATACATTCTAATTGTCTTTTATAAGATGATGCCACATGCTTGCCCTAAGCGAAAATCTTCTTTTAGTTTGACATACACAAAAATGAGTTCTTAGAACGTTGTGATACTTCCCAGGAGTTTTGATTGGGCAGCGGTGTTGTATCTATTTCAGATTGAATAACCATCTCCTTTTTTCTGGTCTGATATCCCCTTTCGTGGAACTGATCATATTGTGTATGAATATACCACAGAACTCCACAGCACGACAATATACAGTAACAGAGCTCCAGTCCTGTAAAACCCAAATTAGTAAGCAGTGTATCTGAGTGTCTCACAGAGCTGCCTATCCTGAAAACTTTGTGCAATATGCGGTGCACATAAGTGTACCATAAAACCCTTTGCAGTAAAATTCATAGTACAAAGCAGTATTTCTTAGGGGATCACAGAGCTCTTCATAAAATATAAACTCACAGCAATAAGTAGAATATTTCAGAGCTCCACAATAATAAAATTCATATTGACAAGTAAGGAACAAAGTGCAGTAATATAAGGTACATATCAGTCAAAGTAACCTAGTGTTACAGAGGACCTCAAAACATTGTTATAAAAACTATTTTCACCACCCCTCTTCCTAGCCAGACACAGTCTAGCAGAGTGTCTAAAAGACCAGCCACTTGGCAGATAGCTCATGTTAGGCCCCGGTTCAGAGACCTAGCACTCAAGGCTAAACATTCAACCTGGTGGTGATTAGACTCCATGAGGACTATCAGAGAGCACTGTTTGAGCAGATGGCCCAAGGGAGGTGTACTCCTTTGTTACCATAATCACCCCCAGCATGCTGAATTTACATCCAACCTGTATAAATATGTGTAGTTATGTACAATAAGGTGTTATTGTTTTCACCCTTCATTAAGTCTCAACTTGAGTACTCCGCTACACCTAGTTATTAAACTGACAATAATAAACAGTATGTCTGAGTATATCGCAGACCTTCTCAGCAAAAATGCTCACAGTAGGAAGCTGTATAATAAAGTAACACTTAGCTCCTGAAGGAAAAAAAAAAAACTCACAATAAAAATCAATATAATATGAGCTTATCACAGAGGTTCTTGGCTATAAAATTGATTGTGTTGTGCACTTTATCATATGGGTCTTGCGGAAATGCAAAGTGAATTTAAAATTTGAAATAGCCAAACTGAAAACAGAATTGACCTGATTTTCTTTTTCTTAATTAGCAATTTTGAACAAAATTTGGGAATTCACTTTGAATTCACTTTGAATACTAACTTAAGTGAATAGCCCTGGCAGAGTTCCTCTGCCATAAGTGGCGTACACACGATCCATGGGGCCCTGATGCAAAAACTGATCCGTGGGTCTCCACATCCAACCCACACCCCCCGGCGGTTAAGCCACGCAGGCTGGGGCCACAACACATGGTGGTGGGCACCCAGTTGCAGGGGTCTGCAGAGCTGCCGTGCCCCGTGGATTTATGGGCCTAGTCGCAGATGCAACCCCTGTATGTACGCCACTGTACGCACACATACATACATACATACAGACACATACATACAAACATACACACACAGAGGCACATATATACAGACACATACATACATACATACAGACACACACACACACATATACATACACACACATACATACATACACAAACACACAGACATACACACACACATACAGACACACACACAGAGAACATTCATACAGACACACATACATACAAACAAACAAACACACACATACAAAATATTTTAGTCACCCTCCTGTTTCCTACATTTTAGATGCAGGAGGGTGACTTCCCTGGGGTCCAGTGGTGGCTCAGCCTAATAGGAATTAGAGTTCCCACTCTGACTCCCTCCTCTCTTCCTCCTGTGCGGCTCCCATTGTAAGCTGGGAGAAGTGACAGGGCAGTCACTTCCTCCCAGCTGTGATGTCATCAAAGGGGAAATCCATAGCCATTGGGTGGCCCTAACAGCATGCTCAAAATAATATTCATCAGTTAATATATTAAATATATGGGTTTAGTCAGTAAACTGACAATTGTATATGATTGAAAGTTGAATAGCAGCATTTTGGCTAGTGTAAAAGAGTATTTTTGGCTGACATTACTTAAAACCAGTCACTAAGTGGCAGCGAACGAGTTACATTATTCTCCATAGTAACTGCAAACGGCCACTTAGAGGCTGATTTCAGACTCGTTTCAAACCCTGTCAGTACTGTTTAATGGCTGCTTATTACCCAGGAATCTTAACATTGGCATATTTCCTACTGCAAAGAAGCTAACTTGTTATCTCTCCTATAGGAGAAATACGTATGTCCCTATAATTTCATGGACAGAGAGAAACTTTAATTTTAAGGGTGTGAGTGAGTGTGGGCCAGGGGAGGGCTGTTCTGAGAAATGTTAGATGACATAGGAATAACAGTAGAGAATAAATACATGTATCTTAATCAATGTAACAATAGAACAGTTATTTCAATTATTGTAACTGCAATCAATATTTTGTAACCATAATGAATCAATGCATCTCTGTGAGGAAAATTCAGTGTCTCCATGCAGGACGTGGGGACACTGAACAGCAGGGCTGCTTATTGTGCAGCCCTGAGCCAGGAAGCTGCTCCAGTGGCCATCTAAGGAGTGGCCACTTGGAGGTGTTCCTAGGGGCAATGTAAACACTACCTTTTCCCAGAAAAGGCAGTGTTTACATGAAAATGCCTGAAGGTAACTATTAAACTCACCAGAATAACTACATTAAGCTGTAGTTGTTCTGGTGACTAAAGTGTCCCTTTAAAAGTTCTTATATCCTCCTCTGTAAATCGAACAGGAAGCTCCTGCAATTTCTAGAAAGCTACTAACAAATCAGGAGATAAGAAATTATAAATGTAACAGAATTTGCCGTACAGGAAGTGTAAACATTAGATGACTTTACAGGAAGTGTTTGGAAGGCTGTGCAAGTCACATGCAGGAAGGAGGTGTGACTAGGGCTGTATAAACATAGTGATTTAACTCCTAAATGGCAGAGAATGGAGCAGTGGGACTGCGGGGGCATGATCCATACACCCAAACTGCTTCATTAAGCAAAAGTTTTTTGTGACTATAGTGTCTCTTTAAGGACACATTTTGAACATTTTAGTGCAGTAATGCGATGCACTGCACTCATACATGCTACATAATTATCTGGGTTTTATTGCTGTGGAGCTTTGTGACACAATCATACACCTCAAACATAACCATGGGTGTTTTTACTGTGGAGCTCTGTGATACATTCATACACACTAGGTAGTACTGTGGAGCTCTGTGATATATTCATACATGTTATACAGTAGTGTGAGGTTTATTGCTGTGGAGCTATGGAATAGGCACTATTGTTAATTTTAGAGTTGAGGAGCATTATGATGATACACTCATAAACACAGCACATTAAAAGGACACTTAAAGTCTATGCTACCAGATGTATGGGAAAAAATTTTTTTTAATCCTGGGCAGGTTTGTCTAGAAAACGTTACAAATTATTGAAAATCTAAAGCATGACTAAATGTTTTTTTTTTTTTTATATTTATCTTTTTTATTATTTTGTATGTTTAACATAGGTAGACATAAGATTTGGTACAGCGAGCTTATCATAAGGTTACAATTTCTGTGTTTCATTATTTTAAACAGTACTAAAATATCGTATAGTTGAAGGTACAATTTGTAGTATAGTCATCACCTCCGGAAGGAAACTGGTGGCAGATGAAGCGTCCGAAAGAATAACATTACAAGCAAAGGTATAGTAACAACAAATAATTGAAAGGAAACCTTACATTAATGTAATACCTGGAGACCTGATTTATACAATAACGCTTCACATATATCTAAAGGAACAATTCCCTTCTATAGGTCGGAAAACCTAGGCTCGGCAGAGGGCTATTGAGTATATGAAGGGGAAGGTGGGTGTAAGGAAATAGGGGATGGTGCCTTGCCATCTCCTCTGGGAAGCCGGCTTGGGTAGCGGTTGTGTGTGACTTGTTAATCATTTACTTTCAACTCCCACCGGCCTCATCTGTGGAGGAAAGGGCTGAGGAGAGAGCTGCGGTGAGATGGTGGAGGGGGAGGCAGAAGTTTTAGGAATAAGGCTTGTGTTTTTGATGAGAATAAAGGCATATGTTAAGTCAGCCTATTATGGTGGGGGAGGGTTGCAGTGCATGTATTGAATCCATGGGTCCCATATGGACATGAATTTAACTTGTTTTCCCATTTTAGCTGAGGTAATTTCTTCCATCAATTTGATATCCTCAACTCTCAGTATCCATTCGCGAATTGAAGGTGGCCTGGATTGCTTCCAAAGTTTAGGAATTAGTTGGGAAGCCGCCATGGCCAAGTGGCGGAACAGGGCCGCTTCTAGTGTCGTGAGTGTATGGGGAGATAAGAAAAGGATATAACATTCCGGTGTACACGGGAAAGTCTTATGGAGTATTAGTTGTACTATAGTGTGGATTCTCTTCCCAAATTTCTGAATTATTGGGCATTTCCACCAAATGTGGGTGTGGTGTGCATTTGAGTTTTGACATCTCCAGCATAGATCTGGGACTGAGTTAAAGAATTTGTGGAGTTTAGCGGGTGTGTTGTGCCATCGTGTTACTTTTTTGTAGTTACATTCTTGTGCGTATGCCGAGATAGAGGATTTGTGGACGGAAATGAAGGCATTCTTCCATTGCTGGGTAGTGATGTTGGTTTGTAGTTCCTCTGCCCATTTTAGAGTGATGTTTGGGTGGTTTTGAGGGTATGCCTCTCTAATTACTGAGTGTAGAGTGGAAAGCAGTTTTACCTTTGGTGGGTGAGAGGTGCATAACAGTTCAAATCTAGTTAGAGGTCTAATGCCTTCTGGTAGTAGTGACTGGGTTTTGATGAAGTGGTTCAGTTGGTCGTGGAAAAAGATTTGGACCCCCGAGTGGGTGTTAGAGAGGGTGAGTTCATGTAAGGGTTTTAGTTTATTTCCTGATGCTGCTTCGCTCAACCTCAGGAAGGGGCCCTCGTACATAAGTCCAAGTTGTTTCCCTGTTGTTCCTTTGTGGAAGTGAGGGTTCAGAGTTAGGGGAAAAATAGGAGAAGGGAAGGGCGAGATTTTTGTTTGCGTTCTTAGTCTGAACCATATGTGTAATGTCGAGGAAATCGTTGGGTGATTGTTTAGTTTTTCCAATAGTTTGGGGTCTTTGCGGAGCCAGGGATAGGCGCAGAGTGGAGTGTCAACACAACTGTTTTCTAGTGCTACCCATTGGAGTGTATTGGGTGTTTTCATCCATTCATAGATTCTCTGCAAATGTGTCGCTTTATAATAAGTTTCTATGTCTGGAAGGTTTAGACCCCCTTGATCCTGTTTTTTAGTTAATGTATGGTATGCTAGGCGTGGGGGTTTGTGGGCCCAGATAAATTTCATGAATAGTGACTTAAGGGAGAGGAAGAGTTTAGCTGGGAGTTTGAGTGGAATCGTTTGAAGTAGGTAGAGGACACGGGGGAGAACGTTCATTTTGAGTATGTTTACCCTGGACATCAACCCAAAGACTGGTTTGTGCCATCTATGTAGGTCTTTTGTGATTGAGTCAATTAGAGGGGGGAAGTTAATCTTATAGGTAGATGGTAGGTGGGTGGGGAGGTGAATACCCAGGTATTTGATTGATCTGGATGACCAGTTAAAGGAGAATTTGGATTTGATCTGGTCGTTCAACAGGTCTGTTGAGAAAATTGGCATCAAGTCGCATTTTGCGAGGTTGGCCTGAAAAAAAGAGAGTTTACCGTAATATTCCATTTCAGAGATAATCATGGGGATGGTCTTGAGGGGCTCCACTATGGTAAAAAGGAGATCGTCCGCAAACGCTGTAATTTTATAGTTATGATTGTTAACCTGGATTCCTCGGATGAGGTCATTGTCTCTAATGCCTTGGAGGAATGGTTCTAAAACTAGAATGAATAAAAGTGGTGATAAGGGACAGCCCTGTCTCGTGCCATTAGAAATAGTCACCGCGTTAGATAATTGACCATTGATTCTCAGTTTCGCTGTTGGTTTTGAGTATATCATATCTATCCACTCCAACCATCTAGTGCCAAAATTTAAATATCGCAGGGTGTGTTTCAGTAGCGTCCAGTTGACTCTATCGAAAGCCTTTTCGGCGTCTATGGCCAGCAGAGCGCTCTGTGTCTTATGTGTTTGTGCCCAGTGGATGATATTGATGATTTTTGTGGTGTTGTTTTTAGCTTCCCTACCTACCACGAAGCCCGCCTGGTCTGGATGTGTTAAAGTCGGCATGAATGGTTTTAGTCTGGTGGCCATAATTTTGGTTAGTATCTTTAAGTCAATATTTATAAGTGAAATAGGTCTGTAGTTACCACAAACAGTCGTATCTTTACCCGGTTTCGGGATTATTGAAATAGTCGCCTCAAGGGCTGAGTTTGGGATGTGTGATGAAATATTGCTCATATTGTAAGCCTCAATAAATGGTTGTGCTAGTATGTGTGAAAGTGCCTTGTAGTACTTCCCTGTGTAGCCGTCTGGGCCTGGGCTTTTACCTAGGGGCAATGATTTGACCGTGGCATGGAATTCTTCTAGAGTGATTGGGTTATCAAGAAATGCCGTTTCGTTGACAGGGATAGTATGCTTAACTCTGGGTTTTAGGAAGTCTAATATGTCTTCTGTTGTGGGTTTTGTGTTGGTGAGGTTATATAATTTTGAGTAAAATTTGTGGAAGGATTCCAGTATGTCTGGCATATGGCACGTTAGGGTGCCATCTTCTTTCCTAATTTCAGAGATGAAAGAGGATTGTCTGTCCAATTGTATAGATTTTGCGAGAAGTTTGCCTGCTTTGCCCCCTTGAGTGTAGTATGTGTTTTTTGTTAGGGATAGTTTACGCTTAGCGTGCAGGTGCAGAATAGCTGTCAGCTCAGTTAGTTTACTGGAAAGTAATTTATGCTCGTCTAGTGAAAGAGTGGTTTTGTGTTTGTTTTCCAGGTTTTTAATGTCTCTAGTGATTTGTGCTATTTCTTTTTCTCTATTCTTTTTAAGTATCGCCGCCGATTTGATTAGTTCCCCTCTAATGACTGCCTTGTGGGCTTCCCATGTCATGATTGGTGTCGTGTCAGAGCGGGTATTTTCTGAGAAGTAGTTAGTTGCTAAGTCCCGAATCTTGGTCAAGATTTCTTTGTCATTCAGAATTAAGTCATTCAGCTTCCATTGAGAGAATGAAGTGGATGCCGCTGGAATGGATAGGGTCAAGGTCATGGGAGCGTGATCCGACCAGGTGATCGGGCCATATGCAGCTGTCTGTATGAGAGGGAGATATCTATGTTGGAGAAAAATGGTGTCAATTCGAGAGTATGTGCCTATGGGTGCGGAGTAAAAGGAGTAGTCCTTTTTAGCAGGGTGTGTGGCTCTCCAACTATCATAGAGTTGAGCTTCATAGAGAGAGTTTTTAAAGAGAGACCTTGTTTGAGTTTGGTAGTCTCTAGATTTAGAAGTAGTGTCTAGATATCCATCTAGAGCAATGTTGAAGTCGCCTCCCACTATGAGAATTCCTTCTTGAAACACTGAGAGTTTGCGTAAGATTTTTGTAAGAGCGTGATTCTGTTTTTTATTTGGCAGGTAGATGTTCGCCAGGGTGACCTGGGTGTTGCCTATTTTACCCTTAACGAACACAAACCTGCCAGAGTCGTCTGCCTCATGTTCTTGATGTGTGTATTGTAAGTGCTGCCCTATGAGGATTGCCACTCCTCTGGATTTAGATTCGGAGAAGTGGCTAAAGTATCCTACTGGAAAGTCTTTATTACGTAGTGTGGGGGGAGAGTCCTTCCTAAAATGGGTCTCCTGTATAAACACTATGTGTGCTTTGTTCCTCTTAAAATCCGTGAGCGCAACAGATCTTTTTTCGGGGGTATTTAGGCCCCTTGCATTTTGTGTGTGGATACGTATGGTAGTCATAATCACTATAGTAGGCGTAGGACTGGGTCGTATTGGTAATGTCTCACCGTGTAGAATATTGTCGAGTGTGTCTATGGCAAGGCTGCACAGGTGAACCCAATCTGGGGGGATGTTACTATATAATAGATTGAAAAGCGTTTAATAGGTTCCGAGGTCTAGGTTTTCCGAGTTGCAGAGTATCTCTTGGTCTACCAGTTTATAAATAGCAAAAGAACCAGTTAAGTTATACAAAAGAATGAATACACAATATAACCAATTAACACTTGTACTGTATGAGAACAATTAACAATTCGCAATAGCTTGAAACACCGTATTTGTCTAATGCGGGTGTCGTCTTTGCTCTGAGGGGTTAGTCCTCAGGTTAGTAAGTTTATGAGATACTAGATATCTCGCTGGGTGAGGTCTTGTGGGTGTGGGGGGGGGGAGGAGGGGGACAAGAGGGAGGGGAGGGGGAAGGATAAGAGTGGTGGAGTTTGGTGGAAAGATTGGGAAAATATTCCCTATGGGGAATGTAGTTCAATCTCGACGCTAGAGATAGAACCTGTAGGTGCTTGGGGTCGTGTGAGCGCGTTTAAGCTGGAGACCCAAGTCTCAATCCAATCTATTAATTAGTTGTAGTGGGGAGATGCAATGGTACGAGTTCCCTCTCTATCTGGTGGAGTTTGTTAGGCATCCATGAACCATTTTTTTTTTTTTTTTTATATATATGATTTACTTTGGGGTGTAAGAAGTCTTTTGTAGGTCTGAGTCATCATAGAGAAATTTGGTGCAGTGGCATCAAGTATTATATTATTGCGTCATATTTGACCTCCCTAAATAAGTAAGCATGAAGTTCTGATGTATAGAGAATATATAATAATTTTTTTTTTTTTTTTTTTTTTGTGTTTGCTTTTCTATGGGCTTTGTAAGCTAGTGGGGTTTGGAGTCCTCCCGAGCGAAGTAGGAGTACCTATGACTTGCACAGGGGGGAAGCAATTAACTATGTTCAATCGTAAGTCAAAGGAAGTACTCTTTACTATATGTGCGATACGGAGTCAAGCGTTATGTTGACTAATAACAGCTGTCACCTCTATAATGGAGTATTGTACGGCAACTCGTCATTTCAGTAAATGTGTTATGTACGAGTATTCAGTAAGAGAGCAATATGTGGTGCAATAAGATCTATCTCGTTAATAATGGCCTCTAGCAAACAACGACCAAATTGATTGTGTCCGTTAGTATCATAGTATGGAGTTAATCCACTTCTTTGCTTTAGGACTGACCTTATAGGTTGTCCCGAGAATGCTTCCTAGTGAGGCGAATTGCTATTCGGTAGCAGTCAGGTTCCCTGCAAGGGAGGATCCAGCGACTCACTACCTCCAAGAGCATACCGTGTACGGATACTCGAAGAGGAGTAAATGTGTCACAACATGCCCCCACGAGTGAACCTCTCTCAATAACTCATTATTTCTATATTAATTACTAGTAGCGTTAGTATGCATTATTTCATAACAGTATTGCCTGACCGTTTGCTAAAGTATACGGACCTTTAAACATGTTGCTGACAATGTTAGATGCTATACGACCTGATTATTTAGGATTTCCCGAGTCTCTGGTTGACCTGGTAGGAGGTGATTGGGAGGCAAGTCCGTGAATTAAAAGTCCCCTGCCCATAGCAAAGTCCTAGATGTGTCTTAGCCGGTGATGCTTGTAAGTCCCCAAAGAAAGTTTGTTGGTTCAGGTGCATAACGACTGTCACTGTGTTGCTTCTTCCTTATTCTTATTCCGTGATGGTAGTGTATCACTTTAAGTTGACAGTGAAGAGGTTGTCCACCAGTTGAGAGGGTAACAGATTTTTAGGGTAAATTTGCGGGTGTTAGTTCGGACGTCTGTCTCCTGGGCGATGTCTCCGAGGGGTGCCTTCTGTGGGAATTTTATCTTGCCTTTGATTAGGGGATTGGAATCTCTGGTCAGGGCGCCTCTTCCTCGATGGAGTGGACCATTTCTGTCGCTGAGAAGAGGGTAGCGTGTCTTGATTCGGCGGAGGTGAGTTCCAGTCCACAACTGTAGTATTCGGAAGGTCCAGTGCTCTGAGAAATGGTATTACATCCAGAAATGTGGTGATAGAGTGGACATTGCCTTTAGTGGAAACAATCAAAGCGAAAGGGAATCCCCAGCGGTATCGTATGTTGCGCTGTCTTAAGAGCTCTGTGATAGGTTTGAGTGCTCTCCGTGCTTGGAGTGTGTACCAGGTTAGGTCTGGGAATATTTGAATCGGATTGCCATGAAAGAGCAATGGTTGATTCGTGTCCCTTAGGGCTTTCACGATGTTATCTTTCACACTGTAATAGTGTAATCTGCAGATGATATCCCTTGGGGTGTCTTGGGATAAGCCTCTCGGGCGGAGAGATCTGTGAGCTCTGTCTAGTAAGATCAGGTTGTCAGTAGGGGCTTCCAGAATTAAGTTAAAGAGCTCCTGAAGAATTAAAATGGTGTCCTCACCCTGGGTTTCTGGGATCCCCCTAATTCGCAGATTGTTTCTGCGTCCCCTGTTGTCGAGGTCATCAATATGTCGTTGGGAAGATGTCCAGCTTAGGATATGTGAGTCCAGGGTTGTTGCTATGTTGGTAATTTGAGCTTGTAGGACGTCTTTTTCTTCTTCCAGGTCCGTGACCCGCAGGGTTAGTTGTTGGACGTCCGTGCCCATTTCTTCCATTTTGGATTGGAAGGAAGTTTCTATTTTGCTCAGCATAAGTTGTATGTCAGCTTTTGATGGCAGGTTCTGAATCAAGATCCGAATATCAGTTTCGTCTTGCTTGTCTGCCGGCTGTGAGCAGTCTGAGTAGTAGGGACTGCGAGGTTGTGATTCTGAGAGAGGTTCTGTTTCAGCCATATTTGAGGTCGCGGCCGCGGCCTCCGCCATGCGGTCCGAGTTTTCCTTAAAATATCGGGTAAGAGATCCCGATTTCGCCGTAGGCGTCTTCCCTGATTGTCCTTGGGGGTTGGAGTGCTTTTTGGGGTTACCCATAATGTGTTAATTTCCCCGATCGCTGTGGATTGAGTTTGGGTCGAGAGCAGCTAGCTCAATGTGCGTCCATTCAGCTCGGCGGTTAGCCACGCCCCCGACTAAATTTTTTTTTTATATATATATATATATTTTTTCATTTCTAAGCAGATTTTTATTATGATGATTGATTCATTAGTACCATTTGTGTATTGTGCATAGCTGGTGGTTTATTGTTTTATTCACTTCTGTCTGCATTTCTTAAACCTTTTTGTCCAAGAGATGCAAACTTTTTTTCTTTCACACACTGGATTGAAATGAATATTGTGTGTATGCTTCTGATTTTCCATCCGTACTTGTCACTACTGACATTATTTAGCACCTGAATCATTCAGTTGAAAACACGTTGTGGTATTTAATTTGAGTAGGAGATATCTGTGTTTGGGTAGGTGGTTCTACTTTTGTTTGTGTGACATTTGCTTTTATTGCTGATCATTGAGATCACCCACATTTTGTTAATTGTTGTTTTTCTATTCAAGCAAAATATTTTATTTCCCAGAAAATGATTTCCTTTTTTCCTGTAAAGAAACTATTTATTTTGACAGCGCCCTCAATATATTTTGGCCCCCATTTCTATCGTAGCAGTAAAATGTTGCTAATAACAAACAAAAAAAAAGCCAGCCGACGAAAAATATTAACCACTGAGATCTATTTTTGATGTGTCAGTTTTAACTTACCTAGTTACCTGCTAATCCAGTTTACACGTAGGCATGGTTGAAGAGATGGCATTGGTATCAACCATTTCAACACCATTTGGTTGAGTGTGTTGCTTACAAAGATGTCACTTGGACTCATCACAAAAAAAATATTATTGTTATTTTATTGTTTTAAGGATCTAATTGTTTTATTTGTTCAATTAAATAATATCTAGACTTTCCTGATGGACCTTTTTATGCAACAAGTGTCTTAAAGGAAATTCCACACGTCATAAACACATAAGTCACTTCCGGGTCAGGACTAATCTTACTGCAAGTGTTCTAAAGTGTAGGAATCCTGCAACCTTTTTGTTTTGTTTTTTAAACTTTTCTTTTTTTTTTCATATGTTTTAATTCAATAACTAAAAATACATTTAAAAAGATGCATCACCACCTCAACAAATTGAGATGCTTTCCCACCACCCCACACAGGCTTAACTTTATGTTGCTGTATACATCAAAGTGGTGCTCAATAGTGAAAATAGTGAAAAACTGTGAAAATTCCGCCCTGGGAGTAGAACTTTATCTCTGTTGAGTGTGCCATGGTCACTCCGTGCTGGCAGTTGTTCTGTTTAGTGGTGCACGGCTAATGGTTTTAAGCACTGCACCAAATCGTTATGTGTTTTCTACAACAGTGGTCCCCAACCCAGTCTTCATGGACCACTAACAGTCCAAGAATTCCTAGATTAGCTGTTTTTGAAAAGTTTAAGCCACCACATCTAACACCAATACTCAAATTGTGGGCCATGTCAATTAAATATATGACTTTGATTCCCCATTCTGTTATTTGGTTGAAGGAAAATTTAACTTGGTCTGCATTGTGGTGGTTATTGAATTATAGCCGCATGATTCACTCTCTGTGGTTCACAGATATTTGCATTAATGAGCAGGTGTATCTCTTAAAGTAGCCACTGTATGCACTATTATATGTGGTGCAGGATACAATGTATAAAGTTCAGCAGTGAGAGAAGATGGGTGCTTGGTGGAACACATAAATTGCAGATACATTCTTTTAAATATGATGCAGCAACAGATATGTTGTGGTTCCCAGTTTTAGAAAACAAACAAAGAATACACAACAATTGCAAGAATATCTATATGAATATATGTATCCATGTACATTTCCTCTAATGGTAAAGGGTTACTCCAATCAAAAAAAAATTTTTTTTTTTTTTTTAAAAAACACTGACTTTGGTTGTAGTAATGCTATTTTGTGCTGTTCCCCTACCCGAAAGGTCCTCCTAAAAATCCTCCTTAGATGACATCACTATCCCTCGCTAGCAATTCAAAAAGAATTGCCACACATATAAATCACTGAAGTGGTTCTGGTGTGTGGACTTACAGGGTTAAATTAATTTACATGTCCTTGCTTCTGGAGGCAAAGAGCATCTCCTATGGCCAGGGACTAGGTGGAGAGGGTGGAGGATATTAGGTTTATTGAGGAGTTGATTCATTCACCTCCAGAAAGAGAAAAACTTACTCCACTGTGTTGTTCTGTTGTCTTTGATGGCTTTTTTTCTGGACCTGCAGGCTCCGGGCAGAGCGGGTCACCGTCACTTTCATGATCTATTGTGTCCTCCCCTTGATGATGTGGTTCTGTTAAGTAACCCCTAGGGGAAAGATCCAGAGGCCACTGCCCCTGAAGAGAAAGGGATCCAGTCAGCCCCATAGATGCCACAACTTTGTCACACTGACGAGGCCACTGCTTTGCATTAACCTAGTTGAATAGACATCCCCCGGAATTTGCTCTGAGCTGCTGATGAGCGTGGGGCCAGCTGGGTGCCAGATTCTCCTGCTAGAGGTACAGGTGGAGGCAGAAGAGCGATACAGGTCATGCTGGTTTTAAACCCACCCCTCACCACCCCTCCCTTTTTTCTCTTTTCTTTATTTTCTCTTTTCTTTCCAAATTTTCCCCTTCTAATTCATCACCCAACGTTGCTCACATCCTATCCTACACATTTGCTAAATCTTGCTAACTCTTACCCTCACCTTGATGCTCATGAACAATTTTAAAGCATAGTCACCAAGAGGGAAACCGACTATGTTTGTAAGTGTAGTAGAGTGCAAGGAAGTTATGTTATGTCAAGTCAGAGGTTCTCAGAGATTGAAGTGACAGAAGAATAGAAGATAGTCAGTCAGAGATTACTCTAGATATGCAGGAGAGGAGAACATTCTTCACCTATTTAATCTAGGGAAAAAAATTAATAATCAAGACATCAGAAGCAAACAGATCCGAAGATGGTGGTAACCAAGACAGTAGAAAACTTCACCAAAACTTGGGAAACAATTATTTCAGACTAACAGCCTCTGGCAGTCATCAAAACTGAATACAGTGTAGAGTTTGAAAAAAGAAGACAAAAGCAAGTTTCCTAGTTTCTCATATTTCAAAAAGAAATGAGATTACTAAATTTCTTAAGAATATATATATATTTTTTTTATCATGACAGCCCCAATGGAAGAATGATTCACAAGGTTTTATTCCTGGATCTTCTAGTTTAAAAGCTCACTGCTAAATGTAGATCTATACAACATTACCGTTGCACAGTCCATGGCTTGTTTCTGGTTATTAAACCTTTTGGATTACAACCCATGATTTGGTTTAAAAAAAATACTATACTTAAAACAGCGTCAATTGCTAAGGTTGTCTACAGAAATGCAAAATGAAGTCTGAAACATGAGGTCTGTCTGTGCTCATTTGCATGTCAAGCTGGGAACTCTGGGATAGTTGTGGAAACATGGTTTCTCGAGCTTCTGTGCCCAAGGAGGACCTCTCAAAGTCCAACTTGAGATATACAGGTGATGCGCAACAGTTATATGTATATATATATATATGTATAGACATTGTGTTATATCATTCCATAAAATAAAACATTTTAATATTATTTTAAGTTATATACATGCAATTTTCTACCTTTTTGATTGAGGGGGCATATTTCCAAATTTTGTGACATTTGAAGTCCATGTGGTACGCTTAAAATAAATCTATGTAGGAGCAAAATCAAAAATATTTCTTGATTTGTTGTCATGTTTTTTTCAATTTGTTTTCTTTTTCTAAAATAGTTTGGGGGGGAGGGTTCTGCTAGTCTTTGAGAAAGGACATAAAGGAAGCTACTTCTAAATTCTCTATTTAGTCACTTTTTTTCTGCGGAGACTTCTAATAATTATGTCATTGTATCCGTGGCATCTGATAAGACCTTGAAACATTCAGTAAGTCTGCATTTTAAGACAATAATCAGCTGCCTTAGAAGGTCCCCATCTGCAGAGTAGAGTTCTTTTTACTGAAAGATGTTTTGCCTTTTTTTTTTTCAGAGAGATCTCGCATTTCATCATCTGTTGAAGTACATATGAAAAGTCAGTGACTCCGAATCCATCTGCTGTTATTATTTTCCACTGATAATTGGCTGGAACAATGAAATGTCTGTGTCTGTAGCCTTTGAAACTGTATACCCTGTTTATTTTTCTGGAGGTCTCATTTCCCTCCCACCTTTTTATTTTTTTGTTACCTCAAGCTGCTAGCTAATGTTTCTGTTTATTGGTGAATCAGACACCCCCCCTCTTGCCAACCACCCCATTTTATTCATTAAGTAATTCTTTTATTTAGATTTTTCATGATTTTTTTATATCCTATTGTAATTACAATACTGATACCTTTTTTGTGTGTTTTTTAATTTGTTACAGTGTAGTTACAGGTATCCTCATGATAGTAACTTCAGTGATGGCCAAGCTATCCTACACAAAATTACTCCTGGTGTCAAATGCAAAACTATACCATGTGTGATAATCTATAGCAGGTGCTACAGACCTCTGACTTTCCACCAGTTGTTGGGTCATTGTAAAAAAAAAAAGTGTTTTATGCCAATAACTGTACATGGTTCATGTAGTATGCTGGATGTAAATCTAATATTTCATTGTTTGGTATCATGTTTTTGTTTCCTTAACTTATTCAGTGCCACAACGTTCATCCAAGCATTATTCTGGAGTGTGTTGCACTCTCTTTACAGTTAGTGTTACAGCTTTCATTTACCTACATACAAGTATAACAAGACTGGGTTCCTAATTGTGCTATTATTTGCCTAATTAAGGTCATGATTAATTGTATGACATTTAGAGATGATTCTGTAAATTGCTACAGACAAAAATCTGTTTTTTTGCCTTTTTTGTGTCATCTCATATCCCCCAGCTATCATATAAAAATATATTCATAGTTTTTAATGTTGTTTTGTTTGATGAAGTTATCTGTAAAATGTTTGGTTGTTGAACAGTGAAGAATATTTTGTTGTAGTATAGCCAGTCTGTGCATTTGTCAAAGGTTCATGATTTAGTTAACTAAACTTATTCCCTTATACTATGTTGGTACACAGTTGTGTACATAGAGTTCAAGCATTTACATCTCTGCAAGGGCTGGCCCATACGACCCATTCTGACTTTAAAGTCTCTCACTTTGCCATCTATTTTTCTTTTTTACATATTTCCAATCAATCCAAGCCACGTTTGAGACAGTTGTCTTATAAAGATGAAAGAGGAGAATTGTAGGGTACGGTCAAGATCGACGTGGAACCTAAACATGCAGACTAGAACACAATAACTAGATAGGTCGTATACCAGTCCTTAAAGTCACCAGGCTAACGGCAGCAGATTCAGAGAGAATGCCGGGGTTAAGATAAGGATAGATATGGATAAACATTATATATTATAGATATGGATAAACATTTATTATTATAACAAGCCAAGAGATTAGGAGAATCAAGTAAATGGACAAAATCAGAAACCAGGAAAAGGAAATACAAGGAATGTCTTCTTGGGCTACTAGAACCACACAACAGGGCAACAAGGAGTGGAGGAGGTAAGGATATATAGAGATAACTTAACTTCTGTTGATCCACGTGATAAGCAAATTCCTTATTAGCATGCATGGATTCGTCATATTAATGCGCCAAACACGAGTTTGCCATTAGGATGCGAATTTGGTCCGGCAAAAAAATCGCCATTCTGACCCAAATTCGGTATCCCAGAAAACCATCAGCACATGAGCGTTCAGAGTCACAGAGAATACCGGGGTGGGGGAGGGAATTCAGGTCAGAGGTAAGCGATCACGACAGATACTAACCTATTAGGTTGGGTTCATCAGTTAGAAGATTTTGTCAGATGTGGATTTACATTTGTAGCGAATCTGAAAAGAATTAGGAACTGAATTGTGGGGAGAAGAGGAATGTACTTAAAAAGCCTGGTGTGTGGAGGGACATAGAGGAAATTGTGTCTGGTCTAAACAGAATATAGGAAAGTCAATACATAACAGAGGAAAACACTTGTTTAGAACACTGACAAACTGTTCATCAGTAAATACTTCAAGGACAAACAGAAAAAAAGGCTGGCTAAAGTGTAAAAATATTTTGCAATGGATGGTGTCCACTAGACTATTACACAAAGTATAACATTCATTTCAGTCCTGGAGTGCTACGAAGTTACATAACATTAAATGTTCTCTGATATAGGTGCTTTTAGAAACAGAAAAACAAGATTCCACCGGCTACCTTTATACACTACTTAACAAAGCTGATTAATGTCAATATTTTTTAAGCTGTTAGTAAAAATACATTCTAGCTTTCAAGCAGTGGGCCTCATTATGGCATCCTTTGCAACGTGCTTTCGTGATTGCTTTGTTTGATCAATGAGTGACCTGCCACTTAGAAGGCTACAAAAGTGAAATTAGCCACACTATACACCACTTTGATTTTATCAGGCAATAACCAACTATTTTGTAGTGTTGTAACTTTTCTGACAATTCTTTTTCACCTATGTTTGTTTAGTACTTGGGTATCAAAAAAGCTGGATATTTATGTAACCGAAACACATTTGCTTTCTTTATGTTTTACCTCATTCTTTTGGTTTAGTTTTACTAAGTTTAATTCAGACAAAATAAAAATGTTTAATATTTATTTGTCTTCTTAAAAATGCTTGCAAATCAGATATGCAGCATTATTCATTACAGTGTGACTTGTCAAGAATTCTAATGAAATGCACAGTAAATGTCATTCATTGGTCTTTACAGATTTGCCAAAGCCTCCAAAGGTGGTGTGAACATTTGGTGTGTGGCAGCCTGTAGGAGACACAAACAGGAGATATACTCACCTGAAGCTCTCACTCATGAATGCCATCATCATTCTTTTGGAGTCTGTCTTCAATAGAATACACAAAATCAAAAATGAGGGCAGCACTATCAGATGCAATGGTGCACAAAAGGTGCTACCAATGATTTAATGGTAGAATAAATGTACGAATGTGTTGGGTTGCCCCTTTATCAATGCATAAGTTCCTCTTCAGCTCCTAGTGCTTCATCATCCAAAATTCCTCATCACTGAGATCCCACCAAAAAGAAATCTTTCTCCACAGATGTCACTGTCACGTTTTCTGCTTGCTCCCAGCATCATTGTAATGCCCAAAGGAATACTGTACTGCAACCTCTAAATCCCAATTTCCATATTGGACAAAAGGACCCAGAGCAAATCCCACCTCGCCCCATTCCTGTGCCAATATTGATATGAGGCAAAAAAACTTCAATTCCCAACCTTTTAAAAGTCTTACATCGATAATGATGTAAACAGTAATGTCTACTCTAAATGTGTAGCCAAAAATGACGCAACTTTGGCGCCATTTTGGTGTCGCACATAAATTACGTTTTGCTATTGCTCTGGTGTAGCCAGATGCTATGGTTGTTTCAACTCAGTCTACCATAGGTAAACCCGAGAGTGCGTTCCTTGTTTCTATTGATTATTTGATATACACTCCGATTCGCTTCACTACTCCTGTCCTCTGTTCTCCAGACTTTATCATGTCTCTCGATTATGTGTCTTTGTGTGCTCCTTGACATTGGCTTGCTCCTCTTAGTATGTTTTCAGACATTCTGTTTGTCGATCCTTAGTGCTAGCCTGGCATCTTTAAGGACCAGTATGTACTTCTGTCCTGTCTTTGCCTGGGTTTGCTTGTTATGGTTGGTTAGCCTTGTCAGTTGCAAGAAATGCTTACAAATGACAACAGTTGTTTCTTGGCTTGGCTCATAAGTACCATTACATTGGGTAATAGTAACAACCCCTGGATGTTGGGCTAAGGTAACAGCCCCAGGGCTTACTTGAAAACCACAGTAATCTGAATGTACCTTTCCTGGTTAAATGCTTTATCATGATTATTAATATTAGTAGTAGTAGTAGAGGCAGTACAAGTTCTGGACTTTGGGTACCATAAGATATATATATTTTTTTTAAATAGTGGACTTCAAGACCTAATAATTCCTAATAAGTTGTAGTTAATATAGCGATAGTGTCTCTTTGCCAAGTGATGCCAATTTAACCAAGCACAGCTGTAATGCACAATGCTTTTTATAATGAGCACACACTCTGACAAAACTATGCATACTTTGAACCTGGGAGTTTTTGACATGCAATAGTGAACACTAAACAAATATGAGCAAGGTACAGATACATCCATTGATTTATGGAGTTTTCATAAGTTGATATAATGGTGAGATAAAGTGTTCTTTATCAGAAATTAATATTAGACATTTATTTTTATAATTAATATATGCACATATGTATTGCTCCATGTTCTTTCAATCACCATGTACAAAGAATCCATTCAATACCAAGTACTCTTTGTTAAAAATAAATAGTGCAATGTGCATTTGTAAATAGATTACTGTTCAGGAATACCTAAAAAAAAATATTTATAATTTACTCAGTTCATTTTTTATCGTTAGTTTATAAAATCCTTTGCATGAATTTTTGGGTGTAGGAGAAAAAAATATAGGATTATTTGGTATCCATTATTGCAATATTAGTGCAATATTTCAGACATGGTCTATGTAAAAAATATAAGTGTATAAGAAAAACATTTATGTATCTTCTCAGTATATATATTCATACAATCCTGGCTATTACCTAAAATACAAACAACACATCTGACTTATTATTACTTTATGAAAAAAAAATAAAAAAAATAATATATATTTATTGCTATAAAACAAATACATATACATAAGTATATAAACTTAGCTTGATGTTTCAAATGCACATGTTCAGGCCAGATCTTTGCCTAATGGCTTGCCCTGTTTATGTGCTATACAATATTTACATATTCTAAAACAAAAACAGAATGCACAATGTATGTATATGAACACCATTACAATATATTTTTCAAACAACCCCAATGTACATATAAATAGTGTATGCTTTTATTGTTAAAGCGACACTATAGTCACCAGAACAACTACAGCTTAATGTAGTTGTCCTGGTGAGTATAATTATTGTCTGCAGGCATGTTAATGCAAACACTGTCTTTTCTCTGAAACACTGCCTTTTCTCTGAAGAGCTGGAATTAAGGTGAGTTTTCATTCATTAAACACTATAGGGTCAGGAATGCATGTTTACGTTCCTGACCCTATTGTGTTCCTTTAATGACATGGCCTTTAAAGTGTCAGCTCATCTGCCTATGTCAAGTCAAACAAACCTTGAAGTTAGGTGAGTTTATACTTGACTATTACAGCAGTACAAAAATCTCTGTTATTTCAGTGCAAATCTTTGATTGGGATAGGGATAGTACGCTACGCAGGTAGTGTGTTTGCCTATTTATGTACTGTGTTTTTTGGGAACATTGGGGCTGAAATACTATAAACATAATAGCCCTTGCTGTTGCCCAGTAGTAGTGATAATCTGAGTGCATGTCTTATTTATCAGTCATAAAACAGTAGTTTTTCTAATACAGCCACCACAATGCAGGGATTGTAGGGTACAAATGCAGCCTGCAACAAAGTCCTGTGGATTGCTTGAAGCTCTTGCCACCTCCTGGCTGCTAGGAAGCAGCCTTGATGTTCAAACTATTAAGATTGCTCTTCAATGAGGGAAGGGGGATACTATTTATGGTTTATATGCAGAGATGCAATTGACTGAATGAAGCCCTGGTAGAGAAATGTGTTTCTCTGTCTTTTGAAGATTGGCATAGGAGCAAATTGGAAGGTGAGTGGGTTAAATTGAAATCAAAATATTAAAAAAAAATTCCTTTCCGAAAATCTTATGTTTGGAAACTGAGCACTATATACTTGTCCACATTTCCCGGGCTTTTCTCATAGCAATTAGCTTATTTATGTATATGCGATATATAGCGGCAATGAGTGCCATTGAGTTTAATGTACGCCGATGCATCTATACTATACAGGAACCAGCTACTCTCATTCATTCTATTGTTACATTTTATAGAAGCGTATATATATTTTTTTTGTCACTAAAAACCTCTCTAACACAAGAAATGTCATGTCTAAAGGACAGGGAGAGGAGAAGAGGTTGTAAAATTAAAATAAAGAAATAATAATCTTAATTACGTACTTATTCCAGGATTTTCTACATTCGCGTTTTATTAAATATAGTGCCCAGAATTTCTCTTTTGTATACACTACTTTTGCTTAAGACTTCGTACAAACAAGGAGCGCCGTGTTTATTTTTATTAACACAGACTATAAATAGTCTTCTGCATTTGAAAGGGTTTTTTTATTATAAAGACAAAACGGGGAGTTGGGGGTATATCCGGAAAATGCTTTTTGCAGGAATGGTGCTGCCGTAGAGACCAAAATGTATACATTATACAGATTAGGGGGAAAGCACACAACAAATGATAAAACTGTATTTTTATGCGTGCACTGTTCCTTAATCGGCGTCACGTTTTTCTTTTATTGTCATACTCCGTGTTTCTATACATTGCACTTCCTTGGGGTTCTTGAACGACGTGAGCAGTCCATTCATCTGTAAGTAAATCTTCACCTTTTGCTTGTCGGAGAGTTGCAGCAATAGGAATGGAGCTGAGCAATATCAGCTGCACTCTGCCTTCTTGCTGTCAGAAAGCAGGGCAGGTAAAATTCACAGCAGGCATGTGAGTTCAGCCAGTTACTCATTTGCTGAGTGTTTGTGTTTATGCAAAAGGGGCCTCTTCCTGCATATTTAATCTAGAGAAAGGCAGTGGCTTTTGTTGTGTTTAGACCACATGCCTTCAGTCCTTCCGTACACTGACGCTTGTGTGAGAGTACACAGAGCCAAGATAGTCACATTTCTGCAGTGTTTTGTTTTTTTCTAAAGCCTCAACTTTTTACATAGGTTTTTTTTGTTTTTTTTCTTCTTCTTATTCTTGGGGATATACACATGCATACAAACATATATCTGTGTCTGGGTCTTCGTATGAATGGGTAAGTGTATCTTCACTTTTATACTTTGTATTACTTGCCAACTTTACAAAAATACTTCCTTCTCAGTGCTTCTGTTTAGCAAAAGACTTCCAGAATTCTTAATTTAAATAAACTTCGCTTTTTGCACGTAACTCTATATTGATGCTTATTGACAATAAAAGAAAAATGATCCTTGTAAACTGTCCTGTTCATTTTTATTTATTTTTTTCATTAATTTCATTTTATGTTTAATCTGTTTGCTTTGACACAGCAACGCTATTTGGCGGTTTTAGTAAAATCTTGTTTTGTGACTTTGAAGATAATGCTCTTATTGTTTGCAAAAGGCTTTCAAAGAGCCCAGAAAGCTGGAAGCAGCGAGAAACGCTGGTGTGCATTGTGTCCCAGGGAAGGGATCTGAGCACAGTGTCCTGGGTTAGCGATGGATTTCTAGTGTGGAAAAAGAGTAGAAACAAAATTGACTCTTCATTGAAATGAGTAGCACGCCAACTACGACAGCTTATGGCCGAGCGCACCACAGGGTATGTGATGTGGTCTTAGAGGAAAAAATTGTGTGACAGCCCTTCCTCTCTCTTTTTCTAGGTGACATTCCACCCTAGGAAGTGGGTTTGCCCTGTAGGCTTTTTTTTAACCCTTAAACAGCCATAAAGCATAGAGAAAACATTGCAAGTCCCTCTACGTGCAAAGAGGTTTATTGCCCCCTGTAGACACTGTATCTTCATCTTCCTCTTTTATTGCTGTCGTAATACAATTTGGATTGTATATCGTATGCAACCCACAACTTATTGTCTCCCAAAGTACTTTGATTTACCGTAGTTTTAAGTGTGAGAGTTAAAAACGGATTATACCTGTATTTTATTATTTAGTTAGAAAAATGTTTTTATTAAAATAATTATGATTTAAAAATGATATTATTAGAATATGTTTGCGTTACTTTATAAAGTTGGACAAAAAGCAATATTTAACTCATTCATCGCTGCTGCTGAATTATACAACTAAACAGAAGGGTGTGCTATTACACCACATGTGAGATGCGTCCCTCAGCCAGGGGAAAAAAATAAAAATCCCAAAAATGTTATGGAATCCTTATCTATAAGTTAAAAATGTTTGGAGGATCAAAGGGTGAAAAACGAGTATTTCACCCAAAACAAATAATAAAAAAATAATGCAGCAAATACAAAAACAAATACACAAACAGTTATAATTTTCCCATTAAATATGGGATTTTTAATGTTATTTTTTTTTCTCCTTCCAACAGGAACTAAGAAAAAAATCATTTTATAAGAATTTATTCAGTCCAAGCACCTTGTGTGATTAGTGCTTTTGTATTCTTAAATTTTGATTGATAGAGATAATCGTTTTCATGTAAAAACATAGACAGGTACTTTAACTAACTGTGACAATAGCTATTTCCATTTCTTTTCACTTTTTGTTGAACACAAGTGGGGGCTGGGTGGCTGTGATTTTTAACTCTTTTTGAGCAGCAGAAAACCTTTAAAACAAAGCCTTTTTATCAACGTTTCTGAAATAAAAACTCTAAATATTATGTTCATCTGCGGCAATGTATAGGCAATAAAGGGACAGTCGTAAAATCTATCGTCTTGATAATGACCAAAACTCCCACTTTTATAGCAAGATAAGAGAAGATTCTCAATTAATGTAATAAATTGCCACCAAGCCGCAAGTTCCATACAGCGGGAAACATTTTATTTTATTTTATTTTTTCGATGGCAAGACAAAGAAAAAGTTTCCACATTATATTAGCAGATATGAAGAGCTACGAAGAGCAGTATAATAAATGAAATTGTATCCTTGTCCAATGTTTCATGTGTCCTTGAATGGACTGATAGACATGAATACGAGGTTAATTAAAACCAGGGGAGGGGTCAGGGGAGATGGGGGGTTGAGGGAAAATGCAGAGACAAACCTTAATTTTGAAGTGCGTGGAATAGATTAATTTGGTAATAACTTTATTTTAATTCAAACTATGGCATTATGTTGCACCGACTCATTATCTGTTACGTGTGGAGTAAGTCAATGAGATGGGCACATTTAGGAATTTCAGACAAGGCACTGCCAAGTTGTGATGTCCCATAATCCATGAGAAGTAGGAATATAAGAGTTTCGCTGTTATTATTATTATTATTATCGCCATTTAAATAGCGCCAACAGATTCAGTAGCGCTTTACAATATTATGAGAGGGGGATTTAACTATAAATAGGAATATTACAAGAAAACTTACAGGAACGATAGGTTGAAGAGGGTAAGCCGTAAAGCTTTGTTTTTTACCCAGGAATACAAACAGTATCGATATAGCCTCCCCCAAATTGCACTCAAGGGGACACTCAATGAGCTGGCAGCTCGTCACTAAACAGTGAATTGTGAGGAATTGGCATGTAAAATTATGGCCAAAATACAGCTGCTGAAAAAAATAACCTCTGACTTAGATAACTTCTAACATTTTTCTTTATCTGTTTTTCAACATTATTATTTTGGCCTACATGTTTGTGTTTTTGTTTGTCAACTCTTTGGGGGTACACTGTTTAGTAAATATATTCCTTACATATCAAATTTTTTTATATTTTGGCAAACTATCAGCCATATTTCTTGGTTTAGCATTGTGGATTTTTTCAAATTAAATATGAAATATGCATTAAGATACATACTCAGTATGTATGGGGAATACAAGTCGGTCAACAGAATATTCAGGATTTGGTAACTAATAATATTTCACATTCCAATTAATTGTCTGGGGACATCAGGACTACTTGCAGTTGATTTTGATGTTTATCTTTTTAGGTAAACCGTATCTATAATAAACCGTATAGCTTTTTGGACTATTTTGGGGAAAAACGACAAATTTCTTATCAACTCCACAAAGTTCACTGTTCATTGAATAAAACACTTCATAATATCAGTTTAAATAATCACAAATTAATATATTAATATATCTACCAGATAATTACTAATAATTACATTTAAAAAGACTCACATTTTACTTTTAAATTATACACGTACCAGACCAGTGGAAAATCCAAAACATCTGATACTGACATTAAAATTGTCAGTTGTGAATATTTTATTGTTTTTTTTGAATATCCCTAGTTTATTTTATATATATTTTTATAGCTCTTATTAACCTGTTGAGGGTTTTTTTTCACAGTATATTTAGAATATCTTGTACACAAATTAAGACGGCCTTAAAAATTGGTAACGCTATTGCGATTGTCTGCTCTACGATTAGACACTACTAAATATTATTATTAAAATAATGCATTTCATCACTAAAATAATAGATAGTACAATTCTGTAACATCTTTTTGTGTAACTGCTTCTTTGCGTCTGTGTAATCATTCTTTAAGAAATACAGAGGAAACTCCTTTAGTGTATGATATATATTTTAATAATAATAATAATCAGTTTTACAAATCTAGGCTGAATTTGTGCTACAGTAACGTAAGCAGTCTTTGGAAGGAGTCTCTAAATAACTTGAGGCTGGCAAAGCATTACGTGAAGTTGAAACTCTGCAACAGCTGGTTCTATCGATCTATTTCTATCCGAACTCAAGATGATGTTTGTCGTGTTCTAACTTCTAACATCTGTACGTGTACAAGATATACATATAGATCATATACACACTTAATTAAACTCCCCGTTTTACGAAGGGTACTAGCGTGCAATCTTTTTTAGAACTTAAGTAGCGGTTGACACTGTCTGGTCAATACAGCTCTCTTTTTTTTATGTGTAGTAAAACATCAATTACCAAACCAGAAATAAATTCTAATTTCAAACAGGTGGCCTGCTTTACTGAACGCTCAGTGGGAAAGTATAAACAAGTCTTATTAGAAAAATAACTAAAAAGATCAGGTTATATCAAATTTCAAATCCAGCACAGATAATGCACATGGGAGACTCTGCTCTTGATATTATCCCTTTGTAAAAAAAAAGATGAGGTAGAAAGGGGAGTAGTAATATTGAGCACTTCTACTGACCTTATATGGTTGGAAGCAGCCAGAATTACAGATGCATTTTACTCAGCCTTAAGTTTAAAGAATACCATTTTGCATTATTTGGTAGATTGCATTAATTTCCTGTTTATGTTTGCTTGCAAAAACCACACACAAAAAAAAAGTTTCCATGTACAAACGTTTAAAAAAAAAATATATGTTTTATCACTTTATCTGCTGGATGGGTCAATGTGTACAGAGACCTATTAACCTGCTCACTGCTGTCCTAGCATATTACGTTAGCTGGTCAAAGAGACACTAATTCGACTTTGCCTGTCTTTGTCTATCTGTCTATATCATCATCTGTTTGTCTATCTGTGTGTGCTTCTATTGGTGTAGCTATTGATTATTATAGCTCACAAACATTCCCCTGTATTAACACTATTCACAAAATGTATCTTATAACTTAAAACCTAATAATATAATTGAGGAATTTGCAGTATTTGGCTATTCTACTAAAGACCTGATTTTGAAAACTTGGTCTCTTGTTTAAAAAAAAGTATGGTCAAATTGATAGCGCTCACAATCAACAACAGCACATCATGTAACAAAACAATAATGAGATGATGATATATAAAGTATAACATGTGATAGGTATGTCACTGAACTATGGATTGCAATTATTGTAATAAATTATTAGTTTAGTGATGTAGATTTTTCTACATTTGCTCAGCGTGATCTATCCATTAAATGTGTCCCGTTATTGGACTACAAGCCACCTAATGCTTAGTGTGCTAGACTGATTGATTATTAAAATATAAAGGTTTCTGAGTTGCAGTATCTATATCTCTCACGTTGAATACAAGCTGAAGAGATCCAACATTTTATTTTTATCATAGAAATGTATATTTTGATACATACAAAACATGCGGACCCATCTAACTAATGATTTCCTGTCTAAATAAGAGCCATCATTAATAATGTAATACCACGTTTAGGAAAACGGTGTATGTGCTCGGTACTATTTTTCTCCTTCAATATATAACATATTTTGCCACTTCTGCAGGAAGGCTGTTCACTATATCCACAACCTTTTTCTTGAAAAACTATATTCTAATATTACTCCTAAATTCCTTCTTGACTCAAAAATCAATCAAACCAGCCTCTGTAACTGAAGAATGTCTGCTTTGTGTACTTTGTTAAACTTATATTAAGTTGTATGTCTCTTTTATTTACATATCACTCTGGTATACTCTGTACTTTAGTTAACTTTACAGTACATCTAACTTTCTGTAAGTCCAGAAGGTAAACTTATATCAAAATCAGCAAAACCATAGATATCAAGGCATTATTATTATTACTATTATTCCTGTCTGTTGAGGTATGCATTATACTATTTATTATATATTAATAATATATATGTTTATATTTTATCCTATTTCATTTATTTTTTATTTAAAGTTGTCGGATTACATCCTGTGAGGTCTTCATGTAATTATTACTTAACTACCTGGTACCTATTTTATCAATATTGGAAGGGTGGGATGTTTAATTTATCTCAGCATAAACTGAAACTCTGATTCACTTTGTTACAATAGGTGCCGTACAGGTGTCTGAACTCAGTATTATGCATTCAGTCTTCCTTGGCAAGCTTTATGTTGCAAACTTTGCATGATTTTTAGAGTCCGCCAACTAGAATTGTCTCCAGTTTTCAATATTTATGTTGTTTAAACCACTACTGATGAATCTTCAGTTATTTCTTTAGTTTTACATCCAAGTCTAGTTGCATTGTAATCGCCTCTAGAGACAACACTGTCACTGTGTTTTGGGTTTCTGTAATGTCAAATGAACAGTAGAGTACAAAGAGAGGAATGTATCTAATACATGATGCGAGATATATGCATCAAGAAAAGGGGTTGCAAAATAGCCAACAAAAGGCCTGCTGTCTAGGCCAGACAGAACCACTAAAATGAACAAAAAATAATAAAGATTTATTGAACACTACAAAAATATGTCCCAAATGTGTGCTACCAAATAAACACCAAAAAATAAAATAAAATATATATATAAAAATAAGTCGTTAAATATAATAAAAACAAAATATAATTGCAGATCAAAATATGAGAAACTATTGCTATCGGTAGTGACTGGTAATTAGTCAGGCTAAAAAAGCAGAGTGCCGATCTGATGGATCAATGATCAGTAGTGTGGTCTGGTACTATGGAAACCAAAATTAGGCTTGTAGATCGATATAGGTCCTATCAATAAGTAAATGTGACACAATCTATAAAGCTGTTCCTGTCCATAGTGGCTAATAGTGTGCCATACATTCAAAAATCCTGGTGGCTCAACAATAAATTATAAAGTCTGTTACTTTAAATGTCAAAAGATGCTATAGGACTATATAGGTCCTTTAAAGGCTTATTTTTATATATATATTTTATTTTATTTTTTGGTGTTTATTTGGCTATTTTGCAACCCCTTTTCTTGATGCATATATCTCGCATCATGTATTAGATACATTCCTCTCTTTGTACTCTTCGTTTTCTACTAGGGGTTACCCCCCCCCATTTCTACTGTGTATCTAATTTGGCTCCACCCACTCATTGTTCTTTAGTCAAATGAACAGTAGGTTGGATGTTTAGCAGCTCCATGATTTATCTTAAAGGCAAATGGCACATTTTTGGGGAGTGTTGCCAGAGGATGCTTAGTACATTGAATCTTTTCTAATATTCCCCCACATTTATTTCACACAGAACAATGAACATTGGTAGCATATTTGCTATAGTATATCAGTTACTCACTAGATATATTACATGGAATCTGGTCCACTGGAAAATGTAAAGTTTACATGTATATTACAATGCATTTGTGCTTAAAATGACACTGTAGGCACTATTACCATTTCATCTCAATTAATTGGTTACAGTGCCTGGAGTACCCTGGCACTATCCCTTTATTCAGAGTAAAACTATATTTGAGCAGTTTAACACTAAAAAATGGTCCCTGACCACCCACAGTCTGGCCCCTTATAGAGGTGTGGCTACACTTCCTTGTAGTCATACCGTTCATACCGACAGTGGGACCTCTGATAGGCTAAAAGCAGTTCACTGAGATTCTCACCCAATCACAGCTTCCCATTACTGCTCAGGCTAATACTTCCTCCTTAGCCAAAGCAGCACAGAGGGGAATAGCTGCCGGGGACTTTTGTTTAGGAATAAAAACTAAAAAATAAAAACACTATGCTGAAAGAAATTAAGGCGCCAGGGCATTTCAGACACTATAACCAGTTTAATGAGATGAAGAACATACAGTGCATACAGTGTCCCTTTAATGCAATGTGGGCAAATATGACTTTCTTGTAAGTTTGTGCCATGTGGTGTCCTTCTTGTATAGTGGTTGTAAAACAACCACCTATATTGACACAATTCCAGCTGCAATTACATGGGCACAAAAAACAATCTTTGATTTAAGTGGTGCCAGGTTTACCATCAAAAATATATTTTCAAGTTAGGCTAAAATTCATGGTTACATTTGGGATTTAAAAAAATAAATTAAAAAAGCCTTTACAAAGTACGGACTAATTGTTGCGCCCTCCTTTATAATATGAAATATCCTCTCAGATATACCATGTTTCTTTCAGATTTAGAGTACTCTTGTTTTATTAAGTGTAGCAAAACCTTCACAATCTCAATTTTTATTCTGTTATAATTAGTTAGATGTATGCTTATTGATTGCTTTTGAGCGAGCCATCAGGCTTAGATGTCTAAATCAATCACATAATTAAACTATGCTGTGTTAGTGGAATCTAAATACATGTTTCTGATTATAAAGTAAGGTGTTTTCGTCTGTTTATATAGTGTCCCCTTAAGATGTGCGAAGAGTATTTGTGTGGAGAGAAGTTTCAGTTTAATATTATGTTGGGGTTTGGGGTACAGAAAGAGCATATCAGCTAATAATAAGCAGTAACATATGTGTTCATACTTAAAGGGAATCTCCAAGCAACATAGACACAGCAGCTTATTCAAGTGGTTATGGTGCATGCAAGCTATGGGTACAGATGTACAGATTGTTGACAAACTGTTTTTAAGTGGTTTGACAAAAACAGAGCAGTCCTTGGCACACAATGTCTACTCTTCTTCTCTACTTTGGACTTGATAATGAGAATGTTTTGTTTTCTTATTATACTCTAAATCTGGCATGGTGAATACCGTTAATCCAATGGCACCACCAAATTACCGAAACCAGAGACCCTCATATTACCACTAAAATAAGCTGTAGCAGTTTAGGTGCTTGGAGTGTCCCTTTAAAACGCCTAATGAATCTCATTCAGGCATTAGGTATTAGGTATTAAGGTATCCTACAAACAGGATTAAAAAAAATATGGACCACTTAAATATAAAAAAAATCATTAATTTTGACGAAGCTAACAAGCATTGAAACAACAAAAGAATGTGTGATCGAGGTTGCAAATGCAGAATATATCAAAAACAAGAATGCGATCAGTGAAAACAGTAATACAAATATATTCATTTAAAAAAAAAATCCAGATTTTTGTTAATTTGTGGTAAACAATTGTAGAAGGGAAGTAAATGTTGGTGATAGACAAATTATTATTTAATGGGTCAGAATTATAGGATATCACCTTTAAACCAATGGAAAATGAGATGACTGCATTCTTTCTGAGCTATTTGGAGAGAGTAAATGTTTTTTTTGTTTTTTTGTTTTGTTGTTTAGATAATCCTTTCTGCTATTTGTTTTTGTGCATAAACTATAAAGACTAAAGGAAAGTCAACAATTTGATAACAGTATCCTATTTACTGTCACTATCACTTTTGACTTTTTTCAAGAGGAAAAAAGTTGGTTCTTCTGAATCACTTTGGCAGATTTCTTTTGTATTGGGGGCACTGAAAGCTGTCACTGCCTGTATACTCGTAGTTGGTTGATTAGTGAACTTAGAATTGGAAATTTTGGTGGTGGTACTGGTGATGTTGATGCTGGTGGTGGTATTGGTGGTTGTAATGTTGGTGTTGGTGGTAACATTGACAGTGGGTGAGCTACTTGTGTCAGTGGTATCAGGTGCAGCTGAGATGGTGAATGGTGATGCAGGAGGCGAGTGCATTAAAGCTCCCGTAGAAAGTACTGGAGTGCTGCCTGTCCTCTACACATGCTCCTCTTCTAATTCCTCTTGTTCGTTATACTCATAATCAATTAGCTCCAGGGCCAGAGGTAAATGCCTGCAATGGTGCGGGAAACAGAATTCTCATCACGGGATTCATCACTAGCACTATTTCGGTATTCTGTTCTAAGTCTTCACTAAATAGTGGCTCTCATGACCCATGCAAAGTATTTTGGTTTTTCTCAAAACTTTTAATTAAAAAAAAACCTGTCAATTTGTAAATAGGGATTCCAAATTACAGTGGTTAGCCTTGTGACCCAAGACCGGTACAATACTATTTTGCGCCCTTGGCAAGACCAGCTACTTGCACCAACAACGTTTTGGCTCCTTGGAGCCTTCGTCAAGTCTTTGTCAAGGAACCGAAATGTTGTTTTTGTTCTGCACTTTATAATAAAGCTGCCTGCTGAAGAAACCACCAGGTGTGCCTGGATCTACATTGTTCTATTGAATCTTAGTAGCTGTTGTCTGTTTTTCTACCATTTAAGATACAACTCACATGATTCAGCAGACCTTTTGGCAAACTCATGGCAAACTAATCTGCCTATTTATTCCTAATTAAAAACAAAAACCTCTTCTCCATTACATTCCCTTTTTTTCCTCTCGTTCCCCCTAGTGCCCTGATGTGGCTGAATTGCAGTTTGGCCCGTCTAATATAGACTTTCATCAGGATCAATATCAGGATATATAGATGTGTGTGTGCTTGTGTGCTTGTGTGCGTGTGTGCGTGTGTGCGTGTGTGTATATTCAGCCATACTCCTACATCTTTCCATGTCCTGTCAACTAGCACATTAGATGACTGATGGGGGCAAGCATTGTCTTGCATGATGCACCATAGATGTCTATGGCATCTGTCTGCATATGTAAATAATATTTGTAGGTGATACTGTGGTCATTTTGAATCTTTAATATTCCCTGCTTTTGTACTGTGTTATCTCTCTTCCCCCTTTGCAAAAAACACAGACCCCATAAGTGACAGTGCTGAACACACACTATTATGCATGCATATGTATACATTTATAGATCACTTTACCTAATGGATGAATTGTATAGCTATCAGGGCTATCTATTTAGGAAGTAGGTATTAGAAAACCACAGTCCCTAAATAATGTTTAAAACCAGGTCACAGTCATGCAATGGTAGTGTAATTGGCAGGGCCGGATTAAGAGCACCGCGGGCCTGGTGCTGACAATTATGATGGGCCTAATTACGGAATCTTATCGACCAAAAACACCAAAACAATCATACCTCCCAAGCGTCATGTATCTGATGGAAATGGTGTTGGAGGGAAACTCAAAGGTTGCAGCTATAAGAAAACACATACTCTATGCTAATCTCTCTCTAATTTATGCTTTCATCTTTCAAGTAAATCCATAACCCCTAACAGTGAAGCAGGAGGTCAATGGGCTGGGTAAAAGGGTGTGCCACTGGCATGAATCATGTGACGAGACCTGCCAAAAGGGGTGAACATACCCAAAAAGGGGGCATGTTTGTCCAAAGAATTGGAAGGTCAGTCTGGCATGAATGCATGTCAGGCTGCCTGCCAATCCTGCAGGCTGTCCAACTAAGGGCATACTATGCAGGCAGCACCTTGAGCTTGACATAAATGCGTTTAATGATGTGCTCACTCCATTCTTTCTAAGGACTGTCCCCTAGCACTCGCTGGTCCACTTGTCTCCTTGCCTTCTTACTAGCAGGCAGAAAAGTTCCTGGTATATAGACTGAGACAGAGAAAAGGTGTCTGTAGTGAGTGTAGAAGAAAGGGAACATGCCACAGTGTTAGAGAGACCAACGTCTGCATTACCTAAACTAATTTTAATGTCAGCCAGTGCACACAAGTTTTGTTCCCATACATCCCTCTTAAGCTTCCAAACTTAAAGGGACACTATAGTCACCAGAACAACTACAGCTTATTGTTTTTGTTCTGGTAAGTAGAATCATTCCATTCAGGCTTTTTGCAGTAAACACTGTCTTTTCAGAGAAAATAACTCCACTGGCCGCTCCTTAGATGGCTGCTAGAGGTGCTTCCTGGGGCAGTACTGCCTAGTGTGCAGCACTGACATTCAGTGTCTCCACCCTCTTCATGCAGACACTGAACTTTCCTCATAGAGATGCATTGATTCAATTTATCTTTATGAGGAGATGCTGATTGGCCAGGGCTATGTTGGACTTGTGCTGGCTCTGCCCCTGATCTGCCTAGTTGACAGTCTCAGCCAATCCTATGGGGAAATATTCTAATTTGCTCAGACCACCACTTCTGAGCCAGTAGCTGCAGAATTGAATACAAGTAATATTTTACTATATTTAGGGAGGCAAGAAGGGGCCAGGATGGTGGTTTTAACATAATAGGGTCAGAAATACATGATTGTGTTCCTGACCCTATAGTGCTCCTTTAACCCATTAAGGACCAAATTTCTGGAATAAAAGGGAATCATGACATGTCACACATGTCATGTGTCCTTAAGGGGTTAAGCAAGAGTATGTGAAGAGTAATTAAGGTTGCCACTTTCTTGGAAAAAAATTCCAGCCTTAATCATTTGTATAATTAATTAGTTATGCGTGACATCACATGATGTAAATCACAAGGAGTGACATCAGAGAATATTCTGTAAAATCACCAACAAACTACTCACTGTTTAATTCTGCCGTATAGATGGATTGCTCCCAGTGTCTCCCTGTCTCCCAGTGTCTCAGTCTCGCAAGTCACCCAGTGTATCAGTGTCCCTATGTATCACTGTGTCAGTGTCCCCATGTCGTCCAGTCCCCTAGTCTCCCAGTGTCTGTTTCCCCATTTCTCCCAGTGTCCCAATGTCTCAGTGTGTCCCCATGTCACTGAGAGACATGGGGACACAGAGACATGGGGACACAGAGACATGGGGACACAGAGACATGGGGACACTGGGACACTAGGGACACAGACACTGGGAAACATGGGGACACAAACATTTGGGGACACCAAGACACTAGGGACACAGACATGGGAACACAGATACTGGGAGACTAAGGGACACTGGGAGACATGGGGACAGTTGTGGACATAGACATGTGGACACTGGGAGACATGGGGACAGTTGTGGACATAGACATGTGGACACTGGGAGACATGGGGACACCAGGCACACTGAGACAGTAGGAACACAGACACTTGGAGACATGGAGACACTGAAACATTTGGGGACACTAAGACACTAGGGACAAAGACACTGGGAGACTAGGGGACACTGAGACACTAGGGACACTGGCTGGGGGACATGGGAACATAGTGTCTCCCAATGTCCCCATGTGTCTCAGCATCCTCATGTGTCCCAGTGTCCCCATGTTTTCCAGTGTCCCCAAGAGTCTGTGTCCCCATGTGTCCTAGTGTCGTAGTGCCCCCTAGTGTCTTAGTGCCCCCTAGTGTCTCAGTGTCCCATATGTCCCCAAGTGTCTGTGTCCCCTAGTGTCTCAGTGTCCCCATGTTTTCCAGTGTCCCCTAGTGTCTCAGTGTCCCCATGTTTTCCAGTGTCCCCTAGTGTCTCAGTGTCACCATGTTTTCCAGTGTCCCCAAGTGTGTGTTCCCAGATCTCCCAGTGTCTGTGTCCTAGTGTCTCAGTGTCCCCTAGTGTATGTGTCATCATGTGTTCCCTAGTGTCTGTGTCCCCTAGTGTCTCAGTATCCCCATGTGTCCCCTAGTGTCTGTGTCTCCATGTGTCCCTGCTGCCTTTCCCCTCATCCCTCACTTACCTGAGCTGTAGAGCTGCTGTCTGGACTGTCTGCGCTGTGTAGCTGCTCCCCCACGGATCAGTGAGTAGTAGAGAGAGGCAGGGAGGGATATTCTGTAACTTCCTATCCCTGCCTCTCTCCACACACAGTGACCCCTACTGGCCGGTGCTGGTATTGCAGAGTAATTTCCATTTATTCTGAGAAAAATACCTGCATTTGTATTGCTGGTATTACTGCAATACTGGCAAGGCCAGGCAGCCTCAAATACCGTCTGTGCCATTAAAATACCAGTGTGTAAAAAGATTTTTTTTTTTTTTTTTTTTTTAAATGGGCCTATTCCATGGGCCTGGGCCTGGAGCTGCAGCTCCATCAGCCCCTATGTTAATCCGGCCCTGGTAATTGGCCTTTGCATTGTCTAAAACCTGTTTATCCTCTCCCTTAAGAAGGGACCAGGAGTACAGCACATATCTGAGGCCTCTGGGAGCAAAGGGATTTTATTTGACTTAAGTGGGTCAGTGTCAGGATCAAGTGTTCATTCCTTTCTTCTTGTTCTCCTCTCAAAATCCATTATTTATATTTAAATACGTCTAAGAATATACATATATCAATACATGTTGTTTTACAGATGGTAGATTGATATATGCTGAAGAGCTTGCAATCTGTTTTCTGAAAGAACATAAAGGAAATGTATATGTATTGTTCCAGTTCAGAAATAAATCAGTAAGATATTACAATAAATATCGTAAGCTAAAAACTGCAAGTAATACAACATACTTCTTCACTACCTGCAATATGGATATGTAAAAAAAAAAAAAAAGAGCACAAATATATAACTTAATTTTAGGTAGCCGGTTTCAGCACTTTTGTTTTTTAAATTAAAATTTAACACGGCCCGGTAGTATTCTGTATCTAGTAAGCGATCAGATCTGCATTGCAAAGCAGAAACCACAGGTTTGTCTGCTAAACATGCAGAAAATTGAAGCTGCAAAAAAGATAAACATAAATCAGTTTATAGGACATTTTCATAATAACATCTCACCGCTAGTGGAAATCGGAAAAAAAGAAAGCATATTGTTCTGAATTTAACATACTCCGTCTGTTCGTCTGATTCTGCACATGAAATTGGATGTTTCATGCAATCTAATGGGGTGTTCTAGGTTAATGTTTGCCCTTCCCACAAATTGAACTAGTTTTAGGGTTCCATGCCGGGTTTATCCAGGTGTTGTTTGACTGCATTTCCCAACATCCCCTGCCAGCCAATTATGTAGATTGCAGTCCTATAACAACTGAAGGAATTTCATAGCACATCACAGGGCGATGTATTCATTGCGAAGTTCTGTGCAGGTAAGTGGTTGTTGTTCTTTCTGCTGCCTCACCTTCCCTCTAGTAAATGCATCTACAGAGTTTATTGGGGTGAGAGAGAGAAATGTCACTTCAGGTTTAACAGCTACCATCGTCTGGGAATTTACCCATGGCCAACACACTGCGTCTTACATCACCGTAAGATTAGACACAGGGAAGTAGACAAAACGGAATGTTTGGGACAGCAGACAGATGTGACATTAGACAGTTGGTATTAGACAAGGATGCAGCTAGATATCACTCACAAAAAGGTCAGGGTAGACAATGTATATCATGTCTATCATTTTTGGCCAGGCTGGGTAAATAATCAGGACCATGCTGTATCATACTCTAGAACAGGCAAGAACAGAATAACTGACTGCTTTGCTATTAAGGACTGACATGTGATGGAATGTTTCTTAGTTTGGCACCACAACATCTTTAAATGTTTAATAGTATAGTCATAAGTGCAAAGCAGGATAGGAAGGCAAACCAACATTGTGGCAGAAGCCTTGGTACTCCAGCATGGCAGACCTGCACACATGCTGGAACCATCGAGATTTTGGCCAAGGAGAAGCAGCTCAGAAGGCATGAAACTGTGAACAAAGCTAGTTGATGTCTACGACTTAATCCCAGTGAGTGATGTCATCGCCAGATGGGCTTGGTGGTACGCACCCCTCATTCATATGGACCTGACTTCTAACCTATAGCTTGAGGAAACCAAAAGTAATGCGCTTGACATAATTCTAGTGGGTGCTGATGGTTTCACACCTACTGTCTTCCTCTGATGCTTGGCCATTAAAAGTGAAAAATTTAAAAATAGCACTATACCAAATGTTAAAGAGGGTAGTCTGGGAGCTATTAAACCATGTTCTGTGGTTACATTTTTATGTGAAGTTCTGTAGGCAGTCACCACAAAACGCTGTCTTTGGGAAAAAGCAGAAAATTGAATCATTCTTAAAAATAATTGGCAGTTGTATTTCTTAACTGTCTGGCTACACAAAAAAATTATTGAGAAATATTCAGTTAATGTATAAGAAGAACGTTTGTGAAATGTGCTGTGTAATTAGAGAGTTAACTTTACTATTGTAATGAAATTTAAAATAAAAAATAATATTTAATTAAGCATACTCTATATGTAATTTAAAAAATGTTCTTTGGGTATTTTTTTTTATTAAACATTGTCCGCGTTGTTTCTATTTTTTATACATATATAAAAAAAATGCTACGTTTTTGAAAAGTAAGATAAAATAACCACAACTCATGGTTAAAAGCAGAATAAGAGAACAGAGTTCTTAATTGTTTATCTCCTAACTTATTCTGTTGAGCATTATCTGCTTCATACATATTATTGGCTATTTTTTTAAGTACATTTGTACTCATGTTTGTACCAGTAATCATATTATGTGTACTTTTAGTTACTGTATGGTCTCTAAACTAAACTTGGAAATTTGTAGAATAGTAAATTACACATTTCTGGGCAAAATTGACACATTGGAATAATTTACATGCTTATTTTTCCAACTCCTTTATTTTGACCTAAAAATTTACTTGTGAATTATTATTTGCAATTACTGTTTTAGCAAATAAATTCCTGTATCACTCTTGTGTCATCTTTGTCTAAGTTAAATTGGATCTGTTATTTATGGTTATATAGGTAAATTTTAAGATATCTATAGATTGTGCTAGCAGAATGAAAAGCAAATATATTGATAAAAAACAAAAAGGTTATAAAAAATGTGTTACTTTATATGTTGTAGTATACGTGCATGTCGGAAAATTATCATGCATCCATGCACTTTGCATTTATGTTTTAGTTAAAGATACATGCTGTAAGCGTACACTCATCTATACACTTTGGAGCAGTCTGGTTGAACAATATATAGATGTCATTTTATTGTCTCTAAGTGCCCGTATTATTTTTCATTACAGGTGCCCTAGAATAAACTGTTTGGAAGCCATAGTGATTTTAAAAGGAATTTCACAGTTAGATATTTTGACCTAAAATTTGAAATTCACTTCTAATTCTCAGGACGCATGTGGACAATCTTTCTCTTTCTTTGTAACTGCGCAGTGATTTTATTTTTTTATATAATTTTTGTTTTGGATCTTAATATCTGATATCTTCTGCAGAGCAACAAGCTGTTTTGCATAATAGGAACACTCAGGGTGCAGCACCAGATAACGCATCTCTTCCTGTCTATGTAGATGTGCTTCACTGGTTTATTTTGATAATTACAGAGACAATAGTATAGCAAAAAGTTGTTTTGTTCAAAGTGACATGTATTAAATAAACGATTCCCTTTCCCCACTAAATGTTTAAAGAGTGATGTTCACATTCCTACTTGTGAGGGTTTAGAGCATAGTAATTCCAGTAAACTCTGATGATGTGTGTGAATTTTGTCAAATATCACACATAAATGTTTATGCAATCAACTCTTTGTATAATTACGTTTGCCGTTTGAACTGGAGCAGGTGCTGGCTGCCATTTTGAAAAACGTTTTAGATTTGTATGTTATGTCCCCTGTTTGTTAAAGTGATCTTGACTCTGGGAGATAAGGCAACTCTGATTTCAATGTAAACTCAAATCAAGAGCAAGAGCATTGTTCGGTGGCAAGAAGACTAGGAGCTTCAGCCCAAGGGTACATTTTATAGCCCCTTCTCCATATATTGACTAGGCTAGCCTTATTCCATACCATATGTTCATCCCTAAACCCTAATAATATGTTATAAAAAATAACATTGGGACATACATTCTATCTTTGCATTATGCTAAACGAATAGATTAAAGATTCAAATTGTTTTACTTATCAGTACATTTTTGATGATCAAGTTTGCTAAGCACCACGACGCAAACCCCCCCCCCCCAGAAAACTACAAAGATGGGAGCCATCAATGGATGCAAACTAGATGCCCTTTTAAACTATGAAATTATTTGTACGGATTGAGTCGCTCATCCTGCTAACATACTTCAAACCAACCTCCTTCATTATCAGGAGCTATGCTATGAGGTGAGCATCTCCTATGTCATTGAGAAGGTTTGGGTGGAGCTAGGGTGCTGGAAAAAAACAACCCACATTAAAAAAAGCAATGATTTAAGGTTATATTTCAAGAACAACTTCCTAGCCATAATTACGAGAATAAGCTGTAGGTGGCTACGGTGGTGGATGTTCTAATAACAATATGTCTCAAAATTGACCCATAATTAAGACAATTAAAAAAAAATCAAGGGATGTCACTCCCACATGTGCAGGTACAGCCGTTATTCCTACTCCTTCAAAAACATAGATGTGAGCACAAGTGAATGGATGTAGCTGGAGTCAAGTGGCTCCTATTGATTTGGATGTGCATACATTCCTATTCTCAAAGAATGGCTCAGTGTAATAAAAAACAAAATAAAAATGCAATCATATAATAATTCTTAAGATATAGTAAAGGGGTAAAAGCCACCCTTTATGGGTACCATGGTGTAAAATTATATTTATAAAAGGCAGACGAAAACGTTTAAATGTATATTCATAAATCCTCCACTGTTTCGCTGTTTGCTGCATGAATGGACTTTTTAAATTAAAAAAAAAATTGTTTCTTTATTATGTGCTGTGAGTCTAATCGCTAGATCATAGTTCATCATGTCATACTCACCAAAATAACTTCACAGGCCATACAAGTTTTTTCTTTTGCCTGATCCAAAGCTGTCTCATGTTCCCTCCTATCCAAAGGCGATGTTGTTCTTGTGAATTGAGGAGACGAGTGCTGGCTGGTACTGATAAGCAGTATTTTTGTGCTTTAATTGTTTTTATTAACTCTGAAAATCATTCACCATTAAACACAATTGGATTCGTCTTTTTTTTTTAATTTATATTTGCACATGCCCAATGTGGTGCCAATGAAAACACTGGCAATTCGTATGTATTCACTCCACGTTTAATCATGTTCTGTTCTCTTTTTGTCTCCAGGGTAAGGAAATTGACCTTTCTGGGTGGTTGTATCTGAAGATTGCTTTGCCGAAGCAACCACTTGTAGAAGGTAAATACAATCTTGCATGTTCCACTCTATGGTTTTCGTTTGAGGTGAACTGTTTTAAGAATCACAGTTTTACAACTCTATGCCTCCCAACCATTACTACAATACTGTTAGGAAACAATCTTTCTTCCTCTTTTGTTAGCAGAGATAGTGTAAACATCAAAACACAGATCAAGATTTTGTTGCTAAATGTGGCATTTTCGACTTCCCTCTCAGAATCTGTTTTTTAGTTTACACGTTAGAGGAAAACAAACAGATTTATGTTGCTTTTCTTAAAGTGACATGATCATCCCTTCCATCATCCTCACTTCTCCTGATGTATTATAATTATGGATAAGCAGTGTCGCAACAATGTGGTGGGGGCTCAATGCTTCTAAATTGCTCCATCCTCTCCGTCTGTAATAAAGACAGACTTATAGAATTCGGGGTCCTTGGTGGTTGTAACTGAACATAGATCTCATCCCTGCTCAAGATTTTGCAGTGAATTTAAATATATGATGTTGTATGCTGTATGAGCTGATGTCTAAAGGGAACTGGAACAGACAGGGAACCTGAAAAGACCGAGATCTTAACCATAGAGCACAGCTGTGCATTGTGTCACCACTTAACAGGAAAATAAGATTGTAGATGAGTGGGCCAGAGTTCCCCCAAACTCCCAGGTGATTTGGACTAAGCCAAAACTGTGGCCACTGGAACCCTTATCGTTACACCAACAGGGTTATTCATTTGTGAACTGAAATCTAAAGTAAGATTTGACTGAAATAGCTATTTTGGATACATTTTCCAACATGGCTACTTTAGCCTAACTTTTGAAACTTGGGCTTTAATAGACTACACTTCAGAATTTAATGAGTACATTTTGCATTTGTTAGTAACGTTGCTCCCAGTGGGACTCAAAGCACATGCTCTCAGAATTAACCAAATCAGCAGCTGAATTGTAATAGATGTTATTATTACCTAATTGGTACTCATTTTATCAACCTTGGAAGGATAAAGGGCTGTGTTGACCCTGCCAGGATTTGAACATGTGACCTTGCATTTTTGAACAGGCTTTGTAGTGAGGGAATTTACCAACTGAGCTACCTCACCAGCCTCGGAAATGTTAAAACATTTAAAGGAAAATATATCAAACCATGATGGCTTATGCCTCTAAAGGTCTGTGGCACAAGTAGGACCATCTGTTTGATGTTAAATTTGCTTTTGTTAAAAGAAGTTATGTCACTTACCAGGTTGTAGTAAACGACTTGGAAAGTTTATCTAAATGAGAGAAAAGGAGAATTAGAAAACATACCTGCTGCAGTTTTTTCCTGACTCCAAATAATAAAATGACTAATACTGAATAATTCCGGATATGTTACTTGAAAACAAATATTAGCCTACCTATGACATCCACAATCCACTAAGGCACAAGAGGCACAGAAACTTTAATATCAACAATATTTTGGCATCCAAGCAATGGTTTCTTCTGGCAACATAAAAAGTTGAAATTCAGTTTATATTGCCATCACTTGCATTTTATTATATTGAAGTTGAATGTCTTACCATATAATATTTAGTGCATATAAATAACAGAAAAAAAAGTATACAGTATACATTATGTTAGCATATTTTAACGTTATATGTCCTGTTGTGGAGACCTTGGATTCAATGGGCTGTGCATTATTGGTGAAAATTCAAAAAAAGGACAACTAAAATGTTGCATGGCATTGAAACAATGATATGGCCTTTCTTGGAAGAGAAAGTAGATGTTGAACAAGCATACGGTAAATACAGTATTGCTAAAAAATTTTTAAAAAAGAGTACACCTAAATATCTCCCAAGTGTCCCTATTTTGGGGGGGACCATCCCTACTTTGGACCAAAATCCCTCTGCCAATGTTTTTCTATCCTAATGTCCCACTTTTCTAGAGCCCTATATTGTTGGGTCTACCAGAGCTCCACAACAATAATACTCATAGCAAAGTGTCTTTAAACTGCAATACATGTGTTTAGAACCAGTCTGTGTAAATTAGATACATTTTCATTATTCTAAATTACCCTTTAATTGTATAAACTGTTACTAGAAAGTCACCTAAAATTTCTCTGAATATCCTATACCATGGCCATAACCAAACTTATATCCCTAAAACAAAAGTGTTCCTCTTTGTCCATTCAAATTTTGGGGAGGTATCTACCTAGAATGGAATACCAAGGGGTAATGTGATAAAATACTAGAGAAAAGATAGTAAAATATAATAGTACAATTGTAGCATGAAATAAACATCCAATTGAAGTAGCAAAGTCGAATACAATAAAATATTTGAACAATCCTTGGGATGTGAGTTTTCTTGCAGTACAAATAAGCAATTTGAATCTGAGTTTCAATATGGACAGACCTTAGAACCCATTTGCCATATAGACAAAGCTAACTGAGGCAATCAACATGAGCATTCGTTTAAGTAACACTTGCAACAGTTGCAATACTTTGACCTGAAAATGTCCCAGTCTTACCCTTATAAATATAGCACAGTGTTTCTCTTGGAACACAAAAGTTATGAACCAAACACTCTTTTGCAATTGTAAAATTGTAAAATATTTCAGGTGATATTTTGTGAAGCAGAGCATCGTCAGCTGGTTAATTACAATGAACATTTCTTTATTACAACATGATATATTTTATTTCCCGAAATCTCTAGCGCACCGTTTTAATGACCCTAAGGTGCTAACGAGTTATCAAAAAGAAGTGTGCTGAAAAAACAGTTGCGTGTCACACCACTCTTGTTACACTGGTGTCACTAAACTGATGTTCATCTGGTTGCCTTATAATCACTCTTTTTTTAAAAAAAAAATAATGGCTCTTTAAAAACCATGGCAACAGTGATAGAGGTGTCAGCCAGTCACAGGCAGTGCTGTATGATGTCAGTGTTCGTTTTGACCTTGTAAAAACATAACGTGGTTAATTGATTTTAAATGTGTTATCTCTAGAATAAAACATATCTTTAACCCCTGAATGGAAGCGGTGACCTGGTGTAACAGTGCAACACATTTCAAAGCATAAAAACAAATCCCATTCATTATACTAGCACAACTGCAAAACAAAAAGACCAAATGGCTTTATAGGTACTGGTTCAGTTCCTGCTGCCTGGTACCAAAATGAAGCTTCTATAGATAATAATGAATTTGCATGCCACGCAAATCCATGTTTGTTACACGTTATGAGTGGCAAAACTATGTTTCTGACTCTGAGAATAAATTCCCTTTTCATATTTATCCTCTTTATCAGAGGTGCATGAAGGTGTATTGTTACTGTTATTACAAAATTGCCTTCTTATCCATTACTATCCATCTGCCCTCTGTTGATCTGTCTGTCTGTCTGCATTTGTTCATCTATATGTCTGTGTGTCTGTCTGTCTGTCTGTCTGTATTTTTAAGTTGTGCCATATGTTTTTGTGCTGCTGTTCAACAGCTTTTGCCTTGAGTTCTTGAAATTTCACTCGTGGCCTGTTTACATTGCATTTCCCATTTCTGTGCTTGAGGGGAGTATTTATACATAAGCTGCGTATCCACGTGGGATGCAACATGTTAGACTTTCAGAACCTTAGATGAGGTGTCCACCAAGGAAAAGGAAACACATGCTGTGATCGGTAGGTTTGTCACTCATTGTGCCTTTTTTTTACATATTGCATCACGGTAAAGCACCTTTGCTCTCTTGGTTAACCACTACTGGGTCACAGAAGAGAAATGTAAAACAAGTCTTTAGAAATGTAAAATATCAGTCGGGGTGTGGAAATTCTCCCCTTTCCTGTTAGATCCCTTGTGTCGTTCTATTAATTGCCATTTGTTGCTTTGCTTTCACCATTGTTCCGCACTGAACTTTATACTTAGATAAATGATGATAATAATTTAGAATGGGTAAAACGTTTTTAATACTTATATATTTTAAGAAAATCTGATTTCTGCTTGCCAACACCCAGAAGATTTTTAAATTCTTACACCTTTTTAACCTCCTAATTTCTGAGTAGACCACTAGGAGATATTGCTGCAGATATTTTGCATATATGCCAGCCAGTTCTCACCTTGTGTACAATCCCAATTTGTGATCCCCTCACCTGCCACCTGGGGCTATTCTTTATGTTTCCAACCTCCTTGGGGGACACCAGATAATATATCCAAAACCCATCATGCGTGCAACATTTAACCCACTCACAAACATCCTAGAAACAACCCTTGCAAGTTCTTATTTTTTGCATGTTTGGGTGTGTGGTTCACAGACTGGAAAACTGCATGTGTCAGCGTGGTAAATACGCTCTTTGAGCTAACACAGTTTTAATGTCAGCAAGCCTCACCCCCAAAAATCACTTCCATGTCTCTCAGGATCAGATGTGCAAGACTGACATGCTCCTCCCTCCGACATGTCCTCTTCTTTCTGATTTACCAAAGAATTAAAAAGGCACTCATGTTTTATAAATAAATAGCTTTATTTACTACCTCCAAAACTGTGATGAAGGGTTTGCTCGTCACAGCTCGGCTTTACCTTCTGGAGATCATCACTAGTGAAGATCTCTTGGCCAATCCAAAACTTCTAGAAAGCACTGATGTCTTACTGAACATTCTTGCCAATTGCCAAGCTGTCCCAACAATGCTTCTCATAGAGTAACATTAAATGCCATGCTTCTCTGCGATAGGCCTGCAATTGCTTGGAACGAGCACTCAAAGTGAGGGAGGATGAACACCCTCACAGCTGTCAATCAGACAAGCTAAGACCTTTATAAAGTACTGATTTCTCTTAAAAGGGGCACGGTTTGGATTCTTCCTTTACGCAGGCTTTTGTCCTCCATATTTGTAGTTTTGTTTAACAAAAAAGGGACCCTTTAAATGTTTGGTGTCTGTAATATGCACAGAGATAGATGTGTATATAATAATAACATAAGGAGAACATCTCAGCTTGTCATTACAAAACCCAACCCTTATGTTTTTGAAATGTAATTCCCTGATAATGCTGATTCTGAGGTTATAAAACTTTAATAGTTCTGTTTAAAACTGTGCTTACATCCTTTTAAAAGGAGTATCAGAGGGGTTAGAAGAAAGGTGATGTTCTAATTTGCAGCAAAACTTTAAATCACCATGTCATTATAATCTGTTGATGTGAAGTAGCATTTTTATTAGAAAATTTGCACTTTTAGCAAGATAAATCTATACATCTTGGCTATTCGTGCTGAACTTGTTAAATGCCCAAAAAGGAGAAATATGTCGTTTTTAAAACCTAAGGTCCTAGAAGAAATATATCGATTAAAACATTTTGAGTTAATTAAATGAAAAAAAAAGCTTTGCATAAATGAAAGTGGTCATTTGGGATGACTTTATGAAATGACCTGTTAAGAGTTTGTCATAAGGAAATCCATGTATTAAATATCGTCTCCGAACAGTACAAGTGATCAGCGAAGGGCCATACAGCTTTTCAATGCAATGTGTGTCACTACACAAATGTCTTTTTTAACCAGCAGTGAAATGGTACAATTATTCAAAACCCTACTGGGTTTTAATCTTGGCGTACCCTGGAAGCGTTCAATGAATTTGTAGTAAAAAATTCTAAGTGGATTCTTGGTGTTCCCTTGATAATTATAACTTCGTGTGTCTAGATTTTAAGAAGCAACCCCGTGCCTTGAGCAACCAACCCTGCTTTATCCAGCTTTTGGGTAAACTCATGGAAACCCTCCACGAGAGCAGAGCAAAACCCATCATTAAATACATAGTCAATTCAAGGCACTTCTGCCCTGGCTGACTGGAAAGATTGCCTAACAAGCATGGGCATCCTTTTATTGGATTGCCGGCCACAGCCTATAACCATTGAAGCACAAGGCATCCCTATCATACCCTTTTTAGCCTGCTCCTTCCTGCACTAGTTGGCTACATCCCAAAGTTATGAGGTATTACCAGAGCAGAATCGAAACATTGATATTTCATCCACCTCCTGCTCCGATTGCTCCAAATCCTTGGGGGGTGAGGGGGGCTGGGGAGTTTTTTACTCACCTGGAAAACAGCGCAGGGGAAAGCTGTTCTACACCCCCTCCTGACATCAGTGGGGCCTGGAAAAGTCCAATCACAGACTCCTAATAGAGTATCCTTTAACTGGGCCAATTGTCAGCTAAGAGTGCATTCACGCACTACAGGCCAGCAAGGGTGTAAAGGTGGAGGGAGGGAGGGTATAAAAAAAACCGCTGACAATGGAGAGAGATGGGAGGGAACACCTACATAGAGTGCTCTGCCTGCAAGGGGGAAATTTTAACGTCTGTCGGCAGCGTGCAATGTGCGCTGATGACAGATGTTAGGGATGCACAGAATTTATATCAGGCATCGTTTAACAGATTTCTGTGCTGCCAATGTCACGTGTACTGGGGGTTCAACTTGCCCCCAACACAATTAAAACAGATCTGTATGTGCAGTGTTTCAAGCAAAAGCACTGCACATACATTCCCCTCCCACCATGACCACTTCAGTTTACTGATGTGGTCATGGTGGATGGACAGCACTGTGAAATTTGTTGGCGCTTTATAAATAATAATAAAAATAATGGAGAAACCCCTTAAGATCTGCAAGGTTCAACCCAATATCTTCCCAAAATGAGCTTTAGGCAAAGTCGCAGAAGCTTACAAATTTCCTTTCAGCATGCGATTAAATGTGCAATAATTGCCATTTTCACAGATGACAATTTTCTTATTGTTTTTGCTCTGTCTCTGCAGTTATTTCCATAACACTTGGTTACATTTACGTGATAAATGAATGCATTTAAAATAAACTACAACAGCATAAAAACCTAATCTCAATTTGGAACATTTGCCTAAAATTCTTACCCTAAGGGACAATCTGTTTTAAGTCTTGTTTTTTTTTCGTTTGCGAAACAACTAATTTACATGTGTAAGGTAACAAATAGTATTTTTAAATGCATGTCATTTTTTTTTATTTGTAGTTTTTTTTTTTTCGTTTATGCATAATTCCTATGCTGTTGTATGCACCGTGTTGGTTGGTCTTGTTTTACAAGAAAATCATCTCAGCAGATCAGTATTAACAATGCAAACACCCTCAAACCTTAATAGAACTCCTCTAAGCTTTTAATTCTGCAGAATTTATTGCGAGCCGTATTTCCATGAATTTATAACGCTTTGATTCTTAAGAGCCCCATTTAATCAGTTTTGCCTGGCACGGAACATAATAAACAACTTTCTGGTGTTAAAGTGCCACATGAGAGAGACTGCTAACAAGGAAGTTAAGTGTTTCTGCTACTAGCAGTTTTTCACTGTATTTTTCATGAGCTGTTACTAGTAATAATGTACTTCGCAAGCTTCTGAATGCTGGCTAAACATTGTGATAAGCTGATCAGCCCTGCGGCTCTGCTACAGGTATTGCCAAAGCATTGTCCCCTGTGCATTGCATGTTTTTACGGAAACAAAGTACCTAATTTTAGTGTTGCAATTCAGCTTTCTAACTATGAGGTAGACACAGGGGGCTTATTCACTAAAAACTAAATTGTGGTTAGTTGAGAAAACTGTTTTATTTTTATGTATTACTGGCATTTTTAAAGTGCCAACATATTCCGTAGTGCTGTACAAATAGGGGAAAACGTACAATATACACAGACAAATACAAAAGGTAGAGATGGCCCTGCCTGTATGTTGGGATCTAGCCATTGAAGCTCTTTTATACAAAGTGCTTAGCTAGATAGCTTACAATCTAACCAGGGCTCGAGTCCTGCAGGAACGCATGGGAACGGCGTTCCTGCACTTTTTCCAAAGCAGGAACGCCGTTCCCGTTACCTGTCCTGCAGGACCGGCCCTGGTCCCTGCACTGAGGGGCCGTCACATGCTGTGTTCCTTCTCCAGCTATAACTCTCGCGAGACCCGCGGCTGTTACCATGGCAACGCACCGCACAGGCGAGTCTCGCGAGAGTTAGAGCTGGAGAGGGAACACTGCGTGTGATGGCCCCTCTCTGCAGCGGCTGGTTCCCTCCAGCATACCACCGGACCACCAGGCGATCTCCCCCCTCCCTGACAAGGTAAGAAGCAGGGAGGGGGGGATAAAATAAAAAAATATAGACACATAAAGTTAAAAAAAATGTCCCCCCCCCCATCATCCAGCACTCACACACCCATCATCCAGCACACACACACACCCATCATCCAGCACACACACCCATCATCCAGCACTCACACACCCATCATCCAGCACACACACACCCATCATCCAGCACTCACACACCCATCATCCAGCACACACACACCCATCATCCAGCACACACACACCCATCATCCAGCACACACACACCCATCATCCAGCACACACACACCCATCATCCAGCACACACACACCCATCATCCAGCACTCACACACCCATCATCCAGCACTCACACACCCATCATCCAGCACACACACACCCATCATCCAGCACACACACACACCCATCATCCAGCACACACACACCCATCATCCAGCACACACACACCCATCATCCAGCACACACACACACACATCATCCAGCACTCACACACACACATCATCCAGCACACACACACACATCATCCAGCACACACACACACACATCATCCAGCACTCACACACCACGTCATCCAGCACTCACACACGTCATCCAGCGCTCGCACACATCATCCAGCACACGCACACACTGCATTCATTATACACACTCTTCACTCACTACAAACACACTACATTCACTGTACACACTCTGCATTCATTATAAACATTCTGCACGCACTACACACTACATTCACTATACACACTCTGCATTCACTACAAACACACTACATACACTGCATTCATTGTACACACTGCACTCACTACAAACACACTAAATTCATTATACACAATTTGCACTTACTACAAACACACTACATTCATTATACACACTCTGCACTCACTACAAACACACTACATTCACTATACACACTCTGCATTCATTATACACACTCTGCACTCACTACAAAAACACTACATTCACTATACACACTGCATTCACTATACACACTGCACTCACTACAAACACACTACATTTATTATACACACTGCTACACACTACATTTATTATACACACTGCACTCACTACAAATACACTACATTCATTATACACACTCTGCACTCACTAAAACACACTGCATTCATTATTACACCACTCACTACAAATACACTACAATTATTATTCACACTGCACTCACTACAAACACACTACATTTATTATTCATACTCTGCATTCACTATAAACACACTACATTCATTATACACACCCTGCACTGCACTATATGCATAGGAGTGTAATTGTTTTTTAAGGGGGGGATGGGGGGAGGCGGGAATCTTGGGTGAGTTCCCACACTTTTTTCCCCAGGACTTGACCCCTGAATCTAACCAATATAATGGGGATTTGAGACAAGAGGTGGCAGGGAGAATTTGGAAGTCATGGCTAAAGCAAGTTAATAGAGAGTTGCAACTACTGGTACAATGTAAAGCGAATGAGGAGGTAATTGAGTGGGACTCTCAAACAGCTCTCAAACCAGTTGTAAAATGTAAGATTAAATGGCCAATCTTTGTCCATAGCTGAGTTTTTTTCTTCCAAATCAACTATTTTAACTTAAGTTTATCAATTATTTTATTGAAATTTATTACACTTCAGTGACTTAGTGAATAAACCCTAGTGATAGGATACAGGACACTAAATGGAATCTGCGTTTTTATATCGCGCATATGTAATCTCACTTGATTATGCAGAGGTATTGTAACTGGATTATTGCACGAGCCATGTATGGCAGGAGGCAACTTGATTTGAAAAAAACAAACAAAGAAAAATGGAAGCTAGCATCAATAGACTTCTCGCAACACAACCACTACGAAAATATCATAGATTTGATTAATTCACTGCATTATTTTTTCTTCTGTTTATTAGAGAGTTTAAGGAACACTATTAAAATGCCGGCCCCTTCCCCTTGCCCCCCTTAAATAAGTAGAAAACTTACCTTTATCCCAGCTCTGCCCGCAATCCACCATCTTGGCTGAGATCACCAGAACTGATAATCTCAGCCAATCCAATGCTTTCACATAAGAAAGCATTGAGAGGCTTTCACGCATAGTAGTTATTCTTTATGTCACATGAATATGGGCTCAAACTAGTCAGACCTGGAGAAAGTATGAATGGAACAAAATTGTATGTGATTAAAGAATTATATCTGGGCACAATCTACTCATTCATGTACAGAAGTAATGATGTCCCTAATGTGTTATTTAGTTAATAAAGTGTAATATTAAGAAAAGAGAGTAGAACGCCAACACTAATATAGTTCAAGCCTCACCTGTGCCTCCCCAAATAATACATGGAGCACAATCCATTATAAGGGCTTTATACTTACATTATTACTAGTAGGAAAAATCTCTCAATAAAAGCAAAAATTACTTAGTAACGAAAAGAAGAAAATGTCATTTGTTTCCTAAAACTGCATCAGCTTTATATAATTGCCTTTTTAGTTATCCCCAGTGACCCATGAAATTTTCCGAAATGAATGTGATTTACTTACATGTTGCAGATTGGTGTTGCACCTAATGAATGTGTTTTTTTGGCAGTAACACAGAATAAAGGTTGATGTCACATTAAAATAAATGATATTGTATAGTTGTTTCTTCGTATGCAAACGAATTTGCATTTTATGTGTATTTAATTCTCCAATGCACCCAGGTATTGCTGTGCTGTGGCTTATAATACAGTTGGGCTTCTAGAATTGTATGCAAATGTTTTCTCTTCTGAATGTTGGCAATTCTGACTTTTATTTAGGGTTTAATTTATACAAATATAATGTATTGAGTAATGGAATTTCACATTAATATAAATAAAAAAATAATAAAGTTTAAAGTGGTTTTGTTAATGGTTGTGTCAGGACACATAAAACCATGCACATTCAAGACACCAAAGGTTCCCGGGGTCCACCGGTTCAGCTTCAGAGACCATACATCCCAAGGTGACGGCATTGCATATACAGTTGTGATCACAATTTTTCAACCTGCATTGAAAATCAGGGTTATTGTCAAAATTTACAGACTTTCAGCTGTTTACTATGGACAAATCCAACAAAAGCAATTGAAATAGCTTAACACAACAAATGTTTCAAGTGGTTTCCCCAAATTTATCTGAAAATGCAGTATCACAATTTTTCATCCCCTTGAATAGAATCCCTTACAACAGCACAAATATGCAAAACATGTTGTGGCGGAACCAACCTCGCCACTGGCCACTGGAGGAGCCTGGTCACCCGCCTCCTGCCACTGGACTATGGCCCCATGTTTAACACTGTTCTTTTTCCCTGCAGAAAGGCTGGTTCGTGCCTTTCTGCGGACTGTTAAAGCCATGCTACCCCAGATAGCTATATCATGGAGCCCAGCCGTATACTGAAAGACTGTATGAAAGACTTTGGCTCCATGGCGATTGAACTGTATGTATGTGATCTGGGCGCCATTCAGTAATAATGTGCACTTAGATCTAAGTTATCTGGGGATAGGTAGAATGTGTATGTTCTATGTGATAAATGTAACAGTATGTATTTTTATGTCTTTTATTGTCCTTTGTCTGCCATGTGGTTAATGGAGTTTTGCCTCTGTCCTTGGAGATAATTGGATTACTTCCCAATTATCTCCAGGACAGAGAGGAGGGATTGTGATGCATTGTGGGATTGTAAGCTTGTGACTGGTCAATGTCCAATATGATTCCCAGTCTTCCATCTGGTCCCCTAGGGGAGTGTCCACCAGGTGGGAGACCTGCATAAAAGCCGGGGTTATTTTAACCCTTTGAAATGGGGGGACTATTTCTGTGTAAAATGTCCTACGGGGCACTAAGGAGGAGGTTCCCCTGCTCCGATTGCTCTAAATCCTTGGGGGGGGACGGGAGGGGGGAGTTTTTTACTCACCTGGAAAACAGCGCAGGCCCCTGCAGGTTATACACGAAGTGTTGTCTCATTCTTGGGGGGAATTGGATTGTATACTGCTACAGTACGACTGCCAGGAGTGTAAACTGTTCGTATGGTTTTTCCTGTTCGGCTGTTTACAGCATTCGTGTGTTTCCTGTTTGGGAGTTTGGAGCATTCCCCTGGTTCCAGTTCGGGAGATTGGTGAATTCTTGTGTTTGCAGTTCGGGAGATTGGTGATTGCAGTAGCTGCCTGTACATCTGAAAAGGGGAATATCGCTTAAACGGTTTTTAACCTCTTGTGTGCAAAACGGTCAGTTACAATTAAATGCTTCTCCGGTTCGGTGGTTGTGGTGTCTGCTGCAGTGCTTGGAGTCCTCAGGAAGCGCTAGGAGCATCCTTCAATGGAGGTACCCAGTCGGGGTGCAAGGTGATCCGTTACACAGGTGTTATCTCAAGCACACCAGGGACTTGATTAGTTGCACCAGATGTGCTTGAGCTGGAACACTTGAAATACCTGAACTGGCTAGGGATTTGTTGAGTGTCACGTTTGACTGCATGTTAGAAATATGTCTAAGTCAAAAGAGTTATTCTGGTCCCTACCTCTACTTGTTCAGATAGAGAGACCGCTCTATATCTGAGCTATGCCCTGCAGTTCATGGCTTAGCTCGTTGGCTGAGAATGATTGGCTAACACTCTCAGCAAATGAGTTAGCCCTGTAGTGTGGGGCATAGTTTCGGAGAGCTAACAGATGCTCCTGTTGGAGCTTCTGCCTCTCTTTTTGAAATGGGGAAGGTGAGAACAGGAGCCTAGCATACCCCAGGTCTTACCTGAGGTCTTACCTGCCAGAGCGTTGGCTGATGGGAAGCCATCTTCTCACATGATGTGTAAGCTTCACTCTGCTTAAGAATATCTGTGAAAAATCCCACTTTTTTCACATGATATTTCATATATCCCTTTTTGTGCTATTATGAATACACAACATTGACATGACATTTAGTAAACTAAGCTTCTAGGAGATGATGTAGAAAGATGATATCATTGATGGAGGTAGAACCGGACATATTTCACACTGTTCCCTTTTTCCTTGGAGGATTTGCTTGAAAAGAATGAAATGACATGACCAAAGAATAATTTTATATGGTGAAAAAATACTTTTAATTTAATTTACTTTTTTGTTTGAGTAAATTCATCCTTTCTTCATTTTCTGCACCCTAGTGTTTATAAGAGGGTAAAGTCGGTGTACAGCAAAAGTATAAAGACTTAGTGACCATTAATTTAGAGGTAATTACACAGAGATAAACAATATATAACACAAATTAAAGGGACTCTCCAGTGCCAGGAAAACATATCCATTTTCCTGGCACTGCAGGACCCTGCAAGTGCCCCTCTCCCTCCAACCCCCCTTTACATGTTGCTGCAGGGGAAAAAACCTGCCTCTCTCCACAACACCACTAGCCTCCGTGCCTCTCTCCACAAAACCACTAGCCTCAGTGCTTCTCTCCACAACACCACTAGCCTCAGTACCTCTCTCCACAAGACCACTAGCCTCAGTGCCTCTCTCCACAACACCATTACACTTTGAAAGTGCAGAAAATGAATTATGTGCAAAATGCCTTTTATCCACAACTCTAAGTCTACCAGATCCTACAGTAATCCATCTGCCATTCCTAGTATGTCTCTGCGGCAGTGGCTTTGCAGCAGTTCCAGTCTGAGTTTGTTCACCAGATAATTTACAAATCTCAGACTTCAAAAATACAATCTCCTGCCGCAAGATAGAGAACTGTCTACAGATTAGACGACAACCAAACCTCCAAAAAGTGGAACGTGAAACAAATGCATAGCAACTATTACACTGAAGTAAGTCTGCCATTCCAATTATGAGAATAATTTAAATCAAACAAATCTTAACTTTTTATTTATTCTCCTGAATACCTCAGATTACCTCCAGTTTATCTCCAGAATATCTCCAACTACACACTTAGAAGCAACACTCTCCAGAATATCTCCAACTACACACTTAGAAGCAACACTCTCCATAATATCTCCAACTACACACTTAGAAGCAACACTTAGATGAAGCAACCAAGCTATATTAGCCAAGCTAATGACAACAAGCCTTATATAACTCCTAAAATCACCACCCACTAGGAATGTTTAACACCTGGGTAGGCCTCTGCTTATTTGCAAACAATAGCTAATTTAAACAGCAATCAATAGCAAGTAACTAACTAATCTAATCAAATGCCTTATAATTACCAATAGGTATATTAGGACATACTTGAAAATAAGATAAATCTAAAATGAGATAGAAATGTATCCTTCCTGGTAAAATAGTTTCTAAATAAATTATGTATAATTATGTATACATATACAGCCCCAACAATATATATCTATAGAGCACAACCCTGGGTAATGGTAATGAGCAACAATTCCCTTTTTAACTGATCTCTATTTCTCCAAACATTTTTCCAGATCTCATCCAAAAGGGAAGTCCTCTAGGCCCCAGGCTTCAGGCCTCCTCCTTAATGCCTTCTCATCCAACAGTCTGTTCACCAACACAGACAACAAGTAACAGAGATTATTCCTGATTTGTTTTAACAGTTATAGGCATACATAAGTGTTATGAAATTTGCACTACCTACTATCTCACGTACTGAGCACTCCCACCTACTACCTCACTTACTGACCACTTCTACCGTCTACATCACTTACTGAGAACGTTAACCTACTACCTCACTTACTGAGCACTCCCACCTACTACCTCACATACTGACCATTCATACCTACTACCTCACTTAGTAACCACTCTCACTTACTACCTCATTTACTAAGCACTTCTACCTATTACCTCACTTACTGAGCACTTCTACCTACTACCTCGTTTACTGGCTATTTATACCTACTACCTCACTTAGTGACCACTTCCACCTACTACCTCATTTACTGACCATTTCTACCCACTACTTCATGTACTGACCACTTCTACCTACTACCTCACTTATTGACCACTTCTACCTCACTTTGTGAGCACTCCCACTCAATACCTAATTTGCTGACCACACCAACCTACTACCTCATTTACTGAGCACTTCTACGTATTACCTCACTTACTGACCACTCTTACCTACTACTTAATTTACTGACCACGTCTACCTACTACCTACCTTACTGAGCACTCCCACCTACTACCTCACTTTGTGACCACTTGCAACTACTACCTTACTTACTGAGCACTCCCACCTCACTTTGTGACCACACGCAACTACTACCTCACTTACTGAACACTCCCAACTACTACCTTACTTACAGAGCACTCCCACCTACTACCTCACTTTGCGACCACTCACAACTACAACCTCATTTCCTGCTATCCCTCTTGCAAGCCATATCATGCACCATGTGGTCATTTTTGTTGCACGGAATTAAATTAGGGGAGGGGTGTAAGTCCTAACATCTCTGCAAGTGTAGAGTAATATGTGCTTCTACCAGTATGCCGTGGTGTACTTTTCCCATGATTCCCTGCAAATAGTCCATGAACATGTATAACTGATGGAAATGAAAAAAAACTAAAAAACTTTCACTTAGGTATTAGAATGTGCTGTTCCCTCTGAAAATTATGTTTTAATTTCTTAACTCTTCTATTCAAAAGGGTGGTAAATACACAGCTCTGCTAGATATTTTACGCTCGAAAGTCCTAATATTTTGTCCTTCATAAAAATGACAATTCAAAATGAGTATATAGTCTTCCTAGTGTTTCTATGGTTGAGTAAAACCCATTCATGCAGAAGTTGTGATTGTGATGAGAGTACTGTGCTGAGTAGCACATTAACAAGGCTATTTATCAAGAACAAAATACAATGTTTTAAGGCTTGAAGTCTTGAACACAGCTGCCCTGATGTAATAAAGAAATCAGGACCAGACAACCTGACCTGGAAGGAAAAGCAGCATTTCATTAACCCTTTTTTGAGAATCCCAGACACAGAGCTGGATTTTAAAAGTAATTATATGATTATCTACAGTTCCCTTAAATTCCCTAAAGACGGCAAAGCATTATGGGAATTGATTTTTTTAGAGGAACGTGGACTTTAACCCTTTGACTGCCAGAGGTGTATTTCCACCTCCAGAATTGTCATAGGGATGTCATTAGCCAGCCCAGAACAAGCGTCCCAGGCTGGCCAATCTTTTTGCACGGTGTGCCGCTCACTGGCTGAGCGCGGTCAGCTAATGTTATCAGCCAAAGAATGCACCTGGATCACTTCTGGCTTCTTTAGTTCTACAGAAGCTGGAAGCGCGTCACTACACTTGGAAGGACCCTCAGAGCATGAGGATTCAGGCCAGGGTACTCTTGGCATCATAATCTCTATTGTAGTGGTTTGCAAAAATCTTGGAACCTAATTCTAATCTTGAACATAAAGATCTGTTAAAAGGCAACTGTCGCTGTCAGGAAGACTGCCACTAGAGGTTGGATTAACCCTGCTATGTAAACATAGCAGTTTCTCTGACTATAGTGACCATTTAATAAATGTAGAAATTCACTGCTGTTCATCCTGCATCTGGTCTCTTCCATCTTAACCACCTCTGAATCATGATGCAATCTCTGTCATTCGCACCTGGCAAAGAGAAAGTTGAGCTGGATTAGATGTTGTTTCCTAAATCTGTTCATCTGTTGAAAAAAATAAAAGAATAATAATTATTATAATAATAACAACAACACAAGTTATAGGTGATTTTCAAAGTTTTTTTTTTTTTAGTGGTGTGAATTCATGAGAGGTGACAGTTCCCCTTTAAGTTATAGATCTGCTACTCCTATTTTAAATATTAGAAATTAAGTATCTATTCGGGAATTATATAGCTATGCCAGTGATAAAAGAGGAATTGCTACTTTCTGTATTCCAAGATCCGAAAAGTTCCACTGCCCTCTGATATTGAAAGGGAAACTATAGTAATAATAATAAAAAAAAGGTGTATGCCACCCCTGAGTACATATACATCAGGATGGTAGGTAGCACATCTTTGGCCAGTGATAGCTAAGGATATATGTAGGCACTAATCATTTCTTTTTTTTCTTTTTTATAATTCTTTATTTTGTCTCAGAAAAAACACGGAAGGCATTACAGAGAGTTGAACATTTCAGCATGGATTAAAAAAAAAAGAAATAACATAGTTGCGTAAATATAACATATAGAGGATACATGTACAAGGCAACAGACACCAGAAAGAGTATGCATTTATCACTTTCGATGTAAGCGTTTCAGTTGTTGAACATTGTTCCAGTATCTCCGGGTACGGGTACTATATATGATATAGGTCTCAAGTAGAAGGTGCGTAGCTGTTCGTCCCAGTTTTTGAGGATTTTATCATTATAAATTAATCCCAGAAGATGGGATGAGAGAAAGAATAGATGAGAAGGTGAGAAAAGTAAAGAAGAGAGTATAGAGAGGGGGGATCACTGGTCGGTAACTACCCATGGGACAACCCTTAACCTTCTAGGCAAGGGGGGGGAATTCTCCCCTCAGGTGTTCACATATAGCCCACGGTTCCCACACTTTGGTGATGTCTTCAAGGACCCTCATACTTGGGCCATGAGTTTGTCCATGAGAAATTGTTCTAAGTTTAAGGATGACTGTGTTTGTGGGAGGTGTAGTAGATTTCAACCAGTCTTGAGCCAGGGCCCTTTTGGCAGCTAGAGTGATTTTGTTAAATAGTTGTTGTTCAGCCCTGGTCCAATTGTCAGGTGGCTTAGCGAGCAGGAAAACCCATCGGTTCAGGTAGACCTATTTAGGGACAATCTGGGAAATGAGAATGCTGATTTTGCTCCAAAATTTAGAGACCTTTGGGCAGCTCCACCACATGTGTTTATAATTTCCCCTGGAACCGCAGTCTCTCCAACAAAGATCCGTGGGGGTCTTGTTCATGTGATATAATTTCACCGGGGTGGTGTACCATCTGAACATTAGTATATAAGATTATTCTTGCATTGTGACACAGATGGAGGATTTAGAGTTTGCTTCCCAGATATCCTGCCAGTCGATCCCTTTCAAGGTCTCATCTAGTTCAAATTCCCACTTGTCTGTGTATTGTAGGACTCCCCATTCTTTGGCATTGGGGCAGAGGTGGGAGTAGAGCCGAGTGATCATACCCTTTTGGTAAGTTTCAGTGTCACATATGCTTTCAAAGAATGTCAGTTGTGTGTGTGCTGCTGTTTTAACGGCTGGTTGGCCTGCAAAATCACGTATTTGGAGGTATTTGAAGAAATCAAATGGTGTCAGGATAGTCCTACTTTGCAGTTCAGCAAAGGGAATTATGGTGCCGCCATTGTACAGATGATATACCCGCTGTAGTCCTGCGTTTTCCGTGCCCCTAAAATCTCTGGCCCTCATGCCTGGGATAAAGGCCCTATTGAGGTATGTGGTGAAGGGGAGGAGATCAGCCCGAAATTGCGTGTGGTTTTATGCCAAATTTGGATAGAGTTCGTCATTGATGGACACTCTGTTCGCGCTCTTTGGTCTTTGGGGGTCCATATGTAGAATTGTGAAAGGTCTGATCCCATCAATAGGGATTCCAGCTCTACCCAGCATCTGCTGTCGGGTGGGGGTGGGGAGTTCCAAAGTGCTATTTGCGTCAGTTGGGCTGCTACGAAAGTGTAGATGAAGTAATCCCGGTCCCCCTCTGGTTGGCACTTATCATTTATAAACGTGCGCGTTCGGTTTCAGTGGAATTATTACCAATCAGCTGTTTGGCTGAAGTAAGCATCTCCAAAGGGCCATGTGGATGTAAAACCAAACAAGTAACAAGGTAATGTCTCAACATGTTTGGGTGTTTTGGATTAGATGTACCGAATGTGGAGCTAATGGGGATGGAAGCTGATTTATTTATTTTATGAATGGCCGGGTTAGTCTGTCCAGTAATGTGGCTGTATCGACTGTCGAATCAAGGGGTAGCAAGAAAAAAGATGATTGATGGTTAGGGGACTGAATCTTGATTTTATTCACAGAGCTAGTGAGAAGTGAGCAATAGAGGGGAAAAATCTATACATTTCCAAGCAGGATTGTTTGGAAAAAAAAAAAAATACCACTGAATGCAGTTATTGAGGGAGACAGAGATTTCCTGTTTTTACCCTTGCTGTGCCTTTGTGGGAGTAGAGATGGGGGGTAACCTGTGTCATTGGTCATTGCATGAGACTGCTTTGGCTTATATTACTGTTGTGCCTGCCTATCCACAGCCATGTACGCCAACTTTGACTGGGCTCTTCCGACTGCAAAGTTGCAGAAGCCGGAAGTTTTGCCTGTCACTATTCATTGGCTGAGATGGTCAGCTGAACGCTCTCAGTCAATGATTGACATTTTGTGTAATTCAATTTGCACAGAATTGACATTAGCCAACCAGGAACTCTAGTTGTGGGCTGGCTGATGACATCTCAATAACGCTGCCAGAGGTAGAGTTGCACTCCGTCAGCAGAGGGATTATACTCCATATGTACAACATTTCATAGCAAAACTCTGCACATAAAGTCTCCAGGAACTATGCCCACTTCAAATCAGTGGTCATGGTGCTTGGATTAAACCTTTAATAAGTATTTGAAAACATAGGGATTTGTTCACGTAACACTGAAACGGAAAACGGAATCACAACATTTAGTCAAAAGCGGTGATCTGGAACATTCCTTAAATTAGCTTTAGTCACAGTTTGATTATTTTAGCTGAATCCTGCAATTTGGCTCTCAGTTTCCCATACACCTCTATATATATCACTGTAAAAATTTTTTTTACCACACTCAGACATATTTAAACAACTGCTATTACAGCATTATCGACAATGTTAATATGTCCTTCCACGTGTTTTAATACATAATGCATTGGTTGCAAAATCTTATTTTACATTGAGGAATTTTGGTGCTCCGTGGGTTAATGCCATTAAATTTCATCGTGTCAAACTTTATACTAGAGTAGGAAGAAATTTAACTTAATTTTATCTGTGTTGAATTGAAATGACAGTGTGATATTGTATACTTAATTGATTTTTCTGCTGTCAAAGTCACTAAATAGTGCCATTAAAACTATAAAGCCCGAATCCCACTCAGCAATGTCTATTGAACTTGCAGTAAAGGAGAGGCACTGATGCTTGTAACCACTTCATTCCTATATTTAGCTTTTGTGTCACAATTTAAGATCTTGTTAATATCTCAGCCAAAATTGGATCCCTGGTGTGAATGTTTAATGATGGTCACCTGACTCATTTCATTGAAGATCCTGTATAAATCATGGTGTGCATTACTATAATGGCGTGCAGCTTTGGTAGACATGTGGACTTTGTTGGTATTGGCCAATGTAGAGTCATGTTATTCATTAGATAGCGGGGCTTTTACAAGGAGCTATGCCATATTAGGAAACCAGTAAATAGGAATTGTCACTTTTCTAGAATTCACACCATTGAATAAAGCATTGACGATTACCTGTAGCTTGTGTTAACCTTTTTTTAAATGTGATATTCAGTATCCTTTTAAATGTTTTTTAAAGTTTTAACAAATTGCATAACAATTAAATTCAGTTCCTGTACAGCCAAGGTAAACATTACAAATGTATCAAAAGTATATCAAAACTTTGTTATTACTAATTGTGTGCTTGTTAAAGGGTACCTGTCATGACAAATAATACTTAATCTTAAAGTGGCACTGTCCCCGTCTGGAGACTTTACAGAATTTGCAAAGACCCCCTAAGGTGACATCGCCGTTGGGGGGCATGAAATGGTCAGTTCTTCTTACCTGATCCAGTCCCACGTGGGCACTGCCATCTTCTTCTAACAAGTTCTCTTCAGCGAGCCGATATCACTGCTTTACTCTTGCTTGCGTGAGAGTACAGCTTTGGGGTCTCTGAAGGATCCCATCAGAAGGACTGATCCTCCAAAGACAGAGCCAACTTCCTGCAACTGTGACTGGTGGTGACTGGGGGAAGTGACACCTCCGGGTGGCGATAGCTCTGCCCAGTGCCTAGAAGTGTCAGGCATAGGAAAAATACATCAGACAAAGTAGTCCCAACTTTGTCTTATGTTTTTAGTAAGAAATAGATGGGAAAAAAAACAAAAAACGAGAGACAGAGTAGGAAAGAGAAAGAGAAGAGGAAACGATGGGAACAGGTAAGTATAGCGTAACAGTGCCACTTTTGTAATGATAGAGAATTACATTTCATCTATACATGGTGCTAGCAGCATTACTAGCAAAGTGATTTTTCTAAAATCAGAACCCTTTCCTCCTCCTCTCAGTCAGGTCAGTCTGTGCCGATCCTGTGCCAGTCAGCACACAGAGATTAGAAGGCATGTCTGTTACCAGGGAAACCCTCCTCTAGGCATTTTTCCTGCTTGAAATCAGTCTAAGAGAGAGCCTACAAGTGGAAGTAGGGATGAGGGGCAGGATCTGTATGAGAGCTGCAGGGAGAAAGAGCCAGAATAATTTATTGCCAAAGCTTCATACAGGCAATCTGAGAATGGAGCGAGAGAGAGAAAGCAGATATGTTTTATGTACATACCATAAAGCCAACATAAAGTGTTGTGGACTTCCTTAAGGACAAAGCTTCTGAAATAAAAGGCAATCATGGCAATTTTACGTCATTTATCTGGGGTTAGACTGTTATGGGAAGCAGGTTTGCGTTCCCAAACAGGGGCATCCAGGAGAAGTGTATTTTACAGCAAGTGTAACAACCACTCAAAACGTGATTTATGCTCTCAGGAAGAGACAAGGGAAATAGAAAAATAAGTTAAAATATGAGCTTTTCCACCAGGCCACCGCGTTGCAACGCATACTAGAATGGCACACCCGCCCATCACATAAACAATGGATCCCGCTGATGGAGAGTGGGGGTTGTGCAGCTATGCCAGAAATCGTATGGGGGACCAAGACCACGACACGGAAAGACCCCGATCGCACCTCACCGATGGCCCACACCTTACAGACGTGGGACACAACAAGAAAAGCCAAACACATATCCCCGACACCAAGCCCGATGACCCCTATCACCAACAATCGTTCCATAGGAGGGGGCATCACTGCTGGGGCCTGGGGAATCCTGGGAGAACAAGAGCAGGAATACGTACCACTCCACAATGTCCTGGGCAACGCCACCCTGAAAACACTCTCAGAACTCATCAATACACAAACCCCGACCCTACAGCAAGTCTTCCGCTATACTCAACTAAAACATTTCTACCATTCATTCAGAGATAGAACAGCCTTACACAGGGCCCTAACGCAATTTGAGAGATTGTGTCTTACCAAAACGAGTTTAGGCAAAGCGATCTCATACCTTTACCAATACGTCCTCACAGGTGACCGCACAGAAATAGTCACATTTAAGACGCAATGGGAAAGCATCACAAACCAGGAATTTACCCCCACCCAATGGGAAAAAATACTCATCTTACACCATAAATCTTCGGTCAGCACCCGATTTCAAGAAGTCAATTACAAACTCTTATCACAATGGTACAAAACCCCAACACGTCTTCATAGGATATTTCCCAATGTCCCATCCATATGCTGGAGGTGTGGAGAGGAGGAAGGTACCCTCAGCCACATTTGGTGGAACTGCTCAATCATACAGCCGTTCTGGTCCCAAATCAGCACAAAAATTACTGAGATCCTCCGAGAACCGTTCCCCCTCAACATGGAACAATACTTACTACACTCGACCCCACAACCAATCTCACAATACAAAAAATCCATATTGCGACATATGCTGGATGCAGCTAAAGCACTCATACCCGCGATGTGGAAACAGACACAGCCACCAACGCTAACCCAATGGTACGACAGAGTTGAGGAGATCCGCTCCGCAGAAAAGATGAGGGCGTCTCTCATGGGACAAAGTGAAAAATACGTGGAACGATGGGGGCCGTGGGTGGGGCATGTTGCCGAGAGACGGGAGACCGGGGGTGCGGGCGGCCACGCCGGAGGAGCGGGGGCAGGGGTGAGGTAGGGGCCGCGCACGCCTGCCACAAGTCGGAACACCCACAAGGAAAACCACCACATGACCGACCAGACACAGGGGACCAAGCCCACTAACCGGCATACAGGACCCGACCACTTGGGGAGGATTAAGGGAATCGATCAACATGAATATACACACAAGCCAACTCTAGAACATACTAAAACAAACAGACGTTCATGGGTGACAACGCGGCGCACGTACCATACCCTAAGGTTAAAAAGACCCCAACGACCGGGTCACGGTGTGCCAACAGCCTGGACAAGGGGAACACACACAAGAAGATATACTTACCCTGACTCTAGTAGCTTCACCACACATAACATGCCACATCAAAGAAACTACCAGGGTCAAAGCAGAACGTTACCCTCACATGTTACCCGATAACCACACAGGGAAGCTAAGTCACTACACCCCACAAACGAAGGGACACGGACCTCCCCCAACCACACGGACACACACACACACGCCGACATCTAACGGCTTAGGGTACCCACACGCTACTACACTCACCACCTGAACTCCGGCAAGCGACTGCAGACAGAATTAGGGACCGCCTGACGGCCGTAACCCCGCAACTCAGACATGTTACACGACAAACTGACATTACTTTATCGGAACACAATGTTTTGTGCTCCTCTATCTGTCCACTCGATACTAGTTTTCTTTTGATAGTTTACGTTTTCAAGTTATGAGCCATCTGACTAGGATACCTAGGGACCTTCGTATCTTATTTTATGCCTTCCTCATGAGAATCTAGGCACCTCACAAGACCTAATAATGTAAAGCAGGTCGAAAACCTACGAGTTCCCACCAATCTATTCACATGTTATGCAATAAAAACTGTAACAAATTATCAATATAAATAAAAAAAAAGAAAAAAAAAAAAAAAAGAAAAAGAGCGCAACACATGGGACAAAGGTACTCATTATTAGCTGTTTGGAATGCGTGGGACCTGCGAGTCCGCATCGTTCATTGGGGCCTGCGAGCCCAAAAGCAAATACTTTATGTTGTTGTTTCCAGGGACCTGCGAGTCCCATCCCCCCACCCCTTGCCTATTTTTGTTGAAAATACGTTGCAAATACATTAATAAAAATCATATTTAAAAAAAAAAAATATGAGCTTTTAATAGCATAAAGGGAAGAAACACTTACGTTACTAACATGAGTCAAGCCAGATAGTTAGAAAACTGCAAACCTATACCTGTCATGACAGGTTCACTTTAATCTTGATAATGTTGCTATGTTGGATTTGTTAAATAAATAAATATATATGTGAGTGTATCAGAGAGCTCCACATCAATAATACTCGCAATAATGTTTTCTGTTCATGAGTGTATCACAAAGCTCTACTTCTATAAAACTTACATTAATTATTATTATCGTAATTTATATAGTGCCAGCACACTCACAGAGCTTTACAATATTATAATGTGTGCGTATGGTATAGTGAATATATTTAAAAATTTTAATGTAGTTATTGTAAGTAAAATTTCAGATTTGACATAATTTCTTATCAAATTCCATAAATATCTCAAAAATGTCATAGTCATCTTGTGGATCTATGTTCCTGGCCTTCCCCGAAACACGTGCATAGACAATCAACTTGCAATCTATCCCTCTTTGACAATTTTAAATGTATAACTATATTAAGATAATTTAAAAAGGAAGACAGAATTTCTTAATTTGTTGGGAGTGAAAAAAAAAACAAAGCGAAAACCCCCCACAATTTTAATTTATACATTGATGTATGAGAGTCTTATTAATCCACCATATGTATTTTAATTGCCTTATCACACACTGATTGAGTCATGCAGAGCACAGTACTTTTCTTATTTGAAATGAAATATCACTAGAAAATTGTTGATTATACTTATTTTTATTTTGCCGAATGAAAAGACATTTGCACAATGGTTTGTAGCATAGCATAATCCATGCGATCCGTCATTTTACATTTATTTCCTATCATAAAAGAAACTAATTAAACTGTACTTTATTTAATGTGTTTGAATAGAGATAGTTTTTATTTATTTATTACGTGTTGGATTATAAAAAAAAGAATGCATTGCTCGAGTGAGAAATCATGAAATCTGAAATTTATATATACAATATTGTGTTATTGAAATAGCCTGCTTGAAAAGAAGGCCATATTTATATGTACACAGACACATTCCAGAAGTGTTTACGTTACTCATCCCTACCGTGCGTAATATTGTTGTTATGGCACAAGACATTTTCAGCGAAACAAAAACATATGGGACCACACTTTCAAATGCAATTTTTTCTTTCTTTATTCCCCCCGACTTCGTAGAAATAATCTTGTGCATAGGCGCTTTTTTTTTTCTTTGTCTGCGGATTGTGTTGGAAACAAATAAACAGATTGTCCAAAATCTAAACAAAACTTGGGTGGTGTTAGGAAACGCTGCTGGCTATTGTAGATAAGGTAGATTATCATGTTGTTTGTGCTGGAATGAGCAGGGCGAGATCAACAACTTGTTGATATTTAATGGAGTGACCTTGGTTTCACTCAGTGTGGTAGGGTTAGACGCAGGATTTAGGGCTGCGGGAAGAGAAATCAACCATCCATTTATCGAACTGCGTATAGCACTGCCAACTTTGATTAACTTTGATAAGTCCCAGTTGACGTTCCTGGGAAATTAATTGATTTGTTCTCATGACACTTAATAGCCATGCTGATGGAACGGCACATCTCTAGGCACAGGGATGGGATTAGCTCACATCTTCTCTGTTTCCAAAAAACTACACCCCAACTAATCTTGGCCAACTACGAGCCTTTGCATGCAGTGACCATCACTCCTACTTTCTAGGCCACTGTCTTTTACTCAGAACCTTGCAAATGTTTTTATAGGGAGAACCTCTTCTAAAGCAACACTCCAAGCACCATAACCACTACAGTGTACTGTTGTGGTTATGGTGCCAGGAGTGCCCTCAACTCTGTATCAATTTGGAGAACTACCCTTACTATTAAAATAGTAACAGATCTAAGGGTCACACAGTCTTTAGACAGCCAGTCATGTCCAGTTTTTTTTATTGAGTACAGAAGGTGATCATTAATGGCAACAAATGCATCTGCAGGGGGTTCGACATTGACTCATTGCGCTCAATTACTTTTATTTTATTTGCATTATAATATAGCATCCTGGTTTTCCGTCTTCCCTTTTCTTCTGCGAATGACTGTGCTTTGTAAAACTGATCCATGCCAAGACTATAGTATGAATATTGCCATAGGGCTCATTATTAAATTAAATAGGTGACAACTAATCAAGATCTTGTGGATGTGGCTTTTTTATGGTATTGCAATGTCTATGACTTCATTAGTAACCCTTCAGATATCTTTAACTAGCCTCAAGAGTACTGCAGTTATTAAGGGGGCTCATTCATCAAAGGCACTTACTTATCGCTCAGGTCTATAAATAAAACATCTCTCTGGGTTTTCGCACAAGTCTATTCATTGAACTGTAAGCTATTATACACCTTTTGATGAATAAACCCAGAAGAATAACACGGGGCGGTTTCTTGTTTATTGCATGTCTAATAAATAATACCCTTTAATGAACATCTATATATCCAAATATGAAGATATGTGCTGAATCTGGGCCTTTTTTGGGGGGTCATCCGAGCATGAAATCATGTAAAAACAAAATGACACAAATTATTATTTTTTCTCTTTGTCTAATTTCAAATCTAATTTCATGTATAAATGTGTACTGTTTTCTCATTAACTTGGGCCTGTCACAAGTCCACCCGTATTAATTTAGCCTCAATAACATGAACCATTAAAGCATTCTACGAGTCTGCTCATTAAATGGTTAGTCATGGTGTTTTGAGAACCAATTTAATTTTTTGGGACAAAATAGTAGATTTGGAAAAAATATTCTGTCTTGGCTAAATGGGTGATTTAGTCCAAATCTGATATTTTAGTCTTAGCTCTTTGCATGTCTGTTCTCAAGTCACCACTGTTTTGATGTTTAGTGATTAAACCCCGTTCTTTAGCAAATTTCTTTTTAGACAGACTCTGCAACAATACATTTAAAAAAATATATATATATTTTTTTTGCATGGACTGACTTTCTTATTGCCTCTTAGATTAACCTGCAGCATGTGCTAGCTACTAACATGCATGTTGCTTCCACCATGTACCTCCCACATTCACTTGTATTATATTTGATGACGATGACATCTTGCATTTAACGCGGTCGTATATATGAACCCTCTGGATTTGGAGTCTCCAGTTAGTCACATATTGCTGCTGTTGTGTATTACATAGACAAATACAAGTGGCCTTCTGCATGCCTTACTTCTTCTAGTGTCCCAGTTCTCAGGAATACTGGAGAAAAGAGATTATCCCTATGTACATAACTAGTTGATTATCTACCAACATGTCGGGTTAATTGTGATGGCTTGCTCCTATTGTGTCAGCTTGTCTTCTCCTGTGTGTTCCCCTACAACAAATGTTCACTAGCTTAGATAGTTATTTCAGTTTTCAGAACAAAAAAAATTAACATAGGTGTGCAAAAAATCTCATGAAATACCTATAGCCAAAGACAAAAATATATCAATTCCTGAAAGTGAAACATATACAGAAATAGTGCAATATTATAGGTATTATGGTAAAATACCATAGAAAACACATTTCTACTTAATGATGGCAACTCACAAATACAGAGTGGCACATAGCCACTGGTCTTTGCACATAGCCATTCTGTATCTCTATCTCTATGAGTTGCCATCATTATGGGGAAATTTATGGTTTGCACTAAAAATGCACTAAAAGCATATGCAAAATCAGTTAATTTAGAGATAATAAAAAAAACATACAGTACTTAAATTAGGAAGTCCCTATATTTGCTGTAAATCCATTGGCTTTGCAGCATCAGCACTGATCTTTGCCTAGAGACAAAAAGGGACTCTGGCAATCATGATACTAACTTTAGCCCTTAGCAACGTATGTTGTTATTATGTTTAGTCTCTGGGTGGGGTGGAATGGTCTGTGCCCCCACACACACTGTTAACACTTGGTCACCGTTCTCATTCAGTCATAGAGGGCGTGAAACCATATTTTGAAACAAAAATCTTAAAAAGTAAAACGTTTAATACCAAGCCTAAGTTTTCTTAATAGTGTTATTAATTAAGACTAAAGGGAATTAGAAAAAATGTATATATATATTTTTAATTTTTTTCCATATCATTACACTTATTCTTTACACGGAATGTGTTAGGAAACAAACTGCAGTTTCAGTGCTCTCTGGAGACCATTGAATATTATTGTTTTAGATTCCACTACTTATCTAACTTTCAAACTTCCCTCTGTAAACATGGTCTACAAAGTTCAATACAACTATCCTCCCTGCACCCGCCCCATTCCCATCCCTCTGTCTAGTACAGAGATTACACTGTTGTGAGATGTATATACATATTGTTCGCCAAGCGCCCAAAATATGTCTTGCGTTGGAATAAAAAAAAAAAAAAGAAACATGCAAGCGCGAGTAAAGTTACTCTTGTATCTCTTGCTTTTAGTACTCGTTCGTCTGGTAGGGTGATCGTAACGCTACTTGTGTTGAAGACTGATAGATTTTAACACATTCTTTATAGCTACTACAGATAATACAAACCTTAAAATGTATTTGTTTTCCTTTCATGTAGTCATATTATATATTTTGATTTAAGAACTCCTGTAGGCTATCTATCCTCAATCCGGTTGATCTTTTTTAATACAGTATCAACGCTTATCTATCCCGTATTATTTCTTTGGTTTTTAGAGAAAATCGGTGAAAAGTATAGACGGGGAGAACGTTTGGAACTCTCTGCACAACTATTATAGCATTGCTCTATCTACATGGAGGTCTGAATGTATGGCAATCAGTTCTGGTGCATGTGTGTGCCTCTCTGACACATACCCACAGCCAGCTCCCCCAAAACTCCTCTTTTAAATATTCCCATGTCTTCTATAATATGACCGCGTGAGCCATGTGTTTACAAGCAGAGATTTCCTTTTCCAGCTTGTTCATCACTTTCTGTGAAATGTTATTAACTTGTGAACAGTTTAAGAGGATAACACAACGTGGCACGTTACCAGTTTGCTCCTTCCTTACTTTTATTCTTCACATAGGGATGGTTAATAGGGTCAAGCAAATTGTGGTTCTGGGCCCTGGGCAAATTCGTGGTTCTAAATCTTGGGCCCTAGGTGGCTGCCTAGCGTTGCCTTATGGTTAATTTTGCTCTGGATCTTTACTGCCTATTTTAATGTATTATATGTAAAAAGCATAGGAGATACTCAACAATATGTCACATCTATATGTGAGATTGTCTACAGAGGGCGGAGGCAGGGGGAAGGGCAACAGTCAGATCCCCAGATATTGAAGAATTACATCTCCCATGAGGCCTTGCATGCCTCTAGAATGACTAAAGATCATGGAAGCTGTAGTTTCTTTTGGGCACCCCTGGCCTACAGTGATGTGCAATCAGGAAGTTTCTGGGACATGATGGCCAATCCCTCTTTGTCCATAATAAACCGTGGGTGTTGCCCACACCTACAGAATACCAGCATACAACTATACGTAGGCATGAATGCAAATCAAAAGTGACAGTACTGCCCCTGCACAAGAGGTTTTTAGTTAATTTCTTTAGGAACAAAGAACACATGTTCTGGGTGTACTAAGTACACAGGCTGCCTACAGACTATCCAACAACATGAACATGATATAACAAACTTTGTGGAGGGAGACAGTGACAGGAGAGCTTCCATCACATCTTATACAATCTACATACATTGTTGTGCTGTTTGAAGTGTCGCCTTAATTGTTTGAGTTGCAAGGGGATGTGCAGCATATTGTCCCCCTCTTTCCTTTTTCCACTCACAGATTTCGATACCGTTGCATCTGATGTGTGAAAAATAGCAGATGTGATTTAATTTCAGCTGTTGTTTTCTATGCAAAGCTACCTTAATGCAAAGATTTAATGTACCCCCCCCACCCTCCGCCTACCCCCATTAACAATGTATGAAAACTTAGAATTTCTGTGATATTATTGCTTGCAAACTGCTCTCACTGCTGAGAAACCCTTTCTCTAGCTGCCCTGAATTGCACTAAACTAGAATTGAGATCCTATCAAGACACAGACTGCTTAATCAGCTTTCCCTGCGTTGTCTAACATAACTTTGCATAGTTTACTTTTCAAGTTCAAGGGGCCATAAAAAATCCATGAAAACCAGGGGGGACCTGAAAATAGACCCATTTCATCCCCTTATGTGCAATGCTGAATAAAACAATATGGTCTTGCAACAAGCGGCACTGTCGACCCAAGCCCACTTTCCAATATGAAGATAGAATCTTTCTGAAATATTTAGATTAACTGTGTATGAATGTCACTGAAATTCCAACCAAGTCAAAAGATATACTGAGACAAAGTAGGGGTTACACTATTTCTCCTCTGCCTGACAAAGCTTGGCATGAGGCGGATGTACCGCCATCAAGCTTGTACTTCTCCCCCAGCCATCACTAGTCACTTAAACTTTTTTCTATGGTGTATCTCGCATTGTCGCGGGATCCTCCTTAGACTTTAAAGCTGTTCTCTTGTGCACAAAAAGTACAGTGCTGACGTCGGTTCCTAACAGCTGAAGTGCAAAGAGTTGAAGAAGAGTAGCAGGATGGTGGCACCCGTGAGGGACAGATATAGATAGAGGTAAGTAAATCTCACCAATACTGTCCCCCCGCACTACCTGGCCACTGGTCCATGAGCAGCGGTATCACCATTGAGGGCCTTTGCAAATTATGCAAAGACCCCAGGTGGAGACAGATTTGCTTTAAAGAGACATTATAGTCACCTGAACAACTTTAGCTTAATGAAGCAGTTTTGGTGTATAGAACATTCCCCTGCAGCCTCACTGCTCAATCCTATGCCATTTAGGAGTTAAATCACTTTGTTTATAAACCCTAGTCACACCTCCCTGCATGTGACTTGCACAGCCTTCCATTAACACTTCCTGTAAAGAGAGCCCTATTTAGGCTTTCTTTATTGCAAGTTCTCTTTAATTAAGATTTTCTTATCCCGTGCTATGTTAATAGCTTGCTAGACCCTGCAAGAGCCTCCTGTATGTGATTTAAAGTTCAATTTAGAGATTGAGATACAATTATTTAAGGTAAATTACATCTGTTTGAAAGTGAAACCAGTTTTTTTTTTCATGCAGGCTCTGTCAATCATAGCCAGGGGAGGTGTGGCTAGGGCTGCATAAACAGAAACAAAGTGATTTAACTCCTAATTGACAGTGAGTAGAGCAGTGAAATTCCAGGGGAATGATCTATACACTAAAACTGCTTTATTTAGCTAAAGTAATTTAGGTGACTATAGTGTTCCTTTAAGGATGCCTAATAAATTGGGTGGGATCCAAGTGACTTCTGCCTTCACTACTACACTCTGAGGGGAATTGGATAGGCACATTTATCATGTATTCCCCAAGATCACTTGTTAACAGAAGGAGCTTGGCAAATAATTTAAGTGTAGGTGGGAGGGTGTCATAGAGTATAATTGTAGACACATTATTATTATTATTATTATTATAATTATAATTATTATTATTAGTATTATTATTGGTATTTATTTAGTGCCAACTAATTCCACAACGCTTTATAATATTATGAAAGGGGGGGAGGAAGGGGATTTACAATAAATGACACATGGCATAACTTGTCTCACCTTTCTATCTGCTGGTGATTAAATGTTAACAGTTAAATAAAAGACATATAGAAATGTCTCCCCGTGATATACCTGTATTCATTTAAAATTTTGGGTGATATGGAGAAATAAAACCACGAAGTGGCCTTTAACAGGATAGTAATTAACTTCCACGTTTTTCCCTTTGACATTGAGCGAACGTCACATTTTGTTAACTGGGTTTTCATGGGCAAATCGTTTCGGGCTGTCTCACAAAAACAGCCCTCGGCAGAAGCAATAAGACAGCCTGAGAACTTGTTAAATTTTATATATTTTTTTTTTATTTTGTATTTTTTGCAGTGCATAAGAAAATTACAACAAGCTTGAGGTACCGCAACGGCAGTCCTCAGGCATATTATCACGCTTTGCATTTGGGGTCATCGATGATATATGCACAATTTTATATTTTAAACAAGCTAATGATATGGAACATGCTTGGTACATAAATTGATTATTCAAGCTAGATAAACACAGTACTAGTGCTGGCTCATAGAAGGTTTACAGGCTAGACTTGAGACCTAGGTACTGGTTGGTTGCATAAACAGAGTGAGAGTAGGGGCACTATGCCCATGAGTGGTAGTATGGTAATGCACTCAAGAGATTAAGGAAATAGGAAGATTGAAAAAACTATGTCAGGCTTCAGAGAGTGGAGTAAAGCGTACATTACTTATGCCAGACATGTGATCCTACTGGTACTTAATCTAGGAGTAAAGATGGCCGCTCCCTACACTGTGCATAAACATAAAGTATAGTAAAGAGTAGCTGAGCATTATGAGGATCAATAAACAAAAAACAAAATGGCATCTGGGATCCTCTCCCAGAGGTATTTATTGATTGCAGGCCTGCTTTCAGTACAGACTAATGGGTGAGCCGACTCATTCAGGCAGCCTGCAAAGCTGGTAGTGTAGTAGTCCACGGGGGGGGGATCAGCATAGTGGAGTCGGGTCTGGGTACATCTCCACCTCCAGTGATGTGCTGAGGGCAGCTTCCCCCCTATTCTCCGCTTCCTCGGTTGGTGAAGTGCCTTCCCCCGTTGTTGTGGCATAAGTGTGGGTCTCTGCTGAGGCTGCCTACACAGTCTGGTCCACCGCGACATCCTCAGTTGAAGTGGGGTCAAGCCTTGGCTAGCAATCCACTTGATTGTGCCCACAGGGAGAGGGGCAGGAGCCTGTCGGTAAGTGGTGCCCTGAGGGGACTGCTCTGGCTCTGGTTTCTCTCTGTGGCAACGGCAATTTTGGCGCCAATCGTTTCTCCAGCCGGCTCCAAAAGTTCTGGAAGATTGCATCCAACCTCAGCAGGGAGCACCCAGCAGGTTCACAGGCATCTCTGCGTGTTTTTTGTTAGGCTCTGTGCCATTGGAGAAGGCCCCTCCGCCATCTTGTGAGGCTTAGGTGTCAGCAAGTGTGTGGTGGGAGCTTTCCTCTGTTGCTGAAGGTGCAATACAGGACAGTCCAGCAGGAACCGGGATAACCCCCACCGGTCCAAAGGTGGGGGGGAGAGTTGAGGCGACCCACAAAGCAAACTCGATGGTGGGGTAATCATCTGTCTTTCCCCAGCATAGCCGCCGGCAGGCCTCAGCGTGTCTCTGCGGTCTTCCATCGTCAAAGGTACCTGTGAAAGATGTCGGTGTATTCTCCACAACACTGCCAATTCAGTGAGCAGGTATCTACTTTTAGTTAATCGTGGGATCCAGAGATTTCCTCCAAAAATGAAGCTCGCACAGTACACGTCTAGTCAGCATGAGGTTCAGGCTCCGCCAGAACTTGTTAAATTTATCTCTTGAATGTAAAACGTTTAAAAAAATGTTATTAAGCTATTTGAGGCCCAAATAACATGAATCACACAGGCTAGAGCCTCGGTGAGTGTAATATATGTAGCGGGTTATATGTAAATATGTTATTTTGTCATTTTGTGACTTTAAATCAGATGCACTTTTTTTTTTGCTTGCATAGAAAACATAGGAGTGATTTTATGGTGAAACAGCTCGCTAAACAACGCCATCGTTAGCAGTCAACTTTTATCCATTTCAATTTAATATAGTAGCTGCTTGAAATTCTGTCATCTGCAAAAAGCTTCAGAATGGATTAGATACTTACTCCTCTATGTGATTTTCAATATTCATCTTTACTATTCCTGACATTGTTATAGCAGAGGTGTCAATGTCACTGCAGAGGACAGAGTTAACATTAAGAGGCGCAGTTGTGCTGAAGCATCATAAATGGCGATATTAAGAAAAGTAAATAAGAGGTTTCAGAGTCTTATTTCTTTTATTTAGAAACAAGGGGGAAAATGCCAGCTATTTACTGATGGGGCGAGATAAAGAATACTACCCATTTAAAAACCTGCTCTGCTACAAACTTGCACAGCACACAACTGTAGTGAAGGATTCTGGGTCACCGTACGCTAGCAGGACTTGAACTATACAAAGGTCTTTCTTCAGAAGTGCAAAAGAGAAATAGATAATGGCTGGTCATTTCTCATATGGTCTTACTATTGATCATGTTTTTCTGAAGAAAAAAAAAGGCAAAAAGGAATGAAGAAGGAATATTGTCTTTGAGTGAAATGTACGATTGCAAGCTCTAAAGGCCCAGCGTCGGCTAAAAAAACCTGCATATTTTTGTAAACTCCAGTGACTCTTTATTATTTTTTTAAAAAATGTTTGCATCATGATCACATTCTGCAGGACTAAATATAGTTTGGACCAGTCAACAGTGTTTTTTCCCTGAGACCCTGGTTTCCCCCCCTTTTTCCTTTAATACACTTTTCCTTACGCTAAATATGTATTTATTTTCTAAATGTAATACGTTAAAATGCAACTCATGGGTGCTTTACTAAAACTGAATGTAAGCTGTATTTCGTAGTGTTTCGTTTTCTTTTATGTTTTGAAAACCTATCACAGGATTTTAATTCTATTTTTGTAATGTCTTTATCCTTCCTGGCAAAATATTTTATAAATAAATATGTATTTGATGTTGATATCTAAAAGGAATATGTTCAGCATCTTTTATAATATAAGTTTTGTTTTAAGCATGCAGAATATACAAATATTTTAAAGGGACTACATCTAACATGTTGCTAAAACCTGCTGAGCATTATGGGAAGTATTTATAATGTTTTTTATTGCTTGTCATTAACTCCACTATCCTCCATGTCTCTGAGGTAGTCGTTTAAAAGACCAGCTAATTAAGCTCACTTTAGCTATTACCAGTCTTCTCTAAGACAGGTTAAAGGCTCTAAATTGACAGTCTTGAAATGCTACAGTTCAGTTGCCAGCAATACCTGCCATTGAGTGGATTTATTTAATTTATGTTACAAAATAGTGCTGATTGCATGGTTGAATGTACAAGGTGGAAGTGTTAGCCCTTCCCGAGGACATTCATTTGTTTTCTGAAACAAAGATATGACTTGTTCTCTGTGTCCTGTTGCAGAGCAGGTCGCTTTGCTCTGATCTTTTTTTCAAAGATTGATATCCACATATACAATGTGTTCTATGTACGTCAGTAGTGCCAGTGCCATTGATTATATCTGATAAAAACGGATTATAGGGGTTTTAACTTTTGGGGCTTCTTCAAAATGGGAACAACTGCAAATTTGAAAAACAGAATAATACGAAGAAAAAAAAAATGTATTGTAATTCAGCATTTCAATGTAACAGTTATTCAAGGCACTTTGCACCCAGATACTCTCTACAGGTCCGGAGTAAGAGCCCATTGGGCCTGCTGCTGATGGGCCTAGTTATAGAATATATTTGACAGAAAACACTAAGACAACCATACTTCCCAAGTGTAATGTATCTGGTGAGGGTAGTGCTGGAAGAAACTCACAGGATGCATTTATATGAAAACACATACCCTGTGCAAAATTTTCATCTCTCAATCATATCCATATCCATACCCTCCATCATTGGCATCCTGTGAATCACCAAAGGGATGGTCTCACCCAGAAAGGGCGCGGGTCTACCCAATAAAATTGGAAACTCTGCCTGCCTGGCATGAATGTTGGGCTGCCTGCCAATTACACACACCGGCCAACTAAGGACAGACTAGCGAGACAGCACTGTTTATGCACTGTTGAGCTTGGCGCAAATGATGAGCATGCTCTACATTTTCTGGGGACAGTGCCCGAATGTCCCCTATTACTCATTTGTCCTCCGGGTATGCAGTATGCAGTGTGTGTAGAATTAAATGGACATGCCACACTAATAGAGAGAACAAAGCTCCCTGTACACCACAGAGGGGACCCTGCACACTCCATCAACACGTCCCAGCTGCTCTTCTCTCTCCAACTCTCGCAAGCTGTGCGGAGCGTTGCCATGGTAACCTGAGTTTTGTCATACCTAGGGCAGCACAAAACCAGGATACACCACTGCTGGTACCAGGTATGGTAACAAGTCCCCAGGAATGAGCCTGAACTTGAATAGATGAAGTACCATCAACTGTTTCTATTCTCTCAAGTTCTACTGCAAAACATGGAGACCTAACTCCAGTCTTCTTCCACTTAAGTCTTCTTCATCTAAGAATGTGAAGTGTACGTTGCGAAGTTTGGAAAGAGCATAGCTTTGTCTTGGAGAGCTGGGATTGGGATTGAAGAGGGAAGGTATTCATTATAAAGGGGTAAAAATGGATAAGATTTAAAAGGGAAAGGTCCAAGTCTGCACCTTGCAACGTCCTGGCCTGCAGGACAAATTAAGAAAGTTTGTAAATATGGCACTATGTAAAAACATTTTTTTTTAAATGTTAGTATTTTATTATGTCTTTTTTGCATTCCTTGATACCCTTACAAGGATGTTCACTAAAGGGAGAATTATTGGGAATTCAAAATTAATTTTAAGGCCAAAATAGTTGAACCCGAAAAATTTTCCTTGTTAGCTATGTTTCTTTGGCATTAAATTTAGATTTAATTCACTTTCAATTCCTGACAATTCTCACATTAGTAAATAACCCTGATATTGTTTTTTTTTTTTTTACAATGGCCAAATCGTTGATCTTATTCTTTTTTGTGTATTTAGCTAAGATCAGTCTAATTGTTTATGTATTTCTTTTTTTTTTCTTTACGCAAGACTTATAATAATACGTGGAATTGAAACCACAAAAAGGAAAGAAAGATGAATTGTTTTTAGTGCAGAGACTTTGATAACTGTCCCACTGTGGCATTTTATTAAAACAAATAAACTCAATAATATGCTTATACCAGGGACTGTAGCTGTTCAGTAACAAAATCTCCCCGTACTGAATTTATTGATTTATTTATTTACTCGTACTAGAAAAATAGAATATCGCACTAATGTATTTTATAAGAATCCCACTGCCTACTGAATTGGCTAATTTATTTTAGCATATACATAAATAGCTAGCAGTTTTCCTAGTGACAGACTAATGAAAATGAGCCCATGAAAGTGTCTCTGCAATGAGAAGTAATGGAGTCACTTATTATTGCGTGAGCGCTAAGACGAGCCGGACTGGACATCATGTCTTTGAACTTTTCAACTGCTTTGCGAATGTCTGCTCTTATTGATTTTGATTTGTCTGTTAGGTTCTGTCAAATATTTACGGCGGCATGCACGTAAGTGGACAGAATGATGACAAATAACATGTAATTTACTGAACTCGCTGATAGCCTTAATTGTAAAATATTACTAACTGAGAAAAAATAGGAATCCAAGCTATCTTACGTCAGGTCTTTATATCGCAATTTAGATTGGTACAGAATACTAATTAAATCTGTTTCTTACTAATTCATATACCTGGGGACTTTCTCAATGAGCAGAGCTTAAGACCCTCCAAAATAAAAACTCTTTAAAAATGGAACTAAGCTGTTCTATATTATAATTCACTGACTGTAGTAGCCACATTAATTTGATACTGGCCATTATAAGAGGTTTATTATGGGTTTATTTGCTAAACTCAGAATTGTAGCAAACTCAAATCCAAATGTCTAAATTAAAGGTTAAATGGTCTGACTATGAATCAGTTGGAGAATTATTTCAATACTGCTATTTTTACCTTAATTTTGTGTTTCTGATTTTAATTTGCTACAACTTTAAAATCTTAGAATCTGCTCATTTGCCCTTAAATGCAGACATTCAATCAAATATTCTGGGAATTTGCTTATTTATCTTAAAGGAACACTATAGGGTCAGGAACACAAACATGTTTAACCCCTTAAGGACACATGACATGTGTGACATGTCATGATTCCCTTTTAGTCCAGAAGCTTGGTCCCTAAGGGGTTAAACTTACCTTATTTCCAGCGCCGCGCAGGTCCGCTAGCGCTGGCTCCACCTCCGATCCGCCTCATTGGTGACATCATCAGAATTGCTGATTTTTAGCCAATCCAATGCTTTCCCATAGGGAAAGAATTGAATTGACTAAAATCAGCAAGGAGGACAGGGGTGGGGCCAAATGCTGTTTTGGCCAATCAGTACCTCCTCATAGAGAATTCATCTCTATAAGGGGAAATTCTGTGTCTCCAGGGAGACGCTGAACAGCAGTGCTGCCTACTGTGCAACACTGTCCCAGGAAGCACCTCCAGTTGCCATCTGAGGAGTGGCCACTGGAGGTGTCCCTAGGAGGCAATGCAAACACTGCCTTTTCTTTAAAAAGGCAGTGTTTGCATGAAAAAGCCTGAAGGGAATGATTATACTCTCTAGAACAAATACATTAAGCTGCAGTTGTTCGGGTGAATATAGTGTCCCTTTAAGATTATGCCCACTGTCCTCAAACTTTGAGATAATTTGAATCTTCTAATCCATCTACAGCTTGGTAGCCCCTAGTGGAGGTACGGCTGAGACAGAAATTACACGCTTTCTTCTAGTCATACCAGGCATGAGATGCTTTGGCATTAAAATATTGAGAGTGGTTTAACTTTGAATGGAAGGATGGCACCAGGAGACTCCAGACACTATAAGCTTAAAGCGGCACTGTCATGCCGAACTTAACTTTTCCCAATCGATTCCTCTTCTCTCCCTCTGTCAGGATCTGTTCTTCATTTCTTCCTGTCTGCTCTAATTTTCTTTAAAACATAAGGCAAAGTAGGAACTACTTGTCTTATGGAGGTTTCCTACGCCTGACCAGCTTTGACCATTGGAGGAGCAAAGTGTGCTTCATTTTCGGTGGTCAGAGCAATTTTCCCACAATTCTCACCTTTGATTCATGATCTTGCGATGCTTCCTGTCAGTATTCTCGAACGTACTGTAACTTAGACAGAACGCCGGTGAAACTACCGAATTTCATCCTAACAGAATGAGAACAGTTTCTCCATTCATTTTAGAACACAATTCGGGACTTTGTTCGGATCGGAATTTCATTTGAATGAATGAAACTCCGATCCTATTCATTGCCGTGGATGCATCTTGCAGCCGCTTAGTAGATAACTCCCTAATTCCCACGGTCTCAGGGAGCTATCTGCCAAAAGATTAGTAAAGATTACTCAGTCTTAGTTAATTCTGTCCCGAGTAGGGGCATGTCTATTAAACAGTGAGCTGCCAAAACATTTAAATAATCCCCCGTCCCCCTTAATAAATGACCCCATGGTGGGGCATCTCTTATCTACTGGGGGGGGGCATAGTGTACCCTCCCGAGCCCCGCGAGTGGGGGCTATTAAAGTAAACAGGGGACACAGGGTGGGTGGGGGCTGGGGGAGGACAATAGGTCCCCCCCCTTATTTTTAATTAGGGTCCCCACCCGCTGTTCAGGGGTTGGGGCCTCTACATTTTCATTTAGGGCTCCCACCCGCCAGTCAGGGATGGGGGCTGCGGGGGAGGACAATAGGTTCCCCCCTCTTAGTGTTATTTAGGGCCACACCTGCAGCTCAGGGGTGGAGGCCGGGGGGGGAGGCCAATAGGTCGTCCCTCCTTATTGTTATTTAAGACCCCCACCCGCCGCTCAGGGGTGACGGCCCGGGCGGGGAGGACAATAGATCCCCTTCCCTTATTGTTATTTAGGGCCCTCACCCACCGCTCAGGGCTGGGGGCCGGGGGCAAGGACAATAGGTCCCCCCCTTATTGCTATTCAGGGCCCCTACCCGCTGCTCAGGGGTGGGGGACAGTGGGAGGACAATAGGTCCCCCTCTTATTGTTATTTAGGGCCGGGGGCAAGGACAATAGGTCCCCCCTTTTATTATTTAGGGCCCCCACCCGCCGCTCAGAGGTGTGGACCGGTGGGAGGACAATAGGTCCCCCCCATATTGTTATTTAGGGCCCCCACATGCCACTCAGGTGTGGGGGCTGGGGGGAGGACAATAGCCCTCCCCCCACATTTTCATTTAGGGCCCCCACCCGCCGCTCATGGGTGGAATCCAAGGGGGACCCTATGTCCCCCGTTTACTTTAATAGTCCCCGTTCGCGGGGCTCGGGGGGGGGCACTATGCCCCACCAGGGTAGTTAAGAGATGCCCCACCAATGGGGCAATTTATTGAGGGGGAGGTGGGGGTTATTTTAATTATTTTTTTTAACAGTGAGCAGCCAAAGGTGAGTAGGGGCAGTATTTACTAATACTAATACTAAGTAATCTTTAGTTAGTCTTAGTAAATTTGCCTGAAAGACTAATTTAGGTCTTTCAGCCTTTTGGTAGATAGCTCCCTAATACCGTGGGAATTAGGGAGTTATCTACTAAGCGGCTGCAAGACGCAGCCGCGGCACGAATAGGATCAGAGTTTCATTCATTCGAATGAAATTCCGACCGGAACAAAGTCCCGAATTGCGTCCTAACACGAATGGACGAACTGTTCTCATTCTGTTAGGACGCAGTTCGGTAGTTTCGCCGTCGTTCTGTCTAAATGACAGGACGTTCGGAAATACTGGCAGGAAGCATCGCGAGATAACGGATCAAAATTGTGGGAAAATTGCTCTGACCACTGGAAATGAAGCACACTTTGCTCCTCCGCTGGTCATAGCTGGTCAGGTGTAGGAAACCTTCATAAGGCAAAGTAGTTTCTACTTTGTCTTATTTTAAAGAAAACTAGAGCAGACAGGAAGAAATTAAGAACAGATCCTGACAGTGGGAGAGAAGAGGAATCGATGAAATTCTGACCGGAACAAAGTCCCGAATTGCGTCCTAACACGAATGGACGAACTGTTCTCATTCTGTTAGGATGCAGTTCGGTAGTTTCGCCGGTGTTCTGTCTAAATGACAGGACGTTCGGAAATACTGGCAGGAAGCATCGCGAGATAACGGATCAAAATTGTGGGAAAATTGCTCTGACCGCCGGAAATGAAGCACACTTTGGTCCTCCGCTGGTCAGGTGTAGGAAACCTTCATAAGGCAAAGTAGTTTCTACTTTGTCTTATTTTAAAGAAAACTAGAGCAGACAGGAAGAAATTAAGAACAGATCCTGACAGAGGGAGAGAAGAGGAATCGATGAAATTCTGATCGGAACAAAGTCCCGAATTGCGTTCTAACACGAATGGACGAACTGTTCTCATTCTGTTAGGACGCAGTTCGGTAGTTTCGCCGGCGTTCTGTCTAAATGACAGGATGTTCGGAAATACTGGCAGGAAGCATCGCGAGATAACGGATCAAAATTGAGGGAAAATTGCTCTGACCGCCGGAAATGAAGCACATTTTGCTCCTCCGCTGGTCATAGCTGGTCAGGCATAGGAAACCTTTATAAGACAAAGTAGTTTCTACTTTGTCTTATTTTAAAGAAAACTAGAGCAGACAGGAAGAAATTAAGAACAGATCCTGACAGAGGGAGAGAAGAGGAATCGATTAAAGAAAGGTAAGTTCGGCATGACTGTGCTGCTTGAAAATTAAGAAGTCTTACCCCCCCCCTTTCATCCATTGTCACACCGGTCTCACCATAGCTGCTGCTCCACCCATTATCATGACTGATTATCTCAGTCAATCCAATCCTTGTCTATTGCGAAGCTTTGGTGGCCAACAGAGTATCAGCATCTCCTCATTATTATTAGCATTTATATAGCATCATCATACTCCACAGTGCTGTACACTTATAGAAAGGAGATATTAGGGACAAGGAAGGCACTGCTCAAATGATCGTACAAGTTCTGAGAATTTGAAGTAGGCAGATATATACTGTTAGGTTTCTTGCCCAAGGACACCTACTGGTAATGTGGCCTGACTGGGATTTGATCTTAGGTTTCCCAGTCAAGAAGACTGGCACCAGACATTATAATCATTATACCAACCCTCAATGTAGAGGGTCCAGCACTTTTACCATGAACATAAGGACACGGAACATTATTTTACAGGTTTGTAATAGAAAGTGCCTCTTGTGACCGTCTGTCTAGGGTAAAACTCTAAAAAGATGTACTCACTAAACTTGGAATTTCCTATATTTTGGGACAAAGTAGCTAACCTGGTAAAATATCATCAAGGAATAAAAATATTTTGGCTAAAATAGATCATTTTAAAACATTTCCAGCAGTTTTGGCTTAGCATTTGAAAGCTCCTCGTCACTACTTGACTGTTCCCTGTTTTGTGAATAGCCACCACTTGTCAAATTTTGGCAATTTGACCCGTTTGTCTTGCAAATTGCAGTTCTTTCTAATTCATGGTTTAGTGAATAAATCCCTAATTGCCCTCAAGCTAACAGTCACCAGAAGATCACCTAATATGCAGCCTTGCATATTGCTTACCTTGAAGTAAAGCATATTATTTAGCTTTTTTAACTAGTCTGGGATCTACAGTCTTAGAACTGATATTATCACCCCAGCTGCTGTGGACTGCAACTCCCACCATGCTGATTTAGCCTTGGCATTGTCAAAGGTGCATTTAACTGTTGGAGCTCTAGAAACTACAAATCTCTATCTATTTACAAAAGTGAAAATTCAATGTGACTTCAAAGTGAATTTTAACTTTAAAGTCAGAAACTGGAAAATTCTCAAAGTCAGCTATGCTTCAAAATTATTTAGAATTCTCACTGTCTTCAACTCATGATAATATATTAAAAACTTTTAAGAAAACTTTAAGTTAAATGTAGAGGGTACAGGTGTTTTTTTTTTAATGGCTTACCAGACACCCTGTACCCTATCTTAACCTCCTGCGTGCAAGAGAGGGCGTGAGCTGCACACTACAAAACAACGGGTTGCTCTGCCAGCCTCCGATGGTTTAAGGGTTAAGCTGCTATTGTTTATTTAAATGCTTAAAATTAGTTTGCATTCCTCACACTGCTCACCGCCCACCCCACTAAACAATCTCCTATTTTATGGAGGGACCTTTGGAAGCTGAGGATTGTTTTTAGAGGCCTGTTAAAACAAGCAAACATTGGTAGCAGAGAAGCCAGGCGCTGACACCAACACCATTAGCTGTAAAAAAAGAATTTCCATTTCAGTGTGTAAGTATGTTATTGTTTACTGTACCATACACATCCTAATATGGTTACCTCCCTGTCAGAGCCGAGCGTCGGTTCCTGGGACTAAGGGGCCCCCTCTGGGAGACACAATTATAACTGCTTATCAAGACCGTAAGAATAAAATGCTGCAAAAAACTCCACAACAGGCTTCAGTGACAAAAACGTGTCAACCAACGCACAAACACATAACCATTTTTCTGGTTGTCCCACTGTACATGTGATATAAAGTTGCAAAAAAACAAAACAAACAAACAAAAAAAAACAACTTTTATTGTTTAATAAAAAAATAAATAAATATATATTTTTTTTATACGTGTTTACTGTAGATGGTAATGGCTATAGATCTATAAATCTGTTTTTTTGTTTTTTTTGTTTTTTTTTCTAAATATAAGAAGCCAAGAAAAAAAAAAAGATGTACCCCCCTATACATATACACACACACACATACTCACATACACACACACACACTACCATCACTGCCACAAGACCTACCTGTCCTCAAGCATCACAAATTAAGGCACATAATCCAGGTTAACACACTGCAAAGCGAGAGAGAGAAATAAATAAAATGCACACACATTTTATTTGTGTGCAATGCTGGCTGATATGTTTCTTGTAGAACTATCATGCACAGATTCTGTGAATGTCACCTCGCCTGCATTTGTACACGTTGATCACAGGGCCGTTTACTCATTCTAGTGTAAACAACACTGTAAATACACTGTTAAACCCATTGTCAGCAGGCTCAGTCTCCTTACATGCAGTCCCGCGTTTAATTTTTTTCCCCTTGCCTGCCACTTGTGACTAGTGCTTTAACCCCCTTTTCTTCCAAGCCTTCATGTTCCTGCGGTTAGCCAGTCATTGTGTGCAAGGCTGAACACAAAAGGTAGGTTGTTACACTTTGTAATCTTTGGGATGGCAGGAGGAAGGTAGGGAGGGAGGAAGATTGAAGGGACAACTTCTATGCAGAGGGCTGTCTCTTTTTACTGCTGGCTGTAACTTGGTGCCTAATAAGGAAGGTTAAGGGGGTTACAAAATGATTCCACTGCCTTGGGATGAGTTGAAAGGGGGACATCCTCCTCGAAACCTAATCCTTTAAGTGCCTAAAGAAGATATGACATGTGTAGGTCTTGGAAGGGTTAACTGTGCACCCATTGTTATCCTGCCTGCACGATGCAATTGCTTCTTTTCAAACTCCTTTTTGTTTTGTTTTTTAATTTTGAAATGTATTTTTTTATAATTTTGTTCAAAAAGGTGTAAGTGGAGATTTATAAGGCTTTCATTTGTCTTGTGTTTTTGATGCGTGAGCCCCTGCTTTTGTTTGTGATTACCTAACTATGAGTTATTTATTTTCTGCTTATTTAACCCCTTGGCAGTTCTGTACTGAAGGTTAGTTATAGCAGACCCAATTTTTGTAGGTGTACGTCTGAGCACCCTGCTGTTACAGTTCAGATTTTCTTCAAGATCATTGTAGAATTTACACGTTTTAAGAGGTTTAATTTTAAGATAAGAAATAAATTGTCATCATGTGAATTTACGATGCTAGTGCAAAATTTGCAACTTTGTAATGCAATGTATAAGTGCCTAGCATTGCATGTAAATGGGTCGTTAAAAGACTAATGATTTCTGGAATGGGGATTCTTTTGAAAGATGGACAAGAGTCGCGTGACTCTGAAGTGTTACATGAAGTTAGATTAATAAAGCGTGTAAAGTGTCCTAATGTTTGACTCCTGTATTGAGCAAAAACAGATGTATTAAATAGGCGTTACAGGCCAAAGCCTCCATCCTACCCACTTAATGTTGAATAACACCCTATATTATTTCAGTTAGGTAAGAGAGAGATTCACAAATCATGATAATTTGGAGAGTTTTTACTCCAGAAAGAGAATAGCTCCAGCTCCTTTCTTATTATAAAGTTAGGCTGTTGAGAGATACTTTTTACACTGGAAAACGTTTTTGGAGAGTAAGATTGGTATTTGTGAATTTTCCACATTGTTTAAATTCAATTTACCCTGAATTTGAGGCTTGTCTGTTGTTTTTTTCACTTTTAAATAAATGATTAATTATTATTTGTATACTAGTTTTGTATTTATCATTTTATTTAATCTTTATACCAGGCGGTGATATGTCCATGTTTTTCAAAAAGCTTAAAAATGTAGTTAATAATATCTGTGATATGTACAAACATTATTTTTAAACAACTGCTTTCTACTGTGTCCATGGAGTAAAAAGACCTCAGCCTTTTCACCTTTTGTGTACCAGGCAATGGCAGGGTTACTACTCAGTGTATATGAATAACTGTATAGTACATGCATCTATAGAGTGTTGCAGGGAAGCAGTCACAGAGTTATTCACTAAAGTAGCCAAAGTGGAAGCAAACTGAATTAATCTGACCGTACGTTTGTCAGGTAACATCTATCCATTCGGATTTGGTGATTTCGTTCATAGTTTGGTCAATCCTTGATAGGGCTTTTCTAACAGGGTTATTCGCTAGAGTGAGCATTGTCAGGAATTAAAGAGAGATTCAAAGATAATTTCAAATTTAAGGTTAGCTTCAAGGAACCCTATTGTGTCAGGAATTTAAATATGTATAGTTTGACACTATGGTGCTGGAATACATGTGTAGCTCCCTGAAACCCACTCTCTGTAGAGATTAATGGTTTTGAAACGTACCTTTTCTCCACCGTCATGCTGGATTCACCTCGGCTGGTCCTGCCTCCATGACTGAGATTATCAATTTTCATGATCTCAAACATTCAAATGCTTTCCTATTGAAAAGCATTGGGAGGCTATTTTGCATGTGCGGCGAAACTCCGCAATCTGCCAATCAGCATCCCCTCATAGGGATGTATTGAATCAGTGCTTCTCTATGGGGAATGTTCAGCGTCTCCATGTAGTGGAACATTGACACAGGAAGCACCTAGTGGCTTTTTGAGTGGCTGCCACCAGAGGTGTTACTAGGCAGCAATTTAAACACTGTGTGTTTACAGTGCTAAGAATGCAGGGACATGCTATAGACACCAGGCCCAATACATTAAGCTGTAGTCGTGGTGACTATACTGTACCTTTAATACAGCTTCCTGTTTGGCTATTTTGGTAAATAATTCTGTGAATTCTTTCCTGCACCACTTTATAGAGGCATGTACTATACTGTTATCCATATACATTAAGTATTAACACTGGAATTGCCTGATACACAAAAGGTGAAAAGGATATGAAAGAGGTTTAAAAAACACAAATGGACATACTCTCAGCTTTAGTATGTGACAATCAAATGTCTTTAATTTTTATGACTAAAAAGATGGAATGGGATGGTATTTGGACCAAAAGGATTCTGGGAAAGTCTGATTATATTCTTTGCAAAGTGTGGAGAGCAAAAAATGGTTCGCAAGAGTATCCTGAGAACGGACAGCAGCTAAAATACCCTGCCCTTCGGTGGGTCCCCGCTCAGAACTCAAGCTGGTTTTAGCTAATCTTGTGCCATTACCGAGAGAACATATCTCAAGCATATCAGACTGGTCCCACTCATACGGGCAGTCCAGATCCGAAATCCCAGCAAGTTTTCTCTGCACGAGAGAAACAGCAACCCCAGACGATCGTTTCAGCCTTGTTAGGCATCATCAGTGAGGCATAGCTGATATCTCTCTAGGCACCTTGTTAGGCTCACTGATGATGCCTAACAAGGCTGAAACGATCGTCTGGGGTTGCTGTATCTCTCGTGCAGAGAGAACTTGCTGGTATTTCGGATCTGGACTGCCCGTATGGGTGGGACCAGTCTGATATGCTTCAGATATGTTCTCTCTGTAATGGCACAAGTTGAGCTAAAACCAGCTTGAGTTCTGAGCGGGGACCCACCAAAGGGCAGGCTATTTTAGCTGCTGTCCGTTCTCAGAATACTCTTGCGACCCATTTTTTGCTCTCCATTAGTTTAAAGGGTAATCCAGACGTGGACCCCTTGCTCACGGTGCCTAGAGAGATACCAGCTATGCCTCACTGATGATGCCTAACAAGGCTGAAACGATCGTCTGGGGTTGCTGTATCTCTCGTGCAGAGAGAACTTGCTGGCATTTCGGATCTGGACTGCCCGTATGGGTGGGACCAGTCTGATATGCTTCAGATATGTTCTCTGTAATGGCACAAGATGAGCTAAAACCAGCTTGAGTTCTGAGCAGGGACCGACCGAAGGGCAGGCTATTTCAGCTGCTGTCCGTTCTCAGAATACTCTTGCGACCCATTTTTTGCTCTCCAAAGTAGCACCTGTACAAAATTGCTACGTAGGCACGTACGTGTCCAGTATTGTAGTTCAATTTTTTTTTAGGTTCTGAGGTTCATAACTTGTTCTTCTTACGTTATAACTCAAGTTCTATTTTTGTTTTTTAAGTCTTATTTAGTTACAGGCAAAATTCTGTGTCCTCTGATGAAAACAAATATGTAGCGTGCTGATTTTTAGTTGTTTTATTGGTTAATAGGACCCCTCCCACTTCCAATTTCAGAAGGCAGTTTAAACAAATATATATATATATATATATAAATAATATAATGTAATTTATGTTTCATGCATTGCTTCTTATTTCATTTATTTATTTTTATATATATATATATATATATATTTTTTGTTTTAGGATTTTACCTTTAAAATGAAATTCCAAGCACATCGGACTGCTTTGAACATTTCTATCTGTAGGACAATAAAGGGAGGGTGTATGGAATCTGTAGTCCTTAATTAGACGTGGATATATCCACGTTAGACGGATTTATGTAGGAGCGTGGAATGGCGGGTGGCTGTTTCCTCATTATGAATACTCCCAGCATATAATGAGCTTCATCATTAGTTGACGGAGTGAATTTGCCCTAGTGCTACCTTGAAAGGCATATCATTTACATACTACTTCAGAGCCTGTGCCTTAATGCATTCCTCTATGCATAAAATGAAGAGCTGCGATCTAAATTTTTTAACATTTTTTCCCCTATAATAATTATTTTTTTTTTTTTTTGGGACAATCAGCTTGATTATCAAATTCGACCCTTTTGTTGTGTTTTGTAATAGTTCGCTCAAAATCAAACAGTAACCAGAGAGATTATTTATTTTTATAAATTCATGTTTACGTGTCTAAATGTATATATTTTTAATCAATTTTTGATACAGTGTTTTCTTCTTGGGAAAACACACATATGCATATATAATACATACAGGCCTCGGTTTACAAGCCAGAATAAAAAGTTACCAGACAAGCTCACAAAGTTACTAGTTTATCCAATGTTTATATATATAATAATATATGTGTGTAGGATTATATTATTTTAATTGCCTGCTAGATATTTTTTTTTGTACTTGATACAGTTGATTAGACCGTCTAGTGGAAATTTCCTAGAGTCATGTATATTTTTGGTTTTATTTGTAAGACTCTCTTATTAGGGAAATACCGATCAGATGGTGAGGGGGTTTCCTTGCCCTAAATCAATAATATTTCAGCATTGGCAGGGGTTAATAAAAGGATGAGAGCAGAGTCCACACTTTACACATTCCTCCATGGAAAGCCTTTTAAGTAAGCAAAAGGGAGTTTATTTAATAGCATGTTCTTGAGCAAGTCAGGTCAAACTTGTGACGCAGTCAAAAGTTCAAGCTGGAAGTAGATCTGCCATTGTCTCCCCTCTTCAGTCTGGTTGCTATTGAGACTGAAATGTGTAAATATAGGGAGAGTCTTTTTTTTTTTTTTCTTCATAGATTGAACACTTTACAACCGGAAAATGAAGAACATTAATGGATATTAATAAATCCATGTAATTTTTTTTTTTTAAACCACCGTTCATCTGCGCCTGTACTAAAATCGCTTGCTCTCTCTTTTCTAAAACATATATTTGTTTAGAGGGATTTCTGCTGTGGTATACATGACAATTACAGCTGTTCATTAACAAAATTGGGTATTTGTTTTAAACTTTAACCAATCACTTTGATATGCTAATTATGGTGTAATTTAATTTGAGCCCTGTAATGGTGATGCCGTTATTATGGACATAAATGATGCTGTTAAGCTGAGAGTAATCTCATTTGCATATTGTACATGCCAGTAAATTAATCCCTTTTCTTCGTCTGCTTCAGCTTTAATTTTCCACTTCTTTTCACACAGTTCCTTTTCAGTCTGTAGTCACTACCCACTTTGTAATCGGGTTGGCGGTTTTGATGTGGAGCGTTTTGGCACCTCCGTTATGTCAAACACTGTGTGCGATTGGGGGTTATGTACAGGGAGTGCAGAATTATTAGGCAAGTTGTATTTTTGAGGATTAATTTTATTATTGAACAACAACCATGTTCTCAATGAACCCAAAAAACTCATTAATATCAAAGCTGAATATTTTTGGAAGTAGTTTTTAGTTTGTTTCTAGTTATAGCTATGTTAGGGGGATATCTGTGTGTGCAGGTGACTATTACTGTGCATAATTATTAGGCAACTTAACAAAAACAAATATATACCCATTTCAATTATTTATTATTACCAGTGAAACCAATATAACATCTCAACATTCACAAATATACATTTCTGACATTCAAAAACAAAACAAAAACAAATCAGTGACCAATATAGCCACCTTTCTTTGCAAGGACACTCAAAAGCCTGCCATCCATGGATTCTGTCAGTGTTTTGATCTGTTCACCATCAACATTGCGTGCAGCAGCAACCACAGCCTCCCAGACACTGTTCAGAGAGGTGTACTGTTTTCCTCCTTGTAAATCTCACATTTGATGATGGACCACAGGTTCTCAATGGGGTTCAGATTAGGTGAACAAGGAGGCCATGTCATTAGATTTTCTTCTTTTATACCCTTTCTTGCCAGCCACGCTGTGGAGTACTTGGACGCGTGTGATGGAGCATTGTCCTGCATGAAAATCATGTTTTCTTGAAGGATGCAGACTTCTTCCTGTACCACTGCTTGAAGAAGGTGTCTTCCAGGAACTGGCAGTAGGACTGGGAGTTGAGCTTGACTCCATTCTCAACCCGAAAAGGCCCCACAAGCTCATCTTTGATGATACCAGCCCAAACCAGTACTCCACCTCCACCTTGCTGGCGCCTGAGTCGGACTGGAGCTCTCTGCCCTTTACCAATCCAGCCACGGGCCCATCCATCTGGCCCATCAAGACTCACTCTCATTTAATCAGTCCATAAAACCTTAGAAAAATCAGTCTTGAGATATTTCTTGGCCCAGTCTTGACGTTTCAGCTTGTGTGTCTTGTTCAGTGGTGGTCGCCTTTCAGCCTTTCTTACCTTGGCCATGTCTCTGAGTATTGCACACCTTGTGCTTTTGGGCACTCCAGTGATGTTGCAGCTCTGAAATATGGCCAAACTAGTGGCAAGTGGCATCGTGGCAGCTGCACGCTTGACTTTTCTCAGTTCATGGGCAGTTATTTTGCGCCTTGGTTTTTCCACAAGCTTCTTGCGACCCTGTTGACTATTTTGAATGAAACGCTTGATTGTTCGATGATCACGCTTCAGAAGCTTTGTAATTTTAAGAGTGCTGCATCCCTCTGCAAGATATCTCACTATTTTTGACTTTTCTGAGCCTGTCAAGTCCTTCTTTTGACCCATTTTGCCAAAGGAAAGGAAGCTGCCTAATAATTATGCACACCTGATATAGGATGTTGATGTCATTAGACCACACCCCTTCTCATTACAGAGATGCACATCACCTAATATGCTTAATTGGTAGTAGGCTTTCGAGCCTATACAGCTTGGAGTAAGACAACATGCATAAAGAGGATGATGTGGTCAAAATACTCATTTGCCTAATAATTCTGCACTCCCTGTATAAGGAGAAATTCTGGGGCAAAGTTCTAAAAGTGAAACAAGCAGCAGGGACATAGTATTGATATTTGTGATGATTGTAAGAATATTTCACCCCAAAATCACACATTTTATTTAACCCCTCGCAGTCTACAGAGTTCCGCACAATGTGAAGTGTTTCTTTTTAATGGATTGTGTCCTTTTATATGTAAATTAGTCGTGGTTGTTTGTAAACGGCCTGCAGCTGTATTGCATTTTAACTCTTTAAGAACCAAGGACAGTGTATATTCATTATAAGAATCTGATCTTTATGGGTACTTTTTCCAAAAATGATGATGTAAAAAAAGCACACTATATAGGTCCTTAAAGCGCTATAGGGACTTTCCAAATATACCATAACAACTTCAACTTCCTTTGGTCAGTTCAGACTCCATTGAACAGAAGTCAATTATTAGTTTGAAGACAATGCTAATTTAGGACATAAACTGACTTTTAACTCTTATATACTTACTTGATGTATTCGTGATATATCTTCTATATCATCAATAGATGGAGGGCCTGCTCAAACACGGCACAAATTATATACAGAGAGCGATCAGTTATGACTATATTAAATGTTGATATGTCTCCATCATTTGCTTTATTTAATTTGGGGTTTTAACAAGACTGTTTGAAGTTTAAAAAGCTGATAATAAATCCCCTCTTGCAGCCAGAATCAGTATTGCCAGGTGTTGGAAGAGCCCCAATTCTCCACTATACTTGGCTGTAAAACCTCAAATCAATTGTCAGTATGAGAGCGAACTAGGTTACTATATTGCTAAGATCAGGAGGACAGTTTCATTTAATACACGGGATGCCTAGAGTATGATCTCAAGCATGCATTGATTGTCCTTTGTAATGTTGCTAGGTGCGGAAATATGTGAGTGGATACTTGGATATGTGTTATATATTGACTTTCGTATATTTCTTAAACATGTGACTTATATACCAGTCAACTGTCCCAGATCTGCCCTGACAGTCCCTTTTGGGTTTCCAAGCATCAGCAGTGATTGATGTTGATTGCTTCCCAGGTCCCAGGCTTTCCTCTGGTCCCAATTTTCTTACCCATACCCATTATATATAATTATATGTCATGTTTGCATGTATGTTTGGTTTTTAGTTATCCTGTCTCGGAGACCTGTCAGCATCTATTTACTATACGCTTCAAGGCGTAGTCATTTCTCCCAATGGCTTTTTCATGTGGTGGCCATACAACCTATACTGCATTGTAGAAGGGGACTGACGAAGCACATTTGGAGATCCAAGAGATGGTACACTAATGGTGGGTACCAAAATCAGACTTTTTCCCACATATGTTGAGTGGCAGTGCTGCAATCATCCAGTTGTCTTTTTATATAAATCCAGTAATGATACTTCCTAATGTCCTTTTCTTGTCTGCATTTACCCTATTGATTGGCCACAGAGCAAACCTATAAGTGACAATTTTTGACATTCCCTGCTTGGGTCCTTCTGGTGGGCTTGATCCCATGAGGTCTGGCACACCAAGGTTTAAGATTTGAGTCAAACCATTTAGAAAAAAAAAATTGTAAATAATATGTAATTAGGGCATATAAATTTCTATAAATGTATCAAAATGCCTTCCATCTTTCTTGACATCATGATAAAGATACCCACCAAGGAAGAGCATCAAAAGATATATCTCCATACCTACGCATGACAGTTGGTAGTTATTGTTTTTGCAGCCATTGACATGAATTAGAAGTTATCACGAGTCTTCCCATTTGTGTTTTGTAGACTAGTAGTAGTTAATTATTTTTCTTTATACTGAGCTGTGCCATATGTAGTTATTCAACAGTGATTAAGCATTAAGGGACATTCAGTACACAGGCACATACAGTACCACGTTAAGCCATCATGGCTCTTGTTTAACTGATGGCCTATGTGAAAACCAAAATAGATGCCAGTCTAGCATTTGCCTTGGGTAGATATATTACTTATTCAGAGTTGATTTACACTTCTGCAGTTAAAGAGTTAAAAGGACTCTGGTCTCTGTGGCTGATAATTGTTCTGGAAATGTATTTAGTTCATACAAACAATCTCCTAGTTTTATTTATTTTCCACGCGCTTATTCTGGGATTGGGTCCCTTGTGCTTTCTAGTTTTTTCACATAGACAAAAAACAAACAACCAGCATTGTATTTATAGCTCTCGGGATTGAAGTATGGGAGGATAGAACTGTTGTCATTGCTAGCCTTTTCTGGTCACAGATTTTCTCAGGCACCAGGTTGCTCAAACCTTAAAAATCCCTACAGGGAACCAGAAACTGAGCTTTATATATCAGTATGTTCCGTTGGACATATTGGAGTGATGGGTAAAAGGGATTCTAAAACAGTTCTAGAAGTGGAGCTATCGCAGTGGAACCAGTGGATTTTATACTGACGATTCCACTGGTTGATTTGGCAATACTTTCACTTTTAGTGCTGTGCCCCATAATTGTACATGTTTATGAATGTCTCCTGTTGTAAACTTGATTATTTCTATTTAAGTCTACGCGGATTGCTTGCAAAAATTCCCAGCTCTGCCACTATCATGGAGATGTAGGTCAGCTGGGGGTTTCTTCATTCTGCCATGCTGGTCAAGAGTATCTAGATGAGAGATGCCCAAAAGTGTTGTAGAACTACAACTCCCATGATGCTTTGCATGCCTTTAGAATTACAAAGCATCATGGATGCTGCAGTTTTAAAACATCTGAGGTTCTACCTTTTGGGCACCTATGATCTAAATCATTCACTGTGGATATGCTGGAATATTTGCATTTCATCATTTTCTTTAGAGTGTCAGCTCATTGTAAACTCACTTTGAAAAACTCTTGTATTTCAAATGTGTTTTGTGGCCATGCAGCGCTGTGGAATAAGTTAACTCCATAACAATAATAACAGGAACAACACCTTACAGGCTAAGCATTGCAATCACAGTTTGATATTTACACGTTTAGTCATGTATCCATCCTGGTTGGTCCTGCAGAATACGCAGTGCCTTAGAAATATCGCTAAAATGTGCAGTGAGCTATAATGGATTGGCCAATGAATGTGTAAATGTTGGTCCAAAAAGTTAGAAATAAAAAAAAACTCCAACTCCACTAAGAAAACAGTTTTTAATTGTGGATGACTATACCTTTCTTATGAAATCTGAGAGCCAGAGACCACATTATCATTATAGATACCAGACCTAAATAATAACTGCAGATGCAAAGTAAGGGTTAACATTTTTCTATTATGCGAATAGATATCTGTATTTTTCTTCTTAATAGATTGTTACACCGAAGTATTATGCATTTTTTTTTAGAGCACTTTGGTTAAAAGCACAGTGTAAGAGGCAAAATAATACATTTCTTGACATTAATTATACACTGGTATAAATCAAAACAGCCATATTGCTATTATAACAATATGAACTGAAAGGTGCAAGTATAATTAAGTATTTGTTACATGTTCTAACGTCTAAAAAAAATAAGCTTTATCTATAGGTGTATGTCATATAGAAAACAATCAAAATGTGGTTAATAAAAGACAATTAACTTGCATCATTATGCGTCAAATGTACACGTTCGGTGGCAATTACATGGGATCTGCTGAGGATTTGAATGGGGCTTTACATTACCTTTGTGTTTCTCCTGGGGGAGGTAGAATGTTTTACTTTAGTAATGTAACTAGGTATTGCGTTGTTAATGCACTGTTTTTAAAATATGATTTATTATACTTGTTGCTTTTGCCACTTTATTTGACTTTGTTTTGGGTAATAAAAAATAATACAGGAAAGTGACATTTATTGCAAATAAATAGCCATGATGATGTTTACCGCAGTTCAGACAGATTGAAAGCAATATTATGAATCTGTACGCGTTTTTGGTTATAATATGATTGCCCAATATTAACCCCATTAGGGCTTCCGAAAGGACCCACTTAATTATTTACTGCAGTGCTGGATGTAGCTAAAGCTAAATAAGTGGAATGTTCAATGTTCAAATAACAGAACTTTATTGGTATAATGCTCACAGAAAGGTAGTGGCAGATGTATATAGTGTGTCCATCAGTATGGCCTCCATCTTATCTGGGGAGAACGTTTTTTTTGTATGTTCATTTTATTAGTGTTATGAATAAACTAGCTGCATGCTGTCTATGCTATTCCAAGTAGACAGTAGTACATTTGTCACCTGATTTTTTGTTTCATATTCTATCAGATATCATCATGTTAATAAACACAAATTGTAGCACTATATTTCCTTAATTCTTTGCTTTTGGCTGGGACAGAATGGAATGCCGATGCCAAGTATAGATGCATTGCAGTACACCACTACTTATACGGTGTACCAGTAGTATTAATTTCCATTGTACAAAATTCATTGTAATCCTGCCAACAGACAGGCTTTATGGTACTTCTACAAGACGGCCATGTGTAAGGCAATGGTGCCTTTTGATCCATGATCAGAGAATTTAAAGATTAGTTTGTACAATCCTGCAGACCTATCCATCTAAGCAGTCACAGCTTGCCTTTAAGTGTCCGTCATACGGAGTAAGAGACAGTTTTAACACGACAGCAAGTGTATTAGTAATCAGTGTCCTTGGAAGATATAATTAGCCTGAGGATAGAAGTACGGGTATTTAAATCCACAGGGAAATGTGGTGTGATATCATTTACTATAAAATCTATTCCTAGATTCAACTAAATTATATATATATATATGTATATATATATATATATATATATATATATATAGATGCACAATATGTGTTAGGTAGTTACATACAACGAAAAATAAGTTATGTATTTATTCCCATAAAGGAAACTGGTTAGAAGAAATTGATCTGATCACTAATTTGAAGATATAGAAAAACAATCCCAAGATGGACATTTGTTAGTTTGGTTATTTTTTTGTTTTTTTTATATATATATGTTATTATTGTTATTTGAGAAGCATCACCTTATTCTTCAATCACATATAATATGTGGCCAAGCTAACAAGTAGTTGCAACAAGACAAGTCAAACAAAGAGGAAGAGAAAGTGGTGAGTGCCTTGCTCAAACAAGCTTACGGTCTATTAGCCTTAAATTTCCAAATTCAGTTTTCAAGTGGCTAAATTGTACTTTTTAGTGAATAAATCTTATGTTTTTAAGGGACAGATGATTTCTAACCAGCTTAAGTGAGTGATACAATGACAGTCAGTTAGTTATTTTTTTTTAATGAGTTTAGATTATTTGTTTGGCAATTGATTAACACTCTTACAAACCTTGCAATGGTCCCTTTTTGGCACTATGAAATGACAATATGCAACTTCAGAATCTTCTTGTTCTGAGTTAGTCTATAGAGTGCAGGCTTGCAACCCAAGGCCACATCTCTAAGTCAATGCTGTTTTCTGTACAAATCTCGTCTGCATATATTTCTGTTTTTGTACTGTTAGCATTTATTTCATATAGTAGAAAATGATCTAAATATAATATAAATGAAAAATTGTCAAGCGGTTTGTTTTTTGTTTTTAACTTTGAAAGTACACAGCTTTCAAATGTTTGTTGCAGGATTTTGCAGTGAAATATAGCAAGAAAAAAGAAGACAAAGAATATAGTATAAACAGGGATCAGGTGTGTTCGCTTCAGTTAAATGTCTTTGAAAAACAAAAACAAGGAAAGTCATTGTGTAGCTGACAGACAAAGTCCACAAACATCAGCTATTGATCTCATTATTCCTCAGAATATGGTACAAACACAATTGTAATGTGCTGATATCAAGAAAGGCAGGAATATAGCACTGTCAAATGTACACATATGTAGCAGCTCAGTTATTCTTCAGATGTGTTGTTTAACCCCTTGAGAGACAAAGTATGATGATTTGGGGGTTTATCCCCTAAGCAGCGATTGATGGTATATCAAAAGCAATATACGCAAACTAGATATGCTAGTTGAGCATATGGCAGAAAGATTTTTCTAGGCTATGTAGATCTAAATGTATCAAATGTAGTCCTCCGGTCACCACGTTTCACTGTTTATTGAATAAATATCCCTTATTATTTTCAAAACCAAAACGTGGACAATACAATACATGTGAACAATACATTGTTCAGGAAGGGAAGCAGTTAAGAGCAACTATTAAAAGGTCCGCACTGCTTTGGATTCACAAGCATGCCATCTTTGTCACCAGTGAGGCCAAGTATCGTCTGAGTAATGTGCATCTAGGGAGTTCAGATTTTACCTTTTCCTATGTTATTATCGGCTTTAATAATGAGGCCATTATCAGGTGAGTGTAATGGGCTCCTGGTAAGCAGATTGATTTCAGTGTTAATGATTGGGATACGTTTTAAAATTAAAAAGTCTGACTACTCCTTTCTGAACGTTCGCCAATTAATCAGAGTGAGGGATTTTGCAATGTGTTGGCTAGAAATACCAATTATAGATGTGAGGCTCGAAGGCCACATGGCATCACATTGGCCATTTTTACATCAACTGACGCAATGGATTTTATCACTGTTATCTGTATTTATTATTGCCCATTCATATTTATCTGTCTTCTATCTTTATTTATGGTATGTCAGCTCTATTAGCCTACATAGCCACTTGCATTAACCAAGGCCTATGGAGTGAACTGAATCACAGATTGAATGAGCAGATTCTCAGAATGTCTGCATGAATGGGCAGATTCTAATGATCTCTTGGTAAATGGGCAGATTCTCACTGTCTCTGAGATAATGGGCAGATTACAATTAGACTCTCTGTCTTCTGTGTAGTCGCAGGAGTTAATCTCTGAATGGATGAACAGACTCTCAGTATTTCAGACCGAATTATGAGATTTTCAAAATTTCACAGTGAACTGGACAATTCTTGGAGTCTTAAAATGAATTAGGAGATCAATGTTGTTCCAGGAAGGTTCTTAGAGCGGATTTGTGAGTGTGAATGGCAGATCCAATTTGGATCGTAATCTAAATGGGTAAATCTCATAGTAACAACAGGATCCTGATTAACATAGAGGCTAATGGAGCTGAAGCTCCATGCCTGTTGAAGTAGGTCCATTGATTTTTAGTTATAATTTTTTTTTACTACTTTTCACAGGATCTTAGTTTGTGCAGAATGACTTAAGTACGGAATCTTATGAGGGATGTAGGAGAACATAACTTTTGTGGACTGGCTGACCATAAATTTGTTATGGTAAATCTGACCTTGCACGCTGTACAAATGCTCTTTCTGCTTCGTTTTGCAGTGTTTTCTGTTAATCATATTCTGTAATTAGGCCCGTCATAATTGTCAGCACCCGGACCAATGGGCTCTTAATCCTGAGTGAAAAGGCAAATCTCCATGGCACATAGTGGCAAACATTTGAAAACAAATTTCCAGGGACACTTTGGGTCGCACACACTGATTTAGAGAGACATACTCACAGATACCGTCAAAAAGTTACTTGCACAATGACACATATACATATTGACAATCTGATACACACAAAAATAAAGGAAACACATATTTGTAGCCATCTTCTTATAGGCCCTAGGGCTGCGACACTGGCTGCACCACCACAATCGTTCTGCCCCTGGAATTCCTGGACAGGTGCCATGACTGATTTTTTTTCTGGGACGAGAGTCCAAAACATTGGATGATCCCTGCAATTTTCAGGAAAGTTGAAAAATATGATTGTGTTCATAATGTGAATAAGCCGATATTGGGGTGAATGGGTAGATTTTCCAGGTCATCCAATCGGGAGATGATTCTTTCACATTCTAGACCAGCAATTTTCAACTTGTTTGCAATAAACACATTAATTACAGGACTGTATAAGTTGAATCCAAGCATTAGTGTGCATTTTTATGTTTCTGTATTATATAATTACAGATACATGGTATCAAATATGGTGGCAATGCAAGAAAGCATACCTCCCAACGATCGTGACTGGAGAATCGGACTGGGGTGGGCTGGGCCCTGAGGGGGTATCACCAGTGAAGCGATCACTAGCGACACTCATAATAGGTGGGTCGATGGGTCTGGAATAGACTGCCTGGCTAGCTGCTTAGCTTTAAGTATGTTCTATCAGTCTCCATCCCCTGATGTTCTTATCTAATGATAACCCTAGAGTGTCAAAAATGACAAAGGCTGTTTTTTGGGGGCATCAACGATATAATGACCCAATACGAAACCAATGGGCGATGTCATAAATCCTATTAAAAGTACACTAAGCATGTCTGAAAGACTTGAATCTAGAAAATGGACATTTTATTCAAAAATGCCCCCAAAAATCTTGACATAATTAGTTGCTTAGCCAATCAGGAACAACCACAGCTGTCATTGAGAAGAGGAGACTAAATTACAGCACAAACTCTAACAGATACAAATGTTTTGTTGTTTTTTTTTTTGTTTGTTTGATTATACATTTATTATTAGTCCTTACTTTATCAATAGATTTATTTTTTGTTTATTTTATTGTTTGTTGTAATACAACAAGAACTAGGGGAATGCTGTCCCACTTTTTTCCTATTGCCCAGTCGACACAAGGGTTATAAAGTAGGGGTGCTTTGGAAGGTTTTTTTCCTAATAAAGTTTGCCGTGGTCCAACAAACGTTTGAGAAACACTACTTGTAAAGCATAAAAGAAAGTGTAGTCCAAGACATCTGGAGTTCTGAAGGTTGCCTACCCCTGGCAGTAGACTGTTTGGATTATAATGGAGCCTCACAGCTTACCATTATCTTATTAATATGGAATGCACTAACTATTAGGTATGTTGCAGGTATGTGGATTCTGCACTTGAATACATATGAAGTAAGGAAGAACTTTTCATTCTAAGTAGCTGGAGTTCATAGGATAAATTATATTTAAGCCACATTTTGTTAAAAGAACTGGGAAGTCTAAGCATATAAGCCTTTGTGATAACCTTTGCAGGGGTTAATAGTTTAAAGGTTGATAGGGTCAATTTATTTAGAAGGTTCCCAGGTAGATGGATAAAGGCAGTGCCCCTGTTTACATTACTGCTCACATCATAAGAAAGAAAAAAAAAAGGTTTGTATAGGTAAATATTTTCCTATATATTTGTAAATGCCTGTTTTAGTTGCATTTATTTGTACACTGCTTTGCAATGGTAAAAACATGTGCCTTTCTAAAATATCAAAAAAGAGACACACTGTGTATGAGATACTGCAATTGTTACCTACAGTGAACCAGAGGTGGCCCAACGGCGGCTCCCCAGCATTTACGAAATATCAACTCCCAGGATGCTTTGCCAGCCAAATACATGCTACTAAAGCCTTATGGGAGTTGCGTTTCACCATAAACTGAGGTAAACTGTATGTTTGATTACTACTACTTTAACCCTTTGCTGCCTGAAAGATTTAAAAAACACACTCTGCACGTCTTTTCCCCACCCCCCAACAAAAAAAAACAGCCTTGCTTATTAAACCAATAACCTTTAAAAGATTGCAGAACACTAAAAACTGCATTACAGGAATATCTTTCCAGCACACATTCTTAACATCTTCTTTGTGTATCCACATATCAAGCTACTTTATGGATGTCTGCCGTAGCGTTGCCCTTCAAGAAGAAAGCTTTTTTTTTCCATTCTGTTCCATAAAGAATATTATTTTTCTGCCAGCCAATTTTCTCTGTTAGTCACTAATTGGCTACATAAATCTCCGGTGTTGAGAATGAGGAATGTTTCTGTGTCATGGAGTGTAATCTTCACCCTTATTTACCAATTCATTAAGATTCATTGATGCAGGATCAGTGAGAGGAAATGACAGCATAAATCAGTGCTCTAACATAATGACCCTAATCAGTTGGGAATTGCTGGAAATGTCATAGTGAACTATGTCCTTGTATTAGAGCCACTGTACATTGTCATTGTGCTGCTTTATGAGTGGGACTCATCCTCCTGACACAGACTGTATTTAACCAAAAAAAGAGTTGTTAAAATCCTGATTCCATTAAACCTAAGAGATCCATACAAGGTCCTGTAGTATTTAGCCCCATGCCCTTTACCTTCATTGTAACTGCTTAATGGAGCTGCAGTTTAATGCACATTTAGAGCACACCTGAGTAAAAACTCAAAAGAGAAAAAAAGAAAAAGGAAAAGAAAAGAAATCTATCTGATTTACAGCTTAGCGCGTCGCTGTTTTACCCAATCACTCCATCCGTCCCTGTGAGCACAATCTAAGTGACATCTTCGGACGCTTCTACTAAACCCTCCCTTCCTATAATGACAATTTCATCATTAATATGAGTTATTTAATTAATGAATTTATATTGATTAATCTGAAAAGTGATATGAATTAATTAATGAGTCAAATAATAATTGACATCACAGGAAACGTGTCCCTCTGTAGAGAGGGCATGTTGTCCCTACACACATGTGGGCCAAACTGTCTGGTAGGTTGACCAGTAAGGTCAGCTCATATTTTAAGCATCACTGATGAACTCGCGCATTGGCCTCAAGTGCTCTGTATTTTATCTAGATTGTAAGCCCATTTGAGCAGGACCATCATCAACCTATTATTAATGTAACATTTTGTAATTGTCTCATTTATTGTTAAATCCCCCTGCCCCCTTTATAATATTGTAAAATGCTGGAGAATAGCTAGATGCTATATAAATGCCAATAATAATTATAATAATAAGTGCAGCGCTTTTAAACGTTAGTTAGCACTGCACTGTAATAGGGTGCTTTTAGCACCATATCCATTAGAGCGGGGGTGCCAAAAAGGTAGATGCCCAGATGTTGTAAAACTACAACTCCCATTATGCCTTGCATACCTTTATAATGACCAACCATCATGGAAGACGCATTTTTAAACCATCTGGGGATCTACTTTTTGGGCACCCCTGCATTCGAGCCCACTGCAGGGGTTTTGGTGTTTAGATTGCTCCTGGCTACATCCGATGGTTATGTGTCAAACAATGTTTGAATAAGTTGACTCAATCCAAGGGTTTACTCTCAGTTCCTGGGTCATCACCATCTATATACTTCTAGTGCAGAAGATACTCTTTCATGTTATCAATATTCATTTTGGATGTAGTTTGGATGGTATTCAGTGGCTGAGCATGTCCGCTAATGTGCCCAGCAAGTAAATGCCCTTCAAAATGAGAAATTGCTGCTTATAAATGCAGGAGTGTAACTTTCACATTAGCTATATAAACAGCAATGGGCAGGACCAGCGGATTGTGGCATGGTGGCACCATAAGCACTACAGTGTGCTGTAGTGGTTGTTGTGCTTAAAGTGCCCATTTAATCCTGAAAGATCATAATTGTATTTGTTGGTTTATAACAACTGAGGATCTACCTTTGGGCCAGCCATGGTTTAGGCTGGGAAGAGCAACTGTGATGATGCTACATTATTAAACACAGGGTGAATATGTGGTCACAAATGTGCCATTGAAATGCATTTCTCCTAATTAACCCGGTGTGTTTAACAACAGCTGTTGTATTAACCAGTAATCTTCCTGAAAGCTCCTTACGTTCCATTTAAACCCTCATCTGTCTGACAGAGCAAGCTCTAAGTAATCTGAATTTACAAGCTTTGAAGATGAAGTTTGTAAAAGTTTTCTTTTCTATATAATTTTGCTGTATTTTCTCTCTATTGTATATTGCGTATGATGGTAGCTTTTTTTTATTTTATTATTATCGAAAAAAAAAATCTTTAATCTGGGTACAGGGCTGAGTAAGACCTGTTACAGAAAGCGACAAGTTTACTTAATCTTGACAGCTTTTGGTGTAATCTTACTCTGCTTGTGACAAGTCAGACTTAAAGATTTATAACTCCTTAATCAAATGTCTAGAAGACGCAGAAAATGTTATCGCTGGACTTCCTTTCACATGACTTACTGAGAGCTCAATAGACCGTTAGATAAGTGCAGGCTGTATCCAGACTCTGTAATAACTCTGAATTGGCTAGCAGTGTTTGGAAAAGCTTTATTTATATTATATTGAGTACTTCTTTTCACTAGTTTTTGTCAATTTAAAACTTTTTTTGTATTCTTTTTTTTTTTTTTTTTATTGGACATTTATTTCTAGTGGGCAGAGAAGAAAACAGAGGCCTGGCACCCTGAATGATGTTGTCTGGATGCAGGCCCCCAAGGTTTCCCTGAAATCCCCAGTTCAGTAGAAATACAAGTGATTTGGAGCACCAGCAATGAATTAAAGGGGTTTTACTCTATCATACTTGACAAAGACCCCAAAAGTCCAGATATGAGCAGTGTTATGTGATTTTAGTGTCCTGTCCCATCTTCTCAATTTAGTTCCTTGGTCTCCCACATCTGGGGACACCAGTGAACTGTCCTATGGCAGCCCAGCACTCATGCATCATTAGACGCACTTGTGCTGTGCATGGGCACTGGGACCCTGCAGAGATCACTTCAATTGCTCTCTCTGCAAGGTCCTGCAGGTTGGGGGCTGACCAGACGGCCACTTTAGTATTTCCTGGGTAAGTCCATACATTTTCTGAGCAGGCCCGCCCATCATTATGGGCATCACCAGTGACACAAGATGGCTTTTCAAGCACACCTAACCGTCCCGACCACATAACGCCCAATGCTGGGTGGTATGGTTGAAATGTTGATGGGTCCTCTAACTGGATAAAATAGCAGTTCTTCAATTTACTTTGTCACCTGTATTTCTTTTTTATTTCTGAGATTATGTAATTAGTATTTCATTCCATGTTTCAAACAAACGTTACATCTATATTTTTCTAAAAAAAAAACAAGTTGACAGTAAAGGGTCCAACAGAAGGCATTCTATGGACCATATAAGGTAAAAGATATATTGACACTAAATATATAAATGCCAAAAAAAATAGAGAGTGGTGTGTGGATCTTTTTTTGGCATTTATATATTTAGTGTCAATATATCTTTTACCTTATATTTTGTACCTAAGGTGTTGGGGAACACTTTTCATTCCACCACTACCTGTGTGTTCCTTTTATTGTGTAAGCGCCATTCACTTTTCCACTTTTATTGCTTATTCTATGGACCATGCCATCATTGTTAGACGGCAACTCCAGTTATCATCACAAAAATTATTATGGTTGAGTCCTATTTTAATATTTGCTAATGAACTTCAGAATTGACAGTCTCTCCTTTACCAGGGCATGTAATTTTGCAGCCACTACACACATTCCTGTCCGGTTTGTTGTACTTCTATAAAGTGATGTTCACATAAATATATATTTTAATCTTTACGTTTGCTGGCACTTTCGCAGACAAAGGAGGGGGGGGGGAGTAGAGGGAGCCTAAGATGCAAATTACCAATACCACTATAATAATCTGTTTACTAAAGCACCTACTATGAAGAGTACCAATGTCAATGTTTGACTTTTTGTTGTTCTTTATTTTCTTCCACTTTCAAAAAATGCAAGAATGAGCATATTGGCATGTTTCTAAAGCGGAGATAGAAGGTTTGATGGTCTTGTGTAACCTCCCTACCAAGAAGAACAGCCATTAGTACCTTAACCGTTTTGGCCTTAGGACAGCTCTATTGAATAAATGAAGGCTTTGAAGACATATCTTATAAACAGAAAGGGTGTGCTTTTCTTAGACTTTTTTTCTGGTGGCCTATGCCCTTGATAATTCTTAACTTCAAAATATATCTGCAAAGATCAGAATATTGCCATCTCGCTTATGTAGCAACATCTTTGATCCTCTATGATTTCCAATTAGAAGCATCTTGGTGTCTATATACTTAACATGTATTCCACTAGTATATAAACTATTACAATTCTGAAGCATATATGGATTTTTTTTAAAGTGGGCCTTTCATTTAAAGAACCCCTTTTTTTGTAACGATGGCTTTTTCCTAGAAAACTACATAATAGACTTGGGCATTTGGCTTCAAGTGAATTGTGATTCTTCCAAATGTTAACATTTTTGTGATTTTGGTGGATCGTCTAAATTCTGGACCTCTGAAGCACTATAGAATGTAAGCTCATTGAGCAGGGCTCTCCACATCTCTGTTCCTGTATGTCCAGTTGTCTGGTTACAATTACATGTCTGTTAGTCCACCCATTGTACAGCGCTACAGAATCTGATGGCGCTATATAAATAATAAAATAATATTAATAATAATAACTATATGGATGTATCACAAAACAACCAAAACGGAAAATGGACAAACAGTTTCATTTGATTTGTGATTCAGAGTTGCAGCAATGTTTAGTTGACAGACACTAAATGTTGGTTTAATTCACAGATCAAGAAGTGACCAATAGCAGGAAAAAAAGTAGGAAAAAAAAAAATTTAAAAAATGATTCATATATTATATATTTAAAGTATTACTCATACCACCATGAGCACTTTTGCTTTTAAAAGTGTTCTGGGTGTTAGAAATTTGTATGTGAACTGGCTTGGAAAAAATGTGTTTCTTTCCAAGCCAGTTTTGTGAATTGGGAGTCACTGATTGTCTGAGAGCATCAGTAAACTGCTCTCATCCAATCAGCAGCCCCCTACCCGGCGGCACTCCCCACTTTCTGAGAGTGGGTTGGGGGAGCTGACACACTTCAGTGATTTTAGTATTAGGGATACAAAGATGTATTCCTAACACTAAAATGTTCCTCCCACCCCCCTCCCAGAACTGGGTCACGCCTCCATTGACATCAGCCAATGGGGGCTATTGTGCATGTGTGGTGAGTGCCACACTCATTAGGCCGTCCACATAAGAAAGCATGACCTCAATGCTTTCCTATGGGTTTCCTGTGGGTTTTTCTTGATGCTGATTGTCCTCATACAGCGCGTGAGAATGTCCAGTGTTGTTTTATGGAGTCAAACTCTGTAAAACTCCAGGCAGGGATGTATTTACCACAAGGCAAACAAGGCATTTGCCTAGGGCGGCATTTTCATGGGGGGCACCAAAAAATGCCACCCCAAGCTCCCAGACAAATGCCTTGTTTGCATCATGTTCTGGGGCTGTCCACCTTACTGTGAGTGAGTAAGTGTAGCTGTCAGTGTGTGTCTGTGAGTGAGAATGGGTGTGCCTGTGAGTGTGTGTCAGTGTGTAGATGTCATTTTATGTGTATCTGAAAATATGTGTGCCTGTCAGTGAGTGGGTGTGTCAGTGTGTGTCTGTCAGTGAAAGTGTGTTTTGGTTAAACAGTGTGTGCCAATGACTGTATCTGTCAGTGAGTGTATATCAGTGCATATGTCAATGAGGGCATGTTTCTGTCAGTCAAAAAAATGGCCTTGACACAAATTGGGGGGGCAAACATAGATTTTGGGGGTGCCCAAATTTAATCGTGCCTAGGGCAGCACAAATCCAAAATATACCACTGACTCCAAGACGTGCTCTAGTGGCAATCTGGTAGACTGCCACTAGAGGCAGCCTTAGTACTGCATGTGAACATTGCATTGTCTCTAAAACTGCAGTGTTTTACATTGAAGGACTAAGGGAGACATGGACACTGCATTCAGACCACTTCATTAAGTAGATATCAAAAAAATGGCCTTGACACAAATTGGGGGGGCAAACATAGATTTTGGGGGTGCCCAAATTTAATCGTGCCTAGGGCAGCACAAATCCAAAATATACCACTGACTCCAGGACGTGCTCTAGTGGCAATCTGGTAGACTGCCACTAGAGGCAGCCTTAGTACTGCATGTGAACATTGCATTGTCTCTAAAACTGCAGTGTTTTACATTGAAGGACTAAGGGAGACATGGACACTGCATCCAGACCACTTCATTAAGTAGATATCAAAAGAATGGACTTTCGCTGCAGAAACAAGACTATAATTCCCTTGAGCTCCTGCTGATTGGCTATGCTGAATGAACTTACTCAAGTTTGATTAGATGTCAGGCTTCAAAACAAAACAGGATCGAATAAGTATCTACAAAATGAAATAGTGTGTATCTGTGAGAAATATGCTTTGCAATGACAGAAAAAGTATCTTAACTTTTATCCATTTAAACTAGGAATGCAAAGCATACAAATATGGTTAGTGCCACTTTATTGTTCCCTGAAAGTAAAAGGACCACTATAGGCACCCAGACCACTTTAGCTCAATGAAGTGGTCTGGGCCCAGGTCCCCCTAGTTTTAACCCTGCAGCTGAAAACATAGCAGTTTAAGAGAAAATGCTATGTTTACACTGCAGGGTTAATTCAGCCTCTAGTGGCTGTCTTCCTGACAGCCACTAGAGGCCGCTTCCGCGATTTACACGGAGTCCAGTGTCAAAAAAGTTCCCCATAGGAAAGCATTGAGTAATGCTTGCCTATGCACGGGTTTGAATGCGTGCACACCTCTGGCCGCGCATGTGCATTTGGCTCCACTAGGAAGCTGATGTCGATGGAGGAGGAGAGGTCACCAGTGCCAAGAAAGCCTGGCGCTGGTTTAACGTAAGCAAATAAATGGTTAATTAACCATTTATTCGCAGCAGAACGGGGCCCTAGTCAACTAAATGGTGACTATTGCTCTATAGTGTTAGGAATACATATTTGTATTCCCCAACGCTATAGTGTTGCTTAAAGTGTAATAGAACACAAAATTGTCTCTGTTCTGCAAACTCAAAATACTGCATTTTCCATATGTTTGATAATATATTAGTTTGTATATTTCCATTTTCCCATACATTGATTATAACATTTCCCAGCATGTGCCTTGAATCTCCTTATTGAATGTGTGCTCATTTTATATCTTTAAGAATCTATATTACTTGGTTTTCTAACTGGTGTAGGTGTCGGAACACAGGAGAAATGTCAGGCATTTACTCAAAATGCCCCTGGCGTAAGGTTAAAATGTATTACTACACATATTTGTAAGTGTATCTGTCATTATAAAATGTTGCAGTATTACATTATAGAGAAGAAACTTTCACCTGTATTTTGTGCTAGACTACGGTAATCGCAACCAAATATGTAGCCTGCATTTTATGTAAATATATCGAGGCAGATTTATGTGGATGAAATGTTTGAGCAATTTATTAAATGGGATAAGTTTTATTCATTGCTTAATTCTTTTGCACCTTGCCATTTTATAATATATTACATTTAACCTGATTCAACCTATTTCAATCTTTCATCCACTTTTTTTGACAGAAAAATTTTCTGTTTCAATTCTTATTTTTCTGTTACTCTAAATTTGTCCGAGTTTACTATTAAGAAAGACATAACCTTTTAAGATGACTTTTGGAACACTTTAGTAAATACAATCAAATAATGAAAGAATTTAACCATCACCTTTTAGAGCACTTTGATAAATATTCACTGAAGGTATGGCCGCTCACCTGCCCAAACCTAATACTCATTTGCATTTAGGGATTCAGCAACAAAGACATGATTGTTGATGTGTAGGCCCTTAACCTCGTCTATCTTGCGGACATCTTGAAAAAAGTCAAAATAGTACTCACCTTTCCAAGCTCTTAAATTTTAAACTCTCCAAAAAGTTAAATTTTCATTTAGGGGAGTTGAGGGTCCAGTTAAATCATAATATTTTAGGTCAATCATAATCTACTGTTAACTGTTTGTGTAATTCAAACTATAATTTAGATCAAGGCCAAAGTTTACACAGACTAATTTCAGACTAATTTCTAGTTTAAAGCCAGATTACCGTCGGTTTTCTTGCTCTGAGACTCTGTGGTAGCCTCATACGCACCTTAGAAAGGAAATGAAAGGTGGAATTATACGCAAAATAAGGACTGTCCTTTCCAGATCGGGATACTTGGGATGTATAGGTTATCTTTTAATCTGTGCATGCCTTAACATTTTCTTGGATACATTAAATACCTGCTTTCCGTGTTTCTTAGGCATCACAGGTAAGTAGCTAACCCATAACTGTGAACTTACGATCCACATACTTAAAACCAATATTTTAAGTTTTATTAATGAAAGGTTTTTGGGGATTTTTCCAAGCAGTTTTCTAATCTTAGACACAGTGCAAGACTCGGATTGACCAGAGAATGGATGTAATACAGGTGAAAGAATAGATCTCTCCTGTTAAATTTACGATAGCCAGATAGTCAGTCAGGAAGTGGTTAAGAGGAGAGAACAAGACAAATCTTAATGATTGATGAAGTGTGCTCTAGTATAACTTTGTTTAAACATATCTTTCCCACGTGATTGCATTAAGACTCTTTTTTTTCTGTTTGTTGCTAAACTTTTATTGTAGTGTTAATCTCGGTAAGCTTTATGTATTTAGATTGTTAAAATCCTGAAGGCAACGATTAAAGAGAACCGTTGTGGTGAGCCACAGATCCTAGAAAAAACGTTTACATTCCGTTTTTCAGAGTAACACATTTCCAGGTTTTTAATACCTTGGCATCCTAGGCTATTGTTCTGATGAAGATACAGTCTTGTATGAAATTATACAATCTGTAAAGCATTTTCCATTATCTGAGCACCATTACAGCACTATCTTACCATTTTAAAGGAAAAATGAGCTCTTTGCAGCTTGATTAATAGCCAAGACGGAGACAAGTACCGGGTCACAAAGTCACTCCATTACAAAATAAGGGTTGGACTAGTTAACGCATCCATTTATATAGCCAATAAAGCATTTGAATGATCGCCTTATAGTTGTAGTGTGCTATTGTATAGACAAACTGTGATATTAAGACCTGGCAGACAACCAGGACACACACTGTTAGCATAGTGTCTCCGTAACAATGTGTACGACAATAGCAACATGAATATGCCTGCATGAAGCGATTTCAGTTGATTATTTTTCTTAGTTTTTTTGCAAAATGTTGTGCCTGTTTTGGATGGCACATCAAATATTTCTACATTACAAGATTCTGATACCCAACTTACTTTTAGAATTTTGCACAATTTTTAAATAACTTTTTGAGCCAAGTGAATTCACGCTTCCCTAATTCTTCCAGCAGGCATATGTGTATTTGTTGGTGGTAAGCCAATGACGTATGTGTGTGTTAGTGACTTCTAAGAACTATGCCATTGAATTTGTCATTCCCAAACAGGTCCATGTTTTCAGCATGTGTAAGCTTTGTTGACTTCATTTTGTTCTCCTTATGCACTGGCTGAAATGTGTGGCTTTCAGCTCTGCCGTTTGTCAGTTCCTGTGTTTGTGCTTCACCCATTGTTTATGGAAATCTGACAACATGGTCCCTGTCTATATAGTACCTTTCTAAAGAGCAACTCTTCCTCAATTTTCCATTTCAGTCTTACCTTTCCCCTTTCTAGCTACAGCTCACATTCCACACTCTGCCTGTCCTCCATCTCCCTTTGCTGCCTCCATACTTGTCACCTCTCACCGCCATTTTGTTACTCACACTTCCCTTACTCTTCCTCACTCAAGACTAGTCACTCAATCCCAGTCTCTCTCCTACTCACTAAGACGCAGTCTCTCCCATAAACAATCCCTTCTGCGTACAGAATGCCACTGTGTGGAAAAAAAAGCAACAAACATATGATGTGTTTAGATTAAAATGTTTGCTAATGATTAAGGGTATACAGTTTGCTTGCGTGTGTGTGTATTTTGCATAGCTAGATTAACTATAAGGTGACCTAAGTAAGCCGCCTAAGGCCCAGGTGTTAGGTGATTATTACTATGCAGTTACTTGGCCTGTGGGATCTTAATCTTTCTTTTGTAATATATGTGAGCATTCTAGCTTGCTTTCTTCATATTTCAGACTCCTTTCATCTTTCTTTTCCCACTATTCATAGCAAGTTCTCCTTAACCCCTTAAGGACACATGACGGAAATATTCCGTCATGATTCCCTTTTATTTCAGAAGTTCTGTCCTTAAGGGGTTAACATAAGGCACAGGGGAGGTAGAATCAGCTAGCTATGTTCATGCGTTTTTTTGCAGTTGAACTTCCTATGTGCTGTCACAGTGACTGAATTCCGCGCAACCTACATTTTGAACTAACAGATCTGCACATTATTTAACAGACTCTGTTAGTGGAGGAATCCTAGGAAATCAACCTACTACAGCCCACCAGGAAATCTCACAGCAGGCTAGCCAGGGCCTAAATCAGGTGCTGGGTGCAGAGCACCCACTGCACTCGGTTCAGCTCATCTTTACATTGGCTAGAAGTGAGAAAGTTATTTTTTAAAGGACCACTATAGTGCCAGGAAAACATACTCGTTTTCCTGGCACTATAGTGCCCTGAGGGTGCCCCCACCCTCAGGGTCCCACTCCCGTGTCGCTGAAGGGGGAGGATGGAGTTAATCCCTTACATTTTTCCAGCGCCGGGATCCCTCGGCGCTGGGACTCTCCTCCCTCTTCTGACGTCCCTGGCTGAATGTGCATGCGCAGCAAGAGCTGCGCCCGCATTCAGCCAGTCTCATAGGAAAGCATTCTCAATTCTTTCCTATTGACGCTGGCGTCTTCTCACTGTGAAAATCACAGTGAGAAGTGCGGAAGCGCCTCTAGCGGTTGTCAATGAGACAGCCACTAGAGGCTGGATTAACCCATATGTAAACATAGCAGTTTCACTGGAACTTCAATGTTTACAGCAAAAAGGGTTAAGCCTAGCTGGACGTGGCACCCAGACCACTTTATTAAGCTGAAGTGGTCCGGGTGCCTATAGTGGTCCTTTAAGCAACATCTACTGAATGTAACCTGATATCCTTGTGTTTTAGTTATATTTATTTCAGCAAAATAAAACAGTAGAATGAAATATAATCTAGACAATGAAAGTCACATTTTTCCAGAGAAGTTAAGCAAAAATAAAGGTTTTTAAAAAGGTGACCCACCCTTTCCCTGACAACATTAACGTAATTCCTCTGATAAGAAGAAATAGGAACTAAAGAAAAAATGATTTTGCTATTTTTTGATTTGGAGAGGAACTGTCAAGCCTGCTATGAGCCCTCCAGGTCTTGGAAGTAAAATAAATAAATATAAGTAAAATAAATAATGATTTAATGAGAGGTCCTGGGAGCATGTGTTCGTATTACATATTGGATCCTGTCTCAGTTTGGGCGCACAGAAAATAATATCAGCGAGCTGATCCTGTTAATCCGTACAAATATTTTGGCTGCATAATATAAAAGTGAAACATCCTCATTAGCACATTTGTGGCAGAGGGGATGAGTTTTGGGTGACAGGGGGACAGACAGTTTTTGTCAAACCACTTGACAAAAAAAATTAGAGAAACTGCTCCCATAGACTCCTCGCACCATGAGCAAGTGGCAGCTGGTAAAGTTTTAAGATGGTGTGGTGCCAGACTCTTCCCCTAGAATTTTATTCCTCTCTATACAGTACTGAGATAGTTCTACAATACAGAGAGCCAAGCATAATACAGAGATGCTCATACAATACAAAATGCTGGGCACAACATGAAGATATCTATAGAATACAAAGAGCTAAGTACAATATAGAAATAACCATACCACAAACAGAGCTGAGAAAAAGGAGACATATAATACACAGAGCTGGGCACAATACAAAGATACCTATAAAATACATAGTGCTTGCCTAGACTACAGAGGTACCCATACAACAGGTAGAACAAAATACAGAGATACAACAGAGCTGAGCTTAAAAAGGAGATCCTAAAAACCATCCCACACAGCCAGAATCACTGTTAAGGATTAAGCAGAGCTGCAATATAGACATACACACGTTACATGTCTCTGTATAATAATCCTGCTCTCTCTCTGTCTGTCTTTGTAGCACTTTCCTAGCTATCCATCTCATAATCTCATCTTCAGTAGTGCTCTTGCTATGATAACTTTAGTTTTCTATTAATACACATGTGCAAAACCTGCTGAAACAGGGCAGATTTTTAACCAGCCCCATATTTAGGCATGCCTAGATGCTCTCGTTTCCCCCATATTTTTTTCTTACCACCCTCTGTCACTAATGCACCCTACTTCAAGAGTGTGCTTGACGTAGTTGTGGTGGTGGAAGGGTTAAAGTTCACTACTTGTCTGCACTAGACCGGAAATAATGATAAAATCCCACTTAGCACCACCCACACTTAAGCATAATAATATAAATATTACTATTTTAACGCTGCCATCACCAAGACAATTTATAAATGGGGTGCCTTGGTCCCCCCAGATAACTTAATAATAAAAACCCACCCAATACAACTTAGCACAATATCTAAGCAATTGAAAAACACTAATTAGTCTCTTCAGATAACGTGATTTTTTACCAGACAAAGGCAGAACTCAAAAAGGGAATATTTATTATGAGCAAAAAATAGTCACAGTGCATACAAAAATATAGATGTTAGTTACACCAACAACAGAAAAAAGGGATAAAATAACAGAAGTCCTAATCACTTACTCAGGTTTTCAAGATAAAACTTCTGCCCAGGGGGTCTCTTGTAAGGTAGATGGTGACTCACTCAGAATTCGATTCTGGCCCCTAAACAAGTACAATACACACTTCAGTATCATTAGATATTTACCCTGTGCATTACCAATCCTCACCCAGAGCTGGAGATAAGGCATACCTATAGTAACTATAAGTGACTACCCCCTTGTGTTCCCAGACCAACATTAATCCAAATGGAACCATTTGGTTCTATCTCCTCTTATGTACTTGCCACAGAAATAAGAATTGCATCTATGAATTTGTTACCATTTTTTCCATTCCATAGATATGTCACACTCCTTACTTGTGACCCAATATAGCGGACATCACAATCCCTTCCCATATTGGTAAGTTACGCAAATCATGTTTAGGCTTGATTAGAAGATTGTGATTTTTCCATTCTAAATGTAATAAAAATGAGGCTTAATTATTATTCTGTGGGTAAGAAAGAAACTATATATAAGCTTCTTTTGGATATGATACTGTAGCACAAGGCTAGTGATCAACGAGATTAACTCATCAATTCAGAGGCAGAGGCCATATGGCTGAAGTCAGCTAGTTTACATTGGAACTGCACATCCAGGCATCTCAAGTGTAGAATCTCACACCCTACAGACCATTTGCCCCCTTTCACATTCCTATACCATTTACATTATCCCTTCTGTCATCTGACCTTGCTACCAAGTGGCCAATTCATATATGCACTACACAACTTACATTAAATGGCAATATTCTATTGTGCAACAACGAATTATGCACCCTTGGCGTGACACCCTCCAAATTAGTTAATTGAAAAGTTCATGGTATTTGGTATTAATTAGTTTGACGAGTAGTTTATTTTACATATTTTCATGAATGCAACTTCATGAGTGCTAAAGAACCTAAACAATAAAACCCTGCAGGACAATGAGGAACAACTATTGCTGAAATCTCAGTCCCTTCATGTTCCATACAGAAAATATAAGTTTACAAAATTTATTTTAATAATGCAGTTTTGCATCTTTTTTTTTCCATACATGAACTTAAATATAGATAGTCACAGCTCTTTTCTTTGGTTAAAATTAGACATGCATTTTTGTCAGATGATGTCCTGGCTGTTTCTTAAAGCAGAGATGTTTGATTGTTGTTAGCGAAGGCCTCCTGCAAATACTAGAAGACAGCTGGGTTATGAGTAGCCTGCTATTTTTATGTACAAAACAATTATACTCAAACTATAATGCAGAGATTGTGGTTCCATGTTTACACTGCAAAATATATATATATATATTTTATATTCATTTAAAAGTCAGTGACACTTTCATCATGAAATCAGGAAATGTTTTTTTTTAGCATTTTATATATTATGAAACAAAAAAAGACGTAACCAACCTTCCCCCCTGCCCTTCCCCCCCCAAAAAATAAAAAAATTCTGTGTACTAACATTAGAACTCTATATGTCTAATACATATACTAGAACAGCTTTTTGCATACAGTTCCAAATCTGGCTGGACAATCTTTATTTTGTGCCTCTCTCCTGCTTCGTAGAAGTAGGACACCATTGAAAAGTGTAAGGTAGTTGATGGCATATTTTAAGATGCTAACAGCTGCAAACAGGGGTTATTTCTGACCATATTTGAGAATGTCAGAAACTTGGGTACCCCTTTTTTGTTTCCATTACTAGGCAGCCTGCCATGCTCGCACATACACACACAGGGATGGCATGCTTCTTTTTCATGGCCTGGTTGCATAACCTCCAGACTGGAACGCCCCACCCTTCCTGTTTCTTTTTCAAAATTGTCATATTTGCAAACTATGGTATTGAAACCTAAGAGATGTAGTTCATTACTTTATGCTTCTCTTGCTATTGATTAAAATTAATAACCCTGTTACTGTCATTGTCACGCTACTGAAGTACTCTTTTTAACCTGGGTCCAGTTACGTCTCACTGGCTGAGAAATCATAGCCAAATTTTAGTATGTCCAACCTCTCAATCTAAATTTAGAGTATTGAAAGTACTATTAGTTAAGAGTGTATGTTCTGATAACGACCACAATGCTCTGTCTATCGATAGGAGGTAATCATAATGAATGTATTATTATTAATGAAAGTTACACTAGGAAATTGTGGCGGGTCATCAACAATTCAAATGTGTTTTAACCTACACCAGCATTTAAAACTCTTACTCTTTAAGGTAGTATAGCGGCAAACCCAGAAAACGTTATTTTAATAACAAGGAGGGCTGTGCATAAAAAAAAAATATTCTAAAAGTTCTAAAAGAGTAGCCAGCAGGAACATTCCATTGGTTTCTATAGTGATTGCTCCAGTTATGGAACATTGCCCCACAAATGCTTCCATAAATAATACGTTCCCCACACCGCAGTGCTAAGAATTCTATTACAAAACATGGTAACACATTTGACTTTAATACACTTGCCATCAGTATCGGTGGTCTAGGTAATTATCTAGACCCCACCCAAAATAGTTCTCCTAATGCCACCTAGGTCACATTGCCCCAAAGAGTATGACCTCATCCCTTCAGAAATGTACAAGCCCAACATATGTGAAGCCTGATGAATAATCTCCTATATTTGATTATGTTTATTGTACTTGTTTTGTGTGACAGCAGGAGCAGTCTGAAGTTACGGACAAACAATAGATTTTTGTTTGTGTACGTGGAAGAGAAAGGCGTGGTTCGCATGAGGAACTCTTTGACAAGAGGGGACGTGTTTTATTTATGTGTGTTTACTGTTCATAGTTTTGTATTGCAAACAAAGCATAAAACTATGAAGGAGTTGAAAGAAGATATTAAAGGAAAATGCTGTACTAATTTCATCGGATTAGCTTCAGGACACTGGTGTGTGTATGTATTAAAATGGGGAATCGGGGCACCACTCATGGTGAAAAAAAATAATTTTTTTCATACATTCATTAATGGATTTAATCAAATATTCTCTCTGTATTGCAAATCAAATGCTAAGCTAACATTCACTTTATGATACAGTTTGCTGATGAATATAATCTTGAGTTGTATGGTTATGTTTCTAGCTACATATGGGTTAATTGAATTTGTGTGTTCTGGACTCCTATGACTACTTGCTGATAGTTCTATACATTTTGGAATTTTCAGACTGTTTTCTGACTTCATTTTAATAAATATCTCTGTAGTTTATCTGTATGGCAGCTGTTATTTAAATGTACTTTGTGCTTTAGGCCTATTTTTCCCAGCCGGCTCTTGTGTATCCTCAACTGTTCCTATTTTATTAATATCTCTATGGACAATTCCTAAATTCTGTACTGTTGGAGTGCATCAAGACTGACTTTCCTAACCTTGCCCTATGCTCAGGGATAGACTGACAGTGGCCTGGGCCTGTGGGCAAAATTAGGACCTGGGCCCCCAGCAGACCAATATAAATGTTGCTATATAAGATGGTGCATGTACTGTTTATTTGATTGTATGTGCATGTAAAGTGAATGTATGTTTCTGTGTGTATATATTTACTGTGAGCCCTGGTGTAAGTGAATATATGTATGTTTTTGTGTGTAGTGTCACCATGTGTGGATTCAGAATAATATAAATACGTTTAGTTTTCTTTTAAATATTGTAATATTTATGTGTGTAGGTGAATCATGGCAATGTGTTTATATAAGGTATGCAGGCATCTAAATTTTGGGTCTTGAAGTACTAACCATGTGCTAAAAGTTACGAGCCACCTCAAAGGGACACTATAGTCACCAGAACAACTACAGATTAATGTAGTTGTTCTGGTATGTATACCCAGTTCCTACAGGCATTTTAATGTTAACACTGCCTTTTCACAGAAAAGGCAGGGTTTACATTGCTGCACAGGGACACCTCCAGTGGCAGTCACTCACACAGCCACTTGAGGTGCTTCCTTGGTCAGTGATAGACAATGTGCAGCACTGACGTTCAGTGTCTCCATGCTCTGCATGCTCTTTGATAAGGCCCCCTGGCTGTCTCTCAGTGTGCTAACAGAAAGTACAGCACGGCCGACCAAGGGGGAACTTCTGTAACAGCAGGGGCTTACTTACAGGAGCCCCTTACTAAGTGCAGGCTGCATAGGGAGCTTGTTAAACTCCCCAGCTGCCATTACATTCTGGAGCCTCGGGCCCTCAGTCCATGATATGACCGAGTGCTCAGTCTGCCCCTGCCTATGCTTCAGAAGAGAGTGGAGATTTTGACATTTGCAATTCTAATAAAATCTATGAATTTCTGTGGGAACAATTAACATGCCAGGCTTCCCCAAACTCCAGATGTTGCTGAACTACAACTCCCATGATTCTATGAATGAAATATATAGGCCGAGAATCTGGAGGGCCGGATTTTGGGGAAGCCTGTGCTAGACATTGTCAAAATATTATGCTGTACCCTTGGTAGTGTCCTAACCAGGGATGTATTTACCACAAGGCAAACAAGGCATTTGCCTAGGGCAGCACTTTCGGGGGACACACACCAAAAAATGCCACCCCAAGCTCCCAGACAAATGCCTTGTTTGCCTTGTGTTCTCGGGCTGTCCATCTTACTGTGAGTGAGTGAGTCAGTGTGTGTCTGTGAGTTAGGGAAAGTGTGTGTGTCTTTCAGTGAGAATGGGTGTGCCTGTGAGTGTGTGTCACTGTGTGTATGTCATTTTATGTGTATTTGAGAGTGTGTGCCTGTCAGTGAGTGGGTGTGTCAGTGTGTGTCTGTCAGTGAAAGTGTGTGTTGGTTAAACAGTGTGTGCTTATCACTGTATGTGTTGCCAATGACCGTATCTGTCAGTGAGTGTATATCAGTGCATGTGTCAAAAAGTGGTCTTGACACGAATTGGGGGATCAAATTTAGATTTTGAGGGTGCCCGAATTTAGTCGTGCCTAGGGCAGCACAAATCCAAAATATACCACTCGTCCTAACAAGTAAAGAAAATAGTTTTTCATCTGAGACAATTTTCATCACCAGGTTTTTGGACCTTACTGCCTTATTATTTTGCAGAAACCAGCTATGGATCTAGAATTTCTCAAAATCTCTCTTCTGTTCATATTTTCTTAAATTGTTTACTTTTTATTTTGTCACACTTTTAACCCTCGTCCCTTTTTTTTATTCTATTACCTTACCCTCTATACATCTGCTTCCCCTTTATGTTTGACTGCTTCTTTACTTGCCCTTAGCTATTTCTCTATCCTCACTCCTTGTATCTCAATTTCCCTATTTTCTACTTTAATACAGGGCTGGACTGGGAAAAGAATTAGGACGGGCATTTTTCAATCAGAGCGGCCCCCTAAGAAGGGGGCGGGGCCAGAGAGGGTGTGTTTTGTCATCACTAATTACAAGCACGCCCCCTCTCAAAGTGGGAATGTTGGTTCAATGCGCAGAGCCCCGCTGAAGAACTCTGGCATTAGAAAAAGGCCCTGTATTTGTTCGGCGCAGTGTGTGTGTATGTTAGAGGGGTGCTGTGTGTGAGGGTGTTTTTATCTGCCGTCACATTCTAGGTTTCTAATTTTCTTTGTTAACTCACTGAGGGTTATTTTAGATATTATATATATATATATATATATATATATATATACACATGTGTGTGTGTGGGACTGTGCTGTGTGTGTCTGGGTGCACTGTGTGTGTTTGGGTGCACTGTGTGTGTTTGGGTGCTGTGTGTGTGTTTGGGTGCTGTGTGTGTCTGGGGGTGCTGTGTGTGTCTGGGGTGCTGTGTGTGTCTGGGTGCTGTGTGTGTCTGGGGGCGCTCTGTGTGTCTGCCGGCGCTCTGTGTGTCTGGGGGTGCTTTGTGTGTCTGGGTGCTGTGTGTGTCTGGGGTGCTGTTTGTGTCTGGGTGCTGTGTGTGTGTCTGGGGTTACTGTGTGTGTGTGGGGGGGTGCTGTGTGTGTCTGGGGGTGCTGTATGTGAGTGTGAATTTATTTTTTATTTAAATTAAAATATATTTTTTTATATTTAAAAAAAAAAAAGTTATATCCCCCCTCCCTTCTTACCTTTAGCCTGGGGAGGTGGGGAGCCGTGTTGTCATGGAGGGGAGCCTTGTTGCCGTGGGGGGGAGCCTTGTTGCCATGGGGAGGTGCCGTGCTGCCTTCCCTGGTGGTCCTAGTGGTGAGAGTCAACTCCAGCCTGCAGGCTAGAGTTCACTCTCGCGAGATCTGAGCGTTGCTGCGGTAACCGCGGCAACGCTCAGAATCCCGCGAGAGGACCCGGCGGAGCTGCTGGTTAGAGCCTCCCTCCTCCCTCCTTCACTCCCCAGCCTGCAGCCGCCTGTAATGGTGCCTCTGGGCCGGTGAGGGAGATCTTTGATCTCGGGTAGCGCTGGCCCTGCAGGGGCTGGCAGGGGAGATCCTGTGATCTCCCCTGCCGGCCTCGGCCCACGGCCATCGCGGCCCATCGGGCATTTGCCAGTCCGGGCCTGCTTTAATACCAGCTGCTCTACTACCCTTTCCTTGTTCTTCTGGTTCTTTCCGAATATCCCCTCTTCATCACCTTCAAAATAGGCCTCCTGTTCCTGCTTTTTGTAACCTTTACTTTGAGCTCCTGGATTGATGTCTACCTTAAGGTTTCTGAGTGCCAGTGATGGTACTGTAGGTTCACCATCTTTTCCAAAGGCGCTATTTTATTTTTCCAACAATTGTTATCTAATTTTAGGCCTGCTCATTCTAACTTTAGATTCAACTCCTTAAGGACAAATGCAATTGTCCAACTTCTGAACCAAACAAACCTTATATGTATCACTAACAGAACATTAAAGGAGCACTATAGGGTCAGGAACACAAACATGTTTTCCTGACCCTATAGGGTTAAAACCACCATCTAGCCACCCTGGTCCCCTCATGCCTCCCTAAATATAGTAAAATCTTACTTGTATTCAAGTCTGCAGCTGCTTACTTTGTCCCTGTTTCCTTTAGACATGCCCACTGCCTGCTAACATCAGCAGAAGTGGTAGCCCGATTCAATCACAATGCTTCCCCATAGGATTGGCTGAGACTGACAAAGAGGCAGATTGGGGCAGAGCCAGAATGATTCAAACACAGCCCTGGCCAATCAGTATCTCCTCATAGAGATGAATTGAATCAATGAATCTCTATGAGGAAAGTTCAGTGTCTGCATGCAGAGGAAGGAGATAGTGAATGTTTGGATGCATTTTAGGCAGCCATGACCCAGGAAGGATCTCTAACAGCTATCTGAGGAGTGGCCAGTGACGTTATCACTAGGATGTAATGTAAACACTGCATTTTCTCTGAATACAGCAATAGGCCTGAAGGTAATGATTCTACTCACCAGAACATGTTCAATAAGCTGTAGTTATTCTGGTGACTACAGTGTCCCTTTAACTGCACATTAAAATGATGCTATCATTCTCTGTCTAACCAATTTCCTTTAAAAAGAGCCATCTCCTTAAGACACATAAAATACTGCTTATATAATTTATCCAGATTTTTTTAACATTACAGTAGTGTGTAAATTATGTTTTGTAATTTATATTTATTTATTTTTTACTAATAAAATTCATAATAAAGAATGTCCTGAGATTACCCAGCCATCTAGTTATATTATACCAGAAAAAGGGGGATGGTGAACATGGACACTGAGCAGATTAAAGAAACACTGTAGTCACCCAGACCACTTCCTCTCAATGAAGCAGTCTGGGTGCAGTGGTACTTTTGACCCTGCAACGTGAAACAGCAAAGTTTTAGAGAAACTGCAACCAGAACAAATTCAATAAGCTGTAGTTGTTTGGGTGACCATAGTGTCCCTTTAAGTATGTATACAGTGTTATAAATGGCAACAAAAAACAGAAAATATTTTACAGTTTTGCTTATAACAACTTTTACACATCAATTTTTGGTAGTTAACACCTATACTAACCATGTACCAAACCTACCCCTAACCCAATGCTTACACTAACTCTAACCGTACACCTACACTAACCCTACACTAATCATAAAATAGCATTAACAGCAACTCAGCTTTAAACCTTACTTACACTAATCCTACCCTATCTCCATTAGTTGATGTCAGCAGAGGGATTTGCCAGCCCATACAGTTAAACATAATGTGAGCACCTCCTACTGTGTAATGCAGCATGATAGGGAGATTGCACAAAGCCCAGCTCCAATAACCGTCTCACTAGGGAAACACTGCCAGGGTACTTCAGATGTTGTGCGTCTCCCTTAGACTTGGGAAAGCTTATAATCATGGTGGCTGGACTCAATCATTCAGCCACAGGGATTTCATTGCATTTAAAGGGCTGCATGCAGTGCTCACTTTGAGTGCTGCATACCGCTTATCGGTCAGTCTAGATCTAACTAAATTTGCCCCCACCTGACAGAAGGGAAACCTCAGGCATCAAGTGATACCTGGGTCTCCTTGGTGCTAATAGAGTATTAATCCTGCTCACAATAAATTCATAGGATGATCCATCCCGTCCTAATGTCATTAAAGTGTACTTGGTGGAGGACGGCATGGAACGCCATTAAGGAGCTAAATAAAACAGATTCCTATATAAAAAGAACATTTTGTAGCATTTGTAGTTCATTAAAGCCAAGAATAGTAGCTTTCAGTAGAGCTGTGGGAAGTAATTATCTTACTCGTTATTGCTTAATTTCTATCAAAATATAACCGAACTTCAACTGTGATCAACAGCTAAAACTGTGCCTCATTCCTGCTCGGAACACACAGCACAGTCTCTTAAAGTTCATCTTGTTAAGAAAATTCATTGTTAAAAGTGTTCTGATCTGAGAGATCAACCTGTGCTTTCCTTCCAAGTCCTTCCGTTTAAATGATTCAACTACAAAGAGTTAACAGGATTTGTAGGTGATGACTAACTCCAAGTTGGTAACTGCAAATTACTGTTTATAAGCAAACATGGCATTGTGTAAACAAGAAGTTCTGGTCTGCAAACTGGTTTGATTTCATGGTGGTCAGCAGCTGATGCGTATAATTTACAACCTTTTCTGCCTCTCTGAATGTCAGAAGAATGACTGTTTGTTTGTCTTAAGTTCTTCTCAGCTGTTTACTCTCTGAAACATTTCCCTCGACCTTGATTTTCCTGAGAGTGGCCTCTTTTTCCTCCCTACTCTGTTTACATTAGTCCTGCCCTGAGTGTCACCTAGAAATCTGTTGATTATTCCACCTGGTTAATGTTAAATTGATCTTGCAAGATGATGTGTTTGTTCATAAACAGAAATGCCGGACCTCTTGTTTACAGTACCCATAGCAGCAATCACTTATTAAACAAATATTGCTTTGTTTACGGGGCGTGTGAGCTACATTTCATCCGGAAAGGTCTGGAAGAAACTTAAATAGTTGGATTTTTTTTTTATTTTTTTTATGAGAAAGGAGAAAGGGGAGATTGTCCTAGGAATGTGTTTAAAATATATTTCGTTTGTTTTTCTTATCTCTTACATGAATGGAGGATCTTGAAAGATATCCAAAAGCCTGTGTTTTGTATCCGGTAGGTTTCGTTCTTTCGTAATTTTTTAAATTTATTGAATTTTTTTTAAAAAAAAGAAATCAACGATTATTTTATATTTCACCATGCACAAAATGTGCTACTGTATCAGGATACTCAAAAAGGAATGTTAAGAAATCTAAATCAGTTCATGTATTTCTAGTTTTTTTATAGTACATTCTATGGTTTCTAAATAAATGCAAAAGGTCTGTTTTTGGTTTGTTTTGTTAAGTGCACTGTATTTTGGTAGAGTCACAGCTACCAATCAGAAGCTTGATATGAGAACATGACCCAGTGATGTGTAGCACAGACCATTTGAGAGAAAGCAAGGTCTAAATCATGGTTCACTGATCTAATTTAAAGTCCTAACTTTTTTTTTACTTGTTATTAGTATACTTTATGTCCTGTGAGCTCATGCATACACATTGCAGGCAGTACATGAGAGTCCTGCCCAGCACTATGTAGAATTTCCTTTCTATTTTGTCAGTAAAATTGGTGAATTACAATGATTATTTTGACTGCCATCATTGATTAATGAACTTTCTTTCCTTACACTGATTGGCAGGCCTCTTCATGTACAAACCAATGAAAGGGAAATCATTGATCTGGCAGCACTAAATGAGTTTGCATGCATAAACGTTAAATAAATGCCATGCTTTATGGAGGTTTATAGTAGACGGTTACTTATCTTGAAGTAACAGTTGCTTGTTCTGCAGCCCAGTAAACACTAGTTAGTGCAGCGTTTGTTGGAATGAATAAAGTAGCAGAGGTAGGTGGAAAAACCCACATGCCACCACTGCACTTTGTGTTGGGGCGAACTTGCTCATATATGCTCAAGCATCTGTATAGAAAAGGTGTACTACAGCATGTAGTGGAATAACACCGATGATGCCGCACACTTGCATGTTCCATGCAGAAGGCATTGTAATGGTTAATGTAATTTAAATGCAATGCCTTGTGCCAGGTACAAAATGTAAGGTCTACAGTAAGAACATGTGAGATAAAAAATAAATAAATGAATAGCACAAGTGATAGCGAAGCTATTCGGTTGTGCAAAGATCTTACCTGTGACAGTTCTGTTTTAAAGGGACATTCCATGCATCATAACAGAGCATGCATTTTACATAGGTTACATTGCATGAAAGTCCCCTGTTTCTGACTGTCTGCACACAATTGCCTACAGCTGAAAATATAAACCTACCATCTGAGTGATAGACTGCACAGGGGAATTTTTTGAGTTTGAAAGCTCTTATTAAGTCTGCAAAAGTAGCTGCCCAACTGCATTCTAAATTCCCTTTCAAAATAGCAGGAGCACCCTGATTGGGTGAGACACTTCCTGGTCTTAAGCTCACTGCATAATAAGCAATTCTTGGAGATTTGCAGGAAATGCAGATACTTCACAGGTGACTATCTTTTTTTTCTTAATTTCGATTATTTGCATGATATTAAATCCATTATTTATATAACGCATTAGAAATGGTGGCTCTTCCAACCTGGTGTGACCCTAGTTCCAATTCCAAAGCTCTTCCTCTAATAAACACAATGCATGCATTTTCCATACTTGGAAACTGAGGGGTAAAGTGCTACTTGAGTGGCATTACTCAAAATGCAACATTTCACTAACTAATTTCAGATGCCTTCAAACACTAATGATGGTTTACTTTACTTGTGCTGCTCCCTGATCTTAAGTCCAATTCAATTGCATTATGTTCAGGTGTTTGCAGGACATTTCAAAGAAATAGGGGAACAGGAAGACAAAACTAAAAGCTAGTCTATGGCGCAGTTACACCTAATTGCTTATTCATATACATTGCTAGGCTGGACTTCTGGGGCTGAAGGCCCCAGGCAGGAGAATATTAGTGGGGGGGTTTAAATTGTTTGTATTTCTACATCAGGCAACTACTTCTCAAAACAGCCGCCTGTTATAAAGAAGAAAGATCCGAGTAGTATAGTATACTACTAAGCTATATTAGAGACGGGGTCCAGGGGAACTACATTTGTGCTGAACACTGTATCCCGGTGTGTAGTGGATGGCACTGGACACCTGGCTGTGCAGCTTGTACCTGGAGGACATAATCGGCATGCTGTTCATGTATAGAGATGATGAAACATATCATAGAGAATTGGGGTTAAGTCATGACATTCCCTCACCTTGCTGTTAGTGTAAGGGGTCATCAAAATACCCTTTGTCAAGCCCAAGATGTTTCTGGAATCTATGGTGTGTGTATGTTTTTCTAAAGATATTATTATAGATAATCCTGTTAAAAACCAATGGGATGTTCCGGCTAATTACTCTGTTTTTTGCACTTTGTCCTAGAATTGCTCTTAATGTGTATGATTTGCAATGCCCTTTATATTTTCTGTTAAATCCTTATATTTTCTTGCTCTCTAGTCTCATAAAACAATAAATACTCTTTAACTCCATGCTGTAACAAGGTACAATTTATTGTAGATCAATGGTTGACCAGGCAGAACTTTGCCAACTACATGGGTCTTTGATCTGCCTTATGGTTGGAGTATTATAAACAGGTATTCAAAGGCTTAATGGACAATGCAGGCTGAAGATGACCCTTTATTCTGTAAATAATGCATGCAAGGCAGCTCATACACCAAACACCGTTTTAGTGCTTGTGTATGGGCTTAAAATACCCTGAATTTTGCTTACATTTCTCCACAAGCGCATGTATAACTGCGTTTGTGGAGAACTTTCCCTCTGTCAGGTGGGAGCGTCAGGTTATCTGAGGCAAAATTGTGTGTCACATTACATTTTATGTTACTGAAATGCACCACTGTGATATTGAATATTATTTTCCTCTGTAGTCTGGGCCCTAATAGGTTAAAGAGTACTTGGAACATAGACCTATTGTTTGTTTCTGATCTTGTTTGTGGTTGGTACCTGGAAGGACTTGCTTGTTTGTTATTTTACTGGGCATTGTACATGAATGAGAAACATTCTCTGTGAAGGTCATCTGTTTCGTTTTGAGTTTGTTGCTTTGTGTTGTTTTTGTTGTGCAGTGAGGGCCTCTATGAAAGAACGCAAAACATGTGTTTAGTCAAGTTACAATACTGCGATTCATTTATGTCTTGTGTCTGAGAACAAGCTGCCATGCTGTCGTGATCTTGGTTTGCAATTCTTGTCCCTTTCTAGTGTTATAATAATAACATAATTATTAATAACATAATGCTCAGAATGCTCAGCCATTTTCTGACTACTTGTGGAGCTCAAATGGGGTTGTAGTCCAAAAGAGTATTTTGGGCAGATCAATACTTAATTAATTAAATTCCTTATGGTATACACTAGAACCCTTCTTGACATGTGCTGCATTGCCCAAACCTTCATGTGGTGTGTGAAAGTGATTATGTTTTCTAGGGCGAGAGGTATCTGGCAGGGTTTTTGAATCCTGGAAAATTTATTGAAAACATTCCACATTGAATCGGTTATTTATCGGGTCTAAAATGTGCAATTTATCTTAATTATTCCAAAGAGTTCACACATTACTAAATAACCCTACAAGAGCCTATATTTTTTTGGTGTAAATTTATCAGCTTGATTGTCAACTGCCGACATGCAGCAAAAAAATACCCAAAGTAACAATACCCAGTCCCAGTTAAAGGACCACTATAGTGCCAGGAAAACATACCCGTTTTCCTGGCACTATAGTGCCCTGAGGGTGCCCCCACCCTCAGGGTCCCCCTCCCGCCTGGCTCTGTGGAGAGGAAGGGTTTAAACTTACCTCTTTCTCTAGCGCTGGGCGGGGAGCTCTCCTCCTCCTCTCTGCCTCCTTTCCTCCCTTTCGGCTGAATGCGCACGCGCGGCAGGAGCTGCGTGCGCATTCAGCCGGTCTCATAGGAAAGCATCCATAATGCTTTCCTATGGACGCTTGCGTGTTCTCACTGTGATTTTCACAGTGAGAATCACGCAAGCGCCTCTAGCGGCTGTCAATGAGACAGCCACTAGAGGATTTGGAGGCTGGATTAACCTATTTATAAACATAGCAGTTTCTCTGAAACTGCTATGTTTATTAAAAAAAGGGTTAACCCTAGCTGGACCTGGCACCCAGACCACTTCATTAAGCTGAAGTGGTCTGGGTGCCTAGTGTGGTCCTTTAAGACCAAGTAGGATGGCAGATGACAAATCTACGCAGTGTGCAGCACAATATGGTAGTACTTTACAAATGATATTGTCCATTATGAGCCTGGTGGTGTAGAGGGGAGTAGCAGCACAGAGTATGATTGCACGTCAGCAACAAACTGGGAGTGTGAATGCATATTCAGTCTCCAGGACACAAGGACCTGACCCCTTTACGCCATCATTTTAATGTTCAGATCTACTTTCTAAAACTCTCCCTTGGTATTTCAAACAAGAGATACAAATGCAAGCAGATAAACGTCAGCTGTATAATTAAGGACAGATGTAACAATGGAAGGAAGGGTGGGTATTGTCACTTCCATATTTTACAATCAGTGTGGTTTCTGTACATCTGCAGTTGTGAGTAGTTGTTAAACAGGAGCAAGCAGATTTTTTTTTTCTGTGGAACATCAGCGTTTTATTTACTCTGGGTCTTTCCGCTCTTGATTGTATAACAGGCAAGGAGTCAAAATCTGTTATCTGCCACTCCACAGGAAATATATCAGGACCACATCTGCTACCAGAACACATCTACGGGCTCATCCATAGGTGCAACCGACTGCTTTAAAATAAACAAATTATTCTTACAGTTTTAGTTGACAAATTTGGTGGTATTAATTAGGGAAGCATTTTTTTTTATTTTTTTGGTTTGTTAACTTTTTTTTTTTTTTTGCCTCTTAGTTAAATAAATATTCCTGGGTGATGCAAGCCACCATAACAACTTTATCTCAATTACATTATGGTAACTGGAGTCACTGGGTATCATCTTGCCTTCAGAGGTGAAACAGTTTTTATATGGTTTAACCCCAAAGTTGTACTCCTGGGTACCCAATAGCACCGCTTCCTGCCTCCTCATCTGACCACTGTATAGTACACAGAGGTTTTCTTTGATCCCATTGTGCAGCGCTATGGAATTTGCAGGTGTTATATAAATAATAAAATAATAATAATAGCCTGAGAACATGAAGTTATCATGGGGAGAGAGTGTGTTACTTTAATGTAGTCATTGTATACAAGGTTAAATATTAATGATGATAAAGTGTTTTTCTTTCTGATCAAAACAATGCTTCACTCTGTATTTAGAAGATATAAACAAATCTCTATCATTGTGTTTAAATAGTGTCTGCCATAGTTTTAGTGGCCACCTTCATTTAGGGGTGCACCTGTAAGGAATTGCTAATTCAGAACATTTAAGATGGCTTCATGACCTACTGATATCCATGTTTGTGTCTAAAAATGTAGCATCACATGGTGCAACCATGAAGACAATCGTGTGTAGTCCATAGTCTGCATTTAAATATTAGAATGCCATTACCACTTCTTATAGGATTAACGAGACACCGAAAACTTGTGTACCTTTAAAAGTGGAACATTCATGTTTTTGCTTTAAGCATAATACAGTAATTTAGAATGTTGTATTCTTATTCTCAAGTTACACTTAAAGGAACACTCTAAGCATTTTAGCCACTACAGATAATGGTAGTGTATAGCATACCAAATCTCCTAGGTACAGTGATCTGTAGGGAGTATGGCGTTTGGAGGGGTTTTTCAACTATTAGATTCTGGGCACCCCACTTTGAGAAAATCTAAACTTTAATCAAGAGCTTTCATGTTCTTGCAGAAGCAGTTACTCCATCTGCTGTGTAATTATCAATGATGATCTCAGGCACATCCAGTGCTTCCCATAGAGAATTATTGGTGAGCTATGTTGCATCCGTTACAATTACATGCTTCTTATTATCCTAGTGCTTCACTATGAGAAGAAATATCAGTGTCCACTATGATGAAGCCTAACGTGAAGACTTTCAGTTATAGAAAGTCTTCATTAGGAAGTCCCACCAGTAGTTTGATTGACTGTCACTAGAAATACCGACAGACAAATGTAGACTTTGCCGTTTCTAGTGGGCACTAGGACCATGCAGAAAGCGTTTTAACAGTGCTCTCCACACGTTCCTGTATGTTGGGGCAAGCCACGATTGAGTTGGTCAGCCTGGGAGTGCTTGAAACATGCTGACACAGCCCTCCAGTGGTTAGAGATGTCAACTTTCGAGGAAGACTCACCCATTATTAACATCACTGGTGATATCACACCCACCTGTCCTGATTCTATATCTTAATATGAAGCTTACATTTGTCAGACGGCAGGAACAGAGTCTATGCACCTAAACAACTACATTAAGAGTATGGCTAACTTGTTTATCACATATTTGTTGTTTGATATCCTCATTGGGCAGTACTACATAATAGATTATATGAATATAATAATAAGAAATGTCAACGCGTAGGCATCTCTGTAATTATCTTTGGGATGTTATTTCTAGTATTGAAACACCCAACACGAGCCTCACTAGAAGCATGATATAGATAAATATAAAATGTGATAATCGTGAAGAAAGGAAAGTCTTCTTTGGCATGGTGCAGACATTCATTATGTAGAACAAAAATGCCTATGACATACTGACAATTGATAGCGGTAGTGCTTTGGTGGCTAAAAGCCAGCTAGATGTAATTTTTACTCTATCCAACCGAAGTGCTTGCCAAATGGTCCCGGCTTCTATTACCTTGCAACATATTCCTAAATGTATAAAAAGAAAGTGGCACGCTTCTCATTTAAACAGGAGGTTTTAAAAACCTTGCAGTATAGAAGCATGCCCCATTCACCCATATGATACAGTGTGACTTTACCAAAGCAATCTAGAGTGCAGAGGGTGGGGTGGGACATTATTCTTTATTCAGTTACAACAGGATCATCTCAGAAGTACAGGATACAATTAACAGAATGTCGTTAGACTTTGAGAGCACTCTGATCCTTCAAACAGAGTGCATTAATGAGATTTTCAGCAACTGTATTTATGTTGAAAGGGAAATGCTAATCATAATTCAAGTTTGATTTGTCTGATAAATGTATCTGAATACCAAAAAAAATAAAAAATAAAAATAATAATAATAATAATAATAATAATAATAATATATATATAAATGTATCTTTTATATAAGTAATGATTCTTATATAAGTACGATTTTTCGAGCTATCCTTATTAAAATAGTGAATTTAAATTGCTACTGTGAGCTACAATATCCTTTAGAGTTTGCGGTGTCCGAACCAATGTAATGACGTGGGGGCAATGGATTTGTTGCGATCGTTGTGTTTTTGTTGCAGATGACATTGAGAATATTTTCTCTGTTGAATGTTATGTGATTAGCCACAGTTAAGCGAAGTAAGGCTCAACATCCCGAAGCAACTCCTTGTTGTGTACTTATCACAAAGCAAGTGGGAGGATCTTATAGTAACAAAATGGCTTCCAACATACAGGAATTCCATGTCAACAAAGCATTTAAAATTAACTTGTCTGGCTGTTATGTGTGCTGTATTATTGGGTCAACTGACAGAATCACATCTTTAAGGCACTAATAACATATATTTGGTGATCAATTCATTTAAAATTCCATTTCTAATATGTAAAAAATGTCTAAATAGATACACTGAAAAATAGACTTGTTAATATATTTATCATCCTTAATAGCAGTTAATATGCATAATTTATGACTATACAATACTATCTTTTTGATATTTATGATGGATAATGCTCAGTTTTCCCTTTTGTGTTACTCCCTTAAATTATACCAAAAGAAAATTAATGAGAAAGTAGATTTATGACTTTCATTTGTTTGTCAATTCAGAAATTAATTGGGTGTTAATTTTAGCGTTCTCTCATCAGGCCGGGTCTCTAGTACGTGTGCTCTACTTTGCATTCATTGAATCCTACCTCTCATTTACTGTGGGTCACTAGCTTTGCATACATTAAATAGCCCTGAGGCGTACTCCCTTGATTACTTTTTGAACTGCCATGCATTAGAAAATGTACGCTTTTCTGTTATAATTATGGAAATTAAGTATGGGAAAATAATAACTGTAGCACAACCATTGTACATTTCATTTTACACCTTGTATCTTTTTGTCTTTCTCTGATTTTGAATATTTGTTTGTGTTTAGAATAGTTTATTTGCCTCTCAAATGGTTTTTTTTTTTTAAATATGTGTGTGTATATTTATATAATTCACCAAAAAATGGACAGCTTTCCTAGGTCTTCATTAAATGAATGAAGTATTATCCTTTAGACATCACTGAAGGAGAAGTACTGAAGCTTAGGAATTTTCTGCTAAAGAGGCCATTTCAAAATGTACTGTTGTGCATTATTTACGTATCTCAATTAGGACCTTGAGAAAAGTCTGCCTTGGGCACCCGTAATTACGAGACATCATGTTTCCAGGATTCCCCCAGAATTCTCAGTTCGAAATGCAAATAAGCGCATACAAGCATCATGAAACATGATTCTTTTGGAATTACTGTGCCTAAGGTGAACATTTTCCAATGTCCTACTTGAGATATGTAGATGATGCACTACGGTAAATTTAGAATTTGCATTAACCAGTGGAGAGTTTTATCACGTTTGGTCTCGCCACGACTTATCTAGTATTTCGTCTAAGAGGGACATTCAGATTGAAGCAATTTTAACAATGCATAGAAAACAATTTATAATTGAAAATCTGAAAATGTATTTGTTGTATATTTAAATTATCGAGATAAAATCGACTTTGATATTTTAATATTAAAATAGCTCCTACATATTCTACTGCTCTTTCCCGCCTAAATGTCCCTTCAATACATTTTAATATATACTTTATCTACAGAGGTTTATACTAAAATGTAACATGTGATTAGAAATGTTTTTTTGTATTTTAGGCCAAAAATAGCAAAAGTGAACATACAACTGGCTTGGAGAGGTTTTCTTTTTAATTTAATATTCACTTCAAAATCCAAACAATTTATACTTTAGTAAATAACCCATGTATAACCCTGATGAAAATTATTGAACCAATGAAAATCTGAAATAGAAATAATTACTAACTAGAATTCACTTCCAAATATAAAGCATTTATTTTTTTTTACTTTCAAATGGAAAATATTATGTAAATTAGCCTTTCTAGTAGCTATTGCATCAATAAGCTTATTCACTAAAGGAAGTTGGTAATAAAACCAGGATAGTGTGATTTGTATCTTTAAATTTATAGTAGTGCCATGTGATACAGTACTTTAGGAAATAAGTGATAAAATAGTTTACTGTTATTTCTTGAATCCTTGCTTGTTGTGATTTTCTGTGTCTCAGAGAATGCCATTATTTTGCCTCTCACTCACGAAAAGCATTGCCCTTATATACACCCAGTTATATCCATAGAGCAAACCATTCTTTTGTCATATCCCATGGTTTAACTGCAATGTGTATAATAGGATTGTAAACAGAGTGCAATAAAAAGATTTGTTCAGGAGGGCTGGGGAGATAAGAATTGCTAACTCAGACAAATAGCAGCATTTTTCTAAGAATACACTATAAAAGACATTGATTTTGGTAAATGATATCAACGTGGCACTTGTTTCAAATACAAAAGTCCATATTTAGCACTTGGCCTTAGAACTGTGACTGATCAATTGCCTTAGAACCAACTGTGTCAAATGTGTCAAGTCACCATGTAGAGCAGGGGTGCCCAAAAGGTAGATCCCCAGATGTTCACAGCTTCCATGATGCTTTGTCATTCTAAAGGCATTCTAAAGGCATGCAGAAGCATCATGGGAGTTGTAGTTCTACAACATCTGGGGATCTACTCTTTGGGCACATAGTGTTCGTGATGAGGTACCATAGGATTAATTGGAAAGTGTTAAGGTCAGCCTGTGAAAGTGTGGAAGTAGCAATGAGTATGCATGTCATTTCACAGTGCAATACTGAGCACCCACTACTGCAAGCATGTCAAACTCAAAGTCTAGCATGGGCCACATAAACATTAAAGGACCACTATAGTGCCAGGAAAACATACTTGTTTTCCTGGCACTATAGTGCCCTGAGGGTGCCCCCACCCTCAGGGTCCCCCTCCCGCCCGGCTCTGGAAAGGGGAAAGGGGTTTAAAACTTCTCTCCTCCTCTCCTCCTCCGTTCCTCCTCCTGGGCTGAATAGCGCGGCAAGAGCTGCGCGCATTCAGCGGTCATAGGAAAGCATTCATAATGCTTTCCTATGGACGCTAGCGTGCTCTCACTGTGAAAATCACAGTGAGAAGCACGCAAGCGCCTCTAGTGGCTGTCAATGAGACAGCCACTAGAGGAAATAGGGGAAGGCTTAACCCATTCATAAACATAGCAGTTTCTCTGAAACTGCTATGTTTATGAAAAAATGGGTTAAACCTAGCTGGACCAGGCACCCAGACCACTTCATTAAGCTGAAGTGGTCTGGGTGCCTAGAGTGGTCCTTTAAGTTTATGTGGGCTGCAACAAAAAAAATACCTTCAATTTTCATAGAAACTTAGGTTTATTTTGAAAAGTACAGTATAAAAAAAAAAACCACCCGACGGCCTCACAGCCAAATACTACAAACAATTCGCTACACTCTTGGCTGAACCATATCTACGGGCATTTAATGCTCTTACCCATCCAGCCCCACTCCCGGCATCAGCGTTGGAGGCCCATATCACTTTGCTGCCAAAACCCGGTAAAGACCCCAAAGAGTGCGGCAGCTACCGCCCAATCTCGCTCATAAATGTAGACTTGAAGATTTGTACGAAAATCCTAGCCATGCGTCTACAACCTATACTACACACCTTAATCCACCCTGATCAATCCGGTTTTGTCCCTAAACGAGAGGCAAACATAACACAACTAAAGTACTGAACCTCATCCATCTCTCCCGAACCACAAAAGGGCAAAGCATACTACTATCTATAGATGCTGAAAAAGCATTTGATAGAGTAGACTGGACAATGCTCACTACCACTCTCCAGGCCATGGGCTTTGGTCCAAACTGGATGCAATGGATGGGAGCCATATACTCTCACCCAACGGCAAAATTGAGAATAAACGGCCAACTGTCAGGTCCGGTACACATAAAGAATGGCACGAGACAGGGTTGCCCTCTCTCCCCCTTACTCTTTATTCTCACCCTAGAACCCTTCCTACAGGGAATACGGGACCACAACACCATCCATGGCTTTAAAGTTCACCAACAAGAATTCAAGGTATCTGCGTTTGCAGATGACCTACTATTTTCCATCACCGACCCGCTCACTTCCCTGCCTCCACTGATAGCCGAACTGACGACATATGCCAAGTTCTCCAACTTTAAGGTCAATTACACAAAGAGTGAAATCCTACCCCTCCAACTAGACAGACAAACACAAAACACACTTAAAACCGCGTACCCTTTTACATGGGCTAGAAGGTCCATCACCTACCTTGGGGTCCATCTACCCAGACACCTGAAACACGCATACGATCTAAACTTCATGCCACTACTCACCGAGATATCAAAAGATCTAACAAACTGGCAGAGACCCGTCTTTAGCTGGCTATGTAGGATCAATATATTGAAGATGAATACATTGCCAAAGGTGTTATATCTCCTACAAACACTCCCCATTGCGATCCCCCCCTCCTTTTTCTCCAAGCTTAAACAAATATTCACAACCTTCATATGGGCGACTAAACGCCCGAGAATAGCGTACACGATTCTGACCAGACATAGGGGAAGGGGGGGCCTAGGCCTACCTCATATGGAACGCTACTATCAAGCGAGTATACTAACCAGAATATACGAGTGGACCGCAGAGCCCCCGCTGAAGCAATGGGCATATATAGAAAGCTCAATGTTCCAATCCCCTCTATGCACAATCCCATGGCATGACAAGGGACACACACTCCTCCTGCCTCAACACTCACAACACCCAACGATCATACCCACACTGCGCCAATGGTCGCGCATTAGGCCCCAGAAAGACGTCTCACCACACCCCTCACCGCTATATCCCTTGGCACACAATCCAAAGTTCCTACCGGGCACATGCCCACACTTCTTCTCCCAATTTCCATTGGTCCAAAAGACGAGATACCCGATGGTTAGTACAGTTATGACCCCAACGGGAGTGGCTCCACTGTCTACACTGGCCACAACAGACCACCCTACTACCAAACAACACTTCCGATACGCCCAACTGTCTCACTTCTTGAAGGGGGATCCACATTTCATTCGAGGAACAAGGGCACACACCACCTTTGAGACCTACTGCACCACACACAGCCTTCAAACCAAACACCTGTCCATTTTCTACAGACTCCTAAGCACTTCAAGTCACACCCTATTGCCGGCGTTCACGTCAGCATGGGAAGGTGAGCTAAATATCACTATTCCTCAGGAAACATGGCATAGGATCTTCACACACACACATAAATCATCTGTCAGCACAGCAGTAAGGGAAAGCACGTACAAACGGATATCCAGGTGGCATTACTCACCTACCAAGATCCACGCACTCTTCCCAACAGTACCTGATCTATGTTGGAGATGCGGGCAAACCAAAGGAACCACGGCTCACATTTGGTGGCTATGCCCGCCTATTCAAACCTATTGGCAGAGACTAAGAAGCCTAATAACCTCTATCACGGGTTACCAAGTATCACACTCCCCCGAAACCTTCTTATTCCTCATGCACACCACCCACATGCCAAGCCACCTACGCAAACTCATAAACCATATGCTGACAGCAGCGAACATGCTGATACCACTTAAGTGGAAAAGCACTGGGGTCCCATCAGTACGTGAGTGGATACAGAAGGTGGAATTCATACGGACCATGGAAGAATTAAGCGCCTCATACTCGAACCACTACAACACATACATTCTAACCTGGCAGCCATGGTTGACCTACCTAGAGCGTTAGAGATACCTAAACGCCACCCTCACCCGACCCATATAGTACCTGCACGACCTTCATCCCACCCCCCCTCCTCTCCGTCCTGGCTCTACCACATCGAAAGGTACAACCCTACGAGCCGAACCCATACCCCCCGACCAATGTCGGTAATATGCTCTGTACCTGGATTCACTAGAATACTACCCTGTCAAGTTACACAATGTTACAAATGGGACAAAGGGAAAAAATGCGCAAATACGAAAGCCTGTGAATTTTGCAACGATATTTGTTAAGCCGATGTGGCTACTGTTTTATCTGTCTTGTAACACCTTTTTCTCTGCGCAATAAAATAAAGATTATAAAAAAAAAAAAAAAACAGTATCCCCCTCTACTAAACCACAGCACACCCCTCTATTAAATCCCAGTCCCTCCCATATACAAAATCCCAGTCCTCCCCCATATAATAAATCCCAGTACTCCCCTCTAGCCGACAAGCTGACTCCACTCACATTGCCGCTGCCAGTCAGTGAGGAGTTTGGCCTCTGGTATACCCCAAATGGCACCATCCGCACCCTGTGCCAAATCTGGTTCTCCCGCTACTTCTTGAAACCCTGTGAAGGTGGAGCATGTTGATGTCACGTCGGAATGTGACATGGCGTTGTGTGCCTCCATGCACCTCTAGGTACTCCACTGTCCAGTCGCAGCCAACGCAACACTGACCACTCACCACACACACACTCACTAACAGACACACACACTCACAGACAGACACAAATAGATACACACACACTCACTGACAGACACACAGACAGACACACTCACTGACAGACACACACACTCACTTACACACACTGACAGACAGACACACACACACACACTGGCAGACACACACACATTCTTGCACCCACGGCGCGTGCGAGGGAGCAGTGAGGAGCAGGAACACTGAGCTCCCTCGCTGGCCCTCCTCCCAGGCCGGGTACATTTTAACAGAGTAGGCACCTGCAATGTGGGGAAAGCAGGTACCTACTCTGCTATAACACTAAGAATGTACTTGCGGCTCACTGGGCCGCAAAGATGTCCATTGTGGGCCGCATGCGGCCCACGACCCGCGAGTTTGACATGCTTGCATTACTGCATTCAACATTTTCAGAGACTTCTTTTAAAATACACATGAAAATATTATGATATTTTTCCAGCTATCGGCAATCATTTCCTGCTAGGCATACATGCCTACGGAGGAAGTAGCTGCTGTAAATTTTACAGCTGTATTGATTTTTTTTCCATGCATCATAATGTATTATAGGTTAGATAACTTTTCTTACCATAAATTTAATAGGCTGTAAAATGTGTCCAGATGCCCGAGTACTCTTTTATCAAATAATCCAACACATATGGACAACAATGTATGGCCTGATAAACAGCGTGTTATTAGCTGGTATTGAAATGATTCCGTGCCATAACAATGCCACAGCTCTGTTGTCACGTTTTCCTTGACAGCAAAAATCCACTAAACTACTTTGATACAGCTTAGTCTTGTGTTAAATTATTCAGAAATAATTAAGAAGCATCATGTAGGGTATGTGTTTTGATACAGTTCTGGGTATGGAATATAATTTCCAGTTATCAGAGTAACAGTATGACATTAGTACAAATTCATGTGTGTGAAATTGATTTGCTACTGAAAAATAGTGTGGTCAGATACCTAATGTTGTTCAGACTTAATAAGGTTCCTTATTAGTTTTGGCAGTCAAGGCTGTAGTTAAAGGTACAGTCAGCAAATTGTCTACAATTGCTCATTGTAACAGTGTTTTGAAATATTGTCTGGATACTGTTTTGTGACGTGATACAAAATAAGCATGAACTGTAAGTGAAAATTGTAATTAATTGGAAACGGATTATCTTTTCTTTTGCCTTAAAAAATAAAATATTAAAGAAATATATATATTTTGTAATAATTTGTAGTAAAAAGTAATTTGTTTTATATATTTTATTTTAATTTTAAAGTTCTTGTATTGTGCTCTTATCCAGAGTACTTAACAATTTATGCAAAAAGATCATTGATAATCCGTTGAATATGTAATTAGACACACAGATACGAAGGAGAAGAGGGCACTGTCCATGGGCTTCAACCTCCTACAAGATACTATGCAAGAAGGCCAGTGAGCTTGCAATCTAGAGGGATATACATACTATACCCCTATTATTAGTTTAAGGAAATAACGACATTATTTCTAAACACAAATAGCAGAAATGAGTACTTGTAAAGCACAAGTATATACTTATCATACTTGTATCAACATGTATTAAAGGGGCAATCCAAGCACCATAACACGGCATCTTGTTTCAGTGGTTATGGTGCAAGGATTCTTGCACCTTGTAAAACCTATTTGCAAGATTCCGTGCTTTGTAGAAAGAAAGCCTACCTTTATTTGTTCAGATAATAAAACTGGAACAAAGCATGGGAAGCACATTGCGCCAATGACACACGTGCGTTTCGACTTGATGGCACTGTGAAAAAATTAGAGCATTTGAGAAAATTGACTTGGTGAAAATTGGATGAACAAAACAATAACCTGCATGCAATCAATTAATTAACCCACAAACAGTGAATACCATCTCAAACATATTTTGCATCGTGGTTGCTGGCTAGACAAAGGGCAAGGAAAAACAAGAAGTACCATATGGATTGCATATATGTCCCTGTAAAAGTATCCCCTCTTCTTTGTATATTCTAAAATATTCAGCACCATACCCACACCCTACGAATTCTGATTTCACTTGAGGGAACAAAGCTTCCTCATTATGTCCATTTGAACAGTGTGATCACACGTTGATGGTCTGCACAATGCAAATCAACACTTATGCTACCTGCAGTTATTCTGTGAATGCGCACAGCATAATTAACTACTTGTTTACCTGTTTTAGAGTCCTGGTCATGTCACAGATGAAAGGCTGAGTTCAACTTTCTAGGAATTGAACCCAGAACATGTGCGAAAATACCTTCTGAGCTATCCTACCAAGACAATTAGTATGTTCTCAAACTCAAAATGCTATATGAACAAATCCCAAACAAATGAAACAGACAAAACCCTTTAGTTTGATTTGTAATTCGGAGTTCTGTGTGGTGCCAAAAAAACAAAGATGATTGATGGGGGAAAAAAGATGGTTGATGGTCAGGAGACAGGCACTAAATGTTGACTTTATTCACAGATCAAGTGAGAAATTGCCCACAGAGGGGGGGAAAGGAGGAGCAGTAATACAACATATTCTGTTTTGGGACTGCTTCTATTACCATATTTATAAATGATCTAGGCATTGAAAGCCATGTTTCAGTGTTTGCAGATGACACAAAACTTTGTAAAGTAATAAAACGTGAGCAGAATATTGCTTTGCTGCAGAGGGATTTGGATAGATTGGGGGACTGGGCACTAAAATGGCAGATGAAATTTAACATAGAGAAATGCAAACCTATGCACTTTGGGGTAAAGAATACACAAGCAATTTACACCCTAAATGGTAGTGAACTAGGGATAACCACACACGAGAAGGATTTGGGAATTGTTATAGACAACAAATTAGGCAGCAATATGCAATGTCAATCCGCAGTTGCTAAGGCCAGTAAGGTTTTGTCATGTATAAATAGGGGCATAAATTCTCGAGATGAAAATATAATTTTGCCTCTTTATAAATCGCTGGTAAGACCACACCTTGAATATGATGTGCAATTTTGGGCACTATCATGGCACTAGAAAAAGTGCAGAGACGAGCTACAAAATTGATAAAAGGAATGGAGCATTTTAGTTACGAAGAAAGATTAAAAAATGTACATCTCTTTAGCTTGGAAAAACGGTGCCGGGGGATAGGATAGCATTATACAAATATATTCGGGGCCAAACCTTTATCTGGAAATGTATTCATAAACAGAGCTATACATAGGACACAAGGTCACACATTTAGGCTGGAAGAAAGGAGAATTCATCTAAGGCAAAGAAAAGGATTTTTTTACAGTAAGAGCAATAAGGATATGGAATTCTCTGCCTGAAGAGGTGGTTTTATCAGAGTCCATACAGATGTATAAACAGCAATTGGATAAATACTTGAAAAAAACATAACATACAGGGATATCATTTCTAATTAGTGGGGTAATAGCTGCTTGATCCAAGGAGACATCTGACTGCTATTTTGGGGTCAAGAAGGAATTTTCCCCTAGTTTGTTGCAAAATTGGAAGCGCTTCAGACTGGGTTTTTTGCCTTCTTTTGGATCAACAGCAAAAACATATATGAGGAAGGCTGAACTTGATGGACTCAAGTCTCTTTTCAGCTATGTAACTATGTAACTAAATGTTGATTTTATTCACAGATCAAGTGAGAAATTGCCCATAGAGGGGGAAAAGGAGGAGCAGTAATACAATATATTAAAGTTTTAATCCTGTAGAGATCCTGTTTGATCTTCTCTCTGGGGGGGTCGTGCCCCTGCTACCTGAACTGAAACTGCATCGTCCTGTCTGAGGTCCCGGAGCTGGAGCAGTTGCAGCTGGGTACTTGATCCTGTCCTGGGTTTGACTGACACCAGCTTCAGCCAATCCCGGCCTCACGGATTCATCGCCAACTTGCAGAGTTTTTGCTCTCTATGTAACTTGCGGAGCTCTCTATTTAACTTGCAGGGCTCTCTATTTAGACTAAGAGGAAGTGACAGGCTGCCAGTTCCTCTCAATATCCAATAGTGACAGGGTCGCACTGTTAAAGGGCCATGGGACCTAACGGGGCCTCTGTTTAGCAATTGCCATTGGGTGGCGCTAAATACATGAGCCACTTGATGGGCCCTTTAAGCATGTAAACCCGGCTGCACTGGCTGCTTCTTTAGTAGTTTTGACACTGTCGACGGGGCTGAGGTCTGAAAAAAAGACGACTTCGATTATAAGACAAGGTCTTTTTTTAGAAGTTTTTTTTACCGAAAAATCCTTGTGTTATAATCTAGCATATGCGGTAAATATATATTTATTTCGTGCTCCTCCTCTTTTTCACTCTGTTGGTAACTTCTTCTCAATTGATCTGTGAACCAAATGGGGAAATGCGCCTACTGGTATACTAAAAAAATAGACACATAATATAGATACATAATATTTATATTTTACAGTACACTGCCCAATTTACGTGCCCTTTCGGTTATTATTTTATTATTATTATTATTGCCATTTATATAGCACCAACAGATTGCGTTTCCCGAAACAATCACATGGACGAAATTCGTCAAAACCAAAATGCCTCATTTGATGAATCCCGAAACGACGAAAACAAAAATATTTTTAAGACAAACCAAATTTTTCCGCCATGCACAAATCTTTTAATTATTATTATTTTTATTATTTTGTTTTTATGTATTTTCCCAGCTTGTATTCCAAACAAGTTGATATGTTTCTGCCTCAGGGACCACAGTGTGACTAGTAAGTACGGTCAGAGTCACAGTGTAAATGTTCATTCTGTTCATGTAATGAAATGCTATAATTGGAAACTAATTTAGTTTAGCTGAAAAATGACTTTAAAAAATAGCATGACACACCTTCATACAGTGCTTTTTCCACGTGGTTTATGTCACCCAAGGCTAAGTTTAGCATCATATTAATTTGCAATATTTCCACACCTATATTTGCTTTCTGTGTTTTTTTTAAGGTGTGAACGCTCTATTTAGCTTCTATGGCCTGTCAGTTTACTATTTGTTTTATATGTACAAATAATCCTATATCTAGCTATGGCACAATTTAACTTGAATCTCATGACACAGATGACAAGTATGCAAAAACGATCATTTGTTACAAGCTAATAATATATGTAAAAGTTTAAACGCCTTGTCACAATGATATGATAAATTGTTTCTTTTTAAATTTGAGTATTTATTTTCCTTTTGACCTCTTTGCTTATTAAACCGTAAAACCAAGATTGCTTAAAAAAAATAAAAGCACGTGCTTAAAGGACCACTATAGTGCCAGGAAAACATACTCGTTTTCCTGGCACTATAGTGCCCTGAGGGTGCCCCCACCCTCAGGGACCCCCTCCCGCACGGCTCTGGAAGGGGGAAGGGGTAAAAACTTACCTTTTTCCAGCGCTGGGCGGGGAGCTCTCCTCCTTCTCTCCTCCTCCGTTCCTCCTCCTGGGCTGAATGCGCACGCACGGCAAGAGCTGCGCGTGCATTCAGCCGGTCGCATAGGAAAGCATTTACAATGCTTTCCTATGGACGCTGGCATGCTCTCACTGTAAAAATCACAGTGAGAATCACGCAAGCGCCTCTAGTGGCTGTCAATGAGACAGCCACTAGAGGCTTTGGGGGAAGGCTTAACCCACTAATAAACATAGCAGTTTCTCTGAAACTGCTATGTTTATTAAAAAAATGGGTTAACCCTAGAAGGACCTGGCACCCAGACCACTTCATTAAGCTGAAGTGGTCTGGGTGCCTAGAGTGGTCCTTTAAGACCATTTTAAATAGTCAACAATAATTGCCAACATTTTAGCCACGTCGTTAAAAGAACACTCCAAGCAGTGGTGTATCCTGGTTTTGTGCTGCCCTGGCATGGTGTCTGAAGGTCCTGGGTGCCATCATACATTTATATATGGTTTAACCCAAGTTTGCACTCTCAGCCTATCGCCAGTCTCCCTTTGAGAAAATGCTTAAGAAACATACATATGCTTCTAAAACATTTGTTCTCATTGGGAGTCAGGGATATGAGAGCTGTGAAGACTACTTTGGAGTGTAACTGTTCATAAACGGTTTAATCGCCCAAGGTAAGATTGTGCCTCCAGACACCATAACAAGTTAAAATGGCTCGAACCATAAAGATTTTAAGGGAGTAAGGATGCCAGGTAGTGTGTGTGCCAGTAGCTTAATACATTTACACACAGATAGGTTGAAGAATTATATTTAAAACTGCTTCCCTTTTTGGCTGTTTTGGACTCTAACTTTTTTGTCTACTCAACACTCTTTGTTGATGGGTATGGAATTGTATCAGGTCCATTTTAGGCATAACACATGCATTAATGATTGTTTATGATGATCAGACTACTTTTATATATATATTTGAAATGTTTTATTTCAATACAATATTTTCTAGGAGTCGTTTGAAGGATAATTTTATTATTATTATTTATAAAGGACCAACAAATTCTGCAACACTGTACAATGGGTGGACTAACAGACACGTAAATTGTAACCAGTGGCGTACACATGACCCATGGGGCCCCGGTGCAAAAATTGATCCGTGGGCCCCCACCCCCCCGCGCTTACTCGGCGCGGGTCGGGGTCGCAACACATGGTGGCGGGCACCTGGTCGCAGGGGTTGCAGGGCTGCGACCCCGCGACCGCGGTATGCACACACACACTTAAAGGACCACTACAGACACCCAGATCACATCAGCTCAATGGTCTGGGTGCCAGGTCCCTCTAGTTTTAACCCTGCTGCTGAAAACATAGCCGTTTCAGAGAAACGGCTATGTTTCACTGAGGGTTAATCCAGCCTCTGGTGGCTGTCTCATTGACAGCTGCTAGAGGAGTTTCCGCGATTCTCACTGTGAAAAACACACATTTACTGACAGAGACACACTCAGCGACAGACATACATACACACTCACTTACAAAACATACACTTTCACTGACAAACACACACTCACTAACAGACATCAAACACACTCAGTAACAGACACACACAGTAACACACTCACTAGCAGACACACAACCAATAACATCCAACCGAACACCAAAACAGACGACACCAGATCCCCACACCAACCAAACACCATCCAACACCCACACACCACACCAACACACACCACACACCCAACACACACACACACACCAACATGACCAACACACATACACCCAACATACACACCAACACACCAACACACACACACCAACACACACACCAACACACACACCCAACACACACACCAACACACACACACACACACACACACATACACCCAACACACACACACACCAACACACACATTTTTTTTTTCAAATTTAATCCCACCAGCCTCCTTACCTTTTGGGTTGCTGGGGGGATTCCCTGGGGTCCAGTGGTGGTGCTGCTGGGCTCCTGGGCGGCAGGTCACTGGGCGGGCGGGCTGTCTGGGCGGCAGGCGCGCGAGGGAGCACTTTCCCCCATGTGCTTCCTCTTCAGCTCCCTCGCGCGCCGCGTAGGGATGCCGGTGCCGGAAGATGACGTCTGTAACGGACCGTTTTGCACAAAAGGGGTAAAAACCGTTTAGGCGATCGGCCCCCTTTCCAGAGATACAGGCACAGCTACTGCAGAACACCAAACTCCCAAACTGGATACAAAATAGCACTCCAACTCCCGAACTGGAACCTCCCAAATAGCTGCTAGCAGACGAACAGGAAAAGCAGACAATCAGCTTACACTCCTGGCAATCAGTCTCTAACAGCATACAGTGAATCCCCCCAAGAACGAGACAAGGCTCTGTGTTGAGGGTCAAGCAGTGGTCTGAGGTGCTGGCACACCCAGCCTGGTTTTTATTACAGTCTTGCAAATACAGGACCGCCCACAGGGAGGTATAAAATATCCAGTAACATATTAGTTACAACCCACAGATTCCCTCCCCCTTTTTACCACAATACATCCTGGCTTCCTCTCCTCTGCCCAGGAGATAATTGAGAAGTAATTAAATTATCTCCCAGGACAGAGACAAGACTCCATTATGCACATGGTTAGCACAAAGCATTAAAATACTGTACAATACACAAAGTCCCATTTTATACATAAAACAAGCATTACTGTTAAAATACACCAGGTAAGACACATTACATTAAAACTATACATTTAACATATCCCCAGATAGCTCAGGTCTGAGCGCACATTATTAAGTGAATGGCGCTCAGACCACACGAATACAGTTTAATCGCCATGGAGCCAAAGTCTTTACAGTCAGTTTCATACGAATGGGCTCCATGGGATTCCTATCTGGGGTATAACACATTCAACCAAATCTACCGAACCCCAGGCAGAAAAGCATGAATGAAGCTTTTCTGCAGGTAAAAAAATATGTCTTTTAACAGGGGGCCATAGTCCAAAGGCAGCAGGCGAGCAACCAGGCTTCTCCAATGCAATGTGGCGAGATTGGTCTCGTCACAACGTCATCTTCCGGCTCCGGTATCAGTGCGGTGCGCGAGGGAGCTGAAGAGGAAGCACATGGGGGAAAGTGCTCCCTCGCGCGCCTGCCGCCCAGACAGCCCGCCCGCCCAGTGACCTGCCGCCCAGGAGCCCAGCAGCACCACCACTGAGTGCTCCCTCGCGCACCCGCCTTCCTGCCCGACCGGCCACCCGCCCGCCCGGGTCAGCAGGGCCAGCCTCGGGGGGCCTGAGGTGGCCGCCTCCTGGGCCCCCATGGGGAAGAGGCTGGCCCTGTGGCTACATACCGGGTCGCAGGGGCGGCCGGGCCCGGTCGCAGCCGCGACCCCTGCGACCCTGGTATGTACGCCACTGATTGTAACCAGATGAGTTGGACGCACAGGAACATTGGGGTTGAGGGCCCTGTTCAATGAGCTTACATGCTAGAGGGAGTGGGGTATAGTGACACAGTAGGTAAATGTAGGGTAGAAAACTAGGTTGCTAGAAAATTATTAACGGAGGGCTTTGTGGGTTTTTTTTGTTTTTTTTTTATGACAGCAGGAGAGGAATCAGGGTGGGAAAGCTATTAACAGTTTAATTGATACGATCTCTCAAAGAAGTGAGCTTTCAAATTATTTTTTTGAAGGAGTGGAGATTGGGTGAAATGGAGAATGGAAGGGAGTTCCACAGGAACGGTGCAGCCCTAGAGAAGTTTTGAAGGCGAGCATCAGAGGTGGGAGTACAGAAAGAGGATAGACGTAGATCTTCCGCAGAGCGTACGGGACTAGACAGTTGATATTTATTAAGTATTATAAAAGGAATAGTACCTTATTCATACAGTCCTGCACTCGATTACTTGTGGGATATTGTTCATTAGGCATGTCTGAGAACCATAGTCGCAAGAACTGGGATGCCACAGCTCATCCCTGGCCTAGTAAATACCATGCTTAATTCCCAGTAGTTGGATGCTTCCATTTTTTCACAATCTAAATAAATGTAGCTTTTCAACTGGTCTTGGTCATCAGCCATGTTGGCTGGTAGCTTATCTTGGCCCTATACACTTCTGAAGAATTATTTATCCCCTTTAGCGTCATTCAGTGTTTAACTTTCGGTAATCAGAATCCTGGGTGTGGAAAAGTAAACAAACATAACAGATCATGTATTGGGCTGTGTATTAGGTGGATTTTGATCGATCACCAGAGCAGTTACATAAACTGAAATATAGTAATTGAATTTAATGATAAGGTTCTTTTTAGAAGACTGAAAAATGTATTTGCATTGCCAGCTGAAAAATTGATCTAAATGACCTAATATTATAGTAACATTATTTAGATATTATTACAGTGTAGTACTCTTTCTTACCTTCAAACAGCACCATGCCCTTGAATTCTATAAATTCGATAAAACATACCAACATTAGGAAGTGTGAATGTGGGTGAGCTAGTAGAGGGTGCACCAGTGGCACTGTGTTTGTCACTATTGATAGAGTTGGGGGCTGGTCCACTCAGAGAGGAGTGTCTCAGCCTGTCATTTGCGCAAGCTTTGTTGAAAGTTTTGAACTTAGTTCTGTTTGTGCATTTAATAGCGATCTTCCTCTGTGCTTGTTGGTATCACTGAAGATGAATGGTGGGATAGAGACCCACATTCTGGGCTGTGCTGTGAAACCCAGAGCTGATGGGAGATATGGTGAAAAAAAAGTTGTAGATATAATGAATGCACCATGGATACCAATGGAATTCTCCTGCCTGCTGATTAATCCAAATTGAGACTGTCTGGTAGATATGTATGTGAGCTCTGCTTTGCACAAAACATCTTATGTTCCTGGAAGACAGTATCAAATAAGGAACAATTGATTTGCTTGTGAAAGAAGAACACTTGGAAGATGTGATTTTAATTGTTATTCTTGTTTATGCACAATTACCTTTTAAATAGCTTTGTATTGGGGTTTGTCTGTCTGTCCATCCGTCCGTTAACACATCCTTTCAGTTATCAAAAATCCCATTAATCAACTGGTCACAGCCCCTACAGCTCTTATCTCTTAAAAAAAAGAGGTTTTCAGGGTGAAGCCTGACTGACGACCGAGTAAGTCACATGTGCACGTGCCCATCATAAAACAATAGATTTTAAGCATATACATTTAGATCCATCACTATTTTCAGCAGAAAACATTATAAAATATTATATATATATATATTGACTTGTAGGAATGGCATACATTTTTTCCCAGGGCTGCTTTGGATTCCCAGTTTGGCTCTGCCAGCGAGTGCACTTTACCGCTGAATCATCTGTGTGAGCTGCCGCACACTTTAGCCCTGTCTCAGACGCGTGAGCTGCTGTAGACAGGTACTAGTAGTCTAGAGATTGGGACATGTGGTATATGCTCAGCTATCTGTATAATACTATAGTGCTGTTCTCTGTATAATACAGGTCTGTGTCTGTATAATATCCACGGAGAGTCAGTGCTCCCTGTATAGTGCTGCTCTCTGTATAATACAGGTCTGTTTGTGTATAATATCCTAAGACAGAGAGCAGCACTATACAGGAAGCACTGACTCTCCTGGGATATTATACACAAACAGACCTGTATTATACAGAGAGCAGCACTATACAGGGAGCACTGACTCTCCCGGGATATTATACACACAGCCATGTATTATACAGAGAGCAGCACTGTAGGCAGATACGGGTCAGAGCCAACACATCTCTGGCCAATCAGCTTCTCCTTATAGAGATACATTGAATCAGAGAGTGGAGACACTAAACAGTCACACTGTGCAGCACTGTCCCAGGAAGCACCTCTAGCCGCCATCTGAGGAGTGGCCAGTGGTGGTATCACTAGGCTGTAATGTAAACACTGCATTTTCTCTGAAAAGATAGTGTTTACAGCAAAAAGCCTGAAGAGAATATTCTACTCACCAGAACAAATACAACAAGCTGTAGTTATTCTGGTGACTATGGTGTCCCTTTAAGCTTACAAAGTTAGTCTCTATTTTAATCAACTAGTGCAGGGGTTGGGTTCCCAACCCAGTCCTCAAGTACCCCCTAACAGTCCAATATTTAGGGATTACCCAGTTGTGTGTAAAATGTTCTTAGAAAGGAAAAGAAAAACACTTTAGACACAACAGGATAATCCCTAAATCCTGGACTGGTAGGAGGTACTTGAGGACTGGGTTGGGAACCATTGGACTTGTGCATTTCCAGATTTTGCCATTTTCGTGTTATTTTTCATTTATCTTGAAGTCTGCATGTTTATTTTTTTTAAAGTTTTGCTTTACATGCAATTCGTCTAAACACTGCACCTAGTGCAATCACTGCTACTGGATTGTCACACATGATATCGATTCACTCTACATGTTTTTCTGCACTTAAAATTGTGCAGCTACATCGTCTTGCTTAAATTGTATGCCTTTATAATAATAAAACAAGTGGCTTCTATCTCTGTACAAATTGCTTTTTGCGACTTTTGACTTCTTATTTAATGTACTATGTTTTTGCTTGTGCTTAGCTATCCTCACTCTAAAAATTGGATTAACAACTGAAAAACATTTTTTCTCTCAAATAGTGGCACCTTTAGCACCATAACCACTGCAGTGCACTGGTTCAACACTAAGTAGTCAAACTATTTTGAACAGCTTAATACTTACTTGGGTACCCTGGAATCTGTGATCTTACCACCTCTTCAGATAAGACTAAATCAGAAGTCCCTACATCAGTTCCACCTGTTTTTAGGTGTAATTTGTTGCCTGAGTGTCAGCTGGTGGTCTCAGCCAATTCTTTCCATCTGAATAGTTGCCAATTTTGAAACTTAATTCCTTTGTCTTTCAGGCATGTATGAAAAAAATACTACATGTGATTTGTTGATTTGGGCATGTGAAGGTGTGTGAATAAATATGATTGTCTTCTGCATTCAAAAAATACCAGACAGCAACATATAGAACAGGGGTAGGCAACCTTTTAGTAGTACTGTGCCAAAACAATATCTTGAATCCAATGGTGTGCCGGTTTTATTTGTTTAAATTGAGGTGTGCATGTTGCCGTATTGTGCTTGTGTTATTTATGGGTGCCTTGTAACGTTGTATTTGTGTTAATGTGTGTGTGTGCATTTGGATTGTCAGTGGTGTTGTGTATGTGTTTGTGTGTAGGCTATTTGTAATTAATGTATGAGCGGGAGGCATATTCTGTAACTCTGTTTATATCAAGCAGTGTGGGTGGCTTCCCTGGGGTCCAGTGGGGACCCGGCTGCCCAGGTACAGGTCGAGGGAAAGAGCTCCTAAAGCTGCTATATGCTGCTCTACTCCAGTGCAGATTCCCATTTACAAGCGCTGGGAGGACGTTTTCTGAGATCACTTCCTTTAAGTGCTTCACCGCTCGGGTGGCACCAGCAGATTTCTGAAGACCCACTGGAACTCCTGATAGGCCAGAGCCTGTTTGTCTCTGGCGGCCGTGAGTGCCGTGCAAAGACACCTCAAGTGCCATGCATGGCACACATGCCATAGGTTGCTGACATAGAATATGGAATGAATGGTCCCATCTCTATATACTATACTAGCAAAGTGCTCTTGAGTGGTGGTTAAAAGAAACAGAAATGGGAAAGTGTATGATGCTAATCTTTATCTTCAACTATTGTAAAATATAAAATTACTTTCCCTTGCCTACTAACTATTAACAACAGCATACAAACTAGCCTTTGGACATTATTAAGTTACTACTACTTCCATTAAAGTTTAACCCTTTAAGGACACAGCTTCAGAATTAAAAGGCAATCGTGGTGGAATATTCCCATCATGTGCCCTTAACGGGATATACATTGAGAAGGCGAGAACATTTAGTTGGATTACTTGTGTGTGGATTGCAACGACTTTATGATTCCCAGCTTCTCATCTTGTTGTAACAAGGGATATTCAGTGTTTTTAGTAAAATAGGCATGTCTGAAAAAAGATGTGTATATAAAATAAGCAAAACAAGCAGCTACATTTAGAACCCCCAAAAATAAATAAATAAAAATCTACAATTATAGCTGTTAAGTAAAATAAACAGAAACAGTTAGCAAGAGGCATTCAGGAAAGATAAATTGTATGAAAGGAAATGACAAATGTTTACAGTTTGGGCATGATTTTAAACAGGGCACATATCTTCAAATGCACTAACTGTTTTAACAGCTGCTTTATTTATTCACCCCCTCCTCCTCTCTTCATCTTGTTTTAAAGGGTTTTGAGTCATGATGCAAGAATCTGGGCCTGAGACAAAAAGTAACGATTCAGCTGTCCAGAATGGAGGGAGCTCTGGTAACCACTTACTAGAGTGCACGTTACGGGAGAGCAGATCTAACGGAGAAACACCTTCTCTAGAAGCGGGCGCAGCAGAGCTAGCACATCTCCAGCAACACCAGGTACTGCGCAGCATGCGGCTAGGTTCCCAGATGAAGGGAAAAGCAGAGCCATGCATGCAATCACAATGGAATGTGAAATTTATTCTTTATTATGTGTTCTGTCTGCCTGGTTTCAGCATTCATCATAGCGAATGGAGAGATCAAAGTCAGTTAGGCAGGCCGACAAAACCGATGTGTACTTTCTAATGCTGAGAATGTTGAACTGGCAAGGTTTGGGATCGAGGTTTATTTGCTACTGCACCAGGGGATGGCTCTAGAAACCAATAACAGATTGGACGATGTAAGGGCCCTTGCATCTGAAAAGTTCCAGAGAGAAATGCAACAATTACATGAGCAGTGGAACACATACATACCTTAAAGATGTCCCCGTTCTGTTGTGACAGTCTGAGTTAGGGACTCCTGTAGTTTTTTTTTCCCTCTGGTGTTCCACTCACTGGGACAGAAGAGACAAGTCTCCAAAATAAGCAAAGCAAGCCTATCCAAGAACACATCGCAGTGCTCTGTGCAAGGGCATGCTTCGAGTGCTGGTTTGCGAAGCTGCCAGTCAACCTTTGCGTGAATGTGTTTTATCCATGGTGTCCATAGGACAAATATGATTTGCGCCAACTCTCTGGGTTTTTCCTGTCTACATATGTCCTCTGATGTCACTGGTTTAATGAGTGAAACTGTTTTCAGAGGAACACCTGTCTAGTGTACAATACATCAGTGCACACACATCCACATTAAAACACTTCCAATGCAGTATCTGTGACTACTAGATTCAGCAGTTGACTCATGCTGAAATCGTCCAGCTCTGAACGTCATGGAAGCCCGTTACTGCAAGGCCAGACAGTCAAAGAAAGAGACAGCAAGGGGGTACTTGACAGCATTTCTACAGAGAAACCATGAATCCATTACATTATGGTTATGAATGAAATAGTATTACATTTCTGTGATAAAAAAAGAAATAGATAATCTTGACTGTCTCTATAATAGCAGACAACACATCGACTGATAAATAACAGCCAGCCCCAGTGTTATTTTTCACTCTGTAACCTGCTGTTGTACACGTCTTGTACACTCTATACAGCGTGTGTTGTGTTGTTTAAATAATTTCCATCATACAGGTCCTTACTTGAAGTGAGAGAATCACAGCCATGCTGAACTCATTACTACGGCAGTCACACAGACCCATGGATAAGATTTCAATAACTGCAGGCCACAGTTGAGTAAACAGTTGCACTGAAACTTAATTCCTGTTGACTTTTCCCTCATTTTTTGCCAGGGGCACATTCTGATTCTGTAGCGTAAAGACAACAGGCATTGCAGCTTTGATTAATGTAGGACACTAGAAGGGAATTAGTGATCTAGTGTATTCCAGCAGTGCATGACACACACAAAAAAACGGTAGGTTTAAACACAAAAATGTTTCTTATCAAAATCAGTCGCATATTTGTCTGTTGGTTGTAATTTTCCAGCATATAACAGTTCACATGAATTATTTTAATAGAGTCTTTCTGCTTGGACTTCTAAATTCTGGCTTTTTTTTTTTTTTCGTATTATAATGCAACACTGAAAAGTCTCTGCTGGCTATCTCCAAATGTTCACCTTTGACCCATTCGTTTGTATCTTCATTTTTGTCTGCTCCCTTTTGTCACGTTACAGACAGGCCAATTTCCAACACTAAAAAGTTGCTGTTTCTCATTAGTTTTGTATTTTTCTTCTTTAATGACATTATTTATATTGATTAAAGGGACACTGTGGGCAACAACACAAGTGAAGCTCATCTGGCTTTAGGCGCATAGATCTGCCATGTCTTTCTTACTCTTCCAGTCTCAGTTTGTTTGTTTTCTGAGAAATACGTTTTTTGGTATATATACAATTATTTGTACAGAATTTAGTACGAAGGAGCAGGTGTGCTTTTGTGTGTAGAGTTGGTGTTTGTATGTAATGTTTGCATTTGTGTGTAGGGGTGTGAAAGGGTGTAGATTTGGCTTTTAAATGCATGTGTGTAGTATTGGTGTTTGAGTGAAGGGTGTGTTTGTATATAAATTTGGAGTTTGAATTGAGGGGTGTTTTTGTATGTAATGTTTGTGTTTGCAGGGGTGTGTTTGCATGTTGTGTTGGTGTTTGATTGCTGGGATGTATTCACACACACTACCACATACATACTTACACAGATATAGATACACATTAGCACAGAGATACACAAAAACACACTTCACATATACACACATTTATAAACACACAGACACAAAGATACACATTGACACATCTTGACACACAGATACACACACTGGCGCAGATACAGATACAGACATATACACAGACATATACCCACACTAAGATACACACAGTGACACACGCACACCTTAACACACAGATACACACACTGACACAGATACATACACACACACACTGAAAGATGCACACACTGACACACAGATAAGACACACTTAGATACACACACTGACATACAGATACACACTGGCGCACACACACTGACACACAGATACACACACTAGCACATACACTTACTCGGATACACACAGATACAAACACACCGACACACAGATACACACAGACACTAACACACAGATACACACACTGGCACATACACAGAGTGACACATACACAGGCGCCTACACACACACACACACACACACTGAAAGATACACACACACTGGCACATACACACACACACTGAAAGATACACACACTGGCACTCAGATATACACACTGGCACACGCTTACACAGGTACACACAGTGACACATACACACAGATACACAGTGGCACATACACACACTCAGATACATACAGTGACACATTAATACACACACATTTAGATACCCATAGTGACACATTTATACACACATTGACACATAGATTTCACACGGATACACAAATCTATACAAGTGCATGTAAAAATATGTTCATTCTGCATATTACCCAGTTATCGTGTCACGATGTGACTAAGCTGCTTTGTGAAGTGACGGAGAGAACATTATATGCTTGAGTCCATGTGAATCTCTGGAACAATTACATTACTCTCAGTGTCTTGCATCCTTCATTAGTTTTTCCATGAGATTCCTGCCATTGATTTCACCAGAAGTTAATTAGTGCCTAAACTGTAGAAACTAAGGAAAATAGGCCCTTGAACAAAACTTGCAGCAATTTGCCAACAGCACAAACCTATTGTAGATTGACCAATCCCTGTTGTGTTCTTTTGGAATGCAACTCGCCACAATTTGCAGAAGAATGACAAACATGATATAGTTTTCGAGAAATCTTTGAAACATAGAGATCATTAGTTGAATAACACTTGCAGCACACATGGCTTGGATCATTTGGCTCAGGTAAACTGATTTTGGTTTTACGTCCGCATGAATTTTCACTTTAGTGGGGATTATCATGTGTTTCTGCAAATATACTAGAGATAAGGAAAAAAAAAAGTCTTGAGTAGTCATGTTCACCAGACTGGAAAATAACAGTTTGTTTTTTTGGAATCAAGAATTGCCAATTGCAGAAAACATCTTTAAGAGTAGACTTGTTGCACTTACAAACTTCCTAACCATAGACTAGGCAAACAGTCATCTTGTGAGGGTGGATTCTTGTGGTGGAATATTATTAATATCTACATTTTCTAGAAGATACATTTAGTAATTGGGGCTTATATTGGGAACCCCAAATAGCTGCATTTGCCCCTCCTTCTATCCCCCTTGCATTTCTCACTAATGATGGAGCTTGTGGATGGTGTTGGACTGTACAGAACTTGGGGACCAAACCCAAGGAAGCAAGCAAACATTTTGCCCTGTGGCCTCATCCCACAGATGTTTGTGACCAGCAAAAAAGTAGAAGAGACATTTCCCCATCATCCTTTACACTGGGTCTCCAAAACACACTTGTAGGCCTGCTAAGGTCACTGGCATTCACGGACCCAAGTGCTGTCAACATTGCTGTTACATTGCCTTTTTGTTCCCGTCCTTCCTCAGCCATTTTCTAGCCCTGTTGCCCCGCCGTGACACCCTGACCACAAGTCTTTTGTCAAAACGCAGTTCACGCATTGAAACCTAGATCAAACCTCTCACTGTGTGATCTTTATAATCTGGTTTAAATCATAATGACTCCATGAGAGCCAATCCCCTCTAATTAGATTTAAAGCCTTTCTCTCGAAGCAGATCAAAAATGGTGCGGTTCTGCACACACTATATGTAATCTCAAGCCCACGTGTGTCCTCTTTTCATGTATGTACAATGAACCTAAATCTATTATTCACAGATACAACTTTAAAATTTGCAGTCTGAATATGGTGAAACTTTCAAAACATAAATAATTGAGATAAAAATTATATATATATATATTTTAATTATTATTCTTATCGCCCACACATAAGCTGTTTGCAGTTCATCTAAACACTTGACATGCTTTCAATTCATATCAGGTTGTTTTCCTGCCGTAGCAAAATAACAAATATTGTTTCATCCCCATTTGCTCAACAATATTTTTAAGGTGAAGTTTTCATGCATATTTCAACATCTTCTGTTATATTTGGATAGCAGCATTTGTTTGAAAGTTAATGAAAAATTAGAGTGTATCTCCTATGAAGTACACTTTATTTTCATGGGGAAAATGTGTTGAGTTTATTTTAATCTGTTTTTTGTTTTTAAAGAAGATCTATCACTTTCCAGATTAGAACAATTTTCAATTTAGTTTGAGGAAATTGGAATTTATGCCAGTATTTTCAAAATTGTAATTGTGTTATAGTGAAACAAACATGTATTCCTTAAACTATAGTCTTTCACTACCCACGTAGGTGTCACCTATGTAATTGTCCCCCATCCAAGGTAAGATTTACATATTTTATATTTTGCGGTGAACTGGTTTCCATGCCGAAGTACCAGCTCCTCAGTTGAGATCATCAACATTGTGTTGGAATCACAAACCTTTCACCCGAATGTCCCGGTGTTCTCTGCAACGCTGAACGCTCGTGCAGAACAGGGTTTTATGGGAAGCCGAATTCGGGTCTGAATGGGGAATTTCTCCTGATCTCTGGTCTTCTTTGACCGTGGCTTGTTATAACGTTTATCCGTATCTTTCCTGTCCTTGACCTTGGCATTCTCTCTGACTCCTCTACCTTTATCCCAGCCACTCTAAGAACCAGTACACGGCTTGTCTATTTATTGTGTTATAGTCTGCACATTCAGGTTCCACGCCGAGCCTGACACATTGATGATCTCAGCCGATGCAATGTTTCCCTGAGCTGCACCCATCAAATGTCCCCTATATTCCGCTGTTGGGGCAGAAGCGCCTTTAGTGGCTGTCAGGAAGACAGCCACTAGAGGCATGTTAAACCTGTAATGTAAATATTGTGGTCATTGCAATGTTATCAGAAGCAGGGTACAAAAAGACAGAGGCATGCCATTCAGACCACTTTATTGAGATTAAGTTGTCTAGGTGCCTATAGAGTCCCTTTAACTTACGTGGTATTTTCTTTTTGTGCATAATTAAAATATGTCGGATCGCATTTCAATTTTTGTGTGTCTGCGTGTGTATATACTTGTATGTGTGCCTAATTTATTTATTTTATATATCTATTGTAAAATTATATCAAATATAATAATAATAATAATAATAATAATAATACATTTGCTGTTTCACTGTTTTACTTAAAAATTAGAAATTGATATTGAATAAGTCGGTGCTCTATAAATGATATTAATAGTGTTTCAAAAGCATTATATGAGGCTTGCTATTACCACAAAGAACCCTATCCAAACTAAATTGAATGGTAAATGGATCATAGTTATTTGACTGTGGATTTGTGTTGTGAGTTCACAAAGTGATTGAAGTCCAAAAAAAGCAGTTAAAAACACTACAATATTTCAGTGGCTTTATAGGGCTTTCTGACTAAGTTACAGCTGTTGTTTGGACTGTTAATATTTTATGACCTGACTTAGAGCACCAAAATTAGCTTTTAAATAGCAATGAAGGAAAAAGTGATGTTCTACAGGAAAAGTACCTGGACTTTAACTAAACATGCTCCAGGGAATAGTCAGCATTAGTACATTATAGTAAAGTCTCACATATATTAACTCAGGTATATCCTGCCTTCTTTTGCTTGTGTTGGGTGGTCTGGTGATGTCTACGGCCCTATGTTGCAATCCATGGTGGTCTAGTGTGAGAGAGCATGGAGTTCTCACTCGCCTCCCTCCAACCCCCCATACTCCCCCCTCGTTCCCTCATGTTATTCCTAGAGTAATAAATGACATCATACACGGGGTTTGCATATATTTCTGTTTTTCAGAGCATATGCAAGCTAACATATACAAGGTAGGTTTTCCTGCCTTGTACTAGACCACCAGGTGTTGGGAATTTAGAGCATAAAGGACTTCCAGGCCCTGGTGGTAGGGTCACACACTTTGTGGTCTATATTGTTCTGCCATATATATTAGACATATTTAATAGCCCTCCAAACATAAATACCCAAAGAATAAAACAAATGTTTATGCCCCCGATGTCTTTTATCTCTAAATGACAGTGTGGAGAGCAGTTCACTGGCTCTAATAGGGTTAACCGCCAAGTGACATTATGGGAAATATAGACTGGGACATCATCTTCCATCTATGTTGGCTAAATATTTAGCCTTTTATTTTTACTCCACGTTGCCCAACTGAAGCCAAGTTTGTAAAGAAAGCTCCCCTTTATTGCTTAATGTTTTGCGTTAGTCACCTGGCACCTTAGAGAGCTGTTTGCTTAAAGCTTTCTCTTGCGCCGAGCAAGCCGGGTAATTGTGTGTCTCCTCTGAGAGGAATTCACAGACAGATTCCGTTCGAGATTTACTAATACAAACACACTGAGTACATCAAGTCTTATCTCGGCTTCTAACACTTCAGACCCTGCCCTGCATGCCATGAAATAAACAACTTAACCCTTCTAACGCAGTAGATGCCACTTTGTAGTTTTTTTTTTTTTATTCTAGTGAAACTGGGACTCGACCACCTTATCCCCCCCTCCGGCGTTAAAACGCTTAGGAGACATAAGTCACATATCTCTGCAGATAACTATCATATGAACTGAATCGGGACAACATTGTCTTTGAGAGAGCCGTCTGATATTGACTTCTCCCAATGCATGAGTTTACTAGTGTTTCACTAATGAGTCAGACATTTGGCAGGATAGTGAAGAAAAGAGTATAAGTGTGAGGCTGATTGATGACAGCCCCGGTGACCAGGCTGAAGAAAAAAGGACATATGATCTAGGAAGCCGAAGAGAGAAGTCCCTGGCGCCTCTTTCCCTTCTCAGATCAAAAATTGTTGTTTTGTCTCTTTTCTTTTGTAACCACTACTTAAAATATATATTTCAGTGTATATTTCTTTGCTCCTTATTGTTTTTTTTTCTATTAAGTTCAATTTGTCCACTGCCTGTATCTCCATCAGTTTCTCACTTTCAGCTTATTCACAGGGTCAGTTATGTTTGTCACCACATCATCATATATGTGTCATATTTTCCAGTTTTTCAGGGATGTTTTTTTGCCATTCGACATAAAGCTAGTTTGTGCTGGATAAAAGTCGGTCCACAAGCCTTGAGATATTGTTTTTTTTAATTATAATGAAATATGTGATATAGATTTAAAATATCTGCATGAGTTTTGCTAGGATCCAAGCAGTGGCGTACACACAACCCATGGGGCCCCAGTGCGAAAACTGATATATTTACTCTGCACGGGCTGGGGCCGCAACACAGGGCAGCGGGCACCTGGTCGCAGAGCTGCGACCCCTGCATGTACACCAGTGCATGCAGATACACATACACTTAAAGGACCACTACAGACACCCAGATCACATCAGCTCAATGAAGTGGTCTGGGTGCCAGGTCCCTCTAGTTTTAACCCTGCAGCTGAAAACATAGCGTTTCACTGAGGGTTAATCCAGCCTCTAGTGGCTATCTCATTGACAGCCACTAGAGGAGCTTCCGCAATTCTCACTGTGAAAATCACAGTGAGAAGACGCAGAACGTCCATAGGAAAGCATTGACTAATGTTTTCCTATGGGCATTTTAAATGCGCGCACGGCTCTTGCCACTCATGCGCATTCAGGGGCTGAGAGGCGGATCGGTGGGGGAAAGATCCCCAGCGCAAAGGGAGTCCAGCGCTGGAGAAAGGTAAGTGCTTAAGACACACACTCACTCACTTACAAAACACACACTCACTAAGAGACGCACACAAACTAACACACTCAGTAACAGACACACACAGTAACACACTCACTGACACACTCTAACACTAACACACACACTCTAACACTAACACACACTCTAACACACACACACTCTAACACGAACACACACTCTAACACACACACTCTCACGTTTTAAAAATTTCATCCACCAGCCTCCCTACCTGAGGGGATTCCCTGGGGTCCAGTGGTGTCACCAGGCGGGCAGGCTGGTGAGCAGGCGAGGGAGCACTCTCCCTTTGAGTGCTTCCTCTTCAGCTCCCTTGCATGCCGTGTACTGATGCTGACGTCATCTTCCGGCTCTGGTATCAGTGCGGTGCACGAGGGAGATGAAGAGGAAGCACTCAGGGAAGAGTGCTCCCTCGCGCGCCCGCCAGCCTATACCAGGGCCAGCCTCGGGGGGCCCTGAGGTGTCCAGCTCCTGGGCCCCCCAAGAGAAGAGGCTGGCCACAGTGGCATACATACCGAGTTGCAGGGCAGCCAGCCCCGCTGGTGGGCCGGACCCGGTCGCAGCCGCGACCCCTGCGACCTTGGTATGTACTCCACTGGATCCAAGGTTTTTGAACAATCAAACATTAATTATTATTATTTTATTATTTATATAGCGACATCACATTCCGTAGCGCTGTACATAAATAAGTGGATACACCACTCCACCTCTTGTATGGCTTCCATAAGTGGAGAGGGCATGAAATATGGTATTCAAGAGAAGTCTCCCAGCCCCAAATAACATATGCCACATCCCACAATTCCTGGAAGTGGCAGTATGCATTATTGATGTAGTGGTTATGGTGCAAGGAGTGCTTTCCTCCCATGTTACCCTCACATTTTCTGTCAAACTGTTTTTTAACGAATGTATAAAATTGAAGCTCTAGCATCCATGGCATTGTTTACCCATCTAACCCCACTTGTACCTTTTTCTATCTTATTCCACCTCCTCTACCTTTCTTCTTACCGGTATCCCATGCTGTTCCTGCCTTCACAGCACACTTCCCCCTGCTTCTCGCACTGTGCTTGCTCTGTGTGGAGGGGGTGGGTTTATGACATCACATCCAATCCCTCTCGCAAAGAGCACTGAGGACAGGAACTGGAAGCCTTGCTGGTGGGATTGGTTCCTGCCAGGGTGCCTCTGGCAGGAAGGCACATTGTGCGATCGCACAGCTCGCACACCCCTAAGGCTGGCCCAATTAAGCTGTAGTTGTTCTGGTGACTATAGTGTCCTTTTAAATATGACCTCACCCACAGATCGAAGCTAAGCCAAAAGATGGAGCTAAAAGAGTTATTTACTTATGAGTATGTATTAAAAACTAATACAGAGAGACTATGATACATATATCCTTGTAATTAAAATGAAAAAGTATGGGGGCATGAGCTGAAATCAGAGACATGTGTTAATGTCTGGGTTTACATCTATAACACATAACATCCACATGCACTCCTTCACCCACCTACTGGAACATGAAAACTATCCAGCCAGTTTCATAAAGTCTTGCCCTCAGTCACCTGGACATCTTTATACCTTACATCTAGTTAACCTATCTACAGTTCATGTTTTTTTTCAGTTGCATACACAGAGGTTATGCACAGGTTGATTCAGTAGTATATGTCATTTGTTATTGTCTATCTACCAAGTACTCTTGTGAGGAAACCTTGGCTGCTCTCAACACTAGATATTAAAATAAAAGAAAGCCAATATTCTTTAAATGGGCTTAACATTAAAGGAACACTATAGGGTCAGAAACAAAAACATATATTCCTGACCCTATATTGGTAAAAATACTATCTGACCCTCTTTTGCCCCCCACCCCCTAAATATAATACAATCTTACCTTTATTCCAGTCTGCTGCTGCTGGCTCTGCCCCTGATATGCCTCCTTGGCTGACATCACCAGAAGTGCTTTTCCCAGCTAATCACAATGCTTTCCTCTTGTTAGAAAGGTGATTTACTTACCTTTTTTTCCAGTGCCATGTGGGGCTCCTCGCGTCTGGCCCACTGATCTGCCTCCTTCGTTGACGTCATCAGGATTGATGCGATAGGAAAACATTGGATTGGCTGAGATTTTCAATTCTGATGATCTCAGCCAAAGCGGCAGCCAGGGTGGAGCCAACCCAACCCTGACCAATCAGCATATCCTCATAGAGATGCATTGCATCAATGAATCTCTACGAGGACAGTTCAGTATCTCCATGCACACGAAATTTGCCCTAGGAAGCACCTCTAGTGGCTGTCAGAAGAGTGGCCACTATAGGTTTCCGTAGGCTGTAATGTAAACACTGCCTTTTCTCTGAAAAGATAGTGTTTACTGCAAAAAGCCGCCAGGGACTTACTATGCTCACCAGAACAACTACAATAAGCTGTAGTTGTTCTGGTGACTAGTATAGTTTCCTTTTAAGCTGTGAGTTATACGACATACTTTAACACAGGTATCTTCTGAGCTCTTTCCCCAGGTATGTATTTTAATTGTAGTTTGTTGACAGATAATCTGAAAGATTGCAGAGTGTTTATTTTTTCAGAACTGGCAAACCCATATCAGTGTTCCCTTGAGAAGAAGTATTTTTTTTTTAAGAGTTATTTTGCAATTGCTAGCATTTATTGTCAAGTTGAGCTGAGCAGACACAAATGGAATGTTTATATAATTTAAACATATAGCTGGACTGCTGCTGTGCTCTAGTGTACATTATAATCCATAGAATATTTGATAAAAAAAAAAAAATAACAAGATTTCAAGGTGACTGTTTTGACACCACTGAATGATGCCACAGCAAGTTCAAGACGCAATTATATGCACAAAAATGAATTTCAGATATTAACTGACACATGAAGTTTGCCTAGTTTAACCCTATGACTACTAGCACTAGGTTACAAATGGGCGAGAAACATTGTCTGTCATTAATTCATTACTACAGTTATTTATTGTGTTATTTGTCATGACATATTTTGGATTTTGCTCACTTCATGGTGACCACAAGTACCAAAATAAAGACGACTCTGCTATTACTTTTATTTATTTATTTATTTATTTATGTATATTGTCCAGCATTCCCTCTGCACAACTTGGTAATTGTTGGGTGCTTGCAAATTTGATTAATGTTTAATTAAAGGGACATACCAAGCACTATTGTTGCAGTGTAAGCATGCAGAAGCCAAACACAGAAATATTGGACACAGGTCTTCAGGAAGTAACAGGCCTTTATTCACATTACCGATCGGGTCTCAGATGAACTCCTGTTCCAACATTCTGAGAGCCCAACACATAGTGTACATTCCTTATATAGCACTATAACTCCTCCCATTAATAGCTACACCCACATATACCTTTAACCAATCAATGAGCAGAATATAGACTTGTACATCTAGTCAAACCACATGGCCCATCCAAGACAAAAGGAAATAAGTGCAATTTCAGTTCCTGCATTCCTGCACATGCTCAGTACACTGATGACAGTATCCTAGCTACATGTAGCTAACCAACTGACACAACATACACATATGCCACATGGAGATTTTGGCCTACTAAATTTTGACCATGCTGGAATCCCATCACACTATAACCACCAAGGTGTGCAGGGAGTGTCTCATTGACTGCAGGCCTTAGCTCAGGTACACTAATGGAAGCTTCTAGCTGGTGGACCCCAGGTAATAAGTCAAATTGTAAGCAATCAGTTTGACTACTTACACTGGGGGAGCACCAGGGCACTCCTGATACCATAACCACTACAGTGCTCTATAGTGGTCATGGAGCTTGGAGTGTTCCTCATACGCTGAGTGTCTCTATGAGAGGAGGTTCATGGAAAAAGTCAACTTCTGAGTGTTTGTGAGTGCAAGGAGTAATATACTGCATATGAGTGCAAAAGCAGTGCAAGCGTTGCTTATTGTGCCTGTATAGAACATTCTGTTGTGTGTATGTACATGCACAGATAATTCTGTTGAGTGTGTGTACATGTCCAGAGCATTCTATTAAGTGTTTGTGCATGTGCAGCACATTCTATTAAGTGGCTGTTCATGCGCAAATTATAGTCTTGCGTGTTTGAACATTTAGTTGAGTGTGTATGAATGTTCAAAGCATTTCGTTGAGTGTTCTTTCATGTACCAATTCTTCTAGTGAGTGTTTGTAAATTCCAGGAGCATTAGTGTACAGTACAGGTTATTTCTACTGGATCCAAGACATGTTTTCGTCAAGCATTGGTGACATCATGGGCGTGCAGGATAACTAGGAAAGCCAGCAGAAAGGAATACCACACCTGGATGCAAGAAGTACTCTGTGTCCTACTTATTGGAAACCACTTGGTACTTCTTGATATTAGCAAAATGTAGTCCTCCGGCTTCCACATGTGTGATATTACATTCTACCAGCAACTCTCTCATAAATACTGCCTAATTTTAATGCCCCATCTTTTGTTCTTCCAACAGCTTACACTCGCAGTTAAATGTGTGATTTTGAAATCCAGTTGTTGGCAGAGGAAACAGTATTTTTGTATTTACTAAAGCAAGCCTATGACTCATATCAGTCAGACAATCTGTAAATAATGCAAATACCTGCCCTTAGAAAGAGACACGCAGGTTCCCTGACTTGGCCCTGCACATAAAATGGTACTGCAATGAAACTTTTCCATTTCCATAGCCGTTGTTTCTGACTCGAAGCACATGGATACATTACTTTAGCAGGGCTCTTCACTTTTTTCATCTCCATGTGACATTATGACACTGCTGTAGCGATGTTCAGTGAGATATTAGCGAGTGTGGTTGGCATTAACAAGGCATGGCTGTGTCCCAAGCAAGCTTATTAGTGGGCTTTCTACTGCTGCTTTCATCCTTATATATTCATTTGCATTCTGTTGTTCATGGGACTTTATCTCTGACAGCGTATATCTCTGTGTTCTTTTGCAGTTCTAATTTGTACATCTGTACGTGTGTGCCTCTGATTAGTGTATAATGACCGTGTGAGTCTCTGAGAGTTTGTGCATGTTTGTATGTGCATCCAAGTGTTTATTTATTTATGTACGTGAGTGTATGAGCATACTTGAATGAGTGCTGTATGTGTGTCTCTATATGCTATTGTTTATGTATTTATTTATTTTTAATTGAATTTAACAGCACTTGATAAATGATATTGCATTTTCTATCTGAAATGTGTTATAGGAGTTAGAGACTAACAACAACATTTGAATGTTAGTCCTTTCTTAAAATTGATCACCTAGTTTTGTGTGCTGATATTGGCACAATGGCTTAAAAAGGGGCTGACATGCTGCAATCCAGCCCTGATATCAGAAACTTGAAGGGACTTAGTGAACCAAATGGTAGTTAATAAAATGGAGTCAGAAATGGGGCAGGAAACCACAAGAGGGACCTAAGTAGGGGAACCACAAACAAGCCATGGAGCCACAATAAAATCTATAGCGGACTGGTTACAAATAGGACATGTGACCACAATATGGATAGAGTGGAATCAATCATAAGACCGAGTACCACAATTAGGACTGGCAAGTCAAATAGTAGCAGTGGACCACAAGAGAGAAAAAATAAGTCCTTGCTAAGAGTAGCAAAATAAAGAAGAATCTATATTCCCTTTAAAGGACCACTATAGGCACCCAGACCACTTCAGCTCAATAAAGTGGTCTGGGTGCCAGGTCCATCTAGTGTTAACCCTGCCACTGTAAACATAGAGAAACTGCTATGTTTACACTAGGGTTAATCCAGCCTCTAGTGGCTGTCTCACTGAGAGGCGCTTCCACGCCTCTCACTGTGAAAATCACATTGAGAAGATGCTGACGTCCATAGGAAAGCATTGTGAAATGCTTTCCTATGGACTGTTTGAATTAGCGCGGCTCTTGCAGCGCAGGCGCATTCGGCGCTGACGTCGGCAGAGGGAGGAGAGTTCCCCAGCGCCGAGGGAGAAAGGTAAGTGTTTAACCCCTCCAGCCCAGCGGGGGTGGGACCTTGAGGGTGGGGGGGACGGGGACCTAAAGACTTATAATGCACCATAGTGGTCCTTTAAATTTTATAAAAGTAGTGTGTTTGGAAGGGACAAGGTAACTAGATTTGCAGTAAATGTCTGGGACCTGAAGGAGACCTATTGTTATGCTTACTCTCTGAATCATAACCACAAATTCAAAGAAAGTGTTGTGGCAAAATGTCTAGATGCTCAAGAGTTCACTTTTACCAGAATTTTAATATGGAAAGGAACAGAAAACACACATTCTCTTAATTGTTGTCTGCGACACACCCTCTTTACTAACAAAGTCCTAGCTTAACATGAAAAACATATGGAGCTTAGTCATAAACAGTTTTTTTTTAATAAATATTGTTTCATTTGTCATGTGACCTTATCTCATGCTCTGAGGAAAACTAGCAAACTCGATAAAGCTTTTGTTTCATATTGACATAACAGGGTAGGTCTAAGTTTGTTTGTAAGCCACTTAGGGGATATGTATGTGCTGTTCTTTGTCTTTGCAAAAGAAAAAAAAATATGAGTAATTATTAAACATCTCCGCCGCCATTTCAATAGTTGTTTACATCAAGAAAGGTTTACGCTCCAGAGAACACAAGATTACAGCTGATAATTAGAGCATTTCAGCACAATTCTGCGAACGATCAATACTTTTGTAAATTAAATGGTTTTCTTTCAGGAAGGTGAAATGTCAAACACAGCGTTTCCCTACATCGGAGGTTTGGTTTAATATTTTCCTAACTGATAAGTTTTTTTTTTCCTTTTTTTTCTTTCAAAAAAAGAAAAAAAAATACAAAGCCCCATTAACAAAACACATTGAAACATTTCTTAGGCCTAGTCAGGCATTTCGTGCATTGAAAAGAAGGTGATGGGATGTCTTTTTTAGTCATTCATATCTAATAACTTTTAATCTGAAGGTTAAGTAGTCAGATCTAAACTAAGAGATGATAATATCCATTTAATGCTCACTGAAGGGCACAGCATACATTTTTCTACTGGAAGGAAAATTATGCGTAAAATGTCATTTTCCTTTTAAAATAAAGAAGGTGCAGGTAAAAAGAACAAAAGGAAATACTTGCAGTACTGTGTATTGTTTTTTTAGGTATAGCTTGGCCATCGTATTATAATACATCCATACAGTGTGAGCATAGGAGAATTATAAAGTAAAAGGTCAAAGGGACACTCCGCGATGGGGTTCACTCTTCTTTTGGTTAATGCATTATGAAGATGATGTGTTACAATTATTTATATAGCGCCAACATATTCTGCAGCGCTGTACAACAGTTAAACAAGATAAACATCTAATTCTAACAAAGCATGATTGACATACTGGAACTGTAGGTGAGGAGTGCCCTGCCCAAACAAGCTTACCAAAAAAAATCACGCAAATAAATACATACAGTTTAAAACATATAGGCATTAGGAATTGCCTGACTTTTCTCAGCTAATTTAGGTCCTCTCATTGTTTTCAGTTCCCTCCAAAAATAACTGGTAATCAAATAATCGAGCTGCATGTCATGACACTATGGGTGCTGGTATATTGGTGAAGTTGAAGTACCTGATCGCTTATTACCAGATAAATCCAGGTATAAGCAAAGTATTATCGACATGAACACTTTAAAATACTGTATTGTTCCCATCAATGTTGTATTGTGGCAGTGCCACGTGTTGCTTAGCACTGACATATACTCAGTAATTCAAGAATAATTTATCTAGCACACCTTGCTTGTGGAATCGACACTACAGTTATTAAAATCCCACAAAAAAAGGCAAATGACATTTGAAGCCCCACAGAGATATTTTTGACACCCCATGGCAAAACCACCCCAGGGATTGCCCCCCCCCCATATTAGGAATTTTAACAAAAGATTATTCCATTTCTTAGATCATGTTAGATCAACTATTTTTTTTTTGTTAGATCTACTCAAAACATGTAATATTAACAATCTTTTTCAGAGGGGGGGGGCTAACCCGTAGTAACTCCGCAATACACATCTAACAAATGGAATTATCGTTTGGTAAAATTCTTAATATGGGGGGCTAACCCAGGGTTGGTCATGGCAAATTCTTCCCTTGTCTCATCTCCACATCCTGTTTTCCAGCAAAAAGACTTGACATAAGTGAGGAAGTGATGGAATACACACAGCGGTTTGTATATGCACAAAGGGGTATGTTCAGATATGCAGATAGATTCTTGGGATTGTAGCCACCCACCCTAATATTTCTAAACAAGTGTCCATCTTTTAAAAATTGTGTAAAAGATATTATTAAAGACATCTACATTGAGCCAGGAAATGTCTAGGCTGCTAGAACACATATAATGAGGACAGTTTTAAACCTTGTCAACTACAGACCAACAGAATTGAACACAAAATGAGTTTTGAATAATGTATGCATTGAACAAATAAAAAAAAAGAATGAGACATTGAATATGATAAAATTACATTGGGAAGAACGGATATCACAATTTTTTCGAGTTGAGTGACACGGGACCATATAACTACATACCGAAGAAAAAGGTGGAGCCTTGGCCAATGAGAAGAAATATCACCCGGCAACTTGGTCTTAGCTTTTATTTTCAGTAGATCTCTAGTTCCCTTATTTTGGTGCATTGTGGTTACAATTATACCAAACATTATTCCCCTTCCATGAAGACACATGTAAAATGTCTCTGTTTTATTTTTCTTATGACTGGTATTGCCTTATTGCCTGACCCCTTCTCTAATCAACTACTGCAACATCTCACTAACTCAGTTTTCTCCAGGCTTTTCCATCTAACGAAATTAAAATACAAAAAAAAAAAAAAAATCACTTTATTATTTGTCTTGGATACGTGACCTCTTTTGTCACGTTTCTGCTTTTTCTTCTGTTTGTTTGTCTACCCTCCGCTCAGATACTTTCCAATGACATCATTTAGTAGCGTGCTGAGTTCAGAATGAGCACTTTATTAAAAACGTGTTTGAAATCAGACTGTGTTTTAAAACATCCTAAACTTGAAATGTGCGTGAAATTAAGTACATGTTAAATTCTCTGTAGAGAGCTGAATAGAATGTTCCATCTAACAGCTGTTTTAACAGGTGAGGGGAGGAGGCATCCATTTTAAAATTGTGTCAAGGAGGGATACAGTTGTTTACCTTTGAACTGAACCAATATACAATTTTGGAGAGACATATGGGCGTATTTACTAAACCGAGAAATGCCTTGGGAAATAAACATTTTACACCAATATAATTGGATTGGAAAACAGTTTAATTGAAGAATTTTTCTCATTTAGCTATATTGGTCAAAAAGTAAATACATCATCCAAGTTGTAATAGAATAAAAGAGTTCTGTTCTACAAAGTGGTGCAAACTTAAAAGGGTAGGTGTTACCTATGTAATGTGCCTCTTGGTTTTTATGGTTCCATGGCGGTTGCTCCAGTTTTATAACTTTATACCACTTTTTAGAACAGGACACTTTGATAAATCCCCCGTCATTGAGTCTCTATTGCCTCGTTTTCACTGAGCAGTATGGTTTGGGTCGGAAGGATTAGAATGGTCCAGCCTATTCAGGTGAGCATTTCCATTGCAAGTCGGAACGCATGGGGGCATGCAGGGTTTAGACCAAATGCCTAGCGTGTCACTTGTCGTGAGCATTGGCATTTTCCTATCCGCCAATCAATAGATTGTATAGTGTGACGCCAGTAGCTCCATCCTACCCGTACTGTACCATTTCCTATGGACCTACATCTGAAAGGGGCCCAGGAATGGTTTGGTTCGGTTGTATGGGCCACTTTCATAATGGAAATACTCAAAATAGCTTACCGCTCAGTAGAAACGGGGCATTACTGTACACCTTTATGAAAGAAAACCAACACAAAACAGAATAAGCACCATAAGGTCAACCTGCATTTTTTTGTTTCAGACAATGGACACATTTTAACTACAATGCAAGTATAATTGCAGAATTGTGCTTAAAGGGATACTATAGTGCCAGGAGTACAAAGCTGTATTCCTGGCGCTATCACTCGCCCTGCCTCCCCTCTCTCTCTCTGCACCTTCATTCTCCACATTAAATAAAGGGTTAAAGGATCACTATAGTGTCAGGAAAACAAATCGGTTTTCCTGACACTATAGTACCCTGAGGGTTCCCCCACCCTCAGGGTCCCCCTCCCGTGGTGCTGAAGGGCTTAAAACCCCTTCAGTTACTCACCTTCTTCCACCGCCGGGCTCCCTTACCTCTCCTCCCCCGCCGACGTCAGCTCCCCCGCCTGACGTCAGCAGAGCGGAATGCGCATATGCAGCAGTGCTGCACGCACATTCAAAGTGTCCATAGGAAAGCATTTCTCAATGCTTTCCTATGGACACTCTGCGTGATGGAGGCATAATACGCCTCCAGCGTCGCAGATGCACCTCTAGTGGCTGTCCCCAAATGTAAACATAGCAGTTTCTCCAAAACTGCCATGTTTGCATCTGAAGGGTTAACCCTAGAGGGACCTGGCACCCAGACCACTTCATTGAGCTGAAGTGGTCTGGGTGACTATAGTGTCCCTTTAAGAACCTTTTACTTACCTTATCCCAGTGCCGATGTCCCTCAGCACTGGGTCAACGCTCTGAGTCGAGCAGGCACTAATGCTCATGCATGGCAAATGTTGCGCGTGCATTAGACCACTCCATATGAAAGCAGTGAATCAATGTATTCCTATGCAAAAAATCTGATGCTGGATGTCCTCATGCAGGGCATCAGGTACCGGACCACTGGAGGCACTTAGTGCTGCAATGTAAACATTGCAGTTTCTTTGAAATTGCAATGTTTTCATTGCAGCACTAAGTGCAAAAGGGACACTGCACCCAGACCACTTCAGTGAGCTGTCTTTAGTGTCCCTTTAAGCAAACAATCACAAAATACTAACACTAAACCATTGGATGCTACTATATATTTAAGTGCACATATTAGATTTTTATATTTTATTAAACATGCATTTTTATTTATTTCACTGGCTCTTGTATGCAGGAAGTATCCAAAAAGGAAATATTTTCAAATAGAAAATACTAACTAATCCAGAAACCTATTGGATTTGTGTGTGTGTGTGTGTGTGTGTGTGTGTGTGTAATTACAACTTAAACAAACAGTTACAAAAAATAAATACATCTCAAAAATGGCAATGTATACAATGTATAGACAGTCACACAATGTATAGACAGAAGTTTGGGAGAATTTTAGCTCCTTTAGTACCATGTTTTACTTATTTGCACGACAGGTATACTGTTATGGTCCCCTGTATGCTTTTCACTATTAAAGACAATCTGTTGTACTGTTCTGTCAAATATATATGTAATTTGAAAAAAAAAAAAATACAGAAAATCCAACAGGTTTCTCCAAATGAATTATTTAATGCATTATATTAGTTGTTCAAACACAAGAGACACCATTTACCACGTATGTATATATGTATATATAAGTATACATATATAACATATATTGTTAATATTATTATTATTATACCACAGTTAGTTTCAATCTTTTCTGTGGCCGTATAAGATCCACAAAAAAACATTCCAGAGAGTCCAAGCACACTCTGTTTTACCTGCAGTCCACTGACACAAAATCTCAGTGACAACAGGGGTTTCTAACACTACTTTGTGACAGCTCAGTAAAACGTGCACCAACAATGTGTGTATGTAGTTACATGAGATGAGAGTAGCTTACCATGACTAATAAGATTCTTTGGTGTTAAACCATAGTAGTAAAATTAGGTTGTTTAAATAAATGGTACCATTATTTTGGAAACTTGTCTTTTAGCTTGTTCCTTGTTATTTTAATCATCTAATACTGGTTTGGGTGTAATGTTCTGCAGCATTTAAAGTATCCAGTAAGCAATAGGTATAACAAATGGGTATTATAGTATCTCAGATAGGTAGGTAGGTAGGTAGATAGATAGATAGATAGATAGATAGAATACCCCTACGGGGTCATCATGTCTGTACCATAGGTGTACTAAGGCAAGAATATCCCAACACGCAAACCTAGGGCAAGGAGTATACTAGGCTTAATTAAGAAAACATACTACCTGTCCTTAGAGTGTAGAGTACAGAGCAAAGACAGACTAAACATAAACAGGGACAAGCAGAGGTAAAGGAAAAACTAGTAAACAGGGCCAAGGTCTTGGATTCCAGAGATCAGGGTACTTAATAAAGCCAGAACCAAAAAAAGTACACCAGTCTAAATAATGCACTCTTGCGAGGAGACCAGGGCAAAGACAAGATAGCATTGTAGCCTTAAAGAATCCCTGAACTGGTTTCATTAGCTTGCGTAATTTGTGATTTTCATGTTAAAATGTGTTCAGGTAGTGATGGTGGGTGATTAAGCAAAAAAAAAAACAGCCAGTGTTGCAGTTCATTCCAAAAAATATTAGTCAGGGCTCACTTGATTTCTTCTACACAGATCACAATAAACCATTTCAATATGGACCTCTCTTTGTGCACAGCAGCATTATCATGTTGAAACATAAAGGGGCCTTCCCCAAGTCTTGACGGGATGTGAGGTCATATCTAGGAGTCCTCTGACAGTTGTAAGCAGAATGTATGAGAACAAGCCAAAAAGAGGTCTGTGCTGCAGGGAGCACTTAGTATCTGGTGTTTCTGCTAGGCGATCGTATAATAAAAAGTTGGGTCATAATTGGTACAGAAGGTCCATGAATTTGGGCATATCTCTTATCCCTGTTGTTTTATGCACTTGGACTATAATGTACATGCTTGTGTCTGGGTGTAGGACTACAATTTAACAATAACTGCATCTTTTCTAGGTTTAATCTTTTCTGTCCAATGATTTTCCATTCCCTAACTAGTGCCTAACTTCATGTGGAAACCGGTGGAAATAAAATAGCAAACAGCCAAATCAGCATATAATGTCAAAATCTAGCTATTATCCATCACCCTACGTAGACATTGTTGCAGTGTAATCTGTGACTTCTGCTCTGTATTATCTCAACTGTGAATGCATGACTAGGTGAGCTTAGTTGTTCATCTACAAAGTTTCACTACATCAAATGCGTACCTAGCTAAGGTGCCCAATATCTCAGGTCAAACACCAAACCTTGATGCCACACCAAATGTTGATAAATATAGGAAAATGCTTACTAACCCCTTAAGTAATCCCAGAATGGAGAACATTACACTCTCATATAAGATCCAGGTCCAGAGCCAGGGTTGGATAAGCCCAATTTAGTAGATATGCATAAAAAAGGTCCAGGCACTCAGAATCTTCAGTAAAGCAGATTTTATTGGTACAGAACACACAACATTTCGACCTACACAGAGGCTTTTGTCAGGTATTATTAACCCCTTAAGGACAGAGGCAATTGTCCAAGTTCTGAACCAAAACAAAACCTGGAATTTGCATTACGTGTTTGTTCCACTGATTTTAAGGGCATCCTTACATATTATATATTGTTTTTTAAATGACACAAATGGCTTTATTTTAATATCCTACATGTATACCAAACATGTCATTAAGTATGAATTCATTGTTACAAATGGAAAATTAAAACAAAAATTTTCACACCTTTACGAATTATATTTACATCAACTGCAACTAAAGAAAAATAACTTAAAATAGATTCACATATCAATCCCGATAGTTAAATGCCTACACTAACTCTAACTCTATCCATAACCTTATACTTTCCCTAACCTTAATACTGCATTTAGCCTAGCCCAGCCATAGCCCTTAACTTACCCTAACACTAACCCAACCCTAACACTACCCATAATCCTAAGGAAACCCCTCTGCTCATACCAGTAGAGGGCTACCAAAGCTAAAAAGATAAGAAAGACTGTCATCCTGTAGACTTTTGCTGCATTACAGGTAGATCTCCTTGTAATGTTGCTGCCTGGCATTCCTAATCTGCTGATCAAACTGTGATTGGTGCTTGGCAGCTGACAATGACCACCACCAATCACAGTCGGCATGCCCTGTCAATCTCCCTTTGTGTACTGGCAGGCTCACAATCACTGCGATTATGATTTCACTTTGAGCATTGCATACAGCTCATTTGCCAGTCTGTGTTTCCCTGGTGGTTGCAGGAATTTAACTTTGCTCACACTAGCCTTTCAAACAGGGGATTTAAATCCCTATTTAAAGAGCTGTATGTAGCTCTCACATTGAGCGCTGCATGCAGCTCATCTGTCAGTCTGCGACCACTAAAGATGACAGAGGGGAACCCCAGGTATTGATTGATTCCTGGGTCTCCCTGGTGAGCACAGGGATTTAACCCTGCTCATACCAAAATTGCAAAATGTCTTATGCTGTTCTAATGGAATTGAGGCCCACTCTGTGGAGGACAGCTTGGAACATCTTAACATCATTAAGGGTTTAAAAATAATTTATTTACATAAATATGAATGCATTTCTATTTACCAAAGACCCACAGAGCTAAGGTGAAATGGCACCAATCCACATCTGAACCACGTCTCTCTGTAACGTCCATATGGAGGGCCAAAACATCATGTTTTTTTTTAATATGAATAAAATAGCACTGTTTGGTGACATTTCAAATGAAGCAACACTGTAAACACCATAAATGCTTAGGTTTAATGTTGTAGATATGGTAAAGGGTAGCTTTGGGTGCTATCCCTCAGTTTTTGTCTAACCAATTTCAAGTGGTTTGCCAAAAACGTGGTCTTTGTGATTCCACAACCATCGAAGGATAATGTGGAAGTGAAACTTGATTTGTAAACCTCCACATTTTTTCACTACCAACAGAAGAGCTTGGCTTTGGGTAGCAGATATGCCTTGGTTTTTGTCAAGCCGATAGAGGTCAATTTGGCAAAAATGAGGTTATAGAGCTTAGAGTGTCTGCTTAAATCTTGTTCACGCTTAATTCATATCTGGATCTTTACTTAACAAACTATACTGTCTAGTAGACGGAAAACCATAAAGGAAGACAGACAGAACAATAGTCAGATAGACAGACAGACGGCACAGTAACAGTGTAAGGGTTTAACAAAAATAGGTATTCCATGCAAAGACAGACTGTTACCCAGTACAAGATTTTATCTCCACAGGCGCTGAAAAATACTCCGGGAACGCAGTGTTTTATAGGCGAGTTAAAAGCATAGCATTTTGTGTTTGACAAGTTTTTCGTTTTTATTGCCATTGTGTTTAGGTACACAGAGCATGAAGATTTAAACTGTAAACTTTCTCCAGGTGCCTGTAACAGCTGTCACCGACTGCCGGAGAACGAGAGAGCTTTGTTTATTTTCCAAGGGATGGTATGCCTGGATCCCTCTGCCAGGCCAAGTCCCGCTATATTCATTTTTTTCAGCTTTCGCAATTAGTAACCAGGTTCTTTAGATGTCTGCAAGTTATTTTGTCTTTTATTTGATTTTTTTTTTTTTAAATCTTAAAGCAGTAGAGGAAAAATTAAAAAAATAGAAAATTTTTTTGGTGTTCTTTGCAATGTTTTAGCCTCACCATAGTTATTAATACACTATTTTGTTTAAATGGTCTCCTGCTGGGACCCCTAAAAATGTATTCTACCGCTACTCATTTTCCTCATGATTATACTGATTAAGTAATATTATGCAGGCATAAAAAAGATTAATGGCTAAATTCTAAAGATTGATATCAAAATGGCTGCTATATGGGAGAAGCTAAAATATCTGTTTCCAAGACATCAGAAAGTAATTATATCAGTTTACCTGTAAACGCTGCGGAATAAGCTGACGCTATATAAATACCTATTATAATAATAAAAGAGCAACTATTGCAAGAAGTTTAGCTTTTCAGTTTACCTTCCCTCCCACCCCCCCACATGTACTTAAAAGCATGGCCAACTATATTTGGGTTATAGGAAAATGTTCACTAAATTCATATTTTTAGTAGTCGTCCTTATCTGATTCTAAAGAATATTTTTATACCTTTGATTGTTTGTAGTTTGATTGACTTTATTAAATATTTTTTTTCCTAAGGAAGTTATTATTTGAATCATAAAACTCTAGAATAGACCATTCCGGACTGATGTTGGTGATGAAGACGTTTTGGTTAAGCTGAATTAAAACAACAGTTAGTGGAAATACGGGCAACATGTATTTGAAATCTCCCTTGGTTTAAGAACTTACACATGCTGCCTTCTTGATCAATACCTCACATACAAGTGTCCAAGAGAAGGGAAAAAAACAAACACATTTGACTTAAACATCTAGCCATTATTAAAGGGACTCTGTAAGCACCCAGATCAGTTCATCTCAATGAAGTGGTCTGGGTGCCACAGCTCTCTGCAACTAAAAACATTGCCATTCTGCAAGAACGGCAAAGAATTCATTGCACGGTTTAATTGCCTCTAGTGGCTGACTCTCTGACAGCCACTCAAGGCACTTCTGTAGAAATAGCTAAGTAAAACTAAGCTATTTCTGTCAGATGGTCTCATAGTGACCATCCGCAATTAGCAGAGTCCAGCGCATCGAGGGCTGAATGGAAAGTAAAATACAAACTTCTAACCCTTGCAAGGCAGCGGGGACATTACTACAGTAAACTAGAGAAACATGTTTGTATTCCTAACGTTATTGTTTTCCTTTTAATAAGAGTTTAGAGCATTGTGAAATAAATGAAATAACTGTCTTTAAAGATTATGATTTTTGAACTCTGCCTAAAACAAGCCCCCTTTTGCTTTGACCTGACTCATCTTCGAGGTGTGACCTTACCACAAAGTTCACTAGTGGTTCTCTTTCAAGAAAATACATCTGCATCAATTGCCGCGGAACTTCCCACCAGATCATTTAACCGAGTGAAATGCCCACTGCCAATTTAAAAATTACAGATTAGTTTCAGAATAATTACATATGTATTATGTGTTTAACTGCTTAAGGGGCTGCTTTCATTGCCATTTGTGTGGTGTTTAAAAGTGAATGACAAGTTAGTTAAAGTGTAAATTTCCTTTTTAACAAGGACGGGAGTGGAAGACCCATTGAAGGGCTTCTGTTACAAGTCTTTAATATGATTGTGCTAGTGAAAGTTAGTGGGGGAAGTCGATTGCTCTGGCAGATATGACAATTTCTGATCTGTGGGATGTGGTCAATGTTTTGTGGATCAGTGATTTGTCTGGTAATTGAACTTCCTGTGAGAGGCTGATTTGGAAGATCCTCCAGCCATTGCTAGCTCTCGACTAACTGACTTATTGTACGAGCAATGACCTTGCCACCTAACACCCAAGAATATTAACATTACAATTAAACAAGGTAATGTTTTTGAAAAGGGAACAGTCCATTTTTGAGCCAGTGACTTCCCTTTTGACTCATTTCAGTAAACTCACATGCAACCAGCAGAGATAAAACAGGGCAACAATTTTTTTTTTTTAAATAATAAATATATAATTACTTTGGGCAATCCTAAATTACATGGATTTAGGATTGGCAAATGACTACTGAACACCTAATAGGAGACAGGTGTGCATGAAGCAAGTGTGAGGCCATCTTTAAACAAGGCACCAGAGGAGAACCATTTCAGAAGTCAGGGTGTGAGTCTGAGAAATTAGGTCAAAGGTAATGTCGTGATTAGGAATCCAAGGCATCAGATGACAGGAAGACCAGAGTTAAAATAAGCAAGGGTCCAGAACAAAATGTTAATAGTGGGATTATGGGTTCAAGAACACTTGAGATTGAATAGGGCTTTCACAGGCCTTATAAAGGATATAACATACACTGGACTGACCTTAAAGAATTACTATAACCCTTTTTCACAATGTTTTTCTTTTTTTTTAACCTTATAATGCCCTATTGGACACTACTAGCTATGTCCACCCCACTTATTTTATGAAACAAAAACATTAAATAATAAATAACTTGCTTTGAATCCAGCTTCGGGCAACGTTCTCCTTGCTGGCTTCCACCCCCAGTCTGTCATGGCACTGTGTCACTCCAAGGTTCAATCAAATGCTCCTCATAGAGACACATTTGATTGGACCTTTTCCCCATGCTCACAGTGTATGCTCGCATTTTGAGGCAGTTAGAGACAGTAAGAGGAGGGAATATAAAAATGGCTGTTAGTTGAAAATGCAGGCAGGTGTTAGGGACCGCACCAGGGGCGGGAGGGTACACTGAAGCTTCTCGTTGTAGGTTTGCTCATAGCGCAGTTTGCAAGGGTACAAGCTGATAACGTCTGTCGACAGCACACCATGTGCACTCGTGTCAGATTTGCACAGATTTAACATTGGGCAGCCCTGAACTCTGTTCTGGGCCAGCTAAGTCACATGTGCTAGGGGGTGTAAATAGCAGATTACTCAAGCACAGATTAGGTAAAAAAGAAGAAGGCGTCTTGGAAGTTGGAGCCTTGGAGGAGCCATTTAAACACTGTAATGGAGATAGAGCTGAAGCCTCCAGGGCACCTCAAACATTCACAAATTGATGTGTGATTACGTGAAGATACAGTGCATCCTGACTGTGTATGGGAGCGAAGATAGTGTCACTTAACAATTCAAGGACATTATCTATATATGTCAACTATATAAATATATACTTGTAAGTAAATATGAAAAATTACATGTTCTTTTATTTCATTGCTATTTTGGAGAGGGTTTGCAATTGGGAAGAAAGAGATAGGAAATAAGGGAAAGAAAGAGAGAGAAAGAAAGAAAGAAAAGAAAGAAAGAGAGAAAGAAAGAAGTGAAAACTCATACCCTGATTGCTGTAATAGAGCAATGGCTATGTTAACCTTTACATATTTAATTGTTATTGTATTTTCTCAGCTGTACTTTTCACACATCAGCACATTACTTTGAAAAGAAAGGATTGTTAATTTATCATTTTATTTGGGACTTTCTATTCCTGAACAATCTAAATTTACAGATTTGAATTAAAGAAATCCGCATGCAAGGACAATTGCCTGAAAAAAAAAACTTCTTAGCATGCTGACAGTACAAAAAGAGCTGGAGGGACATAGCAAGCTTTTCTAGTAGTGAAACATTCGTTAGCAGCTACATTGAAACTAAATAATATATTGTTCTACTATTTCCATTGAACTGTAAGTGTTAGCATGTGATCTGCGCTTTTGGACGCTAACCAATCATTTGGATTTGTGAATGGATTCCTGTTAAACTCCTAAATCAAACAATACTTTGATGACAAACAGATCCCGGTAAGCTCAAGTACTTCAGAGTTACCTTAGATCTTGGCCTACTCATGTGCTTATGAGTTACCTTACTTTAGGGAAACGGAAAACAACTAATTAAAGGACAACTATTAAAAGAAAATTAATTCCACAAAAAAAAAACACCTAAAAATAAAACACTTTTTTTTTTCAAATGTGAAGTGTTTTGGCAATGTGTTTATTTTTTAAGAAGAACAAACAAATCATCGATGACAGATGCAGATTCAGATAAACAACATGAGTCCCATTAACACGCTGCCACAGTAATGAACATTTTTTTAACCCCTTAAGGACTGAGCCAAATGTACAGGTTTTGAAAAAAATAAAATAAATGTAAACAAAACTTGGAATTTGCGCTATATGTCTGTTCAACCATAATTCACCTCTTTCATATTAAGTGCACCCACACTTATTATATATCAGTTTGTTCAGGAGAAATATGGCTTTCATTTAACATCAAATATTTAGCTATGAAACATAATTTCATGTGAATAAAATATACAAAAAAAGTGAGAAATTAAGATTTTTTTTTACTTTTTATAGTTCTGCATGACATTTTAACTGTGAGTGTCATAATACTGTTTGCTTGTACTGCAATAAAATACACATATTTGTATTCAGCAATGTCTCACGTGTAAAACAGTACCCCCTATGTACAGGTTTTATGGTGTTTTGGGAAGTTACAGGGTCAAATATAGCATGTTACATTTTCATTTTCTTCACATTGAAATTTGCCAGATTGGTTATGTTGCCTATGAGACCGTATGGTAGCCCAGGAATGAGAATTATCCCCACAATGGCCTACCATTTGCAATAGTAGACAACCCAATATATTGCAAATGGGGTATGTCCAGTCTTTTTTAGTAGCCACTTAGTCACAAACACTGGCCAAAGTTAGCATTAATATTTGTTTGTGTGTGAAAAATGCAAAAAACTAATTTGAACGCCAATTTTGGCCAGTGTTTGTGACTAAGTTATATTTTATTTTACACAGTTTTTAACCTTTATTCAACTTTATTACAGGCAGCAGGGGGGCTACCTGTCATTACAGGGACTACCCCTGCTCAGGGCCAGTTTAGGAGCCCAGTGGGCCTGGTGCTGACAATTATGATGGGCCCTAGTTACAGAATCTTATCGACCAAAAACAATGTATCGACCAAAAAATGTATCTGATGGAGATGGTGCTGGAGGGAAAGAAAACAGCAGATATAAGAAAACACATACCCTGTTTTCATCTTTGAAGTAAATCCATAACCCCTAACAGCAGTATCCAGTGAAGCAGGAAGTCAATGGGCGGGGTAAAAGGGTGTGCCACTGACACAAGTCAGGTAACTTGTCAAAAGGGGCGAACATGCCCAAAAAGGGGGCATGTCTGCCCAAAGAATTGGAAGGCCAGCCTGGCATGAATGCATGTCAGGCTGCCTCCCAATCATGCAAGCTGGCCAACTAAGGGCATACTATGCAGACAGCACCCTAAGCTTGGCATAAATGCGTCTAATGATGCGCTCGCTCAAAACATACCGGCCTTACTAATTTGCATAATTAATTATGTATGGGTGACATCACATGATGTAAATCACAAGGAGTGACATAAGAGAAAATGCTGTAAAATCACCAAAAAACTACTTATAGTTTGATTCTGCTGTATAGATGGATTGCTCCCAGTGTCTCCCTGTCCGCCAGTGTCTCAAGTCTCCCACTGTCTCAGTTTCCCTATGTATCAGTTTCCCCATGTCTCTTAGTGTCCACACGTTGCTCAGTGCCCCCTAGTCTCCCAGTGCCCCCATGACTTAATGTCCCCATGTGTCGATTAACCCAGGTCTCACAGTGTCCCTATGCATCACAGTGTCTCAGTGCCCCATGTCCCCTAGTCTCCCAGTGTTCCCTAGTGTCATGTCCCCAGGTATCACAGTGTCCCTATGTATAACAGTGTCTCATTGCCCCATGTCTCCCACTGTCCTCTTGTGTCTCCATGTTGCCCAGTGTCCCCATGTCTCCCTGTGTCCCCTAGTATTCCCATGTCTATCAGTGTCCCCTAGTGTCTATGTCCCCATGTCTCCCAGGGTCCCCATGTCAATAGGACACTAGGAACACAGAAACATGGGGACACTGTGAGGCATGGAGACATTGGGAGACCTGGGGACACTGACATAAATGTGGACATTGAGATACTTGGGACACTGGGAGACATGTGGACACAGAGACTAGGCACACTGAGACACTAGGGACACTGGGGGACACTGAGACACTTGGAGATACTGAGACACTGGGAGACATGTGGACACTGAGACACTAGGGACACTGGTTGGGACATATGGGGACACTGGGAGACTAGGAGACACTTGAAGACATGGGGACACTGAGACACCAAGGACACTGGCTGGGAGACAAGGGGAATCTGGGCGACATGGGGACACTGTGTCCCTAGTGGCTCAGTGTCCCCATGTCTCCAAGTGTCTCGGTGTCCCCACGTGTCTGCATCATGTCTCCCAATGTCCCTTGGTGTCTCAGTGCCCCCATGTTTCCTTGCAGCCTTTCTCCCCATCCCTCATTTCCCTGAGCTGTAGGCTGTCTCTGCAGGCTGGGAGTTGCTGTCTGGACTCTCTGTAGCTGCTCCCCTGCGGGTCAGTAACTAGAGATTGGCAGGGAGGGATATTCTGGAACTTCTTATGCCTGCCTCTCTCCACACAAAGCAACCCCTACTGGCCAGTGCTGTTATTGCATCGTAATCTCTGTTTGTACTGAGAAAAATACCAGCATTTGTATTGCCAGTATGACTGCAATATCGGCACCAGCCAGGCAGCCTCAAATACTTTTCCAGTAAAATACCAGCCAGGTGTAAACCCTAAGAGCAGTTTGTAAAAATAAAATAAAAAAATACACGTGTTACATTTTTTTTTTTTTTAAATCAGTGGGCCTATTTCATGTGCATGGGCCTGAAGCTGAAGCCCCTATGTTAATCCGGCCCTACCTTTGCTGGCACTGCAATGGGCGGCCCCGCACGCCTGCATTGCACAGTGTATTCACATGGTTACTCCGACCATCAAAACCACTACAAGCAACTCGAATGGGGAAAACTATTACATTGAGGCCCGGGTCCTCATCTGAAGCAGGTTTTGTGACAGGTGGCTTCTGCGGAGCTACTAAAACCTGATGCTGATCCTGCCACTGATTAATGAGTTAGGTATGAGTTACATTCTGTTCATGGAAATTTGCACAGAATTGACATTAGTCTGCCTGAAATTTCAGTTGCGGGCTGGCTGATGACACGCATATGACAGTGTCGGAGGTGGATTTACACCTCCAGCATCAGAGAGGTTAAACTCAGTATGTGCAGCATTCCAAAGCTTTAAAATACTGCACATACAGATTCCAGGCACCATGACCACTTCAAATAATTGAATTAGTCATGGTGACTGAAGTAACCCTTTAAAAGGTTAAACCATGGCACTTACATGCCCGCTGAAAAGTTTTTTCTTTTGTCCCTGGTGCATACTTTGTTGTAACATTTTTCACTCTATCCACGGAAATCACTTTGATTCTGATCTAATGTTGTCTGCAAAGTCTGTAGAGTAAAAGTCAAAACTGAGAGCCCTGGCTTGCTAATGCAAAAGCAGTGTATGCGAAGTCATATCTATTTCTTATTTATAATCTCACATGTACATTCTGGATAATAGATGACAACGTTCATTCAGTCTTTAACTTCAAAGCCGAGCGACGGCATGGATGACAGACCTGGGAGCTGGAACACAAAGGTACTAAACACAAGCGAAAAATGTCTGTTTACTGGATTGCATTTGTTAGCACGCTGTCTTTAGATATTGTTCCCCCGGGAGCGCCGAGAATATGTGCTGCGAGAACGATGATTTAACATCTGAAAATTGTACTTAAAGAGTTCTCTGACTGCTAATAACATGAAGGAGGCTTCTGAGCAGGACCTGGGGACCTGATGTTTTGTATTTATCTGTTGGTCTCCCAGGATTAACCCAGTCACTGCCTGAGGGGACAGTTGCGCCTCGAGAGACTGACGCCTGGAGCTGTAACAGTGTTAAGCGTGCTATAATTGAATGTTTTAAAGTGCAGGTTTACACAATTTCGTTATAAATTGCATTTGCTTCCTTTCCTATCACATATACACACTCTGTTGGGAAAGAAAAAAATAATCATTTTGATATTAAAGTTTAAACGATTTTGATGGGATAAAAAGTTCAGTATATAACCAAGTTCTTAGATAAATCTCTTAAAGGGAAAAGGCTTTTATTTTGCCGTTGTATCTTTAAGAGCTTCCTTGTTTGTTAGCCATAAAGTAAACAGAGTGTGATTATTGTCTTTCGGCGTAAGGCCTTAGAGCTCAGTGATTACATACTAAAACAGAAATGATTAAGAAATGATAAAGCCCAGCAATAACTGATTTGTACTGGGCTATAGAAGTAATAGATTTGCATTGTTGCACCATGTTGACTGTACCTGTTGTATGTAAACATAAGTTGCTTTGAAAATATAAAATTAACTGTGTTTATGAACCACTGAATCAATGACACTATATGCAATATTTACAGTACAGTCAAGTCTTAAAGGGACACTCTAACCATCATAGCCACTGCAATTAGTTGCATAGGTTATAGTGTAAGGAGTATTTTGGTGCAAATCCCAACAATTTTCTCTTATTATCTCAGTGGCATATGTGGGGTTGTGCATTGAGTCTGGAGGGCACCATTTTTTGTCATATCGCCCAAATATGGATTAGCAGAAAATGGTGGGACAGCAACCAACTCTTGCATTATTCTAAGCTTTCATTCCATGGCACCAAGAATTAGTCTTTGATCTTATTTTTTTCACATATAACTTACTAAAATATTGATTATTAATAAAGATAATTATAATAATTATATAAATAGTGTACCTAGATGGATTTTTGGATTTAAGTATACAGCATACTTTGGCTTTACTTAGCACGGTGTTCATTGAGCAGAAGTCCAAAATGGACTGTCATGTAACCCAATGGCTTGGGATGACTGCCTGCAAAACTAAGAATCGGGCATTTCTTCCTTTACTAATGTGCCCCCTGTTGGTGGTGTAGACAATCTGCATCTCCAACAACCCAGATTTTAGACTAATTAGATTTAGTAATCTATAAAGGATGCACTGGATCACAAGAGAGTGCCTCTGGTGTCACAATTCTCTTTGTCTGCTTTCCCATTGGCATGCTGTATTGTAGGCTGTGGACACTGGACTATGACCTCATATCTGATGCCCTCAGTCTGTCATTAACAACTAAAGTGGTCCATTGGGCTGCCAATTTTCAATAAGCATTCCATGCTGGAATAAGGTCTTAAGAGATGTTGTCAAGAAAGACCATTGATCCTAAGGAATTAAAATGCGTATATAAACGTCTTTATTATATTGCTCCATGAAGTAGTAAGCCATGTGTTCTTTGTATATAAGTAAATTGAAAGTGCAATGTGACAATAGATGCCCAGGGTTTTCTTTTGAAAGTAATTCACCCACTTGCTCAGTTTGTTCTTTTGGCAATGTGCATTATATTTATAAACTCTTAAAATAATGTCATTACATAAGTAAACTCATTACTTGCATTTCTGTCCTACATATTAGAGGCCTAAGGATACAGGTACAAGTATAGCATATTCTAATATTTGTCCTCAAACAGAAAAATAAGTAGCCCTAATAAATCCTTTGCTCTATGTCACATCATTCTGTGTGTAATGATGCTTCTCAGAGACAAGGGTTATCTCTGTCTAAGTGGAACAGGGACTTATTAATCTTATGGAAACTAGATCCTCAAAGCACTTGGTTCATCCAAGTATTAGAACAATGTCAGGGCAGGCAGGGATCAGTCCTGGTAAAGGCTTTTAACAAAGGTTGAGGCCAAGAATGTACAATCATGTAAAGGGTCATAGGTACAGAAAATGAGTTGGAATACTTAATCTATTAAGACGAAAATTAATTTCAGAGATAATTTACAAAAGATATTAACATGTTTTTTTTGTGACACAAAATTAATTCTCCCTCTTGCTTGCCTAATTGACATGAGAAATGTAAAAGTGCACACATGTTAAGATAAATTGATGGACAAGAAAATGAAAATGCATGGCAGATTGGTTTAACATTATAAGAGGGGAGGTGTACTTTACCAGATTTGGTGTAGGAAGCAATTAAATAATACAGTCTTCACCTGAACTTGTCATTGCTAAATGAATACTCCAAGCACCATAACCACTACAGTTCTTGAATAATTTGACTTTTTACCTGGTGTCCACCAGGTGATGATCTCTGCCTCCACCAATACTGTAAGTTCAGTTAGCTCTAATAAGACTAGTCCTGCAGCAAGCTGTAGTGGTTATGGTGCTTGGATTGTTATTTTAACACAATCCGTTTTTCATTCTATGTCTGCTATTACAAGACATCCTGGATGGGGTTTTTAAGAATTAATAAATTATCCAACTGTCTTGTGGCAGAACTGTCTAGTGGCAGCCTTCTGTTCATTATGTTGGTAATTGAAAAGAGTTTTTGCAAAGCTTTTTTCTCCAAAGTAAGTTTGATGTTTATCCTTTGCAGTGTTGATCCCCATAACTACCCCTCGGAAATAATTTTAAGAGCAGCTTACTCAGCAGACCATTCAGAAGGCATTTACCCCCGAAAGCATTTTTAATCATCTCAATAAGCTGATGTCAAGTGAACTGTGGCATCCGTTCTCCATCATGGTCTTCACATTTGCTAGGTTTTGATTTAATTAAGCTCTCAGCAAGACTAGAAGTGTGGTGGTGTGTTCCACTCCAGATTGTATTTTTATTTATGATTATTTTTAAAAAATGACACTAGTAGGCATGTTTTAATTTGTGTCTCTCTCTTTGCATTCTTCATCATGATGCCATTCGTAATTACAGTTAAGTAACCAGTGAAGTGTCCCTTGATTGTAACTATTATTTAAACACCAGAACTTCAAAGTGCTGAATATCTCATAACTTTTTTAGAGGGGTTTAAAACTTATTTTCATGCAAACTATAAACAGTGAAAATGGTTGCCTTATGATGGCTCCTAGTCACTACCTGTCTCTCCCATATTCAGCTATCAAAATCAGATTAAAGCAGGAACAACTGTGCTCTCGGGGTCTCCTGCTTGCATATTTGGTGGTCATGACCCCCTAATCCTGCTTTTATAGAAATGCATCTTCAGACTGGTGAACTATGTTACCTCACTGTCTGTTCCTTACTTCCCAGGGACTACAAACTCCAGTTTTTCCCTAATGACATCCCGTATTGGAAACAGAATCTGTAGTGTCATGTATTACTAACTGTTAAACAGCACATAGCATGAAAATGGAACTCAGTAACTATCCCGACCTTTATAATGAATGCTTCAATAGCACTGTCCACGATTGATTAATTTTAATGACACCAAAAAAATGAAAAAAATGGGTAGAGTGGTGTCAGGTTTACTAATTGATCCAGCACGCAGAATTGTATCACACCAAGAACTAAAAGGTAACGTGTTACCGGGCCTTAGATGGCCGGATTTAACGTGACAAAGAATAGTCAGGATACTTGCCGAGGTCAGGGACACGGAATGGGACACAATGATGAGGGAAAGCCAAAAGTCAAGGATACCAGAAATCAGGGAAGTCAGAACAAAGCCAAAGTCAAATACCAAAATATCAAGATCAGGAACGCACTCTCGGATAACCATCAGGCAGAAACCACGACAGGGCAATGAGAGAGTGTAAAACTTAGTTTAAATAAACCTCCTGTTATTCCGATTGGTAGTGACCGACCTTTGACCCCAAAACGTGCGCACGCGAGACGCCACACACACGCCGACGTTGTCATCAACGTGGGCGGTCATGGGGCTATAAAGTGACATAGATCCGCAGCGGCCGGCGTCCCTAGACATGCTGGGTTTATCAGGTATCCGGGCGCATGGTTGCAGATGGCCACAACTATTCCTGTCAGGACGGTAAATACCATCATAATTATTTCTATGTGCGGATGAATCCGTTACAAGTGGGGATCATTCAGTTTTAATGATGTTCACATTTGGTGGCAGCGTTAGTGCTATTCTCACTCTTGGCTGTAAGAAGATCTCATACAGGGTTATTCACCAAAGTTGAATGCAAAGAGAATTTAACATGAATTTCAAATATAATGTCAAAATTGCCAAAATGAAAAAGAAATTGGAAATCAGTTTTGCTTCCAGTTCGAGCACTTTGAATTCTCACTTTAATGGATAACCCCAATAGATATGTCGTTATGAGTTTTCATTAATTACTGCCAATATGCATCATGTACATTTTGAGACGGTATCCACTTGTGTGTGTTAATGTGTTTTAAAGCTTTAACTCACTCATGCCTTCTTTTTTTTCCTGTAAATACACTTGCCACAACAGGACTGTACGAAGCTTACCTTTTTGGTTTGTCTACTCCTTTTTATATTTTCTTATTGAATACTGCTCATGAAAACCTAAAAAAAACTTTTTGGGGTAAAAAGAGCTACCCTCTTTAAAAATAAATAAATAAATAAATAAAAATACTACTTTTATTACACTGGTGGTTATCCTTAAAGCTCCATTTGTGATACTAGATGGTCACTCTGTCCAGCTGGTCTCGAACGTGCAACTTCAAAACAGCTTTATTATTTTTATTGGTTAGCATACCTACTAAGTACCCCTATTTAGGAGGGGCAGTCCTTATTTTGGGTTTAAATCCATATGGTCCTCTTTTTTTTAATCATATTGTCCATCTTTTCTAGAAACTCCATATTGTTGGTATGCCTGAAATTGCTTAACAGAGTTCCACTCACACAGTATGGTGTCTTTAAACTACAATACATGTGTTTTGAAATGAGTCTATGTAAATAAGATCCAATGTACTTGTTATACATTAGATTGTAGCTGCATAAATTGTTATTTGTAATCATCCTGCTTGTTTCACATTCTTAGAACTATATATCCCTACTGGTGCCAACTGAGTGGGTCATTTCAGTATGGAATTGGACCCATAAGAATTTATTATGATACCATAGACTTAAATATGAGCCTTGATTGCTCCAGGCAATTATGGTATGTAGAGTTGAGTAGAGGTGACCCTATTACACTCAGTCTGGAAAATAATAAGTTAGAATACTGCAGTTTTGTAAAAGTTAACTTACATAGAAGGGACCAGGTACATCACCTATTAAAGAGTAGTTAAGAGACCTTTTTGGTCTCTAACCTAGCTGTGTTTTTTTAGATTTTTGCATATTATCAATAGGTTTTTTTTAGGGTGATTAATATTATTTTTTCTAAATAATAGTTTTTTTTTTCATTTTCTTTGCAATCCGGCATGTTTTGACTCTTGCGTTATTTTCCAAACCTTCCACCTTTTGTCCTACGGTGACGGTGAAAAAAAAAAGCTCACTTGAAAATAAAACATTGCTATTTATGTTTGATTTCAGCAATGATTAATGACCTAATTTTGCTTCCCCCAAAACAGTGTAAATATAAATGTGGATGAATTAGAATTGCTTTCTTTTTTTTTCTAAGTAGTCAGAATTAATTGCCTCTTAACCTCTGCTTCCCCTGGTTGCTTTGTTCACACTGAGCTTGATTATGAAGCTTTCCGTCGTAGCTGACTTCATTTCTTGATTACCTCTTCCACGTACAGATGTTAAATTAGTGTTAAGAATAAATTTATACCCTGAATCCATCTTATTGTTTTAATGAAATGTGATAATGTAGCCTTCAAAATGGCATCAAGATGCTAGTAAAACCCACTTGCTTTTTTTTTCACAGTTTTTTATTTTTTTATGTATATATTTTTTGTTTATGTAACCTATTTTAGCATTAGGTAGAACATTTGCTATGATTTTCATTATTAATTGAGTTTGCAAATGTAAAATTCTCCCTGATTATTACAGCATTGCATAAATGTTTTTTTGAGTATTTAAACCGAATTTTGATTAAAGTTAAAAAAAAAAAAAGCAGTTGGTTAATATTGCATTGGCTGGTATTCTGCATCAGAATCTAAAATTTAGTAAGAAAAAAAAGTCCTCCAGTGTTTAAATGGTGAAGAAGAACATACTTTCCTTCAAACGAACACAAGTAACTGTTTCTTACATTAGGTGCCTCCCCGGAGGTAGTGGAAAGCTATCATGTCCCTGCATGACATTCGAATGTGAAATCTACCAGAAAGAAATATTTATGATCATTTTACGCTTGATTAGACTTAGATGACATCTTTTCGAAGACGGGGACTGGACAAAGAGTGAGACGCTTCAGGGCAGATGTTAACAAAATTGTTTAGATGATGCTGAGTTTAAAGAAGTCCACTTACTGCCAGGCAAAAGACAGGAATTGGGTTAGGCAAAGAATTCACTGTTATTCACTGTATATTTAAAGTACTACCCTCCTTTCTTTATTTGCTATATCGCTGCAGTTTATCATCCATCTTTTTTAACTCAGTTTATGGTGGGTTTTAAGTCTGGTGGAGGCAATTCAACTTAATTTTGTATCATTATTTGCTTTTTATATAATATAATAATAATAACGTGTATTCCCGAGCCAGAATGCTTTAAAGTGAATGTGATCATTTAAGATAGGAGTATTTTCCAATCCAGCGCATATTACTCATGTTAGCAATATTTATATATAGCTCAGTTTTTTTTAAGCTAGCTATCTAAATTGAAATAAGTAACCTTCTGAAAAAGTACATAAAGTATGCAACGGATGTGTAATAAAAAAACAGTGTTTACCTGAAAAAGAAAGAAAAAGAAAAAAACGGAAATAAAACTTTGAAACTTGTATTTGCCCATTTTTAATCAATAATTCCCTGTAATATAAACGGGAACTTTCTTCCGGAACAGGAATCTAACTTGGTACAATCAGCTTAGTATAATTTGGGGGTGTGCAGCAGATCTTTTAAGTCAATATATTCTTTACTGAGTGTACCCTATAAAAGGTACACTGATTAAACAAACAAATCTGCACATATATATATATACTTGGATTATTAATTAGATATATCCATTGTATGTTTAGATCAGTGCCATAACTTTTTAATTAATTGAAATTAGCTTTACTCCAGTAGACAGAATACTCGCTGTAGCTGATCATGCTCCAATGAAATCATGAATTCTGCTGACTTTTGGGCAATCCTAGGCTTGAAGATGCATGCGTGACAATCGCCATACTCCTCCAATCCGGTCATCATGTAGCGCATAATGACACTGAATCTAGGGAAACTTGGTTGGTAGTCTGATGTCATCGGGCAAATGCAAAAATTACCATTTCTCAGAATCCGCAATTTTTAAAATTGTCTGCTAAAAGGTGCTGCATCCCCACACCAAAACCACTATGTTAAAATGTACTGACATTTTGGTGTTCAGAGTGTCCCTTTAGAACTATGATATTAACAACCTATTGAGATTCTCAAAACCAGACTGAGTAGAAAATGGTTTGAGGGAACCTACGAATTTGCCCACTTTAGAAAGAAATTCTGCTTGAAGGCCTGGTTGTGTGTTCTGTCTAGTTTCCCCCTGTGTCCAAGTGGAGTAGCATGTCAACAAAAAGCACATGAGAGCAACTTGGTTGCCAGTTTCTCCTTTGTTCTTTGCCAGTGCTTAGTACTCAGGATGTGCACAAATTAAGTGGCTACAACATGAAACTTTTGGTTAATATCGACTACAATACAAATCTAACTTGAATTTCCCCAAGTTTACCTATTGTATGAGCCAGAGAATCTAGCCCTCCGGCAGATTCACACTGTATACACTGGTTTTGCTAATCGAGCTAGTTTGGCCAGTTTTACCTGTGATCATAGAAATGTTTTGACAACTCTGAGCTGAAGGGTCTGTAGAGAAAAACAACATTGTTTTTAGTTGCTGTTTTATTTGTTTAGTTGTTTTTAAAAGATTCAATGATGGAGTTTCCCAGGTTGATCTGTTTTAATGTCAAATTACTGAAACCATTCAAGCTAGCAAATATGTAGCATTCTTAGGTGGTAATGAGCTGTGTGTTTCTTGAGAACATTCCATTAGTTTCCAGAATTAATTCTAACTGACAGCAGGAGACATATAAATGTGTCCCTGCGACGAAAGTGGGCAATCAGTATAAAACATGTAAAGCTCTTAATGTTGAAAGAATAGGTGTAGGCGTACAACATTTACTGCAAAAAATATATATATTTTTAAAAGTAAAAAGTGGGTGGAGTTGTTTTTATTTGTTTTTTCACTTTTGTAAGAGTGGACGTTAACAGCTTTAATTGTGTGAGCCTTTTATATACTGTTATCACCTCTGTGTACATGTTATATCTTCCTCTGGTATTGGTATGAGAGTACAGGCTTTAAACACATGCTATGCGTAGTTTAGCTTTAAATGTATTATACAGACCGTTAACAGTAAAACACGGACTAAATATATCAGAGTTTTGTTTTTATGCTCGTTACAATAATTAAAAATGAGTGCCACAAAGTATTAGCAATATTTAAGTCTGATCATTTGCCACCAATTACCAATTTATCATTTCATTCTTCCGGCTTGTCTGCCCTTATTCACACCACAGATACATAGGAGGAGATTTTTAAGATACATTTGCTATTCTTAGTATTAAAGGGACACTATAGGCACCCCGACCACTTGATCACATTGAAGTGGCCTGGGTGCAGTGTCTTTGCCCCCTTAGTTCTGCCATGTAAAACAAACTGCAATGTTTATACTGCAGGGTTAAGACTGCTTCAAGTGACTGTCTCCCACACAGTCACTAGAGCCGCTTTCTGTCGTTTTGGATGGAGCAAGTGACACAATTGTGCCACTGGCTTGCCCCCTTACTCTTCTTTCTTTCACTTCTTAAGACACCGGAGCCAGGAGGTACGAGAATGTCTCTCAATATTTATTGCTTATATCAATTCTTAAATGAGACATGTAACGCTTTTGAACTGATTAAAGGATCACTATAGGGTCAGGAACACAAACATGTATTCCTGACCCCATAGTGAAAACCCACCATTTAGGTGGCTTGCCCCCCTCCCTCCCCTTAGCCCCGTCAGAATGGGTTAAAACTCACCTTATTTCCAGCTCTCCACAGGTCCACCATGCTGGCCCCACCCCTTGGTGACGTCATCAAAATTGCAGATTTTTAACCAATCCAATGCTTTCCTAAATTGGCAAAGGGGCGGGCTAAACTCAGTTTTGGCCAATCAGCACCATCTCAAAAAGATGCATTGAATCAATGCATCTCTGTGAGGAAAATTCAGCGTCCCCATGCAGAGCGTGGAGACGCTGAACGGCAGGGCTGCTTACTGTGCAGCCTTGAGCCACTTGAAAAGGCAGTGTTTACATGAAAATGCCTGAAGGGAGCGATTATACTCACCAGAACAACTACATTAAGCTGTAGTTGTTCTGGTGACTACAGTGTCCCTTTAAAATAGTTAAATACATTAATAGAAATATATCTACTGTACTTCAAATACATAGTTAAGTATCAGAAGCTTCATTACATTAAAGGAACACTCTAAGCACCATAACCACTTCAGGGCCCTGTCCCGTCATAACCGTTTTCACCACACAATGTACTAAGAGCTCTATAGCCCTGCAGGGAGTGCTTAGGTAGCACTCTAGTCGATTTACCATGTGTCGGTTAGGAGGCTATCAGCCAGCCTGGTGTGTGTTGACGTCAAGCTGACACACTCTTTCTGTGGGCGGTGTACCGCCCCTGTTCTCTGAGTCCCCGCCTATTTTGGATATTGCAAGTAATGCTACACATTAAGGACAATTAAAAGCCTCCAGACCTTCATCTACTAGGTCACGTCAACACAATGACTTCACTTTCACTGTAAATTGGGTGCACATTTTCACTAGAAGCACTGCTAACTACCTTCCTCCTTTTTATAGGTAACTGTCTTCATGACAACCTAGGCTAAATCCAGTGGCTACTTACACTGTGGGCCAGGGCAAGCAGTATGCTGTAAGAGCAAAGATGTTGGATAATCCCTAACTTTGTTCGCTGTCTAAGACACAATTTAATCTTTTTGGGGCTCCCTTAACCAACCTCCTGCAAGGAGACACTAACACTTTTTGTAAGGTCACAGGCCATTTATATCTGTGGCTTGGCTTGTCTGTGACCGTACCACTGATGTGGTGGAAATGCATAAATCTGATGATTATTACAGCGTGGGTTAAACTTTTCCTTTTAAAACAGACTATTCTTGGAATAAAGAACAAACACGGTTTGTGTATGCCTGCTAATTCATTCTTTTCTGGCAGTTCCCCTGCAAGGCATCCTATTTGTGTAAATTCCCATGTTGCAGCCTGTCTGAAGTACTGATTGGGAATGTTGTCTTATTTTTGTTTGCAATAGGCACTGTTGTTTTCATTTTGTCTGAGCCCCATGGAAAACAGTGCGTCATCCGGCGTGGGTGTTTTGTCTGCTGGCCATTTGGCCACCTCATATTTTAGAGGCTTGTTCACCAATGTGGCACACGTTGACCCTGGCTGTAATAACGAGTATATGTAGAGCCTGTCTGATTCTATGCAAGTCAGATTCCTTATACACTGCATCTTCCTCTGCTTTGGTTATGAAGCCATTTAAACAAAGGTCAGATTAATGCATTTATCTGTTTCTGTAATAAACTGTGGGAGAGTTAAGTTACACATTTTGCATGCAGTTGGGAAAACTTGTGCAATAAACAATTTTAATATCATTGGCATGATTAGTTTATTAAGAGTTCTACCTTGCTTTCGAGACAATGTGTAACATAAGCTAAACCATTAAATGTCTTTTAATTAAAAAAAAATGATTTAAAATACAAAACAGAACAAGATTTTCACAATCGTTTTGCTTTCCGTCCAAATGGAAATCTGACAGCATCAATTCCTAAACCGGCTCAGAGCACAGTCTGGCGATCACGGAGGGGTTAATGTGTGCCGATGATAGAGAACAATAAGCACTTCAAGAGTTAACCCTTTGGATGCCAGAGTGCCAAGCAGTACATCGCACATTCCCGTGGCAACGAATGGGTGAAATGTGGCATATGAAATTGGCGTGCACTGAGGTTTCCTATATCGATGCTCAAAAATATAACATGGAAAGTGTGATTAATTTTCCAATTTCTTTTTACAGATGTCTAATAATTGCCGCAGTGCATTGCCAAAGACTCACATTAAATATTAAAAATGTAAAACGAAGGTAGGATCCAAAAGGGAGGGTGGTATGGATTAAGTAATGTCACACCATTTGCAGACTCCAGCCCCACTGATAGAAAACTAGATCTGCTACATAGGTGTTTCCGAAATAGCAGACAAACATCAATTGTGTTACGAGCACAGTTCTGCTATTGTAATATAATTCAGTGGGAGCCAGGTTGGGGAAAAAAATGTATATTTTTCATTATTTTTTCATTATAATGTATAAAAAAAAAAACGGCTCTGTACATAGACATGAAGTTTTACATTGTATTAATAAAAAGTGAATGTATTTCTCTATACATGCTACAGTGTATAAATAAGAAAGTGGGTGTAGGTAGGTGTGTGTGTATAGATAGATAGATTCTAGGCTTTATTATAAATATTATAATCTAGGTTTTATTCCTATTCGGGATAGAAATGTGTTTATCTTTTAACTTCACCCTAGATTACTCTTTACCACCTCTGCTGGAAAGCTGATGCAGACACAACCAAACCCCCTGTTTCCTAAAATTGACCCTCTATTGGGCCCTTCCAGGTTATATCTACATTCGAGCACTCCCCACTGTGCAGAACATGTCATTCTCTGTTACTTTGTTAAGCCCCTTGAAATGTTTCTAAGCTGTTATACCGTAAAGTGACGTAATGAGCGCAAAGTAAATAGGGTATAAATAAAGCTTACAGAGATTACAAAAAAAAAATCTATAGATTGTGTTATCAGTATTGATGGCAAATAAATGAATAGCCGTGTAGAAAGTGGAATTATTAATTTGTTAACCTTACCCCCCTGTGGCATCATTAACCTAAACTTACAAATAAAAGAATTACTCTCTGGCATAGCATTTCATTTGTAAAAGAGCCTGACTTGATGATATCATACAAGGGTTTGGTTATCGAGTTAAAAGGCTTTAATGCTTCTTATGTATATTGTGTATAGGTTTTCTAACTCAGTGTGGTTTATTCACTAAACTGTGAATTGGGAATTTTTTTTTTCTTCAAATATTAAGCCATAATAACTGAGCTAGAACAATTCTATTTCTCAGTTATGTTTCTAAAATATAACAACACTAACATGATTGAATGTGTCTTTATGGTAGTTATAAATATATTTCTGCATCTCTCTCTCTCTCTGTAGTGTATATGGATGTGGCATATCATTTTACATATGTGTGTTTGTAAGGATGATCTATGGAGTTAAGACTGTGTAAATACATTTATGTGTAAAAATCTTGCTTTTAGTCCAATTCAGTGTCATTCTTGCAGTCTGCTAGAAGAAGCATGTCTTCAGTATATCCAGCTTGTCAGATAGGTCCAGCCGGACTTGTCCTTTTCTGTGCTGTCTTTATCATTTTACTGAGTTCCACATAATAACATCTTCATCTGAGATTGCCGTGGCACTGGGGAACTGCATTTGTTGATCAAATTTGGCCGGATAACACTGTGATCTCGTTGTATCCTGAAGTGCGGGGATGTGCCTGGCATATGGATGCTGAGAGCCAGCCTCTTGATTGATTGATTCTGCCTGTCACAGAACAAGATAACTGGATCAGTAAATACCCTGTGCACTTCAACATCATCCGCACAATCAAAAGTGAGGGCATCATAGGGCTGGCGAACACAGAGGGATGATGGGAATATATACATTTCAGTACGATAAGACGCACGAGTGCGTGCTTGTGTGTGGTTTCCTGAGGCAGTGAGATAAGAGGGAAGTTTTATATAGGTTTGGCTTTATTCGGAGTACAGTAAATAGAGATTCCAGACTGTATTTTATTAGAGCACTGTGAATCAGGCTGTGTATATTGAGATTATGACACATCAGTCACACTGCGCATTAAGTTATAGGTTAGAAAATTGGAATGTATGTGTTTAGGCACATTTCCTTTTAGCTCCTTTTTCCTCTTCACCATTAGCAAATCTGGGGATATCGAGAAAAGGCAGAGGGATAATTACAGACTGATATGGTTTGTTCCTGTGTTTGCAAAGTTTTTTGCTCCCTCCCCACCAGTCCACTTTTGAAGAGGTTCTACCATCTCCATCTATCAGGCAGGCAGCTAAGAAGAGCTTTTTACAGAAAATTGTATTTTGTGGTTTGGTAACTCTTTGGAAAAAAATCTCTTGCTGTTGATCTTAAACATATAGGTGGCATTCGTGAAGGGGGTTTAAAAACCTTATATGACTCAAGATCAAAATGACTTAATATTTCCCATTCCCTCCTTTTAGAGAACAGGAAATAAACAATAAGTCAGTGGTAAGCAGGTATATCCTAGATGGGTTGCAGACCAAACTGGACAGGGGACATCCTCTAACCATGTTTAGCAGTTAACATGCCTTGCAGCCATTAACCACAAGGCTTGCGTCAAATAGGTCGTTTCTAAGGTGTGATTATACACTGAACAAAATTATAAACGCAACACTTTTGTTTTTGCCCCCATTTTTCAGGAGCTGAACTCAAAGATCTAAGACTTTTTCTATGTACACAAAAGGACTATTTCTCGCAAATATTGTTCACAAATCTGTCTAAATCTGTGTTAGTGAGCACTTCTCCTTTGCAGAGATAATCCATCCATGTCACAGGTGTGGAATATCAAGATTAGACAGCATGATTATTGCACAGGTGTGCCTTAGGCAGGCCACAATAAAAGACCACTCTAAAATGTGCAGTTTTACTGTATTGCAGGGTTCCGGGGGGGTCCGAAAACCAGTCAGTATCTGGTGTGACCACCATTTGCCTCACGCAGTGCAACACATCTCCTTCGCATACAAGTGATCAGGTTGTTGATTATGGCCTGTGGAATGTTGATCCACTCCTCTTCAATGGCTGTGCGAAGTTGCTGGATATTGGCAGGACCTGGAACACGCTGTCGTATACGCTGTTCCAGAGCATGCAAAACATGCTCAATGGGTGGACATGTCTGGTGAGTATGCTGGCCATGCAAGAAGTGGGATGTTTTCAGTTTCCAGGAATTGTGTACAGATCCTTCCAACATGGGGCTGTGCATTATCAAGCTGCAACATGAGGTGATGGTCGTGGATGAATGGCACAACGATGGGCCTCAGGATCTCGTCACGGTATCTCTGTGCATTCAAAATGCCATCAACAATATTGTCCATAACATATGCCTGCCCATAACATAAACCCACCACTGCCATAGGCCACTCGATCCACAACGTTGACATCAGCAAACCACTCACCCTCATGACGCCATACACATTGTCTACCATCTGCCCTGTACAGTGGAAACTGGGATTCATCCATGAAGAGAACACCTCTCCAAAGTGCCTGACGCCAACGAATGTGAGCATTTGCCCACTCAAGTCGGTTACGACGACAAACTGCAGTCAGGTTGAGACCCCGATGAGGACGACGAGCATGCAGATGAGCTTTCCTGAGACGGTTTATGACAGTTTGTGCAGAAATTCTTTGGTTATGCAAACCGATTGTTACAGCAGCTGTCTGGTTGGCTGGTCTCAGACGATCTTGGAGGTGAAGATGCTGAATGTAGAGGTCTTGGGCTGGTGTGGTTACATGTGGTCTGCCGTTGTGAGGCCGGTTGGATGTACTGCCAAATTCTCTGAAACGCCTTTGGAGACGGCTTATGGTAGAGAAATGACCATTCAATTCATGGGCAACAGCTCTGGTGGACATTCCTGCAATCAGCATGCCAATTGCACTCCCTGAAAACTTGTGACTTCTGTGGCATTCAGCTGTGTGATAAAATTGCACATTTTAGAGTGGCCTTTTATTGTGACCAGCCTAAGGCACACCTGTGCAATAATCATACTGTCTAATCAGCATCTTGATATACCACACCTGTGAGGTAGATGGATTATCTCAGCAAAGGAGGAGTGCTCGCTAACAGAGATTTAGACAGATTTGTGAACAATATTTGAGAGAAATAGGCCTTTTGTGTACAAGTCTTAGATGTTTGAGTTCAGCTCATGAAAAATGGTGGCAAAAACAAGTGTTGCGTTTATAAATTTGTTCAGTTTAAATCTGCAGTCATGCCACCTTTCTTCATGGTATTAGTGAATCTCTTTAGCTCTACTTGGAATTGCACACTATTGGATGTATGCATAAAGATACGTTAGCAGCAACATTCTGTTTGGTTTCCATGGTAATTGCTCCACAATCAGAACGACTATTCATACATAATCTTAGATTGTGAGCTAATGTGGCCATGTTCACCTCTTACTTTGTATGTCAACTCTTGTTGTTTTATTGCCCCTATGTGTTATTGTAGCGTTTTTGGAACATGTTGGTGCTACATAAATGATAATGAACAGCAGATAGACAGTGCTATCTATTATTATCATTAACTGGAATTCCCAACCTGGAATATAATACAAAAGTTTCAGTTTCTTTCCAGACAAACCCACACACATTTTTTTTTTTCTCTCTTGCTTTGAGACTGAATTTTTTGGCAATACAAAATTACCAAATTTTGGCTATTTTGACAATACTGACATATTTATGCAAAATGCTGGTATTTAGCCTGGAATTTTACACATATGAATGATGAATTGAACAGAATTAATTTATTTGTATCCCCCTACTCCCCATCTCTGCTTGCTTTCGTTCTTGTAATTTGAGGTTTCATATCCCAGACAAGTCTGAACACATCCACTTTGTGCATGACCACCCAAATTAATAAATAGCCAAATTCCTTGATGATTCTTTGGGGATTGGAAGCTAGGCAGCCAAATTTGCTTTGCAACGGAGTTAATAACATTTTCACTGCTACAGGAATGCCTGTATACAGTAGTCTGTTTGTCCTGTGTCTCAACCACCTGATTGTAAGCCAAAAAGCAATTGTCTACTACATATTTCAAACAGATGCTTACGAGGTACACAGACATTTTAAAGAAATGCAATAAAATATTGGCTATTTAAATTCCTTTTTAATGAAGTTAATTCATAAAAATGTATTTATATCTTAAGCATGTTAATGAATTTATTTCTAATCTACCCAGAAATTGTTGCATTTTTTAAAATTTATTAAAATAATGATAATAATAATATAATAATATAGTCCAGACCTACTTACACATTTTAAAGTAAGATGTTCTATTCACAAGCAATGACTATTGTTGGGTTAGGCAACCTTTGGCACTCCAGATTTTGTGGACTACATCTCCCATAAAGCATCAGGGGAGATGTGGTCCACAACATCTGGAGTGCCAAAGGTTGCCTACCCCTGGACTATTGCTTTAAGGCTAGTTGAGTATCTTGGGTAATATAGTTCAGAAGGTTAGCCATCACTATAATAAATCATGTTGTATGTTTTCAGGCAGGACAGTTGCCTGTGACTAAGCCCTAGAGGGCCATCAAATGGACATCTATGCTTCAAAGCAGTGATGGATAAGTTTTTGTTTTCCAGATGTTGTGAGATAAATTTGTCGTGATGCAAACCCAGTAAACGGGTATTTTGTGTTAAAATCAGCTAAAGAGATGGATGTAGTGAGAGTACAAGAATGCAGCTTTATAAGCTGATAATGAAATAAAAAATAGCTTATCCTGTAGAAAAACATTACAGCATTCTCTCTCTCGTATAGGCCTGTTCACTGCTCTGATCTACATCTGTCTCTCTTTACCTTTAAATGACAATTTAGATGCTCATTCAAATGAACTCCAGTTCAGGAGAGAACAGGGTGGAAAAATGAATAGTGATGTTGTAAGCACAGGAAACTCTTGACTGTTTTTGCAACTTAGTTATTTTTTTCAAAAATTTCCCGTTTCCTAGTTATTGCTTCCCAATTGCTTGATATGTAAATACATCTTTATAGGTGTCAAATAATTAACTCTAACACATTGTAGTTTGTTCAATAAACTAATAACTGACAATAATCAACAAGCCGATTACAAATTTAAGACCAAAATAATTGAATTGGAAATATTTTACCATTAAGTTATTTATTTATTTATTTATTTATTTTGTGTGTGTGTGTGTGTGTGTGTATAATTCTCTTGTCTAGTCCCAATTTAGAGAATAATTCCTATTGTCATAATTATAACACAAAATCAGATAATTGAATGGATGCCTTAGAATAAATAATACAAATAAATAAAGTGTTGTCATTAATTGCCTGGGAAAGAGACCCATTTCACTGGTGTTCCTTAGTGAGGTTAGCCAGCAAGAATACAATATTTTATTAATGAGACAAAAATCAGAACAACTTGTGAGACCTTTGGCTGAGAAATGAGTGTTCGTCTAAGGAGGGAATTTGTTGCATGTTTAATTGATAAGCGATAAACTAATTAGCACGTTGAAAGCTTTGGAGTGTTTACATTTTTGCACTTAGGCAGGAGGGTTAAAAGTATATTCTGCAATATTATTTTTCTCTAATTCATCAAGCAAATTAGGTTTAGGTAGGTCGTGCTAAACACACCCTTTTCATTGAGCGTGTTAATTACTAATTGCATTTGATTCTCATTTCAATGTCGGAGAAATTACAGGGAATCCTAGTGATATTCTTTGTGTTCATTTGGCTGAATCTTTCTGATAAAATGCTTCAAAAGGAAATATATTTAATAATGAATATTCTAAAATAAGATCAAAATATTAAAACAGATTCTGAATGCGGATAGAAACAAAAGGTTTTATAGGCAGGAATGTCTTCTAAAATCTAAATGACCGGTAACTGGTGGGATAGTCCCAAATTGGGACCCCTATCATCTGGCAACTATTATTTGGGTACTCTAGAGAAACATCCATGTAAAAGGTGCAGCTTTGGGATACAAAAAGGTAATCGCTGCTTATGCCATAGAGCTTTATCGACACTACTCTCCATATAGTCAGCACTGGTTGGCTGAGCTGGCAAATCAGAACACATCTCAGGCCAACACAATTCCATTTCAACAGTATCTGCTGTCTTGTACCAAGTCACAGAATCTCTATGCCAACAAAATGGGGGCTAAAATCAAATGTATAAAAGAGAATAATTTCATTGCACCAGAGGATTTGGGGAAAACGTTATTTCGATGAAAATTAGGTAATTTTCAAGAAAAAATAGCAATGTCACAGTATAGTTTGTTGTTTTTTTTTATCTCTCTCTCTATATATATATATCCACCCCTAGATGCCGCCCCTTCCATGTTCACCCTGTCAGAGGGGGGCTCAAGAGAGTTCCTGTCAGACGCGGTGAGGGAGCTGTGTTCTCTCTGCTCTGCTCCCTCACGCACCATTTTCTGATGTCATATTCCGGCTCCCGGCATCAGTAGACAGCCCGCGAGGGAGCAGAGCAGAGAGATAACAGCTCCCTCGCTGCGTCTGACAGGAACTCTGCCACCCACCGCACTGAAGCCCCACTAGACCCCAGGGAAAGATCCACGCCAGCTCTTCAGGTAGGGAGGCTGGGTGGACAATAATTATTAATAATTCGTGTGTGCATGTGTGTGTCTGAATGTGTATGTGTGTGTCTGAGTGTGTGAGTATGTGTTTGTCCCCCCCACTAGACCCCAGGGAAAGATCCACGCCAGCTCTTCAGGTAGGGAGGCTGGGTGGACAATAATTATTAATAATTCGTGTGTGCATGTGTGTGTCTGAATGTGTATGTGTGTGTCTGAGTGTGTGAGTATGTGTTTGTCTGTGAGTGTGTGTGTCTGAGTGTATGTGTGTGTGTCTGTAAGTGTATGTGTGTCTTTGTGTGTCTGTAAGTGTATGTGTGTCTTAGTGTGTATATGTGTGTGTGTGTCTGAAAGTGTATGTGTGTGTCTGTAAGTGTATGTGTCTGTATGTATGTGTCGGAATGTGTATGTGTCTGTCTGAGTGTGTGTGTGTCTGTAAGTATATGTGTTTCTGAGTGTCTGTGAGTGTGTGTGTGTCTGTGAGTGTGTGTGTCTCAGTGTGTGTATGTGTGTGTCTGTAAGTGTATGTGTGTCTCAGTGTGTATGTGAGTGTGTGTTTGTGAGTGTGTGTGTCTGAGTTTATGAGTGTATGTGTGTGTGGCTACATGTGTCTGTATGTATGGGTTTCTGTGTGTGTGTGTGTATCTGTCTGTATGTATGTGGCTGCATGTGTATCTGTTTGTCTACATGTGTGTGTGTGGGGGGCTGGGACGTGTGGGGTAGGAGATAGATGTATGGGGGGGTCCCAGGGCAATTTTCGCACTGGGGCCCTGTGGTTTCTAGATACGCCTCTGCCAGTAATAATAATAATAGAGAAACTGCAATTTTTATATTGCAGAGTTAAGACTTCTTCTAATTGCTGTCTACCATACAGCCACTAGAGGCGCTTCCTGCTGTTTCACATAGTTTAACTCCGTGAAATTACGCTGGACGCCCTCGGGCTTTGCATTTGGACATCCGGTGTTTTCAAATCCACCATAGGAAAGCATTGATTCAGTGCTTTCCTATTATGAAGGCCTAATATGTGCACGGCCCTTGCTGCACATAGGTATTAGGGCTAATGTTGGAGGAGGCGAGGACGGAGTGACCTTGGAGCTGGGAAGAGGTGAGTGTTTAAATGTTGTTTTAGCACTTTAACGCCTGTGGGGATGGGGGGGAGGGGGGGGGCAGATGGACACTAGAATGTTAACAATAATAAGAGTTTTGTATTCCTAACATTATAGTATTCCTTTAGAGTGGTATCCAGAGGCATTGGCAGATTGAACTAGCTTGCTGTGCCACTTGCTGAGATGACCATATATAGTCTAGAACTTTTGCACAAAATCTAACTTTTGTGTCAATTGTTTTGTGAGTGTTTATTCAGCCTTTTATTCTGGTTTATATTAAAATGTTTATATGGACAGTGCAATTGCTATTTTTTTTTCTTGTTTTTATTTATACAGCTACCTGAAACGGCTGAATTATGATATGAGTGGGCCATCATTATTTATTCCTTTTATTCAGCTGTTTATAGTTTTAGATCCAGTGCCGCATATATTTATATTTTAATATTTGTACCTGCTAGTCAGGAACTTTCATTTCACATATTTTTTTTTACGCCTTTGTTTCTTCCAAAAAAAAAAAAAAAAAGAAAGAAGAAAACTGTTGTAACACACATACTCGCTCTCATCTTTCTCAACTTATTGCAAAGGCAGTCTTCCCACCCTTAATGAGGGTAATTTGACTTGCTTGAGGAATTGCAGTCCTTAAGAATTAATGCAGCAATCCAATTCAAAGATTTAAAGAGATCTGAGATTTTTTACAGGTCGTATGCTAGTGAATGTGCTCCTATCACATAGCAGCTAATGGACTTGAACGACAGTCTGTCATTTACTCCCCTTACCTACTTCTATAGCTGTTTTGCCCTTGATGGCAAATCTACTACTTTCCCAGCTGAACAGGTTATATTGTAGCAAGTGGTATATTTGTGGCATCTCACTCTCTCCGAGATAGGATCCAATTTCCAGAAGCATTAATTACTTCTCCAAAGAGTAAGGTTATCTCCACAACTTTCTTAATTATAAGCAGGAATCATATGTTCTACCATTAGGTATTTGCCTCTGGAATTAAATGTATCTCAGCATGACAACACTCTGGATAAAAGATTTGAGATGACTTCAGAGCCTTAACCCTGTCTCTGCCAGAATCATGAAAAAATATCCTGTTTTGCTATTCACTTTGTTCTTTTTTTTTTTTTTAATAAATACCATATTACTCACTATGACTTGAACGGTTGAAGCTGTTAATTGCATTTCATCTGAATTTCGACATTCCGAACACATCAACATTATGCATGTGATGGAAGGATGACATCCAATAATTTTTGAATTACCTGTATTTGGAAAATGTAAAGCTGGGTTGTAAAAATGCTCATAGATTATTTCTTATTTATAGTGGCATTTTTTTTTTCCAATTAAAGTTATCTATGATTAAAAAGAAATATATTCAATTTTTTATCTGTACACTATTACATGGTTTCAGCGATTCCTATAAATATGTCATTAATATGTATCTTTTTTTTTCTTTGCTACCATTGCACCTACACTGAACCGAATCTTGCATTTCTTTGACTGCCATTAACACTAGCCCTGTTTCTGCTTTGTCTGTTTGTGACTTGCCTCCTTAACTGACATGCAGTTACCGTACCTACAGTTGAATACAGGAGAGGTGACATGGGAACAATGTCTCTGTTGGGTGTGCCGACAGGAGCAAACACAGACAACCTCTCTGCACTCCAACTCTCGACATGCTTAAGTAAAATAATAAATATAGCTGTGTCTAAAATATAACAGTTTTTTTTTTATTAGTAGTTGAATAAAAAAACGAGAGGAGGACAACTTATGCTCCCTAAGGCGTCAAAACTAAAGGCAAGAAAACTTGCAGTCCTTCCCAATTGGTCAGTTTGTAAGACCTATGCAGGATTTGTTATTGTTCATCTCATAACCAGACATTTTCTTGAATATCCAGTTAGAATTAAATATTGCCGGGCCGGACATCTTGCTGGCTTTGGGTATCTCTTCCCATCAACAAGGATCAGTTATGGCTACCTGTTAGTTCATCAGCAGCTGTAGACTATCTTTCCCATGATGCTTAGTGCCATAGATTTGCATTCTACTCGGTCAGAGCTGTGGAAGAGCCTTAAGTGGCTGTCAGTATTACAGCCAGTAGAGGAGTATTTAACCCTGCATTATAAACACTGCAGTTTGTAAAAAAAATGCAATGTTTTACATTGCAGTGTTAAAAGGACAGGGCCACTGCACTCGGAACACTTCATTGAGAGTGGTCATTTAAATGGTCTGGGTGACTATAGTGGCCCTTTGACGTGTACAGTAAAGTATGTGACATTCTAATAAAACAAGACAAAGTCAGTCACACACAAGGTTGATCACACCATCTGAATAAAGCATGTTAAGACTCAAGGGTACACTCTCGGCACCAGATCCACAGCTTAATATGGTGGTCCTAGTGCAAAGAGATTGTAATGTGAACACTGCATTTTCCAAGAAAAAAACATGTTTGCATTGCTTCCTAGGCACACCTTTATTGGCTGTAACTCAGACACTCCCTTTTGCGTTTGGTGGTTTCATGTTTTCACGATCAGCATGAAGATGCTGTAGCTTCCCATAGAGATGCATTGGTATAATTTATCATTAGGAAAATATGCTGATTGGTGCAGCATGGCAATTGCCACGCATGCACTGTAGCCCCACCCATGCTTATCTAAGGAGCAGCACTGGATTGACTAAGATAATCATTACTGATCATCTCAGCTGTGGTGAGGGCTTGAAGGTGGGTAAATCTTATTTTTTTCCAGACTTACGGGTGGCCCAATAATATGACTAGGAAGGGAGACTCTTTCGTTAGAAATACATATTTGTATTTCTTATTTTAGAGTATGCCTTCATATTGTTATTTAAAATTACTGATTGAATACAGACAAAAGGTGTATTTTTCTTAAATATTCATTTTTACTGTCACTGTCTCTATTATTTACATGATTCTGGTATAATTCTATCCTTTCCAAAAGCTGCAAAACTATTGGTAGCCTAACATGAGATAAAACACCTTGGTGTCAGAGCCTGTTATCCAATAAAGGGGTTGCTAAATCGATCTGTATGAATTCCAAAAACATACTGAATATCAGCCCACATTCTAAAAAAAAAAAAAGGCAAAAAACTTTTCCTATCTGTCTTCAGGGACCCTAATTACAAAAATCATACCCCGTTTTGTTTCTGTTTACATTACATGTATGTAATGGGTATTTTGAAATCTAACCATAAAACGTTTATTGAATGCTTTATTACTAATATGTTATCATGCTTAATTGGAAGCTGTCTAAGCTAATTGTTTGGTTAACGGTGTGATAATGCCGTAGCAATCAAGGCCTAAGTGAGAGAGCCTTTGTGCATAGTTTGGAATTAACCGTGAAGATTTCCTCGTGCTTTTCCCGACCCAATCTACACAATTCTCCGCAGTACACATTTCATGCAGAAACAATGATGCTGCATGCAAATGAGCTGGAGCAATGTGCCACTTTAAGCTTCTTGTATGCACTGTATCCCTAGAGCCATAGCCTCGTGCCTCCCAGCCTCAGACTCCCACTTAGCAACAAAGAGCGTTTACAGATGTCGCGGTCCAGTGTCAATTATAGTAGAAAAGCATCCAGGCATTTAACAGCTTGTCTAAAATTTCCAATGTTTATCTCATAATTAAAGATGTGTCTCACAGTGTTCAAATGTAAGCCTGAAAGGTTACAATAAATAAAAAAAATAAAAAAGTTATAGTAAAAATCACCAGAAGGACACATTCTGCAAATGATAGAAGCTCATCTTAATTACCATTGCAAGTTGTGGCCTACCAATTACATAGGACTGCTTTAAAACCATGTAGGCTTTGGAATGAAGTTTTGATGAGCCTGATAGTGGGCCCTGTATCCACTTGGTGAAATAAGCTTATAAAAGGGGCAGTTATAAGCTTAAATAGGGGCATAGTTAAGGAATGTTTGTAAAACATAATGTCCTTTTACAATTCCCACCCCATTAATCCCTCTAACTCTAGTCCTGTCCCCCCTGTGATATAACCTTTAACTGTGGAGTCCTGTTCACTGATTGGCCCTAGACAAATGTGATTTGTCCGTTGATTAAATCATCCCTCATTATTCTAACAAACTTTTAAAATCCATTACTAAAAGGAAAACAAATCTGTAGTGGTTATGGTGCTTAGAGTGCTCTTTTAAGTTTAATCAAGAGGTCAGATTATAAAACCAGATGTGCTAAAATCTACAGAAGAAGAATCCCCTTTATCAAAAAGCATATATTGATTCTACATAAAAACGTAACATACACTGGATGACATGGTTTTCATAATATTTGCATGCAGTATTTTGTTTCCTTCATTACAAGTCATATCAGAGTTAAATGACGACTTTTATTTGTAATTTTTGTGATTTTATTTTTATTAATACAAATACTGAACACATTAATTTGTGAAAAACATATCTTAAAATAATCCATATGGCAATCAGTAGTTTGGCTTTGACAAATCATAGAAACATAGAAACATAGAAACATAGAATGTGACGGCAGATAAGAACCATTCGGCCCATCTAGTCTGCCCAATTTTCTAAAAACTTTCATTAGTCCCTAGCCTTATCTTATAGTTAGGATAGCCTTATGCCTATCCCATGCATGCTTAAACTCCTTTACTGTGTTAACCTCTACCACTTCAGCTGGAAGGCTATTCCATGCATCCACTACCCTCTCAGTAAAGTAATACTTCCTGATATTATTTTTAAACCTTTGTCCCTCTAATTTAAGACTATGTCCTCTTGTTGTGGTAGTTTTTCTTCTTTTAAATATAGTCTCCTCCTTTACTGTGTTGATTCCCTTTATATATTTAAATGTTTCTATCATATCCCCCCTGTCTCGTCTTTCCTCCAAGCTATACATGTTAAGATCCTTTAACCTTTCCTGGTAAGTTTTATCCCGCAATCCATGAACCAGTTTAGTAGCCCTTCTCTGAACCCTCTCTAAGGTATCAATATCCTTCTGAAGATACGGTCTCCAGTACTGTGTACAATACTCCAAGTGAGGTCTCACCAGTGTTCTGTACAATGGCATGAGCACTTCCCTCTTTCTACTGCTAATACCTCTCCCTATACAACCAAGCATTCTGCTAGCATTTCCTGCTGCTCTATTACATTGTCTGCCTACCTTTAAGTCATCAGAAATAATCACCCCTAAATCCCTTTCCTCATATGTTGAGGTTAGAACTCTATCAAATATTCTGTACTCTGCCCTTGGGTTTTTACGTCCATGTCAAAGTCTGTGGCATTCATAGGACTTTTTTTTTTTTTAACCATTTTCTCCTACATTTTGGTAACTTCGGGAAATTTCCATTTAGGAACAATGTTGCCAGCTAAGGATGCCATGTATCCTCAGAAACAAGACCTATAGACATTTCTCTTTGCAGATAATAATATTACTATGTATAAATAAATTAGCAATTCACGTAATCAAATTCGGATAAGAGTCACACAATGTAACATCAACTCAGGTTTTGGTGAAGAGAACTGTGATTGACAAATCGTCATCCAAACTATTCTATTCTTGTCAATGCCATTTTGTATCCTGCGCCCACATATGTGGGTAAACCTGTGGGTTTTTATTATCAATTCTGCCCACGTATGCTTTCCTGTTTTACAATTTCTACAAAATGTTTAACTATTGCACTAGTTGTTATATTAGAATGTTAAATATTGTAATTTCCCAATTTTAATAGACCTGAAACAAAGCTTTTTATGGTCCTTTGGCCAGTACTTTGTTGCCGGACCCTATCGGTGTAAGTATGTCCATATCGGAAATATTTGAATTGGATGTGAGAAGAGATAGAGTCATTATATTAACACAGTCCCCAAATATGACCCTCTTACTGAAAACCTACTGTGCAGTCAGTGCTGCTTCCTCCAAAGACACTCGTGTGATCTTCCTCCTGGCATGGATTCAGTGTGATCGGGGACAGTTGATGTATGCGCTACTACAATCCATGATGGATGCCTTGGCCAGACTCATCTACTTTATGTCTAGAAACTCTTACACCTCACCCCTCTGTCAGTCTCTACACTGGCTTCCTGTTTCATTTAGGGTTTGGTTCTGAGTTCTTGTACTTCTTATAAGGCTCTCCATAACTGTGTCCCTGCTTGCATCTCCTCCTTCATTAGCAGATATGCTCCAGTCCTGCCTTTTTGCTTTGCCGCTGACCTGTTACTGTCTCGTTCTTGTACCCGCACCAAAGACTCACTGCTGCAGGACTTCTCCAGGGTTGCTCTCTCCTTATGGAGTGCCCTCCCACGGTACATCAACTCTACCTATTTCTGCAGTCATTAAATAAATGCCTAAAAACACACTACTTTATAGAAACCTATCAGCTCCCCCTTAACTCCTCATCCTTTACAACCTTCCTCTGCCATGTCCATCTATTGTGCTTCCTCTTCCCAAACAACCCTACAATCCTTCAGGTCTATGGAGATCACTTGATACCCTCATATTTATTTGTGTGTTTGTCCCTCATCACTTTAGATTGTAAGCAGGTTTACATGGCCCTTTTACCTACTGTTCCCATGTGTCATATGTGTTTTGAATTAAATGTTTGTTTTGTTTTCCCATTGTACAGCGCTGCAAAATAGGATGGCGTTATTTTTGTAATCAGGCCTAAACTCACCAAAAAAGCATGGTGAGAACATTTTGTTTTTGATTTGATGAAACATGTAATTGTTTCTGTGAATTATCATGTATAATTAGAATAGTATGTTTATGCATAGTGTTGACAATAAGTATATGTGCAAATGTGTGGGTGTTTTTGTGTGGCTGATCCATGTGTGAACACAGGGGTGTATTTATGTGGATCTTAGATGTGTGTGAATGCGGGATTGTATTTTGGTGGATAATCAATGTGTGTGAATGCGGGATTGTATTTTGGTGGATAATCAATGTGTGTGAATGCAAGTTTGTATTTTGGTAGATAATCAATGTGTGTGAAGGCGGGATTGTATTTTGGTGGATAATCAATGTGTGTGAATCCGGGATTGTATTTTAGTGGATAATCAATGTGTGTGAATGCGGGATTGTATTTTAGTGGATAATCAATGTGTGTGAATGCGGGATTGTATTTTGGTGGATAATCAATGTGTGTGAATGCGGGATTGTATTTTGGTGGATTATCAATGTGTGTGAATGCGGGATTGTATTTTGATAGATAATCAATGTGTGTGAATGCGGGATTGTATTTTGGTGGATTATCAATGTGTGTGAATGCAAGTTTGTATTTTGGTAGATAATCAATGTGTGTGAAGGCGGGATTGTATTTTGGTGGATAATCAATGTGTGTGAATCCGGGATTGTATTTTAGTGGATAATCAATATGTGTGAATGCGGGATTGTATTTTAGTGGATAATCAATGTGTGTGAATGCGGGATTGTATTTTAGTGGATAATCAATGTGTGTGAATGCGGGATTGTATTTTGGTGGATAAACAATGTGTGTGAATGCGGGATTGTATTTTGGTGGATTATCAATGTGTGTGAATGCGGGATTGTATTTTGATAGATAATCAATGTGTGTGAATGCGGGATTGTATTTTGGTGGATTATCAATGTGTGTGAATGCGGGATTGTATTTTAGTGGATAATCAATGTGTGTGAATGCGGGATTGTATTTTGGTGGATTATCAATGTGTGTGAATGCAAGTTTGTATTTTGGTAGATAATCAATGTGTGTGAAGGCGGGATTGTATTTTGGTGGATAATCAATGTGTGTGAATGCGGGATTGTATTTTGGTGGATTATCAATGTGTGTGAATGCAAGTTTGTATTTTGGTAGATAATCAATGTGTGTGAAGGCGGGATTGTATTTTGGTGCATTATCAATGTGTGTGAATGCAAGATTGTATTTTGGTGGATAATCAATGTGTGTGAACGCAAGTTTGTATTTTGGTGGATAATCAATGTGTGTGAAGGCAGGATTGTATTTTGGTGGATAATCAATGTGTGTGAAGGCAGGATTGTATTTTGGTGGATAATTAATGTGTGTGAATGCGGGATTGTATTTGTGTAGATGATAAAGCTGTGTAATTGCAGGAATTTATTTCTATATATGATAAATGTGTTTGTATGCAGGGTTGTATTTGTGTGGACCTAAAATTTAGGTATGAAAGAATAAATATAGGCCAAATCACACAAGCTTGCACCTAGAATGATACGTCATGTTGAGTTTTTATTAAAGAGTACATATTATTTTATTATTTATATAGCTCCAGATAATTCCCTAGCACTGTACTATATGAGTGTTTTATTATTTTTCCTAAATAATTTGAATTTATAAGTTCACTGCTTTGATTGGAGCACATTAAATTCTGGACCCTTGGAAGCTATACTTATAGATGGCATATGCCCTTATCTTCTATAATCAGGGTCGTGTGGTTAACCTTTCGTTTGTCAGAAAGCAGTTTAACCCATAAAATATTATGTACATCTGGCACCAAAAAGGTTAATTACAACATGCTAGCAAATTAATTATTGTGACTATTTACTGTGTACGCTCAAGAAAGAGATGCCAAAAAGGGTTAATGGTGAAACAGACTTCATCAGAGCCAAATAAATAAATAATAGATGAATTTCACTTGCGTTGTGATGAGAGAGAGGCGGCTCGCTGCGAAGTCTTAAGACTACAAGACGCCAATGCACTACACTCCTGATAGAATTTCCTTTCCTGTGATAGTCACTGACCTTGCCAAAGTGTGCAGGTCATTAACTAGGTATATTTGCGTGTGTTAAAACCATTACCAAGATGTGTTTGTCAGTAGATTCATAAAGGTGATGTTGGAATTTTTTATTTTATTGTCAAAACTCATTTTCAAGGCACATTTACTGTGCAAGGTTTTATGGGAAGTAAGTTGGTTTGTGTTCTGTTCGTGTTGGAGGTGATCCTAGAGTGTCCCTTTAACCTCTATGCTCCAACTCATGGGGGGCTCTGGTGAGTAGGGAGTACAACGCACTGCAAGCTCACAGCTCGTGGACTAAAGGAAGTCTAGTGCCAAGTGGACCTCATTCCACCTATGATTCTGATTGGTTACATTAACAATGACATACAAACAGATGTTAAATAGCCGTTTAAATTCTCATCTCAATCCAGATTATTATTATTAATTTTTTTACAGATTGAACATATAAGAACTAGGACAGCATTTTTTTTTAAAGCCACATTCTAATTATTATATTTTTTTTAAATCAAATTTGCTATTATGTAGTTAATGAATAAACCATTTAATTTAAAGTTTTCAGTATCCTATACTAAAACCCTTGTTAGCATCAACTGCAAAAACAAATGTGAGAAAGGTTGAACTTGATGGTCTCTTTCCAACTATGTAACTATGTAACCTTTTTAATGTCAAACCTTTTATTAAGGATGAGAGTTAGCAAAACGTGTAAATACAATTAGATATTGTCAGCATTATATGCACAATAGTGATTAACGAAACTTGGTGCAGAACATAGTTACATAGTTACATAGGCTGAAAAGAGACATATTATTATTATTATTTTATTAATTATGTAGCGCCATCAAATTCTGTAGCGCTGTACAATGAATTCCATAGCGCTGTACAATGTGTCCATCAAGTTCAGCCTTCCGCACATTAGTTTTTTTGCTGTTGGTCCAAAAAAAGGCAAAACAACCCAGTTTGAAGCATTTCTAATTTTGCAATAAACTATGACAAAAAAATCCCTCTTGACCCCAGAATGGCAGTGAGATTTATCCTTGGATCAAGAGGCTATTAACCTACATTGAAAAATGATATCCTTCAATAGTCGTATGCATCTAGTTGCTGTTTAACCCCTTAAGGACCAAACATCTGGAATAAAAGGGAATCATGACATGTCACACATGTCATGTGTCCTTAAGGGGTTAAATATCTGTACGGACTCTGATAAAACCACTTCATCAGGCAGAGAATTCCACATCCTTATTGTTCTTATGGTAAAAAAAAAAAAAAAAAAACATTCCTTTGCCTTAGATGAAATCATCTTTCTTCCAGTCTAAATGCATGACCTCACGTCCTATGTAAAGTCCTGTTTGTGAATAGATTTTCACACAATGGTTTGTATTGGCCGCAGATATATTTGTATAATGTTATCATACCCCATTTGAGACAATGTTTTTCAAAACTAAAGAGGTTTAAATTTGTTAACACTCCCTCCCCACCCTCCCCCCTCAAAATGTCACCTCTTTAAACGTTTAAAAACTTTAATATACACGTACCATCATAACTTCAAGACAATTTGAGCTCAGCCTACCCTTTATCCAATGAAAGAGAAATTGTTTCTAAAGTGTTTAAAGCCTTTGAGTATAAAAAAAATAAATAAAATGAAATAAAAAAATAAAAAAATCTTAATGCTGTATTTATTCCAAACCTGCGCACATAATGTTCAGTCATGGGGAAAACAGCAAAAAACATTTGTTGATGGACTTAGCAGAGAGCTGGATTAAATAAGCATTAGGCTAGTGAAGCTGATTATACGAATATGAAAATGTAGTATCTTAATGGTACATATTTTCATGTGGCAGCCCCAGTTGCTTTTCATTTTGCAGCTAATATGTCTATTCTTATGAGTCATTTACTTCTTTAATTACCTTTTGCAAGCAAGGCACCATGGTATATTAATGCGAATGATTTTTACTGCCAGTTTATCATACAGTGCCCAAGAAGTTGAAAGGCGTAATTGACTTGGAAGAGCGACTCATAGGGGAAACAATATTTAGTTGACAGTTTTCCTTGTACCCTCTGTTGACGTTTATGAGTTTACACTATGCTGCGGGAGCAATAAACACAATTTTCTTTCAATAACAGCAAAGAGGGGCTTTTGAGAATGTGTTTGTGCAAGAGAATTTGTTCATTTCTTCAGTAATTTTATGTAATGCGCTGGGATTCACTGTAATGTCATCTGATTTCCGACACCGAATGTTTGTCTACGGCTTATTTCTCAACAAGGAAAGCTAGTGAGGTCGTAGACAGATTACAATAACCTTCACAAAACAGCTCTTTATTCATCCTTTTATATGTGAACTTCATGGGTAGCTGTCGATAAGAACTTATTAGTATGGTTTTTAAGAAGTCGTGATGAAAAAATACTGAAACCTATCCTGTCAAGGTCAACCTTTCACACCTTTTTCTGTTACTGCTGTTAAGTCAAAACAAGTTAAGTCACTAAGCTAGGAATTGTGGGCAATTGACCAGGCTTTTTTATTTTATCCCAAAATGGCAGAGCTGAAAGCTGAACACATAGCTGGGTTGGATTGTTTTCCTTTTAAGCTCCTTGTCAATTTCCAGTTTAATGTGTAAACCTAACCATAGGATTCTTGCTTGGAAATGGGGAAAAAATGAATTCTTGACTACCAAATGGCATTCTGGATGATAATGTCTTGTCAATTCTCTATACTTCTCAGTTTGGTTAAACAAAGCCAGACTGACTTGAACAAAAACTGATAGCATGCTCTGGAAGTAGTCACTCACTCAACAGCTTCTTAATGAGTGTCTCTTAGACATTGTTTTCGCGTAATGTAAATAAATCTATCTGTCAAGGCATGTCATAGATTCTTTGGTTCGAAGTTATAATTTCAGATTATATGTTAGTGGGTTTGGGGTCATATTAGGCCAAATACAGGAAATATAGTAAAAGTAAAAAATTAGAGTTACTGGTTTTGTGTTACAGATTAGGACGGATCAACCACATTTCAACTGGAATTGGAGTTAGTAAATCTGAGAATTGCCATTCCGGACGAAATTCTGCCATTTTCTACTATTTTTGACCATTCGGACAAAATGCAGTAAATGAATAACCCTGGAAGTATGTTTTTGAAATTTATATAATAAATACATATAATAGAAAAGTTGAAATAACAGTATTAGTACTGTGCTAAAAAAATTCAGCAAGTAAACAAGGATGCCTTCAGGAAGGTTTAAATGGATATTTTTAATTTCAGTTATTTAACTTTTTTCCTTCAGTTATTGGATTACTATGAACATGTAATGACTAGATTAAAGAAACACTCTAACATTAAAAGAAATAAAATATATATATATATAAGTCAGATTTTTAGTTTAGATTAAGCCCCCATTTTGTTTAAAAAATGTTGCAAAACACCGTAACATGTAGCTGTAATCCACTCCGGGGACCATCTCCTCCCTGTAGCCCAATATGCCCACTGTGAGCTCATCACTATAGAAGCATTAAAGACACATGGCGCATGCGCAACAATCACCACAATCTGCCAACCCAATTTTTTTTCATAGAACAGCATTGGCTTATATGTTTGGCAACATCATGCTGTGTTTTGATGCTGCAAACCGTGAAGTCCTTCAAATATATATACTTTGTGTGTGAAAACTACATACTTTGGTGCTCATTCGTTATTTTTTTGGTTCCGTAGATTGTAGGTAGGGGGTTCGACCACCCCCTTGGCTCATTAACTTCAAAGAAAACCACAGGAATTAGTGCTCTCTCTATGTGGCCGTTCGTATAACTGAACAACACGCGTTGAAGAAAACTGCGGCCATCTTGGCGCATGAAAAGAGGCAGCGGGACTTGGTCGTTGAGTGTCTGGAACTCCAAATCGGACACTCGACTTCCAGAACGTCGGTCAACTTCGCGAATGCCTGCTTCTTTTCCACGACCAGCCAGAAGAGCGCTGTTCGGTAGGTTTGTTTTCACAAACCTAGGGAACAAACGCTACAAATGCTACCTATGAGCCAGGGGCACCATTCGTGGATTTGTTCGGTTTGGGACTCCTGAAATTGACCAACTGATTCCCATGAAACTCTGGAACTGTTTTGGGCAAGCGCATTATGTACTTTTGATATTTTATGTCGAGTCATTGTGACTCAGTAATGTAAGGGGCGTATTGTGGGAGTTTCTGTGGGCGTGTATACTGTATCCTTGTCTTGCATAAAAAGCCGGCCATTTGGCCTGAATAAATTCATTCCTGTTGTACCCTTCATCTAGTTCAGGCTGATGTTTGGGTATGCGTCTGATTACTTGGTGGGTTTACTTGTATGCTGTATTTTCGTCTGGAGAACGTTCGAATCAACACCCGAACGAGCTATAATCACTCAGCCTGTAGCATTTTGGAAGAAAGCGAACAAACGGGTATCTGAAATACCAGCGTTCATAACACTTGGCTGTTTGTTTTCAGCCAAATGCAAACATTGCTGTGTCTCGGAAAAAAAAAGAGAAATTGGGCAGCAACTGCTTTAAAATGTTGTGGTTTTGGTGCTTAGAGTGGTGCTTCAACTTTTTTAGACAACCTTTGCTAAGTCACACTTGAATCAGTTTTGATCAGCAATAATAAAGATTTCTCTGCCATCTGTTGTTAGCTGGCAGTGAGCAAGGCCAAAAAATCCAAACAAAGAGGGAGACCTGCTGTAAACTGAGCCTGTCAAACGCTGCATATCTGTACTGACCTCCCCAGCAACAAGGGCAAGTCCTGGTACCAGGCACTGACTGCAATATAGAACTTGCACAGGAAATTGGGGGCTTGTTTACTTTCCCATCTGTGTGTTCCTCCCACTGGGCCTCTGCTAGTTTATACTAAATCATCCCATTGACACAACATCTCCAGTCTGAAATTATCGCATCTAATAAACAATAAACGGTCTTATGCGGAGAGCTGGTGTCTTAAAATCGTAAAAACATAGAGTTTGACAGCTTGGAAGGGGCTCTTTCCCCTTTTTGCATAGTGTCTTTTATATTCTCAGACACTCTTGCACATTTGCACTACGCTCAGGAATATGTTGGAGCTTTCTAAAAATGAATAATGATTTGTATGAGTCAGACATGTAGTTCACATGTGGAATGGAGTGTGTGGATCAGGCTCAAATCCAAAGTCATAGCATATTATGCCAAATATCTTAGGTTTTGGGTGGGACACATTGGTTGTTCCTCAGGGTGAATTGAAAGATTCACATTCTGAAATGGGGAATTCTTTTGTGGGTCAATACCCGAGTGGGCAGTTTATTACAGTTTGTTGGTAAATAATAAGACACCAATGGTGATTGTACAGGATCTATGATTAATGGATAGACTTAAAATTGAAAAGATAGATTCTCAGGGTCTGCCTGTGAATGGTCATATTCTTTGATTGTCGAGGGGAACTGGCAGATTCTCCAGTTGAATCGTCCAGTACTAAAAGTGTCAAAAAGTCTTTCATTTTGTCAAGAGGAATGAGCAGAATTCCTGATTGAATGTGCAGATTATTGGTGTGTCAAGGTAAATGAGCCTGAGTCTGGAGCCTTTTCACTGTTATACACTGGATGATTCGTTATATGATTGTTTGATTGGAGCTTTACTGAAATTTCTGCTTCAAGTTTTTAATTGTGTGTCTTAAATCCCCCCACAAACTATTGCGAAGAGTATTGGAAGAAATGGCTTGTATGTTCTAATTAATTATATTGGTTTCTTGATTATCTGCATTAGAACCAGGGCAACTATAGATGCTGAGTGTCCATTTTGGTGTTGAAATGATCCCTACATATGTAAATTGTAGGTGACTGAGTGGCTCTGGTGGGGTAGGGATTGTGGTGCTTGGTCCTGTCCCTCCTCCCATTGGCTGATTGGCTAAAAATTTCAGATGATCGCTCTCAGCCAATGAGCTAAGCACTGCATAGCCAGATTTCCTCAGACAGAGAGCTTCTGGATCTGTGAAGGCTGTTGTGGAGGCAGAGAGTGGTGCCCTGTGGCCCATCAGTAAAACAAATCATACCATTCTTAAATGGTTTTACTACTTACATTGGGTGGCGCTAGTGCACTATTGGCACCATAACCACCATAACCACTATAGTGCTAGGCTTTTTGGCCTAAAATTTGCAATTCATTTGCTAATTCCCTACAATTCTCGGTTCAGTGAATAAACCCTATAATCTTGGCTGATTTCATTGTATCCGCTCTCACTAATTAATTCTTAACCAGTTATAAAACGCCACTCAACCCCCATCCTTGTTTTCTGTAACTCTACCTCTTTTCCCAACCCCTCCCTGTAAAAGATAAATAAAAACAAAAGATGTATATCAGAATCTATTTAAATGTAATGCATTGTGGACTGGAAACGTCAAACAGATAACCTTGGCATATGGGACATTGCCTTTTAGAAGTGAAATCGGACTTTGTTGTTTTTTTAAAATAAGTATGACTGCATTAGCAGGTCACCAGCTTGCCATGTTTTTGAGAACTGTCTGAAACTTAGCTGCACTGTCTATTAAATTGAAACCACTGTGTAAACATTCCTGTGTTGTTCCTGGTCTATACAATAGCCTGGAGATCAGGTTTCACCTGCCTGCACATCTTCTACCAATTAACGCAATTAGACCCAGAGTTGTTTTATAGTCAAAGTCTACTGTGACATTCATGGCCAAAGAAAACCTGGAAGAGGAAACTGCAATGCTTGTAATAAGTGAACATTCCACTCCTTCTGTTACTATGTAACAGTATGTGATAATCAATGCGATTGTCCATTAAGGCAGCTATCCTGAAGGACGGGTATTCCCTCATAATACTGGCATTAGTGGTGCAGCACGTTGATTACCATCAATTGGTTAAAGAGTGCCTGTTATATTTGTGATAGAAGTGTTTTGGAATTTAGCAAATAAAAGCAGCTGCTATTGTCTGTGGAGTGTGTGAAGGTATAAAGATAGATCTGAAACCGGATGTCAGAAAAATGCTTTTAAATTCTAAATCTATACATTTGTTAGCCATACTTTTGGCACGATAAGTAGATGGAATTATTAGCAGATGAAAATTGGATTGTGTCAAAATTATACAGCAAAACTCCAAACGCCAGTCTTCAATATTATTTATTAGGCACATAATTCATCATTTATCAGTTTTTACCTTAATGTGTGACTTGGACAGTTGTGCCCCGTCTAAGGAGACACCTGGGCATTTTACAACATGATTTGAAATAATGAGAATGGATCAGAACATTGTCAAATCAATGAGAACAGAATGAAAGTACAGTTCTAGCCAATATCAAATAGACCAGAGGACCTATCGGAAGAAACCTAGAAGCACGGAAATGGGTATTTAAGAACTGGATAACATATGCACTTTGTATTTTGTTTGAACAACATTGATTTGTCTCTGAAGAACTCCCTGGATGCGACGAAACGCGTAGGACTTACCTTTTTGACCTTATGGTGACCACTACATCTACTTATACTAACTTTGATGTAAGTTAACAAATTTGCATTGTGCACTTTATTTTGGTTGCCTTATAATTGTCTCTCCTTATTCTGAGATATTCAAAGCTCAAGACTGAGAACAGATCTACATCCGCATCTAATATACTGAAGGCCTTTTTATCTTTTACAAATTGTGAGTGGCCATTTGACACATATTGTATATAATTTAAACATACAGTTTTGCACTATGTTGTGCCATTACTTCCCTGATAGGATAACCCCTATTTTTATACATAAATATCAAATAGGAAAGGGAGTGTCTGGCTCCCCCAACGAACACACATTAAAGAATCGTATTAAAAAGTAAGTCAATTCACATAAAGAGCAGGAAAATGTTCAACTTACAGGACCAAGCGGAGAGTTCGGCTGAAGAGCCCTCCACACCGTCCTAGTGACTGTTTTTTCCCCAGAAATTAATGTGCCTTACTAATAGAAATGTATGCAACTAAAATATAATTTCAAGCAAGAACAATATATCTTATGTACACAGACTGATTTCTAAACATGTTTGTTATAGTTAAAAGAGACACTATAGTCACCAAAACAACTTTAGCTTAATGAAGCAGTTTTGGTGTATATGCTACAGCAATCTCACTGCTCAATTCTGTCATTCAGGTGCTAATTCTGTCATGTAGGGAGGTGTAACCCTATTCACACCTCCCTGCATGTGACTTATACAGTCTAACTAAACACTTCCTGTAAAGTGAGATTTAATGTTTAAACTTCCTTTATTGCACAGTTTGTTTTAATTAGGATTTCTTATCTTACCTGCACTGTTAATATCCTGCTAAACCTTGCAGGAGCCTACAACTCACAGTGCGGTGCACCAAGCATTTGTTCGCCATAAGCTATGGGCCCTGATGGGACTGCAATGAATCCACCACTGGTATTTTCGAATATATAACAAAACTATATAGTTCACTAGTGTTTACTGGTATGAGTATCCCTTAAAATAACATCAATAGAAACATGAGAGCTCTTATATGAGAATAATCCCTTTATACAAAGTTCACAGTCCAGATCTGCACAGTGTAAAATGTAGGCAAAAGTAGACAAAGTGTCTGATTAAAATATACCGTAACGTCATGCACTCATGCGCAGTGCCATCACGGTCGGCCGTAGAGAATCATTGAATACAATGGTTCTGTATGGAGCAACTGTAGGTGCATCGTAGCTAGAACTGCACATGCGCCTACGTTCCCCAATCTCTATAATGATCATAAGATTGGCCTATCTGCAACCTCAGGAGGATGTTGCGTCAGCGCAGTGGGAGACTTAGCACTGGAGAAAATATGAGTAATTTGTTTATATTTAAATTCTTTTGTTCTTTGTTTTTATTTTACACGGGGCAGGGGGGCTAATTAATAAGGGGCACGAGAGCTGTAGCTTTAGCAATACAGATATGTATTCCTAATGGCACAGTGTTCCTCTAACTTTATAGAATATCACATCTGCTTTTCTAAATCTAAATCTTATCAGGTGTATTCAAGGCAAGCCTATGTTTGTATACTAAACTGCAGCGTGTCTAAAGTCATTTGCAGATCTGCAGAGTCCAGATGTGATAGGACTGCAACCCTCATCATCATCATCATCATCATCATCTTTTTACACGGAAGACAAGTAACCAGTTTATTTTGGAATGGTTTATTATGTTACTTATTTTCTAGAACGCTACCAATGCAAACACATTGTGCTGAAGGTAAATCTGACAGTACATTATTTTTAATGGGACACTTTAAGCACCATAACCACTACAGTCTGATTTTCTTTCTTTTTCAATTGTCTGCAAAAAAGTCTGGGGAACATCATCAGTGGTCTACTTTCTAATAAAATACCTAGCCAATTTTATACTGATAATATACATACTTCAATGCTTTCATTAACCATATCCCTACATAGATTGGAAGCTCTTTAAAGCAGGGTCTTCATCAACCTACTGTTCCTGTAACCTTTTGTAATTGGCTAATTTATTGCTACGTCTCACTTTATAATATTGCGAGCACTGCAGAATATGTTGGCGCTATCTAAATTCCAGTCATAATAACAGAAGTTGAGGCCAGGTATCCTTTTTTTATTTTTATTTTTAAGAAAACAAAATGGTAATTATTTGAAATGAAGTGATGCAAATTCGTGATACAAGGTGACTTCCTTAAAATACACATTACACTGAAGAGACAGTTATCATTTCTGAAAACATACAAATTGATTACACTGCCTTAAATTGGCTAATAAGGTTTTAAATCCACAAATTCCTAAGTGTTTAGTATGCAAAAAAGACATTTTCTGAAAGCTCTGCCTGCTGTAAAAGCAAATCTTGTTTTGGTGTCCCAGAGGGCTTTCCTAATCAGACAGAACCGCAGGCAAAATTAGTATCTGAAATTCAACTGGCCTTTACCCTGTCACAGCCTGTTCTTTCACTATTTGTTAACAAACAATTCTAAGTACAAAATTGGGCTGTGGACACATCGGCAGGCTTCAGACAGAAGGTACGGTTACCATTGAAGGTATAAGAATGTATTTTCTACTCTGACCATTTTTTTAATGGCTCATTTATACCGTAATAAATCAAGTAAAGGGCACTTATTACCTTTATTTGTTTTGCATGTTTAGGTTGATAGACACAGGTGACATGAGAAAGAAAACTTTTAAAACCTGAAAAATAATTACCATTTTCTTTGTGCCATGGCTTTGGAATGAACCAGACAAACCATTCGTATACGCTCTTTACCTGAAATAAAGACAGAAAACATTTCCTGAATATATTTATATGTTTGAGCTGTTGGTGTACTTATCTAAAAGCTGTTGTGTTTTTACTAAATGTTGTTGCAGTATCCTACAGCAATTTAAAGGGAAACTATATATATTTTTAATCAATATTTTTAAAGGGACCCTATAGGCACCCAGACCACTTCACCTGATTGAACTGGCCGTGGTGCCCTGTCCCTGTTCTGTTAACCCTGCAATGTAAAAACATTCCTGTTTTAGAGAAAGTGCATTGCAGTGTTAATACTGCCTCTAGTGGCTGTATACAAGACTTCCACAAGAAGCTCTTCCTGCATTTACACAGAGTTTGTTTAAATTCCCCATAGAGCACATTTAACCCTTTAAGGACACATGACATGTCATGATTCCCTATTATTCCAGAAGTTTGGTCCTTAAGGGGTTAAATCCCCCATAGGACAGTATTAAGTTTGCCCATCAGCTAATGTTGGCTGAGATAAAGCACGATCCAGTGCTGAGGGACATTGGTGCTTGAATCATTTAATTGATTAAAGGGTTATTTAACCCTTTGACCTTTGGGGTGCAGGGGCAGAGGGACAGTATAGTGCTAGGTATACAGCTTTGTATTTCTAACACTATAGTGTTCCTTTAAATGTGCTTATTGTGCACTTTTTGTTTGCTATTGCAACACAATTGTGGCTCATCCACTTTAAATTGTACTTGGCCACACCCAGGTTATTACTATACCGCAAACATGATGTAGATTAGAGTCAGTATTTAAATTGGGGCTCATTTATATCGTAACAGACTAACTGTGTATTACTTAGGTGGAGGAGCCAAAGAAAAGTAAAATGTAAGCCTATAATCATATATATTTTGGACATAGTAGGCTCACAGCATCATCACAACAGAATTCAAAAGATATTGTCTACATTTTTTGCACAGTGTAAAGCTGGGAGCAGCTTAGAAGATTGTTGATTCTGATTGGTTGCTAACACGCTCCCTGCATACCCGCATTTTTGTATCAGTAGCAGAATTTGAAAAAAATCTTGATATCATTCCAAGATGGTCTCCTACAGGCTCAAATAATGGCAGTTACACAACTAAACTTACTATAACTTAATATAATGTGTATAAATCTTTTGGCAATATTGTTTTTCAGCGTATTTATGTACAGAAGATTTTATTAACAGTAATGAATTTGTGGCAGTTAAAGGATGTCAATAAATTCCACAGCAGGATGTGTGGTGTGGTGCTATACAGTGGCAATAATGGGTGTTTGATAGATACTGGTAACCATGTGCCCTGCATGTGCTGTTTTGTAAACATTCTGATCTGTAAATGAAAAATCCCTCTGTACATACAGTAAATAAAGAATAGAAGCAAGGTCCTACTTTGTTGTCTTTCCAAGGTTTAAAAATGACATTTACTATGACATTGATTAGTCCAATGCTGTTTTTACACTCAAAGGGCACATGTTGATATTCCATGTGCAGCAGGAAATAATGTGTCTGTCCTATATATAGTCACACTCTGCCATTGGACTTTATAGCGCAAAGTGTTTATGGTGATCATGCTGTGTCGGAAAAGCCGCTTTTTAAATCTCTGCCATTTTCTCAGTTTTCAGCGTAATACACAGCTCCCTAAAAGCATTCCCCTTTCCTCCAATATTGTATAGAATATTATCGATAACCAAAAAGCTGTTGTTGGCATTGAGCTTGGAGTGTATCTTTATTATAAGCTAAATTAATTCTGATTTATGTGACACCTTCCATTTTGTTTTAGTATTTTAACTTGATTATAGTTTTTAAAAATTAGCAGAAAAAAGTGATGGGAAATGGTACAAAATGAAGAAAATTAAAAGTAAGGATAATACGCATTTATAGAATGGTACAGTAGGTCCGATGCATTAGCACATGAAGCAACCATGACATACATCTTAACACGCGTTTGCAGGAACAGTGGTAGACAATATAAATCATGACGCATATAATGAGCCCTTAATGTGGTGAAAGAGTTTTAAAATATTCTGCAATGCTGTGCAATAGATAGATCTGTTTGTACATCAGGGTTATTGTCATCTACACTATAGATATTTACATTTTATTTCTCTAAATGTAATTGGAGAATGATGTATGATGAGGTTTAGAGGGCCAGGCAGTTAAGAGGGAGATATTTATTATACAGATGTACACCTTCTACTTTCTATAGCATCAAATTTACTACTTTCCAGTGCGCTCTGTGTGCGCGCGGGCATATAATATTAAATGTTTTATCTGCTATTATTATCATCATTATCCTTATTATTATTTTTCAAGCAACATGCTATTTGCAATAAGTAAGAATTGATACAGCTGATTGATTTAAAGGAATACTCAAATCAGCTGTATCACTTCTTATATATTGCAAATAACATGTAGCTTGAAAAAATAAGAATATTCTTTTAAATCAATGAGAATATTCCTTTAAATCAATGAGAATTGATTTAAAGGAATACTCAACTGCCCGAATACAAAATAAAAACAATTTAGTAAATATACCCCTATTGAAAACATGGATGGATTTAAATGGACACTCCGCTGCCGAAATACATATATAAATACAAACAATCTCTATTTAGTATATGTACCGCCAATAAAAACATGCAAACAAGCTTTTAAAAGCTGCATATCTCTTGTATGAAGCCTTTGCAAGCCACCCCCTTCTTCCTCAGCCCAGACTTTCTGTGGCCGTCCAATCACAGACCTCCCAATGCAGCTCAATGAAAAGTTTTTGCAAGGCAGGTGATCTGGGCAATTGCTGCCTCTTAAATTTCGCTCCACTGAGTTAAACTACCAGGAAGCAACAGAGCCGGTTGTCTGATTAACAAACATGCTTTCCTGACACTATTGTTCTTGTAGTGCAATTTAGGTGACCAGCCACCCTATCAGAAGCGTAAAAGCTGATTTGACTTACCTTTATTCCAGCGCCACGTGGGTCTCATCCTGCTACGCTTCATTAATTAAGATTGTCAACTTGACAATCTCAGCCTATCCAAGCTATGCACCTTGAACTTTAACAAGGATATTCACTAGTGTGTGAATTGTTTGGGATTCAGAGATAAATTTGGGGAAAATAATCAAACAAAATATATGGATGACATGGGGAATTTTTTAAATTTGTCCATTTCCTATGCTAAAACTTTAAATTCACTGCAAATTCTCGACAGTTAACATCTTAGCGAATAACCTTGTACATGTTTTTATTATTTGGAATAGAAGCATTCTTTTTTTGTTTTACACATTTTATTCTCTCTCCAGTGCCTGAAATCACAAGCTTTCTGAGTACCAGTGACTCTTTGCTTGTTGTAGATATTTGCATTTGCGCCCAATACACATGTACTTTCATCAACCGAACGTTTGCTTCCCTTTCGTTAACCGCGCAGAATGAAATCTTCTTGAGCTTCAGGATAAGTCGATGTTCCTATAAAATAAATTCATCCTCTTTCCCCCCCATATCCCGTCATCTGTTTGTATGATCTGCTTTTTGAACTGTTTTTGTGGTTCATCAGTTCCACCTAATATGTCTCTTGATTTTTCCTATTGTAATACGCAGACGACATGCTGTTCAACTCATTTTTATAAGCTTTAGATGCTCCTGCCTGTCATACACTGTGGGTTTATCTCCAGCGTCTGGATTTGCTTTAAGACTTGCATGTCTATCAAGCTACTGTTGCTTTGAATGCAAGATCAAAAGAAGATGAATTAAAAAAAGAAAACTCTTGAATGAAGCAAAAAAAAAATGTGATCCTTAGTAAAAATTCACTGACAGTTGAGGTTTTTTTATTTTTTTTATTCTTATTATTTTTAAGCAGCGGATTATCATCTAGAGTAATTGTCTAGTACAGAGGGATCCCCTATAATTTACCTCCAAAGTGCATGATTTATGTAAGAGAGCCTTACCATCTGCACTTCCCAATGTTATATATATAAATTTCATATAACATATAAAAAATATATATTAATTCAGCTCGGCACTATTTCGTTTTGTCCAATTCAGTCCTTTATCGAGATCAAAGAAACGTGTAAGGTGCCATATATATAGAAAATTAAAATAATGTGAAATTATGCTTACCAGTGACCTGTGTGCGACCTTCAATCAAGTGATAAACCCGGAAGTGTGAATTAACATGATGACGACAAAGTTCATGTGTGGTTACTAGGAAACAGGTAAACCAGTGACGTAATGTTAACAACCGTGTCAGTATCAAGATAAAATCACTACGTAGAACCGCAAAAACGATCAACGGTCAAATGTATTTACATGTTTTAAACATTTATTTATTTTGTATGTACTCTTTCTGTGCTTGATGTGGTGCTCGTGTGGTTAACTGTGATGATTAACCAGCTAGAGAAGCTGATGGATGACCTTGACACCCATAATATTTGCAAACTACATTTCCCATGATGTTCAGTCTGTATTTAAAACTAGTTCAAACTGTAGTTTACTAATAGACCTAGAATACGTTATCAGACGCTTATGAGACCGAAAACTGAGGGAGCTATGACTATTCCTGACTTTCTGTTATGTTACCCCTCTTCCCATATATAGAGGGTGTTGGAGTGGGCTAAGGATGGAGTGACAAACTATGGAATGGAGTAGAACAGATCCAGACAGGTGGATCCTTAAGGGCCCTAATGTGGATGTTCCCCAGGGAAAGTAAGAAACTGCCCCATCAACAGCCTTGCATGGGGGCGACTCTAGGTTTTGCTCAGGAACACGCCTAGAATGGACCACTCCTTCTTTCCTTCACCCCTTCATTTTTTGACGAACAGCCCCGAATTACCCCTGGGAATGAAGGGGAAGGTGTTTACACGTTTCATGTCTAGATTCAGCATGTGATGGTGGGAGACAAACTCAGACAACTAAGTAACCTCGTGGACAGTGCCCCAGACACATTCCTACACAGACTAAAACATGAACAACTGAGCCGATTTATACATCAGATGCCTCAACTGACTTATACCAAGCACTCAATACTTTTGAACATATGTGTGTCGACCCAGACCCACAACCACAAGCCATCTCATTTCTATACTCTTTACTACAACACACTGTGAATCTCCCTGTTCCACTGTACATAGTTATATGGGAAGTAGCAGTATGAGAGACCTTGTCGGAACACCAGTGGGGTAAGACCTTGTACTTCATTGTGTACTTTCTAGCAAAACCCAAGAAACAGCCTATAAAGTATTGTCGATGTGGTATATAACACCTCAGTTTCCCAAGAGTGTGAATCCTTCCCTAAGCGGCTATTAAAGTTGACGTTGTCACTCCACAACTGGCTTGTTCCTTCACGTTTGGTGGGACTGTCCCAAATTTAGGCTTTTTTTTAAGGCGATTAGCACCATCTTACAGAAGGTCTCTGACAACCCTCAACCCTTCCACCCTGCTCCCTTTCTTTTACATCATACAATTTCTCTGACTGCCAAATACAAGAAATCCCTTACAATTCGGATCTTAACTACTGCAAATCAGGTTGTTCCCCTTTACTGGAAACAAAATGTGCCACCACCACTCACTCTCTGTTTGCTAAAATAAAAGACATTAAACTGTTAGAAGAATGAACCTTCATGGTGCAGGGATGTATCCAAGCGTATATGGACACACTGGCTGACGTCTGAATACCATGCAGACTTTCAAAGATTACTGACTTACAGTACTTAGAGCAGTGATTGCGAACCTATGGCACGCATGCCACAGGTAAAACGCCGAGCCTTATCTGTGGGCACGCGGCCATAGGTCGCTTTGGAACTCAGCATTGCGCGGGAAGACAGGAGAGCATCAGCCAGACACATACTTACCACCACCTGACAAGCAGGGCTGGCTGTCCCCCTCCCCCACTCCTCCCTAAAAGGTAAGAAGAAGGGGGGAGGGGATACAAATGTTATGTCAGGATTATTAAAAAAAACAAAACAACAACACATTAGCTACCTGCAGCACCACCCTCTCACACACAGCACTCCTCCCCTCCTACAGCATCCTCCCCCCACACAGCACTCCTAACCCCCCCACACACAGCACTCCTTCCCCCACACAGATCCCCCCACACACACAGCACTCACCCCCTCACACAAACAGCACCCCTCCACAGCACCCCCACCACACACAGCACTTCTTCCCCCACACAGCACCCCCCCACACACAGCACTCCTCCCCCCACACAGCACCCCCCTCACACACACAGCACTCCTCACACACAGCCCCTCACACACACAGCACTCCACACACACACTCCGCACCCGTACACACAAACACATACACTGCACCCCTCAATGCAATATGTGTGTGTGTATTCAGCAGTCTGCATGTATTCAGCAGACTGTGTGTGTGTGTGTATTCAGCAGTCTGTGTGTGTGTTTGTGTGTATGTATTCAACAGACTGTGTGTATGTATTCAGCAGTCTGTGTGTATGTATTCAGCAGTCTGTGTGTACTCAGCAATCTGTCTGCGTGTGTATGTGTATTCAGCAGTCTGTCTGTATATGTATTCAGCAGTGTGTGTATTCAGCAGTCTGTATGCATTCAGCAGTTTGTGTGTATTCAGCAGTCTGTGTGTGTGTATTCAGTGGACTGTGTGTACGTATTCAGCAGTCTGTGTGTATGTTTGTGTGTGTATGTATTCAGCGGACTGTGTGTATGTATTCAGAGGACTGTGTGTATGTATTCAGCAGTCTGTCTGTGTTTGTATTTAGCAGTCTCTGTGTGTGTCGGTGTGTGTATGTATTCAGCAGTCGGTGTGTGAATGTGTTCAGCAGTCTGTGACTGTATTCAGCAGTCTGTGTGTATGTATTGTATGTATGTATTGCATTTGTTGGAGATACTAATAAATATAACTTTAATTTTATCTATAATTTATATTTCGATTCATTATTTATAATTTGTAGCATTGAACTATCTGTTATTGTGTTCTTCTTTTAAAACAAATATGTTAATTCGTTCGGACAAATGTATGAGTTGTTTTTTTCTAAATTTAAACCTCAGTATTCAGGTTTAAGTGCCGTGTTGGCACTTTGAGGAAAAAAAGTTGACATGTATTGTGGTTTGGGCACTCGGCTCAAAAAGGTTCGCCATCACTGACTTAGAGGAATATTCCTTGGGCACTTGGGGTTACAATAGGGTGTAGGTGGGGTTGGGTCTCGTGTCACAGTTCTAGCATGTAAACATGGATCTCATGGGACATGGACCTCCCTCACCTCATACACTACTACACTAGGGGCCCTCCTGGAGGAACAGTCAGCATTCAGAATCAATTGACTGATGTTTCACAGACGCTATATTTTACAGAATGCTACATTTTTGATGTGTTTTGTGGAAAAGTGCCTTGCTATTTTATGTTGGACCTGTGTATCCACTCTGACTTTTATGTATTCGCTTATGTGGTCTTTTGTGGCCAATAGCAAAAAAGACAAACCGAAAAAAATGTTTTTTTTTTTACTTGGACCTGCATTTAATCCTAACCTAACAACCAATAAAAGGTAATTCACACACACAAACAAATTACCCTGTAGTTTGCGGAAATTAGTTGTGCCAAGGTCATGAATGGTGTAAAAGTTAACGCAATCTTTGCCAGGTCCCTTGATGGTTAGGTAAACTGATCACTATTGGGGGGCTTATTCACTCTTATTTATTATTTTTATTAATTCATTATTTATTGTTTAATGTATTATGATTATACATTCTTATATATTGTTTATCATTGTATTAGTTATGTAGTATTTCTTTAGTATTATTGTTCGGAATTAATAAGGAAGTTCCAAATCTTAGGCCAGACTAGCCAGTCTGGAAAAATTGGAGGATGAAGTCCACAGGACGAAACGCGTAGGATACAGACATTGGGGACTTATATCGACTTTTTATTACCAGGTCCAATGTGGTGGAGATATGCCTTTTGGACCTTTTTATCTTATAAGTGCATTTGTAATAAATCTTTGGTATTTTTATTTCCATCTGCACTATCTTTGGTCCTTTTTTGCCTTCAAGAAGACTCCTATATTCTGAAGACTTCAGACTCCATATCTGACCTAGGATGATGTGCCTGATATTATTTCACCTCTTGTGAGTTTTCCTTATTATATTGGGTGTCTCTTCTCTTCTACTTATTTATATGTTTTACTAGTAAATAACCCTGAGGGTTAAGTCATGAAACCAGGAATTGTGGAAAGGTCAAAACAGACTGAATCAATTATAGCTGGCTCAGGAGTTATATCATTTTTCCAATCCAGTCAATTGACTTGGTTTTTGTAATATTTCTTTCTCATTTTCTCACAATTGCCAGTTTAGTTAATAACCCCTCTGTGTTTTATCTGTTGTTTTAATTATGTCTGCAATCTATGAAATAGTTTTTTTCTGGGTTATCAACCCACACTGTGTTTTAGGAAACCTCTATTATACCAATTATATTAGACATGTGCGATTTGTTTCGCTCTGAATGTATATTCGTACGAATTTCATGCCATTCGGACATTCGGATGCTTACGAATGTCCGAAGTGACGAAGGTCGGTAGTTCGGAAGTGTCGAAGCTCCGAAGTGATTCGGATTTCTGAAAAGTGGCAAAACAAGAGAGAGGGAGGGAAAATTACGTGAATGGTGACAGGAATCTTGACCAATAAGCTAATTCCTTTTGTGCAATGACATCATATCCTGTACGCATCACATCGCGGCTGCCAGCGGACCCTGAAGGACGTGCAAGGGAGCTGTGCTGCAAGAGCACAGTAAGTACTTTGCTTCTTTTGCCACCTGGCATGGGATGTTTGTCCCATGCAGTCTCGTGCAATCTTTACTGCGCATGACTGCATCGGATAAACATCCTTAGCCAATTATTATATAGGATATATAAAGTAAACATGTGCAATTTGTTTCGTTCTGTATGTACATTCGTACCAATTTCATGCTATTCGGACATTCGAATACTTACAAATGTCTGACGTGCTGAAGTTCCGAAGTGATGCCTTTCGGCAGTACCGAAGTGCTGAACCGAACCGAATGCAATTGGTCCAAATTGCTGAAGCAGACATTTTTTTGACTTACCCGAATTTCCGAACCAAATTTTTTGCCCATGCACATGCCTAAATTATATTAAGTCATGGCCCATCATTTAATTTTTTTAGGGATTTATTATATAAACACTGCAATGTAAAAAGAGAATTTGCACAAAAACTGTGGAGCTAGACACATAGAGACATAGACACATAGGCGAGTCGAAGAATGTATCCAACGCTGGGTTTTGCCTAAATTTTGCAAGTTAATATTTATTTACCATAACCTGTAGTTTAGTAAATAAAAACAATAATCCTATGCTCATTATCTACTACTGTTTTGTTCTAATAACTCTCTACAAATGTTGATCAAATTGATTAACTGCAAACATACAGTGTAAGTGTTAATCTGTCTGCGTATAGCCATTATTATTATTGCCATTTTTTATTATTATATTCTAATTTTGCCCATTGCCTTTGAGAAGTGGTATACTGGAGAGTGTCGTACAGGCCAGAGCCATGCAAGCTCTGTCAAACATTTACACATAGCCGACTGACCATGGCCACTTATTCTGAGTGCCATGCCATTCCTGATGTTGGCGTAGCTTGTTGATATTCCATACCCCTGGCCACATCCCCTGCACAACTGACAGAGTGAACTCTCTCCAAATTTCCCCTGCTACCTCTTGTCTCAAATCCGCACTGTATTGTTTAGAGTGTAAGCTCACGGGCTATCTAGCTAAGCACTTTGTATAAAAGCGCTTCAATGGCTAGATCTTGGCTCTCTAACCTTTTGCATTTGTCTGTGTATATTGTAGAGTGCTGCGGAATTTGTTGGCACTTTATAAAAACCAGTCATAAATAAATAAATACATTTCCAATCTACATTTACTATTTCTGTGTATACTTTTTCTGCAAACGCATTTCATGGTTTGCATATACATATTTTGAAACATATATATTAAACTTTGTTTAGAAACTCTGCTACATTTTGTAAAAATATGATAGTGAGCTTAATCTGCTACCATTTTAAACTGTGGTAAAAAACAAACAAACAAACAAACAATATGGCTGCTCCCAGTAAACCTTGTCACTGTAGTTCAGGCAGGTTCAGCTTCACATACATGCTAATATCAATAATTAAAAAAGAGCACAGATTTACTTAAACTGTGTTAGTGCCAGTTCATTTTCCCTTTGTAATGAATTGAGAGTTTCTAGAACATGAAGGGTTAACTTCCCTGGAGAAATGTAGAATACTTTGCTTGTATGCCATATTGTTTATACCTTCTTTGTATGATAGTTGTCTGCTGTGTGCATAACGTTTCCTCTGATGATACAAACATTCCCCTTGGACTGCAAAGGGTTAAAACTGATGACCCATGTAGCTGACAAATGATTGCAAGGTGGAAAAAACCCTCACATCTTTGGCCATGAGTACCATGCAATTTCAATGTGAAATGATAGTGTTTAGCTCCTGGCTTAAAAAGGGTTAACGAGCACAGGAGTGTACCTGCCTCAACACACACACACACACTCTCTCTCTCTCTCTCTCTCTCTCCTCAGCGTGACATCTTTGTGTTTAACCCTCTAAGTTCCCATAGAGGGACAACACATTGCTGAGAGGTTTGTCACTCCAGGATGTCTAGGCGTTTATTTTTTAATTGTGGCAGGGTGATGACAAGACTTATATAAACAATGAAATGATGTATACTTGTCTGAAAAAAAATATATTACACTTTAAAAAAAATAATTATTTTACAAAATGTAATTATTTTGAAATGCTACTGAAACCCTGGGCAGAGTTCTGTGACAGCAGGCTCTGCACTGACCCATGTCAGTACCTGCACCCCCTTCACCCCCTCCCTGATAATGTAAACTAGGATATAGGAAATGAGAAATCATCGTTTGTGATATGTCCCCCCTCTCTACTTTGTGTGTGTTTGTGCAGGCGGACATTGTTTGCTACTGGGACGCCTAGTCCCCTTGTTGTTGCCTAGAAAGGGCAATGATCCACTGTGTTTTCACTTTAAAGTGTGCTTCGGCTGTACTTCCTGTTTATTCATCTTTTTACCATTCTCCAACCACCACCACCACCCCCTTCCTTGCTTTCCTCTAACAGCCCAGGAACACAACTACTGTGAGGGAGGCAGCTGCATTCTAAAGGCACAGGGCTGCAAGAACCTAAGCTCTGTCAAACTCCTCATTTTCCCAGTAAGTGCTCAAAGGAAAGGAACGTTGAGCTTAGGATGTAACTTTTTTTTTTTGTGTGTGTGTTCCATTATGTCTTCTTCAGTGAGTTCATGACTTCCTCATATGCTGGGATTCTATTGCCTCAGGTCTATACAGCACAATGAAACAAGTTCAATCCCCAGCCTCCCTGCTCTCCACTTAGGCTATTTACTCTAGTTTACTGTGTGCTGCATTCGGAATTTTTGCAATTTTTTTTTTTTTTGAATGGGATATGTTTTTGCAGGTTTTTTTTGTGACTTTTAAATCATGTGTTACTTCATTTAAAGAGAAGTGAGTGGCCTGGTCACGGTAAGTATGTTCACCTACCCCCTTCTGCTGTCTGTCTGAGATAACCCCTGAGATGCCAGGCTAGTGAATAGGTGTGAGACATGTCGTGAGAGTGCTGGAAGCATGGAGTTTATATATGACATCCAAGCACCTCGTTATGTATTTATTTTCTGTGCATAGTGGATGTTGTGTGTGTACTTGTTACTTTGTTTCGTTGTGTCCCTATGTTGCATTTCTGCACTTTTTTTTTTAATAAACTGAATATTTACTGTTGCCTTTCTAAACTCTAATCTGCTTTGCAAAACTGATAATATATATATATATATATATATATATATATATATATATATATATATATAGTGTAAATGTTGTAGCTGATATAGTTTTATAAATAGTTTTACATTTTAAATTGTTGAATCAGCTTAGTTAATAATATGCCTTGATATTAACATTATGGGTATTCAGTCATGGTTTTAGGTTGTATTCGTAAAGACTAAATATATATTTCGATTATGTATCTATCTTTTGGGATTTAAGCTTAATTGTTAGTCTGATAAAATAATGACTGTACTGTTAAGTAATTTCAAAATAACAACTGAATTAAATAAATAGTGATAATAATATCTATCTATATATTCAATATATTGCTATTATGAAATTATTTAAAAGTACAGTACTTACTTATTACTTATGGATAGATAGATAGAGTGAATCAGCAAGCATTTTGTCATTGACTAAACTTTTCCACTGATATTATGAAGTTAACCGGCATATTGTCTGGTTTATTGTGTTGTGTCTGCTGCTTGCTTTTAAAATTTTCTTTTTGATGTTCTGCTGCACTTAAAGGCTAAGGATTTAAAGATTCTTTTGCACAGCCTTGAGAACTTAGAGCTTATATTAACCACAGCACAGAAGAAGGGAGGTGAACAAATTGGAATAGCAGTTTTCAAATGCTGTAAACTGTTTTCTGTTTTTACAGAGAAATGGTATTTGCTACTGTACCTTAAGGACAATCTGTTTAACAGTAGGAGTAATTGCATAGGGACGATGGAAAGAGTGACTGAAGTTATTTACTCAGATGTTAGTGTAGGTGTTGGGGAAGAATATGCCTCTGTGAGAACACTCTGTGCTTTTCTAGGTATAATATATGTGTGTGTGTGTGTGTGTGTGTGTATATATATATAAAATTATATTTTTTTTAATGTATTTATGTATTTGTTTGTGTCTGTTACAAGTCTGACCATCAAGTTTCTTATTTGGTACATTTTTGTATTATTCTCTAGGTATTAATTCTGATGTGGATACGTTTTTACATAAATATTTTTCATGTATAATTTAGACAGACCGACAGACAGTAAATTCTAAAAGTGTATTCTATTTTGTATTTTATCCTGTCTTCATATTAAACATGACCTTCAGACAATATGTAACTAAAGCTAAGCCTTCTGCTCACAGTGGAATTAAATGGATTACTTTTTCTTTCTCTCTCCTACCATTTAAATTAGCTAGATGTATAATATTGCACATTGTAGCTATTTCTGACTCAGAATAATTACTATATAATTTCCTGAGTTTTACAGATCACGCAGTATGTTAGCCGAGGCGGAAATGATGCTGTGTGTGTGCGTTAGGCCAATCCACTGTCAGCCGGGTAGTAAAGAGTTAATTTAAGAGTTCTGATTTGAAGAAAGTAACAAATGATTGTGTCCTTGTCATGTACTTGGTGACTGTGGTTTATGGTACACCAAGGGACTCTTTGACATTTCCCCTTAAAATTCCCTTACAACTTAGAAATGCATATGATAGAGTACTTCGCCTTATACTTACTACTGTGTTAGATAAATTGAAAATAAGGATTAACATAGCCTACTTGTAGGATTTCTATAGCTAATGTACTATTTTATAGGTAGGGGATTATTCCTGGCAAAAACGTGACTCTTTTCATGTAGCTATATCATACAAAACTGAAGATATTTAACTGGAATGTCTATATGGTAGTGGTTAACAAAGATTTTTGTTGGCAGGGTACCTGACAGTGTAAGGGGCTATTTTATAGACTCTTCTATATGAGATCTATTAAACATACTATTTTTAAAGAGTCAACTTGGTAGAACTAAATTACTATTTTACATGAGTTTTATTGAATTTAAATTCCTCATTCCCATTCTGGTGCTGTGATATTTTGCTCTGATTTTCAAACGTCCTGCAGATGTCACTCTGTGCTTATTACATCATATGCCCCTCGTGGGGCAGTGGTTCATACTATGATAATGTCTGAACAAGCTTACTAAATGGAGCACTCCAAAAAAAGTAAAGGGTAGGCCAATAACTTTTTTTTTCAGGGCATTACACTTTTCCGAACATTTTGGCATTTTTTGTTTTCTGAAATTCTGAAAACAGCAAAATTGAAGACCATTATCAGAAATTATCATAGTGAGTGGTAGTGTGAAAACGAAACAGGCTCATTAAGATTTACTCTAAAAACCAGTTATGACTTTTCTTTCCCACATATAGACTGTAATGTTTCAATTTCTTTTGAAAACTGTTAGCATGAGTCGCATTGATTTTTTTTTCTTTTCTTCGCCAGATGTTTTTGCATATAACACATACATATTATTTATAGTATATACACCCAATGTTGTTCAGATAAGCAATATGTATAGTAATAGTTCAGTCAGTTATACCAATTTCTATTGCCTTAATACTGTACTACTACTACTATTGAATTTGGCAGTCATTCTAAAGATATATATACTCCATTTTTTTATTCTTTAATTCTAGGTTTCTTATTGCTTCATACAGGTTCAAGGGTTTTCCTTACTGCCTGTAATGATTGCACGATGGCCTCATAAAGCCTCTAGAGTCTATAAAGTCTTAGATTGGTATGGGGGTAACAGAATCACGGTCAAATACAGATGCTGAAAATTCTTAAAAACGAAATAATATTTTTTATCTTTTTTTAACCTTTAAAGGAAAACCATAACTACTCTGAAAATTGCACTTTTTAAAAAACTTTTTTCATGTGAAATGATTAGATTTAAGATTTAGCAAATTACATCATGAACCATTTAATTCCCTATTCGTTTAGGGTTCACTACAAATGAGAAAGAAAATCAGATACATTGTTTCATTTTTCCTCTCCTGTGTATATTTTCTCTATGTTACCTGCTATATAATAATGATTGACAGGGAACCAAGATGGAGGCACCCAGTTAAAGGCTAGAGAGGTGTGGATTTTTACATAAAATGTTATTTTTCACACCTCACAAACATATATTTGTATAAGATAGGAGGTAAATAAACATTATATGAAAAATCCTAGATTGAGATGATGGTTCCCCTTTAATAATTTATGGTACTATGTTATTATCGTGGCCAGTTAAGTATAGTATTTAGCTACTGCAGAACTTTTTATGAAACAGCCATCGGTCAATTTCTATATTTTTTTGGAAGAGATGACACTTCATTCATTGTTGCATTGTTTGGTAGTTTTGCCCCAATATGTTCTGGAAATGCCATATTGCGCAACAGCTATTCCTGGTCCTACTTGCAACATCTTCTCACTAAGTGACCTTATTGTGCTACATAGATAATGTTGGTATTCAATTGTTTGGTGAATAAAACTACACCTGTCCAAACAATATATGACTGTAGTAATAAGACCTCTTAAAGACTGTTGTGCTGTTCTGTAGAAACATGCACAGTTTGTTATGTTGACAGATGTCATCCTGCTGTGTCCAAGTCCAAACATGCTTCTAGCAGAAATGCATCATCTTCCCGATTACAGAGTCTTTCTTGCTTCGCTGAGAAAGTCCTTCCATTTATGTTCTTTAAATTACTGCAGCACAAGGCCTAGTTCTGCCGGCACTGTGATAGTCTGTGACGTTTCTGGTGCTAATGTCTTGCACAGTCCACTGGGACTCAGCCAAGATTAGCAAAAATCATTTGGTGAAACTGCTCCAAATGGACTTCTGGTGACATTGAGACAAATAAGAAGAGGCAATTTCTGCTTGATCTTTTGTCACTCTTGGTGACTACAGACCATTGAGGGAAAAAAAAAAAAAATAATAATCTCAAGAGCACACTGAGAGTGTGCGAGTATTCCAACTTCATTTAATCAACAATGCAAGAGTAAAAAGCACAGTTTTTTCCTAATTTTTACAAGAACTTCAAGACAACATGAAACCCATGCATATATATGGTAGTTATCAATGTGCAGTGACTTATAATTTCCACGATATCTAGCCAGGAAATGGATTAATAGAGGTTGCTTATCATTCTTTATACAAAGTGGTTTTCTGAAAATGTGACAATATTTTAGGGTGAATGTTGACATTTGGAAGCACAATGCTTTGTGTCCATAAAGAAACCAGTACTTGTTATACAAAATAAACAGTTCAATCAGTACTTTCTAAAGTTAATTTTGGCATTTAGTTTATCATCCTTTTAATTTTAAATGCTTCAACAAAATAGGCATTATCAGTTGCAGTTTTGGGATCTATTTGTCCTAGAAACATAGAATGTAAAGGCAGATGAGAAACATTCGGCCCATCTAGTCTGCCCAATTTTCTAAATACTGTCATTATTCCCTGGCCTTATCCTATTGTTAGAATAGTCTAAAACTACTTTACTGTGTTAACCTCTACCACTTCCGCTGGAAGGCTATTCCACGCGTCCACTACCCTCTCAGTAAAGTAATACTTCCTGATATTATTTTTAAACCTTTGCCCCTCTAATTTTAGGCTTTGTCCTCTTGTGGTAGTTTTTCTTCTTTTAAATATAGTCTCCTCCTTTACTGTGTTGATTCTCTTTTTGTATTTAAATGTTTCTATCATATTCCCCTGTCCGAGGTTGACTGGATGATTTGCCAAATTTAGTCAACTGCTGGTATTTGTGATCATTTGAACCTATTAACGTATGAGCATCGGCACAGAACCGCAACCCCAAATAATTTCACATCCTTTGGTTTTTAATTTTTTTAATTTATTTTTTTATAAAAGATATCCAGTGTTGTTGGCACAATGGATTTACAACCATTCTAGACCTCTAATGTGTAAAATATCTTTCTTCACCATAGGCCCAGTTAAGACATTTTGTAGGCTAGATCTACCAGAATTATGCTATAGAGATTAGTTGCCATATGCAAGAGTACAGTGCACTTCCGTATAGTTGCCCTCAAAGCAGTGAATGGCATTGTGTTCTTCATTTATTGTCCCCATATGCATGTGCTGTTTGTATATTTTCTCAGGTCAAAATTGAGGAGATGCGATACTCATATAATGGGGCACTCAGTCCTACACCACACAGAATATTGCCAAATAAACACACAATTAATACCGAGATAATTATTTTGGTAAAGCACTTTTATAGAGAAGTAAAGCTTTGCTTAAAAAGGAAAAATGCATAATTATATTTTATCTTTTAAAAAATCCTAGTGACACCAGCACCTATAGGTGAGACCTTTTGCTACGCTTTATGCACATATCACTTGATCATATGCTGTGATAAAGCTCTATTTGTGTAATTGCATTTTATATAGTTCTCACCTGTTACTACCGCTATCGCGATGAAAATGCTAATGTCTAAAATAGAAATCTATGTGCTACAGTCAATCTATGAAGGTAGATATAATCATTCATTTACTAATAAATTAAAAGTGCATACTTCATCACCTCTCTTCTTCTTGTTAACAAGTCACATTTAAGAACGGAACCTGTATAAAAAACGAATTAGTTAATCAGTAGACCATATGAATATATATATATATATATATATATATATATATATTTCTTTAATTGATCTTTTTTTTTTTAAGTGACAGGCCATAATGGTATAGCTTATTGAAGGGAAATAAATACTAATTTTAGAGGTGGCTAACGTAGTACTGTCAGGTGATACATCAAACTTAAACCAGGATGATGTTGATCCATTCTTTTGAATGTGTTGAATAGGTAGAGTATGCAAAAATTCTAAATTGCAAATAATGCAAAATGCAACTATCAGTGATGAGTCCTTCAACATTATATTTTGTCTGTTGATAATTTGTTGTAAAATAAACCATTATATAACTGTAAAATGCTTTGGAAAATGTTGGGGCTTTATTAATGCCAATATTAATAATAATAATAATAATAATAGCATCACATCCCCAGCATGTTTTATTGGAACCGTAAAGAGAAATACCGCAGGTTTAAAGGGTCACATTGAAATAGAGGACTTATGTAATACCCTCTCCCCTCCTCCCCCTCGCCCCCCTGTTCCCCTGCCCCCAAAGAATACAAAAAGACTAATAGAAAATATGTTTAAAGAAAAACTCCAGAATATATATATATATATATTTTTTTTTTAAAGAGAGTGCTGCAGTTAATGTGTAGTTGCCTGGAGGTACAATTCTATCCACACAAGATACTAATCATGCATTTTAGCACAGTAACAGTGAAACTTTTGAAGCACGTGCCACAGCCAGCTGGGTATCTCATTCCTACAGACTTGAGTAAATGTTGTACGCTATAGTACTCAGTGCCTCAGACAGCAGTGTAGAGAGACTTATTGCAGCCAATAATGACATCAGCACACTAACAGCAGAATAAAACACAGGTTTTACTTTTGACATGTAAGAGTTGTAGTAACTACAGAAAGAATTCCACCTGGGACATCTATAGGGATCTCTGTAGTGAGGGGATTGAGGAGTGAACAAACTCAACAGTCAATATCTACAGTCAAGAATGTGAAGCTATTATATCCTTTATACTTTCAAACACATGCAATAACATAAGCTTTTAACCCTTTCCAGACAAGGGGCTAGACAAAACATTTGATATAATTTCAGGCCTTGGATCATCTGTCATTATGTTATGAACAACTCCTATGCCAGGAATTTTTTTAACCAATCAGCAGTTACTGCTTATGTGTCACATGACTACATGCTGGCTTTACTTTGGCCTCCATAAAATGTGAATGAGATAATTTTAAGGTGCCTCAATAATTGTTTATCGGCATGGTTTGGTCATTCATAAGTAATAGAAATTATGTTACCAGTACTATATTTATTATACATATACTTATATATATATATATATATATATATAGAGCCGAATAGCTGGAATTGCCGTGGGAGGTATGATATAGCTTTTTGGGTGAGCAGTCAAAATGCTGCTTTGATATATTCAGTTGCATGTGAGGTAAATAACTCGGGGCAATATCTGTCATTTAAAATTTGTTGTGTGACCCGAAGCGTAACGTTTAGTTTTTTTTGTTTTGTTTTCTCTATTTCAGGCTCTCCAAGTTGCTCGGCAGCTGTTAATACACCAGCAACAAGTCAGTGGAGTTAAAGCTCACAAGAGGAATGACAAACAACCATCCCTCCAGGTAGAGTGACACTTTAAAACAATATCAGTGCCATCTTGGTTACTTTGGAATTGTTCTCTGTCAATCAGAATTTTCACTGCACCTTCTATAGGGTTTTAAAAACTGACTATAGTCAACATTCATCATTACAAAATCTCTAGTGATTTTTCTTTGGGCGTAGTGGGCAGATTGCATCACCAGTCAGTTCAAACAATGCATTTCCTCTCTCCTAAATGCAGAACGCTGGGAGACTATATAGCCCGTTCAAGAAATCATAATCTTTATTGTCTATATTTTTTTATTTTTTTTTTAAAAACCCTTCAAAAACTAAAAATAACAGTGAGATTGCACTTGCATCCTTATAGCACAGTAAACTGTACATTATGCTGTAGTAGTTATGGTGTTTGAGATTCCCTTTAAAGTTAATATATGCCACTGAAAGTTCGAACAAGTATTACATTTTGTTATGCGATGCCAAAGTGACTGTATCTTTGCTGCACAACAGTCATATTTTGCAATGGTAATTATAAATAAATGATTATAGTTTGATTATAATAAACAAACATTTACTGGTAAATTGACTTGTATTTGGACATGTTTAGGTGGCAGAGTAAGTTTAAGACTAATAATAAAAGAGGCACACCCCAAGTTTCATAAAACCTCAGCAAGAAAAAAAAGAAGCAGCAGAGGACTGCTTCTTATATCTAGATGCCAACTTATAGTGAACGGAATCGAAATATAGGCAAAATAACTGAATTAAAAAAAATCACCAACTGCTTCAGTCACAACCTGGCATTTTGGGCAGATGTGTTAATACCTATTCCTTGCAACCCTAATTCACTTGGGCTTATTCTTTAAAATGATAGGAAATTGAATGTGCAATCACAAACCAGACCTAAACAGTCATTCTAAAAAAATAACTTATTTTCCGACTTGGCAAGTTCTGTGAATAAACCCCTTACTATACTAATCACTGCCACCTCTGCTGTAATGCCATATCATGTATCCACTACTCGTTCGGTGAGGTATCTTTTCTTCACATGTAAGCATTATTGGTAAGCCCATAGAATCGTGGCTCTCAAATTCTTTTATATAAGAACCTCTATGCCTATTATATTTCGTATAACGTTTAATCTATGTCAACTTCGCTCGAACTAAGCCTGGGCAAAAAATGGGTTTAGGACATGGTGGAAATTCAGATTACATCCTTTTTTGTCCTGGCACTAATTAACCTACTTCAGTCCATGTGTACATCGTGGATTTTAGTGTTTGGCCAACAAATTGAATGTCTGCTTAGTCATGTTTTTAAAATTGCTATTTTGTACTCACTGTGGAAAAAGGTTTTGAACTTTATGAATGATAATCTATACAGGATTATTCATGAAACTCAAAATGTATTTGGCCAAGCATGATGCGAGTCTTAAGTCTACTATGGGTCTACCTTTTTGTCTCAGATAATTCCACCTATATATTTGCTGCCTGTTTTGTTAGCGCAATGGTCTTTCATGAATTACAAGATGTAATTGGATGAAAGGTCAACTGGGCAAGTCACTTATCATAGTGATAGTATTATCAGGAAATAAAGCCCATAAGGTTAAATAGTCCCTAAATTTGCACATGAGTAGCATCAACTTACTCACCAAGCCTTTCAGATCCAAATAAGCATGCACAGAATCTGTTTTGGACACAGTGACAAGGAATAAGCATTTAGTTTCCTCAATATTTTATTTTCTTTGATAAGTGTCTTTCAAGCCTAGTTTTGCTCTGCAATGCAGATGAACGCTTACAAAATATTTTTATTTGGTTATTCCGCCTTTTTTTCCCCTTAATAGGCTTTCACCAAGGGACAATTTTAACGAGAGATTGTACCGTCCTCGTCCACTGTCAGGTGCTAAAATGACTGCTTTGTTGTACTGATGTCTAAGGGACTACTCCAGAGGATGAAATATGACTATGTTGACCTTTTAGCTGTGAGCTTATTTGTCAGGATTCAAATAAGTTGAAAGGATCAAACTAAAGGGTTTTGTTGTCAGACTGGGAATTGTGTTGCTGGGGGTCAGAGAAGGAGGCCACATTGCAGATTCCGTAACATCGCCAATTGTTGGTACATATTAAAGTACTGGAGCATCTCTTGCAGTCAGAAACACAATTAAAATTCTAATTTATTAATGTATACAGAGCGCTAGCCCAGTCTGTCACTCACCGATTCAAATAACTGGCCACTCGTTTTCTTTTTTTTTCTCACTCTTGAATCTTTGCAGCATACAATAAAAAAAATAAAAATGCAGAGTCTTCTTGGAAATAACAGCTTCTGAGAGCATTGGTATAATGACAATGTAGCATTCAAAGCAAGGTAGTAGTTTATTAAGCTTGTGAATGCAAAATCTAATGTATGATCATACTGCTAACATATCCAGTGTCATTTATATATTGCTAACATACCCAGTGTCATTCATGTCGAAATTGCTGCCATACAGCATTCGATTGTAATTTTAAATCATGATTTGTCCCCGAAAAATATAGACTTTTTTTTTTCTCCAGGTAATTGATTTTAGAAACCAATCTTTCAATTGCAAAATATTGAGTAAAGCTTAAATTGGATCCTATTAAAAAGGGGTAATTTTTCTAGTATGCTTAAAAAACCCCATATATATAATTTTTATAGAGTTTTTTTTTATGCTGTGTAAATTGGGACGTTTAATTAAAATAATTATTTCAAGAGTATATTGGATACTTTCTTGTATTAGAAAAAGGTAAGTAGGATTTATCTATAATAAACCAAAATATATATATATATATATATATTTTTTTTTTTTAAATGAGAGTTTAAAACCTTAAGGCAATCGTGGGTTTAATATATTTAAACTCTGCAGTGTGCACAAAAATAAATTAAACAATGTCTCCTTTTTTTGTCATCGATCTGCGCTATATTTTTTGGGTAACTAAAATAATAGATCGGGTGGTGCAGTAGACATTGCTTACATAGATTTCAGTAAGGCTTTTGACACTGTTGCACATAGAAGGCTTATCAATAAACTGCAATCTTTAAAGGGACACTATAGTCACCCAGGCGACTTCAGCTCAATGAAGTGGTTTGGGTGCAATGTCCCTCAGGTTTTAACCCTTCACATGCAAACATAGCAGTTTCAGAGAAACTGCTATGTTTACATTCGGGGTTAAGCCAACCTCTACTGGCTGTCTTCCTGACAGCCGCTAGAGGCGCATCTGCTACGCTGGATGCGAATTTCGCATCCATTGCGCAGAGCGTCCATAGGAAAGCATTGAGAGATGCTTTCCTATTGACAGCTTGAATGTGCGCTGCCGCGCATATGCATTCCGCTCCACTCAGGAGCTGATGTCGGCGGGGGAGGAGAGGTCACCAGCGCGGAGGGAGCCCGGCGCTGGAATAAGGTCAGCGCCATGGGGGGAGGACACCCTCAGGTCACTATAGTGTCAGGAGAACCGCTTTGTTTTCCTGACACTATAGTGATCCTTTAAGTTTGGATTCCAGTATTATTGAATGGGTAAGGCAGTGGCTGAGTGACAGGCAACAGAGGGTTGTAGTCAATGGAGCATATTCGAAGCATGGGCTTGTCACTAGTGGGGTACCTCAGGACTCTGTACATACTCGTTTTCCTGGCACTATAGTGGTCCTTTAAGTTTTTTTTCCCTGAAATTTCCTTCTTAAAATGAGGTGCATGTTATACGCCGGTGCGTGTTATACACCGATAAATACGGTATTTTGAAAATTGGGCAGACTAGATGGGTCGAATGGTTCTTATCTGTCGTCACATTCTATGTTTCTGTATATGTTTTTTTTGTGTGTGTGTGTTTGTTTAATAATTAAGTCAAGGTGAAATGAGATGTTCTTTTGGTGTAGTATTTCTGAAGACTTTTTACTTTAGTTTTGTTTATTTATTTTTGTTTTATTATTCACATTTTTTAATTATCGTCTTTAAGGAGGTGTAAAAAATATGAAAATATTATCTTTTGTGTTCTCTTGTTGGCGAGCACCTGTAAGGCCAGAATTTCACTTTGATGCCTCTGAACTGATGGCGGTGCTAATTGACTATCAAATTCAGTTTAAAATTTATTAATAAATAAATGTCTATAACTGTGGCAGCTAACCTTGGCAGTGCAGTTGTTTGTGAACTCCATTTCCCATGATGTTCAACCAGCCTTTAGGCTGAATGGAAATGAAATTAAATGGAGTTCAGAAATGTCTGCAATGCCAAGGTAACATTACTTTAGGGAGACCTGATGCTTCTGTGAATTAGCCTGACCAGAGCCCTGTGTTAACTAAGGGTAATAATAGCAAATATTTAATGAAGGCCTGTTTTGAAATCATTGCTAGTGCTACCCTAAAGGATCAAGTTCTCTGTGTCCCTGGTTAAAATTCCTAATGATATCATCTTAACCCCTTTACTACCAAACACTTAAAAAATTATCTCTGGCACGCAAATGTCATGGAAAATAATTCTTCATTTATATATACAATGTCAGCAAATTTCATAGCACTAGATATATGTAAGACCAAAAAAATCTTTCAGGGAAAAAAGGCTGTTATAGTGAGGATTATGTATAAAAACTGTTGTATTCGCTTTCACAATAGCTTTTCTTATTTCTAAACCTGTTATTTTTCATTGTTATTGTACCCTTGGTTACGTTCACAAAACGCATACACAAAGTGGTAAATGAGTAATATTACTAGGAACGAAACGTGCATTCAAAATTTAAATAAGTTGAAACTTTCTTCCTGAAATCTTTATTTATTTTTTTCATCAAATTTGTGAAACAACAACAACAAAAAAGTTTTTACAAAATGAGGAACAGGAAAAAATAAAAGTCAGCATAGGCCTACTAGAGCAGATTTTCAATCAAACAAGGGAATGCATAGGCACAAATTGGCAAAAGCAATTAAAAAATTGCATGGAAAATGAGGACAACACAAAAACACGCTGTAGTTTCTGTATTGCCAGGAGTGTCCTGCCAACCATTTTAGCATTATTTGACAACTTACCCGGGACATTCTGTGCCCACGCTCCAGCAGGAGCAAAGCACAGCTGTTGTAGTACAGTCCTCCATAGTCCTGCTTTGTCCTATCTAGCAATTTGAATTCTAGAGATGGAAATGACCAGACGCAATGGTTTTATATCTGACTGTGGGACTGCACCAATGAGCTCCCGGCACCATAACAACTACAGCAGGCTATCGTAGTTATGATGCTTGGAGCATTCCTTTAAAGTAGCATTCCAAACACAAATATCCATGCATGTAACTTGCATGGGTTGTGGTGCAAGAAACTCGTCTCCCTGCATTCTCTTAGATATAGACGCAGCGAATTGCAAAAGTCTCCAGGTGTAAACCTACCTTCTTTTTGATAAACTCATCTCATGTGGCGGTTATTCTCCTCTCATCCAGTACTAGCTCTGTTATCCTTTACAGACTCTTCTGTGACTTTTTATGGTAGAACCTGTGTCACATCTAACTTAATTTATGTGGGGGGAGGGGGGGTAATATGAATGAAACCATCATATTACTTAACAGAAGCCACGTGTAGCATGCACATTCATTTAATTCATGTCTTATCATATCTTTGGCTTCCTGGTGATGAAAAATATAGACCATTCCTATAAGGGTTGACTGTATGTTCTATTATTTAATCCGTATTGTCTTCAATAATTACTTAATGTCATTGAAAATGCACACCTTTTTTTTCCAAAAGCAGACTATTCAATAATGGGTAGCCAATTATAAGTCTTTTCTAAATGCAATAAATCCTCTTAAAAATGAATCTATTACTTTAATAAAGTAACTGTTCTTACAACAACAACAACATATTTTGTTATCTAAAAATTAAGTTGTGGTATTGGAAAAAAAAATTGTGAAATGTAGGTCAAAATAGACAAATTGGTAATCTCTTTACTTGAAAACCGATTGCAATTATTGGTATTTTCCTTCTGTTCTATGAGAGATAAATTACAGAGTGCTGCTTACTGATAATACATGTTAATAAAAAAAATAATTAAAAAATCCAAAAAACCAACAATGGTCATAAAGGCAAACCTAATTTCTTTTACAATCTGGGGACGGTCTGTTCTTGACTCGACCCCACACTGAACTGGTCATGACCCACAAGCTAGGATTCATTGTTAAAGCCAATGAAAGAGGTGTGGTGAAATATCTTTAAACAAAGTCAGAGAAATGCATTTTTTATGGTCTGTGTTTACTCTTAATCTCCCCCAGGGATGTAAAGTCCTGTATCATGTAAGGAGATACCTGTCATTTTAGAACCATTTAGGAAGAAAGATATGGAGAAGCAATTGAAAGAAAATTATGGTCTTGGTTAATTTCTCTGACTCAAGTTGACATTATGCATTTTAAAAACCATATGGCAGCAACAACCAGTTATTTTTTTAGTTTGCATTACCATATTGATTTGAGTACATTAGTTGTCCTTTGTCCTTGGCCAGTGCTTTTGTCTTGGGGTGTTAGGTAGATATACTGAAAACCTAGCTGGGAGGCCAAACAGCTTGTTGATTATTCTGAAAAATGTATCCTTTACGGAAATTACGACAGTCGAAAGATATCATAAGACAAAGTAGGGACTGCTTTGTCCCATGTGTTTCTCCAAGGCTTGTCAAGTTTTATAAAGCCCCCACCTGTCACTAGTGACATCTGTAGAGAAAAACAGCATTATCTATGGAGCGCGAATACAGCACTGATATAGGCTCATAATAGATGAAGCACCAATAGTTGAAGAGGATCAGATGGAGGAAGCTGTGTAGGACAGCTTCAGGTAAGTAAAACCTTCCTTTCCCTGCACCCACAGCCACCTCACTGCAACCAGAGATGCCACCATTTTTGGTCTTTGTAAAATATGCAAATACACCAAAAGGTGACAGTCTCTTTCAAAGCCAATGTTTGGCAACCATTCTATAGTTTAGGGGTTCCCAACAGATTTTGGACCCAGGTTCACTTAAGTAAGAAAAAACAAACATTCTAAGGCACACTACTTCATTTTTCTTTTTATCTTCATCAGCAGCTTCGAAATGTCACATTCACTTGAATCCTTACTAGAGAGAAATGTATACTTCAAGCCAAATTGACTTATTAGTTCTAATTAATTGCCAGATGGGAATCCCAGTTTAATGCTGACACTCATTTAAAAAAAAAAAAGAAAATAAATTTTAATGACTGTATACAACCTAATACAAACCAGAAGCCAGTGTGCAGTGTCACAGCACAATCTGAGGCTTCCTTGAGGCACACCAACGTGACCACAACATACTGGTTGTAAACCACTACCGCCATTGGGAGGGTCAGGGCAAAATACTAGATCCCCAGCTGTTGCAGGTTACAACTCCCATGTTGCTTTACAAGCTGTACATTTAGCAAACCATCATGGGAATAGTTGTTCTATGACATCTGTGGATCTGCTTCCTTGCCAACCTTGATCTAGACTCTGTTATAACTTTTCTTATTATTATTATCATCATCTAGATTGTAAGTTCCCACAAGAATAGGGCCCTCAACTCCTCCTGTATTTCTTTGTCAAATTTTGTATTTCTTGTATCAATTGTATCCGTTTAGAGGGCTGCAGAATGTGTTAACAATTATAATTTTATATAGTGCCAACATATTCTGAAGCGCTGTACAATGGGGATATTTGACAACAAGTAATTGGCATATAGAACATTAACAGAGACAAGAGGTGAAGGTCCTTCTCCAATGAGTTTACAATCTATTATCTTGTGTGTGGTGGACTGCCTGGTAAGCCGACTCGGTACCTCCGCCAAACACGCTAACTAGTGATCACCGAGCTACCATAAACACTTCACCGGGACACCAAAAGCACTTCCAGCCCCTAGCCGCCGCAGCTTGGCTGGGGTCTCGTCGTCTCCTCCCACGCTGGACCTAAGTCCTGGAATTAACTCCCTGTGGGTAGACCTTTCCTCCAGAGAGTATAGCAGGTATAGCAAGTATAGCTGTCCCACCTCCCCCCCCCACGCACATGAACCGAAGCTTAATGCTGGGAGTAGTCTGTTTAATAAAGGCAAGCACTTACAATTTATACATTCAGTAAACTCTTCCCCTGAGCCTGAGAGATAATTGAGTCAGGAACTGTACAAACCCAATTATCTCCAGGTACAGAAAAACACACAATTTACAAACACCCCAAAAGTACCCCCAAAAATCCATGGAAACCCCACAAGAGTCACATCCTTGGATAGCCCCGATCTGAGTGACCAACATATCCTAAATTCTCTCAGATCGTAGTGGTTCGGTTTTTCCATGTAGGTCAACTTTTGACCGACCACACACGAGGCTCTTGCCCAAAATAGTTCCATGAGAAAAGTGATAGCGGTCGGTCAAGTTTGGTAGTATAAAAACAAACAAACTACCGAACGTAGTCCATAGTCATAACAAGGAGCTTGATCCCCTAATCCATACGAATGATTCCATCGAACAGGGCTTTTCTAGGATGTAGAGAACCGTACGCAGGTGGGGATGGAAGTTCAGCGCTGTTGTCGAGGTCGAGTGTCTGATTTTAGTTCCATGCACTCAATGACCAAATACCGCTGCCTGTGTTTGTGCGAACAAGATGGCCGCCACCACATGTTCATGCATTCAAACGGTGTCCACCCAGACGAACAATTAGAAAACTGCGGTGAGAATCGTTACAAGGTGTCAATAGGGTTTAACAAGCATCGTGGGTGGTCTTTAGTTCGTGAGTTTGTTCGGTTCCCAAACAGTACAGGGAAACCACACGAACAAAGTATTTTACAGGTCTTTTTACAGGACCCATAGCCCTTGGGCAGGAGGCTAGCCAGCTGGCTCCTCCAGGAACACATGGCAGAGGCCTCGAACCAAAGGTTTACTCGAACCAAAAAATAGTGGTTAGAGTAAATCTTGCTGTGCTGTTCCTTCCACCTCCTAACTCCCCACCCCTCCCCCAAATTTTTTTTTTTCTCACTGCAGCTCAAACCTCCTCAACTGATGTCACTTCCCCTGAAGGGCTAGGGGTGTCAGGCAGAGCAAGCTGAAGGGATGACATTGGCGGCACTAATGGGGGTCTTGCCAAAAATGTAATGCTTTTCACCAGCATGCTGTGCATGCTGACATCAGACATTCACTATGCACAGAATCAACATTAGCCAGCTTGACATCTTGTTCTAGGCTGATAAATAACGCTCCTGATGGGGGAGTTGGACATCTGGCACCAGAGGGGTTAACCTCTCTGTATATGCTGCATTTCATAGCGACTCCAGGCACGTTGACCACTTCAAATCACTGTAACCCTTTAACTACATATTCCATAATGCTCACTTAGTACCTAATATTTTGCAGTCCAGTACCAACTAATATCAGCATGATAAGCTGAAGTGAGGGTTAACCTTTACCCTGCCCCGATTAATCAATTACATGTATTCCAGGAGGCTTGCTGGCAGGGGTTTATCCATCAATCAGTGAGATATTTTAGACACTGTGATAAATAAGACCCATTAAAACAACAATGTGAAATGTTCTGTTTATCTCACTTGAGATAAATTAGACCCTTTTGATAAATAAGCCCGCAGATGTCCACCAGCAGCATTGGATTTAGGTGGCATTTAAGAGGATGATGCAGATTAAAACATTTTTTTTTTACTTTTAGCATTTTTGGGGGGCAGGAGCTGTACACAAAAAGTAGGACATCTTACAATACTTTGTAAGTGTAAAAATAAATAAATACAAATCAGCAGGACCCTAAGATGGGAAGTAAATACTTGATAGGTTCCTACCATACAGTTAATTTTTTATTTAATTTATTTATTAGTTGTAGAATATTACATACCGTATTCTGAATTTCTTAAACTGACGACACTCTTACATTACTTCTGGCTTCCAGCTTTAATAAAACTGATATCAAAGAAAGTTTCAAGGCCAAATGTGCGGTGTAGATAATAGATCATAGATAATGTTATGATTACCGTGGAATAAAATTAAAACAGAGGAAGCAGACTTGACTGGTCAAATACGTGTAAATTGATAACAAAATGACACATGTAATTAACAGTGTTCTTGGCATCTTACCTTGCGCGTTACACCTCGCGTGTTGGGAAAGAAAGAGAGACTCCCACCTCACTAATTACCATTATCACTGAAATGGCTTGGGTTTGAGTCATTAGTTCCATGTGCATTTAATTAGAGGAAGGCTGAAATTGGATTTAACTTATTACTTTTTCATGGATCACTTTCTTGTCATCACTTCAAATTGGATTGCAGCCCCAGGTAACTAATTATGAGAGCCACAGGATCAGGAGTGAAAAAAGGTAATTAGAAGTAACACAGCCAGGCCTTTGCTGATAGTCCACTTGTGTTGTGGGAGGCAGGAGTGTGGAGTTTTGTTATATTACAGATTAGGAAGTTAAAGGTATTCACTAATGCTGGAGATCGTGGGAGACAGCCATCACCCATTGTGGCTTGTATTGAGTACAACTGCGCTGAAGATGTTGTATCCACATGATGCTCTCAGAAGCTGTTTAGTTCCTAGATTAAGGTTGTAAAAGATCGGATGCAGGAATGAGGCATCTGAACATTGCAACTTGGGGCACAAGCAAACCCGCACCATAATTAGAAAATAATGTTCAGCAGTAATTTTTGCCTTTGCATTATTTGTGGTATTTAATAAAAATATAGTGTAAACTGATTCCCCCTATTTTTCTTATTTATGCTCTCTTGGTTTTAAAAAAAATAAATACATTAAAACGTCTTTTTTTTTTTTTAAAGAAAATTCTGTTATAAAATCTATCTATTGATCTATAAAACCATTAGTACCTGCTCATTATCAATGTGACTCTAATAGTCTTCTCACTCACCAAGACCCAGAAGATCAAATCATTCATTGTGAGACTATGCCAGTCCACTGTCACATTCGTCTTGTACATTTTGAGACCGTGAAATAGGGTCTGTGGAGTATAGAATGGTAAATAAGGCCCCAGGGTCTGTGGGGTACAGGATGGTCCCTTGACCTGTATGTATTAGGTTCCATATTCTTTTACAGTAATTCTGGCTATCAAGCTTCTTACAGGCGCTCTAGAAGCTAAGAATCTGTAGCCAACTTAAAATAGTGTATAAATAACCAATGGCACGTATGCAGTGGGAACCGCGATTTGCAATGGGCCCTTCCTACCATGATATTACACCTAAAATTACCACACTAAGTTAAGAAGTCATATTGTATACCTATTTGTAAATATGACAGAAAACTTTCCTTATTTTATGGTTTCTCTTAATTTTTTTTTTCTCTGCTGAAATTGACAAATGCATTTTTGTTTATTAGTATTATTAATATTATTATTATTTATTATTATTATTTTTCTAAATTTTGCTCTGCTTGATAATCTGAAAAGTCTTGGCAAGTTTATATCCATTTGAATTAAACCTAGACATTGTTTCATTGTTTAAACAAGTTACTGCCTACCAAGACATTTTAGAAAATAACACACTCCCCAATTTTAAAAACTGCACCTTTCACAATTCCATGGAAAATTATATTGCAAAATAATCCCTATGAATTTACCCCCCCCCTTTCAAAAATCCTGCGCCACATGTTGGTCTACTAATGAGAACCTTTATTCCGTGTATTTTTTTTTATACATGTTAAATTGATTTAGTAGTTTTATACATAATTTTCATCTGTGGTTGAAAAGGGGGCATGTCGAGGTCAAGTGATGTAGTGTTTTCCATTTTTCCATATGAGGTGCACTGTGGGTGATAAAAGCAAACTCCTTTATTTTGTAAGTCTACAGGAATTTCTGATGAAGTGCAGAGGTCGATATTCTGTCAGTTTGAGAAGGCAGACCATTTTTGAACTACTGTTTTTTTTTTTTTTTTTTAATTTCTTCCCTTCTTTGCATCGTATAGAGCCATGACACTTGCTTGACATACGTGCACCAAACTACTCCAGTCTGCATCTCATTAGAGCACAGCATTGGAGCAGGTCCACTTGCTGATGCCTGTAATAACAGCAGTTGGTGCAAACGCAATTGAAACAGAAGTGCCTATGAGGGGCAGTCCTGTGCCACTGGCACAATGCACAGCCAGCAATACCAGCAGCCAGGAGGCACGAGGAGGTAGGGATGCTATGCAACTAAGATGCTTGGAAAAAAGTGTCTAGATGTAATGTACATTTATAGGATACTGTTGTGTGTGCAGTCATTTGGCAACTTTTGTGTTTTACACATTCGGATCTTCAATTGCAACTGAATTTAAGGCCCCCTTTCATTACTCAAGCTTGTTTTTGGCATTTCAGTACGTTGAAGGATAGCTGTGTTCAAGGTCCCAAACTCAGATATGGAATCTTGGAGACTGTTCACTCCTACGTGGTAAAACTAGAAATGGTAAAATTAGTGTTTTAGGGCACATCCAGAAAAAGTCCAGAAAAAAAAAAATTGTGAAAAAGTTAACATCAAATAAACTGAAACAATAGAAATAGATTGCACTCCTAGACACATTTTTATAACTTTTAATAGAATATACAGTCAGACTTTTACATGTGTGTTAGTAAGCATCGTATGCATGCCCCTTTGAAAAATATATAATAGAAACCATGAGAGATATTTCTAAGAAAACCTGACTTTTTACCTTATACAGTAAGTCATCGGAAAACAGTAGAATTGAGTTCACTTATTCTGCAAATTAAAGCAACCCTTTAATATTGCACAATTGTGAAGATATGTAGTATTCTCGTTTTATGTTGGTTGGTTTTACTTGGTATTGAGAGCTGCATGGTTGGTGTCACAATAGCCCTATCTGTTTTCTTCTCTGTTAATTAAGTAAAGGTTTTATGTCACATTTTGTCTTATTTTTCAAAATCCCTGTCGATGACTTTGCTGTCTGCAGTGAGGTGACTCAAAGAGTGAGTTTTACTTACATGAGCCTGTCCCTCTTGGACGCTGCCATCATCTTCCTGCTGGTCCTTTTCAGGTCCTGGTGTTTCATCTACCAGGAGCCAAAATCAGTGCTGTACTCTCGCGCATGTGTGAGAGTACAACGCTGAAGTCTGCGGTAGATCCCACAAGACCATTTGATCCTATATATCTAAAGCCTTTTCACCCCTCAGTTGTCACTGGTGATGACTGAGGGCTTGATGAAACTCCACCTGTTGTCAAGCTTTTAGCTGCGTTGGAATCTCAGTGAAACTCCTAAACAGTTCTTATGAACACTTCATAAACAAGTGGCAGAGACACTTTAAGATTTTTAGGATTGTTTTAAGCATGCGTAAATTCTAAGTCCTTTGCATTATAAAAAGAAGACAGCAAAACATTGACCTTCTGCTGGATTCTACAGTATTTATTTCTTTGTCGATGTTATTCACAGGTTTTGGGAGCTTCACCTCACTGTTAATAATGTCCCATCAGTTTCTGAGCAGATCTGGCATCCTGGCCCACCACTCAACTGCTAAGATAAGTTCTCTTTGCCAGAAACTTAAAAAGTTCTAACTTTCATTACTCAGTCACCTTATATAAATATTGCAGTATGCTTACCAAAGGGAATATATCCTAGTCCCAAAATATTATGTCCGATCACAATTAGGGCAAAGACAAGGTGATGTCATACCTAGTAACTGGTTTTGTATTGCTTAGCTGTTGTTGCTTTAGTGTGATATCATGGGCCAAAAATTATAAACATATCATGATCTAGTGTGCTTGAGTAACAGAAGATCAGGAACTTTTATTAAGTTTGTTTTCCTTGTCATGTTGTAAAAAATGATGTGTTCTGCATGTATTAGAAACAGATTGGACAAATTCAGTCGCAATGAAGTCAACTTTGCAAGCTATTCCCAGTCTGTCTGATTTTGTTTTGGTATAATTCGTATGTACCAGGCACTTGTCATGTTCACTTGTTCCCCTGGAATTTAAATTGGTGCACGTGTCATTTGGGATAAATTCAGCACTGCCTTTGGAGCCAAGGCATTTATTCACTATTCCGTTTTTGTGAATAGACAATTGACCAAATTTAGGGTCTGTAATATCTCAGCTGGAAATAAAATCTCCCGCTTGACTCATAATACTCTTCAATAGGCGCCAGTATAAGGCAGTATGAGGCAATATCGTTGAAAATGTTTCAACATTTTCATTATGAAAGTTGTGTAAAAGTGGTACTTTTTGCCTTCTGTGCGGTACCTCTGCCGAAGTAGGAACATGGTTTCTCACAAAACAGCCAAGCCAGGCATGTCTGAGCTTTGCAAATCAAATGTGAAAATGTTGAAAAGTGGAAATAAGGCCTTACCTCTCTCCCTCTCATTTCATCATGGGCCAATTAAGTAAATGCATTAAGTCTTGCAGTGGGTTTGGTTCTATCATGGGAGATGTCCAACCTGTCCCCTTCTACTGTTTTTGAACAACAAACCCAATGCACGGTCATAATTGCATTATTTGGGTATCAATTATACATAATACACATCATTTTATAACTGGAGTGACTAACATACTAAATGGAGTGGAAATTATTGTGTGAAACCACAGCCTGAAGCTTTTAAAATGGACCTGTCATGTATGAACGTGTGGATGACATGGGCTCCTACAGCAAAAGCAAAACAATTTAATCTGGACATTATGCTTCGGATTATATATTAAATGTACACAAAATTAGCGTTCTAGGATGTACAGAAAATGTGTACTTAGGTGGTTCTGCAGTGCACACAGCACAACATTTCTCTAAAGGGAAATTGTCCAGATACATTGTTTCAATTATGACTATCCAATAATACCGTTCTCTGAATCCCTAAAATTCAGGGTTTTTTTAGGGAAATATGTTAACTACTGCTTGCATGGCAACATAGAAGTCATGTAAACTGTAATTGTAAAAATTGTTGTATGTAATATTAAAATCTTGCTTACTTGTTCCTTCAATAAGAGCTCTAATAGTGACTCACTCTCCTGTGCACCCAAGATCACTATTAAAAAAGAAAAAATACATAAACAGCAAATGTCAAGAAATATTAAAAATAGGTATCATTTCCAGCCTGAATTGTCCCTTTTAACAATGTTTACACTTTTCTTTTATTTTTATTCCCACGTAGCATTGCATGTTTGGCTCAACTCTCCCATTGTCTTCATTAACCTTGTTCAACCTTCACTTTGCAAACATAATGTTTTTGTTTACTGCACACTGTCAGAACACCTAGCAATCAACTCTAGGTTTAAAAAATGTATTATTTCACTTCCCCTACATTTAAAACTTGTTTGATGGCCGAACTCATCACCTCTTGGTTTTTGTACGTCAAACCTGTTTTTCAAAATAATCTTTGCTTCTTTTACCAATCATACAGTGTTGCAGTATATGTTCCCAATTCATAAATAGAAAGAATATGCAGTCAGAGTGGAGTCCGGCATATGGTGCAGGTACAGGATTTTCACTAGATGATACCTTGCCATTAAAATTACATTAAAGTACTTTTGGTGCTGAAAGCCTTTACAAAATAGAGAGAAAAAAAGAAGAAAAGAAATACTGGTAATTAGCTAGTTTTTACTCATCTCTGCCTGATATAAGCAAAAGACGTTTCAGGCCTATAACATATATACCAGTAAATTGAAAATATTTATTGTAAAATTGTATTCTTGACATTATAATGCAGGAATCACAGTTTAGGTCTCCTGGTCCCAATCTCTGTGAAGATTAAAGGTTTAAAACGTACCTGTTCTCCCACACTGCGCCTGTGTCGCGGCGCCTCTCCCCGCCTGGGGATAATTTTGATTATCTCAGCCAATACAATGCTTCCCCATAAGAAAGCACTGTGGGGCTATTGTGCATGCGCAGCAAACCGCCACACTGCGCCAAACAGTATCTCCTCCTAGAAATGCATTGAATCAATCTTTGGGGAACATGCAGCGCCTCCATGCAGAGGGTGGAGATGCTGAATGCAAGTGCTGCACACTATTGCTATGAAGTTTTCTGTAGTTTATGAACTGTATGGAGTCATTCAAGTTAACAAGGGGACTACACTAATTACATTTTTTCATAGCCTGTGCTTTGTATAACATTATTACTGATATGTACCATACTTGTGTTTTATTTTGTTTGTCTTGCTAATGATGGATTTAGTCGCTAAACACATGATTGTGGCAAACTGACAAGAGTAAATTGTCAATCTACAATGTTTTGTTTTTTTAAAAATCCAATGTTCATTTTAAAAAAATAAATAAATATCCAATGTTCATTTTTAAAAAAAAAAATCCAATGGTCTACATTTTGCAATGTGGTTGTTATAATATCCCAAGAAACTATTTAGTAAATATACCCCCTGGTAAAAAAAAATAATCATGTAAGATGATTGCGTTTTACTATGTTGTATTACCAGTTTTTTTTTTTTTTATATTTAACATTTTGAGTGCATGAATGCTGGGGGGAGGGGGGGTAACACTGGGGTGTAATCATTACAGAGTAGACAATGCACTTTCAAAACCTGCGAAACCTAGGACCTCTTGGAAACAATCTCTAAATTTAGCTAAATTGGAGAATTTGTAAACGGATCTTTTATGGCTTAAATTCTGCTAATTGTTTCTCCCAGAACTTTGCTGTTTAGTGAATAGATTTTTGTCTTATGTTATTTCGTCTCACTCCAAAAATAGAAGAGGTAGTAACTTTATAGTGGAGCCCCACACTATTCAAATAAAGAGGTGGGGGTAAGGGGTCAACTAAGAAACAAAAACAAGGGGAATTTGTTGATTAAAAGTGGCTTTATCAGACTTGTGAAATTTCTAAGATTAATGAAAGAAAAACAAAATGTATACGAGCTCTTATGCAGACCGTGGCTTTCTGTTTTCCAGAAAACAAAATCAAAATGTACTTTGCTGAAATAACGAATGTTAACTGCAGTCTAACAGATGTTTAAACTGATACTAATTGGAAAAATCTAGATCTTGGAGCTTATACAGTATAGCTATACTATGTGCGTGCCTGTGTTATATATTGCATATGCAGCATTGTAAAGGGACATTCTAGTCCCTTTAAATCACTACACTGTATTGGTAAGTTGAAGTGTTTCGTTAGGAGCAGAACTGGCAGGTAATACCCTGAGGACGCTAAGCAGACGGTGACTGCCACTTGGCTTGCACTGTGTTCAAACAGTGTGCAACATCCTATTCATGCGTTCCCTTCCCTTCTGTACACTGGTATGTTGCTTACGGAGATAGCATTAACTTTGCCTCCTAACCTGTAGAAATGTATATACTTCAAATTAGTTGTATCATTAAAGGGGCAGTCTGTGACACTCTGTAGTGGTTATGGTGCCAAGAGTCACATGGCGCTGTCCAATGGGTAAGAGCAAAATCACTTTCAAATGCTTTCCGAAGTTATTGGGTTCTCCCGGTGCCAGTGGTCCGACCCCTATTCAGATATAGCTAAAGACTGAAACTTATTTTTTTCATATTACATTTATCAATTTAAAAAAATAAATAAAAATTAATTGTCCCTATTTGGCAAAATTCAGTTTCTCTATTTGGACAAAATTCCAGAATTTCAGGATAGGGTCCAGGCTTTATTAAATTATTGATTTGATACATTATAATATAGTTTAGTTTTTTTCCTTTTATTCGGGCAAGGCAGTGGGGCATTCAGAATCCATAAACAACTGTCACAGGAAATGATTTGTTTTGTAGGAATTCCAATTCCTACAGCAGTATATCTGTTAATATGTATTTAAATGTTGTCTAATTATTTGTTCATTTAATACAATTCTGTTCATATTTTTATTGGTATCAGGATCCATTAGCTAGTTTTTTCGAAAGCACAGAGGTTTTCCATTGCCTCGCAGAAAGATTTAAATATAAACATTTTAAACTAAAGTTAATAAATATGTACAGCTTTAGTTAGTAAACCAAAGTGAATTACAAATTCAAGGTAAAAATAGCCGTACTGCAAGTAACAGTGGGATGAAAGCTGACTTACAAACGCAAAGCCACCATAGACACTTTTTACAGCTGATTACCATCACTACTTAGTGAATAGCTCCCTTAGGGCTGTATTTCTCCTCTCCTTGAATCCTAAATTAATGCATATATAAAGGGATCAGAGAACCCAGGATACAGTGTTCTATAGCTGCTGATATTCAGAAGCATTATATGTGTATGCAGTTCATTTGAGTGGGCTTGTATTTCAAATATGTCTTAGATGTCTTGTCACCTTAATCTCTTTTCAATATAGTAAATATTGATTTGCTTTTTTGTGTTTGCATCAAGTTTGAAAGAATAAATAGCATTTCAGGGCTGAAAGAAACAAATTGATTTTTTGGTTACGCAAATGCTTTTTAAAAAAACATAAAATCGCTGCCTATGACCCATAGGGGGTCGATAATTTTAGATATGGTATATTTTCAGTTAATGGTTTAACTAAACAGTTTTGTTTTTTTAAACATGCTGTAAGAATCAATGGTTCTGTTTAAATATAAACTGAACCGTCAGAATAGTCAGATCTACTCAACGTAACTCATACAAAGACTTGTTAGACGAAAATTGAATACAGTAAAACTGCTAGATAAAGAAATTGCTTGGAAGCACTTTTCCACATTGCAGGAGGTTCTGTTATTTTGTTTCCTAGGTCTGCAAAATAGACCTTCCATAAAATAGGACGAATGGGGTATCAGAAAAAGAAAACAGCTTTATTTTATTTTTTGAGAGTATGTTTCCACATTTTCTCTTTTTTTAATGTATTTGTTTATTTTAATACAATTGGATATCCCACAAGTCTAAGATTGCTATGCGGAGGCATATTGGATTATTTTCATAGATTGGTTACAAATGGGGATCATGTTGTTTCAATCTGAAATTTTACATTATTGAGTATTTCCTATCTGTTCACATTTGTCTTCTTTATACACAGAATCAAAATTCTGGATGCGAAGTCTTTAAGTTGTGTAACATGTTCTACATTGTGGCCTTCAAGATGGCAGAGTGTTAGCTTAGCCAGGGCTGGATTTCCAGAGTAGGCACTAGGCACCTGCCTATAGGCGAATGCCTGATGGGGGCTCCTACTCTGCCTGTTAAATTCCTTCTCCCTATGTCCTGTCTGCTGGGAACCAGGTGAACAGCCACTGTCATGCAGATACAGTCCAACTGCAGTTAATTTTCAGGAGTTCTAAGCACTGCCCCCTGCTGGCCGTGCTCTAGTATTGTATGATGCAACTTACACAGTGTGAGTCGCATGGGAGAGCTCCTGGAAGGAGAACTTACTCTTGCTGGACTGCATGGCAGGGGATCCAGGGATAAGACAGAACAAAGAGCGAGGAGTGAAAGGAACAGGGGATAACGTAAATGGAGATACTAGGAAAGATAAAATGGGCAAAGACCGATAATAAACTGAAATAAAGAAACGATAAAAGCAGCGGGAAATATGACTGAGGGTGGAAGGGGCTGGGGACATGGTGAATGGAAAGGGGCTACAGGTGCTTGTGGTGTAAATCTGGCCCTGAGAGTAGCATACTTTATAAGTACACTTTTGGTCTGTTATGATGGCAAGGGTGAGATTTATCAAACATTTTACAGGTATTTTGGGTTTAAAGATGGAACAAAAATAAGTGTGATAATAAGCTATTTTGAACAGAAGCCTCCACCATTCAACCAGTGGCTCATGTTTTAGTGATATCCTCCTTGGTACCTAACTGAGTAATCCATTACTAAACCATTAATGGTCCTTGCGGACTGCTTTGAAAAAAAAAAAAACCCTAAAACAAAACAAAACACACACTTTATGGAACATATAGTCCTATAGCGTGTTTGGTTACCCTAGAAATAAAGATAGTGGACAGTTCATGAGATTTAATGAACAACTTACAAATAGAGCTGCATTCATTAAAGAAATATTTTTTTAAAGCATATAGAGAGAGGGGAATCCACATCTGTTAAAGAACAACTTGTTGTCTACCTCTTCCTATCTTTAATGTATATGACACTTTCACACAAAGTCACTTATCAGATGATCTTCCATATCAATTATTAATTCTTTCATATCAATTATCAATCACCTCAGTAGAAGGAATCATGGCCTTACATATTTTCAGTAAATAAATATCACTTAAAGGAGCACTATAGGCACCCAGACCACTTCAGCTTAATGAAGTGGTCTGGGTGCCAGGTCCATCTAGGGTTAACCCTGCTTGCTGTAAACATAGCAGTTTCAGAGAAACTGCAATGTTTACATATGGGTTAATCCAGCCTCTAGTGACTGTCTCATTGACAGCCGCTAGAGGCGCTTCCGCGCTTCTCACTGTGATTTTCACAGTGAGAAGACGCCAGTGTCCTTAGGAAAGCATTGAGAATGCTTTCCTATGGACTGACTGAATACGTGCACGTCTCTTGCTGTGCATGCGCATTCAGCCGGTGACGTCAGAAGAGGAAGGAGAGTCCCCAGCGCCGGGCTGGAAAAAGGTAAGCATTTAACCCCTTCCTCCCCCTAGAGCCCGGTGAGAGGGGGGCCATGAGGGTGGGGGGGCACAGAAAGGGTTAATCCTAAATTACATTCACCCAAGAAAACACTGCAGGTAACTGATAGTTGTAGTTCAGATTCCAAAAGAACACTTATAGTTGATGAAAATGTAATTTGAAAGGTGCCAATTTCTCTGTGGCACTGAACCTCACTGCGTGTTCCAAAAGTGCCGTAAAGCAAGGCTCTAAGTATTGTAAAACATGTTCTGGTAAATGCTGTTTTGGATATGTAAAACTAGCCAAACAACCCCACTGCCAAAATTATTAAAAAAAACAAAACAATGAAACTTACTATATAATGGTGGATTAGAGTTAGTATTTTTTAATTGTTATTATTATTTTCGTTACTTTATTATTTTCATTGTACTGGATGGAATATTTTTGAATGAACTTCCCAGTAATTTAAAACTTTTTTAAACTTTGTTTTTAAAGTAAATTTATAGTATAGTACAATATTGTCCAGAAGGAGTGTTCTACCCCTTTTTGTCTGATTCTAGTGATGATTTTTTTTTTCTTCTGAAGTACCTGGCCCCAAAATCAGCACCGTGAAAGCAATCTGCTCAGTTTTTACACATTAAGCCATACATTTTGTGATATAAAGATATCCTGTTTTGACTGGTTGCTAAACCACAAAATGTCTCACAAGCAACAGAGAAAAAAAACAATAAAACACAATAAAAAATAAAAAAGCTTGTAAACAGAGGATGCCCATACAGAGCAGGAAATAGTAGATGACTACTTTTGGGTGGTAACGTGGTGGCACACTTTAAAAAAAAAAAAAATTTAATTCATTTACAGAAGAAGAGATATATGAAGCAGTTAATATGTTGTTAGTGCCATGAATCAAATACATTTACATAGAGATACTGTTCTCTTATTCATAAGATTAGAGCCTTAAGACAGTTATCTCATTTGGGTGTCACCCCCTCTTCCTGTTTGCGTAACCAGTTTTATCAAGCTTATTGGTAAGTTTTGTTTACTTACTGAAGAACTGTAGACTATGAAATAATAAAGATAAATTTAATCTTTTCTCGGATGATTAAACAAGCATTCTTGTTTTGGAAAGTAAATGGGCACTCCCAGCAATTAAACTGCATGTTGCATGTTTTTTAGCATGACCCCAAATGCATTTTTTTTTAAATGCAGAAAATGAATCACCAAGCCTTGTCACATATCCCCTTGATGTTCTAAAGCACAGGTCTTACAACACATGCACCATATTTTATTATACAAATGGGACAAGAGCTGATAGTACATGCAGGCTCCCAGCATAATTAGATGGTCCATGCTGCTGGTTACATGTATAGCTTCAAATTAACATACTAACGTTCGTTCAGCAGCTCTCTCAACATCCTGTGTCACATCACTGGTGGTAGGTTTCTACGTTAGAGAAAAGTGTTCTTCAGAGAGAGTCTGTCAATTGTAGAAGACTGAGTGTATGATTGTTAGAAGTGAGTAACAGAGGTGAGTGTTGGTTAAAGGTATGTTAGAGCAATGAGTGTTTGAAGGTTAGAGGTAGTAGGTGTGTTGTCTAGAACACTGAGAGTATGAAGGTTAAAGGAGTTAGTGTGTCAGAACAGTGAGTGTGTGAAGGTTAAATGAGGAATGCCTGGTGTATTTGTTTAAATGACTTGGGATAACGTGAACCTGCAAGTTAGCTTTCTATATATACCATAAAAATCCTCTGGGGCTATTGAAATAAGAACAGAGGGCCTATTCCAGTGGAGAAGGTGTTTTATTGAACTGATGCCAAAGTACTTTCCAGGGATAGTCAGTTAAAAACCCTGGAAGATACCCAACTGTAATAGAGGATCTGAGCCTGGGTTTACCCTCTCACACACAGATTGTCTGCTCGGCGTTTCAGAAGACGCTCTGGCTCTGCTCGAGCAGAGTAAAAGCAGGCAATAGAAAAGAGTTATGGCTGTCTCAGTCTCTCTGTTTCGCAAAGCATTAAGTTCTTCCTTTTTATTTATTTATTTTTAATTGATACCGTGCATTATATTTACAAATCACATATTGACGCATTTAGGTTTATGAGTAAGTTTGTGGCGTATTTTGTCACGTGCGTGATCCAGTTTAACTATTTGTGTGCCAAGGGTCCCCATTGAGACGGGCACTTGAACCCAGTGGGGTTTACCTGTGTGTTGGTTTCTTAAATGGCAAGTTACGATGTGTCGATAACCCTGTTTGTAGAAAATGAAGTTAAAATAGTAGAATTGGGATAGTGCTCCCATCCATTGTGTCCAACATGGCTGTTTTAGGCTAGATTTTGTCAGTGACTGTTTAGTGAATACATCCTTTGATGTAAAGGTACATATATGCACTTATATATACCTAAAGAACCTATAGGAAAACGTTGCATGCTAAGGTTGACGTTACTTTCTGTAAATTTTGTCACTAAACTGGAAATTGGGGAGAATTGAAAAGGGAAATACAAAGTTCAAGCTAAAATAGCCAAACTGCAATTCCCCAAAAATGATCCATTCCCTAGTCATTTCTCCAACATGTATTTTCTTGATAGTGCAGTAAGTATCTATAACTATTCAGAGAAGATATAATACCGCTTTAGAGCTTAGAGCTTACACACTAAACAGATTTGAACATAGCCACAGCACTAGAATTAGTGGGGATTTTTTTTGTGATGTAATTAAGGAAATATTAGAAGTCTCATAGAAAATCCTTAAAAAAAAAATTAGGAAAACAAACATATCTTATTCGTTGTGAACTCTGAATACTCTCGGCAGATACAAACTGATTAAAACTGCGTCTCTTTGTTCTTTAGTGTGTTCTTGTTGCATCTGGGACCTGTAAGATTGCTCCATAGTGCATTGCGACATTAAACGGGCTCTCGAACACCACATGCTAATTTGTTCAGTAGGACTCTGATTAATGATTTCAATCATTTTCCACCATGTTTTTGAATTGTAATTATCAAGAGCCTTAACTCCGCAGCAAAAGAAATTTTTTTTTTTTTAATATATTCCACCTTCGCGTGTGTAAGGTTAAATAACCATAAACAGAAGATTTGATTTAATTTGCAGATCTTCTTTGTTTCTTGGGGTCTTTTTTTTCTTTTTGCTTTGCCAAGCTCTGACCATTGATAAAAAATGGCCAAAGGAAAAAGCTCTTTTTGCTGTGGATGTAAGTATAATGCACATTTTCAAAGGAACTCTTCTGAGAGGACAAAATTAGCATGTACGCTGGTCTTTATCAGCCGGTAAGCACTAATTTAAGCCCAGTGTTCGGCCTGCGTAGGATCTTGAAGCATTAATATGTTAATGAATCACAGCAGATGTTTTGCATGGGGGGATGGGTCACTCCGAGAGACCTTGGTGACATCTCAAAGCGACTGGGACTGACTGAAATCTATGCTATCTCTTTATGTCACAAATTGTGTCGCACACAATGGGAAAGGTCTTAAGACAGTTCCCGCTCTCTCCAAAATAATTCATGGATTTATCTATTTGTGTTTTATGATCTAAAAAAATAAAATAAATTGTGTGTGTGTCCATGTATAGTACACATGATTTTACCAAGTTAACTTACAAATGGGGATGTAAGCCACAAACTGGCTATTTGTAGACGTGTTCTCATGTTATTTATAACTGCATATTCAGCAACACTTTTTAGCTTTGGTTACTGTGCAGGACTAAATGGAAATCCTTGAAAAATACAGCTTTTTGAGTAGTATTTTGCTGTCAGCCATGTAATGTATTGGTATTTGCTACTTGATTCGTTTTATATGAATATACTTTCAGCTGTATTTTTTGATCATAGCTCTGTACTTTTGTCATTTTCCTAATCACTCTTCAAAGGGTAGACTTTTTTTTTAAATAAATGTGAGTTTTTGCCACCTTGCACCTCTCTTTTGGGGAGTAGGGTAGATATTCGGGGGGCAGGAGAACAGCAAATGTGAAATGACTCCTGCAATAATACATTATGCCCTGGTAAAACATCACTTTATAATACATTTGTAGTTATTCTCTTGTTTGTTCTTTATAGGACACTAGCGTCATCCTGCTTACTAAATTTCATCCTTAAAAATGAAATATGTTGTTTTCTCTGTAGCTTAATGAGCTGTCTGGAGCAGATAAAATGTGTGTTCTTAAACCACAGACATTTCATTTAGTTCTGTGTGAACAACTACAAAGTAGTTATGTAAGAGGGAACAAGACATTATTACAATGAGATGTTATGTACAAGAATCTGTATCTGGTTTTGAGAAAGTGGGGCTTTTAGTTAAGAACTCAAAATAGCACAGAATTGGTTTTAAAGAGACAGTTTCTCCAAATAAATAACTCTAAGTGCCAGACAAGCCCATCAAGCACAGATTTCTGTCAAAATGATGTACTCCACACTGATAGAAACATTTTCTTCTCCAACTTTTGTTATTTATTTCCTGTTGGTCAGATCTTGACAAACCACAAACAGCTCCTCAGATTTTGGAGATTACAATATTGCACTCTATAGATATTGTCTGGAAAAATTCTACTTACATTATTCTATTGGCAACCGGGTTTGCACAGTGGAAAAATATAGTTTGGCTATTTTCTCCAAAAATGAAATTTTGTTTGGGACCCGACACTCGTTCATGACGGTTCACCTTATTTGAATATTGTCTATGAAAAATATTTGGGAAAATTATATATAAAAAAACAATAAGGGCACTGAAATATTAATATAAACATTATGTATGTATTTTGCAGTATACTAATAAGCACATTTTCCTACCATTTGGTTCTCAGATCAAATGAGAAAAAGAAAGCAGTAAAGGGAAAAAGAGAAGACTCAGTAAAAAATATGTATATAGTATATATATTTATAAAATGAATAATGTATAATTATAGATTATTTTTTCTGCTCCTGCTTTTTTCCCTTCACTTCACATTTAGTGGCTATCTCGTAGCCATCAGTCTTCTTTTAAATCATCATTCATCTTTTTTTCGGCATCAAGGGAGGGATTCCAAAAACCGATTCAAAACACCTTCGGTCACCATTCTAGTCATTTGATTATAAGTACATATAGCACTTAGGAGATACAGACGTTCGGCCAAACAGGCGTTCGGCCTAAATTAGGGTGAATTGCACATTGTCTGAAACTGAATGCACAAACATAGTGAGGACTGAATTTCAACCAATAGAAAAGCTTGAAGCACCTGTTGAGAGCAGTAAATCTGATTCTATGTATGTATCGATTCTAACTTCAGTATTAATTCCGATTTCAAGAATGGGATGCATTTCATTGATGCATATTGGTTAGTGCCGTAATTGACGGTTTCTAATTTTCAATGAACACCAAGAAATTATTTGACAAGCCTTTTCATTTCCACATCTTGGTCTTCACAGGGTTAAATAGTTTTGCAATATAGTGTCCCAGAGAGATTTATTCAGAAACGTGATTTAATGCTACCTTTCCTCAAAAAGTACGTGTAATTAGAAAAAGACTGGCACCGTGAGCCCCATGGGAAATGTAGTTCACAAACATCTGCAGGGTTGAGGTTAAGCATTACCCTGTAGCATCTATTAGAAATAGATCACAAGGTACAAGTAGATTGCACGCCTTTTTCATGTGTTTCACATTATATTAACCAATATTTTTTTTTACTGCTCTAAGTTTGCAGCAGTGTTAGGGATGTGGATTTGTGACTGACACAATCATTTAATACAGACGATATATTTTATCTAACATATACAGAGATTTCAGAACAAATCCTAGCCATTTGAAAAGACACTATACACAAACTATGTACAAAAAGAATGACTTTAACTCTTTCAGCCGAAGATGCCTGTTCATCCCATCAATGTGTTATAACTATTATTGATTGAATAATCATTCCAGGACATCTGCCATAAATATCTCACTCGGGATTTTGTCTGTTTATCTGTATCTCTTTTAGTCTATTCCTCCAGCTTCTTGACTAGAAGTGCATTTCATGAATCCATAACTTTTTCTAAAAAACAAAGGATGCCCTTTCATTTCCATAACTAACCATTGTTTGCTTTATTTTTGCTTTCTTAATAACAAGCATCCGTGTTCATATGTGACTGTCCAGCAGTTTTTAACCCGCATTTCCCAGAAATCTCTGTCACCTGTTGTCTGGCAGAGGATTCTGGGAGTTGTAGCCAACAACATCTGGAGTAGATGGAGAGTAGACTCTAAACCCCTGATCTAAAGTCTTCTTATCTGCCCATTCTGTGTGATTCAGTGTGTATCCTTGCACAAACACTGAGAGGCAGCAAACGTGTTCAATGGATCCTTATCCTGGCATCACAGAGACTTAAACACAAACCTTTTGATGATAATATTGTATAAATCACGTTTTGTGTATCAAAGGTTCATTTTAAGACCAAAGCCGGCCACTGTAGGCAATTTAGGGACCCTGGAAATCACAGGGCTTGTAAAAAGTAAAGTTGTGAAAAGGATTCATACCATTCAGAAGCATTTTGTATTCTCAGTTGATATCAGATGCATTCAGCTAATCTCAGAATCAGTGCTTTGAGGCAGTAATATACTGTTGCAATTGCTTTCTTAGATTTCTCCAACCTCCAGCTGCCGTTAACCTCTCTGGTGCCAAGAATCGAAGTCCTGAGCTCTGAACATTTGAGCCTTGTAGGAGAGAGATTTTCTCCCTCTAATAAATATTCATAGTGATGTGTATGTACGGGGGTGAGGGTGCACATTTTGTAAATTGGAAGAAAAGAAAATCCCATTAATAAATTCATTTGGCACAAAAGCACTTTAGGCAGGACAGCAATCTGTGTCTTGTTCCATTTAGCATTGAATCACACTGGTCTGGGGTTTGACTTCCCCCTTTCTTTTTTTAGTTCATTGAGAGGGGCTCTTTCTTGTCTTTTCTGATAGATTTCAACCCAGGAATAGCTACAGCTTTTAACATGTTCACTGCCAGGCAGCCTTGCAAAATGAATCTTTTCCTACACTGAACAATTATTCAATCTCCAGGACTGGGAATGTAATGAACGCGACTCAATATCTATAGATCTGTTTGTTGACTCTTAGCAATGACAGGGTTAAATAAGCCATTTGAAACAGATGGGGGAAAAAATTGTGAAAGAAAAAAAATATATTTAAAAAAAGAAAGAAAATCTTGTCCACTTGAGTAGAATGCCAGTCGGGAAGGTTATCTCTTTCAGACAGTTGTGAAAGCAGAAGCGATAACAGCGGCACAGCAGATAGACACAAACAATATGCGTTTGTTTTGTTTACAACAAAACCCCAACAGGAAAGCATATGGAGAACAAGTTTCAGTTGAAATTCCTGTAAGGTTGGTTGCAAATAAAAAAAAAAACAACAAATGACACAAACATGTTGAAAATGCTTTTGTTGTCTGTTCTGCACAGTAACTGCAAACAAACAGGCTAAACTGCAGGTGGGGAATCAGTCTCCTCCTAAACTCTGAAATTGTGCGAATATATCAAAGAGAGAGAGAGTGATTTTTGTTCTAGAAATGGGGGTGAAGAGGTAGAAGTGAACGGCTTCTTAAGAATTAAGCACGGTTACCCTATTTATGGCTGGTTGTGCCATCTCGTGTTTAATCCTCGTTTGTCAGCACATTGCCTGGATCCTCTTAAAGGGTTAAAACTTTCTACCAAAAAATTTCTTACGTGTTTTAAATGGCACAAATGCCTATAATTGCCCCCAATCTGACAAACAAAGGGTTAATTGTTTTTGTTTTTAGGCTTGTTTGTTTTTGTCGCGTTCATCGCTTTTTAAAGAAAATTTGTTTATTTTTAAACTTGTTATGCTACAAAAAATCACTATGTACAGATCAATATTTACCCTTCTAAACACAATACACCTGTGTACCCGTTTTCTTCTCCCTCCTCTTCTCCACTTGTAAAAGGTTAAACTTCTATAATGTTTGTTATCCTCACTCCAGAGCCCTTTCACCATCCACCCCCATCAGTAAAATGTTCTCCAGCCCCCTATTTGATTAAGGATAAGTGTGTACTGCTTGCCTTCCTTTCCACAAAGCAGCCACATGCACAGTTGGGTCAAAGGGTTAACAGCAATTAAGCAGGAGTTGCTTTAGAGACAAATGCATTTCTTTTCCCTTTCACAAAAGCATTATTTCACCTGCCGTCAGTAAAAGAGGAGGCCCCCATTGTGTCGGGTGTTTGAGCTGATTATGTTTAGAGGCTGGTTATGATTGGCTGAGAAAGGCGTGGTCGGTTTTGAGCATTTTTGCATCTTTTCAGCCCAGGAGTACCCTTACGCATGTAATCAGTCTTCAACCCAAGGAAACCCAGGCTCTTACTAACCAAGCTTAATAGTGCTTCCTGGCCCAGATCTTCTGTTTGTGGCTGCTAAATGGAGATTGTCAGGTTTGTCAATATCTGATTGATTGTATTTTGTATCTGTGTGTCTCTTCTTGTTGTAAACTTGCCAAGTTACTGTACTTGTTAGACAGAATAAAGCATGCTTTCGGTAAGAATCTTTATTAACCAACTTGTTTGAGGCTCAGGGGGACAGTCAGAATGACAGCTGGAATCATGTTTCTAAGGACCACGGATGTTTCTAATAGATTTTGTATCTGTTGATGTTTATCATTGCTTTTCGTTGATTTAATTTCTTGTTGTTTTTTTTTTTTTCTGTGTGAGTGTTTGTTTTGTTTACTCTGCATGCTTTTTCATTGATTGCATTTACTAGTATATATTGTATGTGCCGTTACACAAATCCTGGCAAATGAATCCATCTGCTTCCGAAAACATGTCTTTTAATTTCCATCAGCTGCTGTAATCATATTACAGCCTAGTGTGTGCAATCTCTTGGCAGTTTAATTCCTTGTGTGCTTGTTCACTCACTCATCCGTCTGTGTGTCCGTATCAAAAGACTGAGGGGTGAACAGCCGGAGCTGTGTCCTGTGGATTCATCCCAAATTTTACCCCATGTTGGGTCTTTTTATCATGATTTCTGTATGCTTTTTCTTTTTTTCTCTTCTTGCTCCCCATACTTGGTAAAAAGCACAGCTCGTTTCTACTCCGTGCTAGAAAGACGTGCTTTCGCCCGATCGTTGAATCTTTTTATTTCTTACACTTTCTTTTTTTTTTTTTTTTTGTCGTGTGACGTAAAGGAAGTGACTGAATCTGGCGTTGAATCGTGGCGGTCAAATCTTTTGTAACAAGATCTAAATGGAACTAATTCTGAGTGTCATCCCAGCACAATTTCACTGCTAGTATCAGGAATTCTTTTGATGGAGGGGAGGGAACTGCTAGAAAGTGGGAGGTAAGCTAGCAGCTGAGCGTAAATAAAGCCCTTTTTTTAGTACTGTTAACCCTTTAACCCCTGGGTGCCACTTACTACTTGTGTGTACCGGCAGCTTCAGAAGACCTCTAGATTTGTAAAATGTACAAGGATTTCAGGATTTGGTGTCAGACGTCAAAATGTTTTTTTTGTTTTTTTTTTATGGGGGGGGGGGTGAAGAGGGAGTTTGAATTCTAACCTTGTAAGAGCATAGTATGCACTCAGACTTACAGCTGGCTCTGTCTTTGAAGAAGTTACAACTTAAATGCAATAGTGACCTGTTTCATGTGAAAACAGTGTTTTAGGTGATACAGAATTATTTTAGATTGTAAACTTGCAGTAAAAGCTCTCAAAACCTTCTGTGTCAGTTTGATACTCTCTGCCCATGTTTTGTTGTTATATCCTTTAAACAATGTATACAGTGCTACAGAATATGTCACAGCTTTATCAATGAAATATTATTCATTTTAAGCTATTCTACAGGGCAAAGAGATTTCCTGCATGCCAGGCATATGCAACATGCCATGTGCTTTCGTGGAATTAGTGCTTGTTCTGTTATGGTTGATTGTTTAGTTATTATTTTTAATTTTGTCATTTGCAGAGTTTTACGTAATATTTGTCAGCAGAGATATATTTGTGAGATCTGTTGCTGTTATACTATTTAGAACATCTCTGTTAATCTTGTTATTGGTAAAAAACAAACAAAAAAAAGTTTTCTGGCTTCTGTAATGAGGAAGTGTTATTGTAACGTTTTTCGAAGCTGTTTTCTAGAGCTGTAATAAACCTCTCGTAGACTATCTGTGGTGAACTGTAGCTGCACATCCACATATCAGCTGGATCTAGATGGTCCAGAACAGCTGGAGTAGTAGAAGTTGTGCATCCCAGGATACAAGTACACACACTTTGTAATTTAGAATTCACAAACACAATTTATTTCTTGATCCGATTACCGAGAAGCAAGATATAAAGCTATATATATAACAGTTTAAAATAGCAAAATAAAACAATAACAAAAATCGTATTCTGTCTCGAAAAGACTTTTTAGTGTCTTTCTCCCCTCATAATACATATCATGTCGCTGTCTTTGATATGAGTGCACTGCCGAACTTGGCAGCCATAGAACCAAACTGAGAACTGATTGGCCTGACACTTTGTAATCAAAGTTGATTTATTGTTCATTAGCAGTGCATTAGGGCCTCTCAGGCAAGCCAGTTATTTGTGTAGTGGCCTGTCAAATATCCAGAATTCCAGTACCTGCCATTTACCAATCGTGATAAAGCAGACAGAAATTAGAATGCTGACACACTCACACGGCTGAATTTGGCCCTTGCTAGTGCACAGAAAGTGTTTTAGACATTTTTCAAAGTGAGGAACTAACTGTGCACTCACACCACAAACCCCCGATGACTGTTTTCATATCCCGGAGTCGTACAGCAGGTTTCCTGTGTGTGGATTTATATTTGCTTTCTGAAATCGAAACATCTGAATGCGACATACAGCCCTCTCCCCTCTTGACCTCCTGTGATCTATCCAACTAGGGCAGCAGCAAGTATGAAATGCACATTTAAACTTCAAAGAAATCGTAAGTCGCTTTAGTTAGGAAAGGCCAACAAGGACAGCTACATATGGCTACTTTGCCTATCTGTATCAAATATTAGGCACCTGAAATGAGATATCTATTAAGTATCTATCATGACATTTCCTAATATGCAGCCGAATCCTACGGTTAGAGAAAACTGATGGATTATGTTTATTTAATACTTTTTTTTCACTACGTTGTTTTGCAGGAATTTCAAGCAGAAACAAAAATTTAATAAACGTTGCATCTGAACAAAAAGTACATTAGGAAAAAATAGTTTTTCAATGTACTTCTCTAAAAGCATTACAGTATTGAGTATTGATGAGGTCATCAACTGTGCTGCTAAAGGGAGCATGGCCCTGCCCTACCTGAGTGCTAGATAGGGGCTTTGAGTATTGCTTATCTCTCTGGCACCCAAAGGGGTTAACTATGAGTTTCTTTCAAGAGTCATCATGGCTGCGTTGCGCGTTGCTCAGGTGTCTAATGCAGGCCTACCAGTTAGAAAAAGGAAGTAGGAAGCTGTTACAAACAGCACATAGCATGAGAATTGGACCCCTGATTACACATTTTCAGTGTTGCATATTAGAAACAGATATCTAGGCCTTGTTTAAGAAAAAAAAAAAAAGTTAACTTTTCAAAGTCACTAATGTCTGGTGAGGTTAAAATGTTTTCCGTGTTTCCATAATGGGTAGTAGATCTAGGGGATCTCTTAAAGCATAGCCCTTTCTCGTGTGCTTATACTCTGCTGTCAATTGGTTGTCCCTAGCCAAAAAATGGCAAGCACAAGTCGAGTGGGCTTGAAAATAAAGGTTAAAAAAATATGAACTTGTGCTTACTGCCATGGAAACAGGAAGACATTCCTGATTTAGTATGAGGGGGATTTCTAATGAGAGGGCACAAATCTGTGGGTGATTTATTAGAAATTTTATTATTATTATTATTATTTTACATTTCTGTTCATTAAAATTATTACATCTACACTCACCAAATGCTCCCAAAAGCAGACATAAGCAGAGTAAAACTGACCCAAAATGCATACTTTTACTCAATTTGCAAAATGCTGCATTCATGTTTCTAATCTAGGTCCTGTCACTGCTCTCCATTAACCCTCTAGAGTCCATTCAAATTACGTTAGTAGGTGTTTGCTATCACAGGAAGGAAAACGTGCTTTAATGGGTGGCAATAATAATGTTCTTTTTTTCCCCCAGTCTCTGGGTTTAGTCCAAATTAACTGAGTCTCAGGGCAAACTTGCATAACCTGGCAACGTAGGTAAAAATATTAATCATCACGAGTCTAAAGTAGCAAAAGCGGAAGGGCAGCTTAATATCTGCTTGTTTACACCAGTTAGGTGTAGCATTTAAAATAATAAACACAGTGTGAGTTTGCAGACTTAACCTACTCCCGTTGCTGGGAAAGGTTCTGTGTTTTTCACTTTTCGTTTTTCTTTTCTTTTTGCATTTTTATAAATTTGTTTACCTTACCCCTGCCAGCTGGAGTGAAGAAAAGGCTAAGATCTCCAGATCAATAGAATGAGCAGGTAACAAAAAATAAAAATAAAAGGCAAGTAATATTTCCCTAATGAGGACGTTTAATAATGGCCTTGTGAGTGACGTCTGACTGTACATGCATTGCCATTAAGCACGGTGAGTTTTATTACATGCTGTGGAATGCTGTGTTGGTCGCAATGCTTTAATGTCTCGCCCTTGCTTTTTTGGCCTTGAAATAATTATGGAAGCAGACACAGTAAAACACAGCGCCTTATTGTCAGACATTACACTTTTGTCACCTGTACTTCATCTGCTGCCGACGTATAAATCAACGCGGGGCATGATATGCATGATGATCGAATTGCCTGTTTACTGTACAGCACGGTAGTCAAAGTTCTGTGTTATATCGGAAAAAAGGCCAGCTGTACACTCACAGTACATTGTTATTTAGATTGGTTGGGAGAAGGAATAGAACTATCTGATAATATCCTTATATTAACTTGTGCTTTTACTGTCCAGTTTACAATATGTTCTTTGTTTTGGCTCCCCTGATATTTGTCTGTTAAATACATTTTGATAGACCAAAAGATATTGAAGGCTCCAACATTAAAGATTACAGACCCAGGAAGATGTTAAGTTTTTTTTTTGTTTTTCTTTCTTGCTCTCTCCAGTTTCCAACTGATGAAACATTTTGCACTTTGAGTTTTGTTTGTTTTAAGTTGGTTCCATTAATATGTCTTAATCTGTAACAAATGTTCTGTTATGCATCGAAAGTTATTGATTCCCCTCTAGTTTGAGAAAATAAATACAGGCTCAGAGAGAGGGAATACACACAGCACCTGCACAGCTAGATTGTGGGAAAGTCCTGCTACATTTGTTTTTGTTTGGTGAAAGAGTTGGCTGGCTGAGACATCGTTTGTTTGTTTTACGGAGTGCAGACTTGGGTTACTGGAAATTTGTTTTCTTTCCCGAGCTTAGACTTCAATTACATTTTGTAGACCTTTTTTTTTTTTAAGGAGTGTGTGTGTTTTTTTGTTGTTGTTTTCCATGAATGCTTTTCAGCTTCGTTAATATTTTCCTAGCATGAGCAATAATAAAGATGTTGCATTTTTAACTAGTTGGGGATGGCAGATTTGGGTATTCAGGGAAGAGGGGGTGGGGGAGAACACTCTCTCTGTCATCTTTAACCTCTCTGATGCCCACTCTTCATTTAATCGTTGTCCATTCATGCGTTTGATTCTCGTTGATAACAAGTACTGCGGGAGACATGGATGCAATGAATATTGAACAACAAATGTAGCTGTCATTTGTTCGAATGCGGTTGTAGTTGAGATTTGAGCTGTCATTGATTAGGTGAGAATGGAGAGTTTTCTTTTGAACGATGATGAGGACACTGCTTTGCTTTCTTTGAGCTCAATCACGTCCTTACATCACTGTGCAAATAGAAAAGAATGGGATAAACTAACAACATCACAGGGGTCATCATCTGTGATTTCTCAAGAGCTTGTTTTCAGGGCTACGGGGGTCGTTTTTGTGTTTTCGTCTTTTTTTTTCTTCCTTCATATTTTCTAATTCTATTTGATGTCTACAAAACAAGATGACACCAGATAGAATACATTAAATTTTGATTTTCATCTAACCTGTTATGATAGTGGCAGTTTTAATTTTTTTTACTTTTATTCTATTTTAGTTTTTTTTCTAGATGATAGCCTTTTGTACAATTACTTTAATTGCTAGACCACTTTATGGAAAGATTTCTTCCCATTTGCCTTGATTTTCTGAGTTTTTTTTTTCTTTAACGCGTTTCGACCTTTTACACCTACAGAGCATGCTGGTTGGAGTGTCTTCATTAAGGGTAAATCAGTGAATTGCTAGATTGTCAAAGGATCCACTGATGTTTCCTCATTAGAATCTAATTTGCACTCTGGTACTTGCCTGCGATGTATAGCTGGGAAGTGTCTAAAACAGGTGATAAAAACCACAGAATTGAAATAAAATATACATATATTTTATTAGATGTAGTGTTTTCCATCGAATAGAGTTTTAAAACCTACAATCGGCTCTTGAGTCCAAGATGGGACAAAAGTTAATATGCTGGGTCCCGCGCTGCGTTGGCAGGCTTTGATAAATTGATATTCTGCAAAAGACGCTGCTCCCAAGAGCTCAAAGAGCAAGTGAGTGAAGGTATATAGAAACCAATTTATTGGTGTTGTGACACTTTAGGTTTGTGCAGATACAAAGACGGGGTTAGCAGGAGGCCGTCCATTAATATAAATCAATGTCTTACAGATATCGCACATTCCATATTTTAAATGCAGCATATTTAACTAAATTAGCTGGATTCCTCCTCTTTATATAAAATACTAAATATTATTTTCAAAATGTGATGTATTACTCAGATGCATAGGAGGTCAGAGAGATGCTATGTGTTGTTATATATATATTTTTTTTTATCGTGACAGATCTTAAAACACTGGAGTCCAAACAAAAATTAATTTTGAAGAAAAGAAAATGTAATTGGTAATTGTTTAATTGGAGTCTCCAACTGATATGTGTTAATATGGTTTAATTATGCCAAACCTTGCTATTTTGGAAGGATGAGATGGGTATTTCTTCTAGTCGAAGCAATTAACTTAGCAGGTAGTCAGAAAGCTAGCATGAATGAGAATTAAGAGATAAGATCATAAAGCCTGTCACCCGATGAACTATACCAGCAACAGATAGCTCGATCTTCCTGTCTGATGCCAAACTGATTGTCTTTACCTCCCAAACTGTATCAAATCCTGCTTCTGTAAACGAGAACAATTTTTATTTACATAAAAAGAGCTTTGTGGGTGCGAGAAGAATGTCTTACAGGCAGTTTTATAATTTACATTAATGAACCTCTCCTTGTAAGGCGATTGGAAGGTGGGGGCGGGAGAGGAGATGAGTAGAAAGGTAAAATCCCATTATAATATTTAAAATAAATGAGGGAATTTGAATTTGGATGCCTGCTAACAATATCGGTCGTTGCTGGTGACTGTGTGGTTAAATTACTTTTCCACTGAACCTGCGATATGATTGCAAACAATTTTGCCTGGTTTTGGTACAGTGGAATAATCGCAATCACCGTGAAACCTGACATTTTTTTTGTATTACATTTTAAGAGACTTAAAAGCATATATTCAATTTTTTCCCCCAGACCTAATGTTTTAAGCTTTGAGTTGCACATATATGTTATTCTGGAGCATAGCACAGTTTTATAACATTAAACTCCAGATTATAACTGTTTAGCAATAATTTTAAGGTTCTTAGTTAATATTTGCACACATGTTTATGGTTTACATTTGGAGAATATGTTTTTTGTACATTCAGAGAATGTAAGGCCTCAGTTTAACATGACTTGTATACCGCTAGTATTTATCATTACTTTGCCATATTTAAAGATTTTGGAAAAATGGTTCCCAGGGTTTAAGAGTTGCTTTAAATTTGTCTTTGAGTTTAATTGTGAATTGATGTTGGCAATTGAGTATTGACAGAATGCTTTATTTGACCTTACCTTTTGTATTTTGTTGTGCATATATAATATAGAGTTTGTTAGTGGACTGTATTATTTTACAAAACATGGATTCTGCACTTTGTCCTGTATTGTGATCTGTGGATCAGTTGTGGCACATGTGCCTTATATTCAACACTTTAAAAAAACTTTTTTTTAGCGGCTGTGGGAAGTGTGGACAGCGGGCATAGCTATTTGTTTATTACGTGAATTGCTGTGAACCGTATATGGAACTGAATATACCATTTAGAAACAGAGTAGTTATATATACATGCTAATATCTAAAAGCATATAGCATCGTTTAAAAGCATGCAACTGTGAGCATTGTTGCTGTGGAGCTCCACAACTGTAGACCTTGCCATGCATGAAGGCGGGAAGGGAGCAGCGTTAGAAAGGAGGTGTGACAGTGACGTACTAGTAACCCAACCCAGCTAACCAGGAAGTTACATTGTTTTAGTTATACTCTGATTGTCTTGGAATGGAATGCCAGTTGAAAAAAACTGAGGTGGGAAGAATGGGGTACCAAACTGGGCTAAAATGCACATTTTTGAATTTGAGAAATCAAAGTCATCTTTCTCAACACTCCGCAACATAGAAGACTGTTGTTTTAGGATAGCGTAATGGGTATCCACAGAACATCAGAATCGTGGCATGGTGACAACAATTATTAACCTCATCTTAAAAAGAGTTTATTTCTTTTTAGATGCTAGGAATTAACGCTGCTGAAAAAGTCCTGTTTTATTGTAGAGATAGAATATTGTGGTTTAATTTGTTTCTATTGTCTTGTGTCGTCCATCCGTCAATCCTGTGTGTTTAATAATTTATAATAATCACTATACGTATCTTTCATACAACGTAAGTGAATTAATGTGAAGATTTACTGCACTGTAACAGGTTTAGGGATTATTGTCAGAGCACCGTAAGTATGCGTTATTGTGAAATCAAACGTCAGTTGTCGGAAGGAAATCAATACCATTGCTTGAATGGCTCGAATTGAAGTTAAACTGCTGGTTTATGCTACAATACAAAATATATCCCAAAAACCTCTGCATATTTGCAGGACACACCATGTCTATGCACCTCAAATCATGTCGCTAAAAACACAATAATGGCATTGTTACATATATTTTAATTTCCATTGTGTAGTGAGAGAATAATAATTATTATTTTTTAATCTCTTCCTCTTAACCCTTTAGTTATGCAATTAGTATATAGTGTTTTTCCTGGCAGGATCCTATCAAATGAAAGAAAGGGGGTTAACACATCCCTAGCAGTAAACTTTCCATTGCAGATCCCCAAATACAAATTAATAGGAGGGATGTAAAAAAAAAAAAGAATAATTATCTGCTCTCATCATAAACTGCTGCTTGAAATGATTCATCTTGATTCATAAAACATAATAACTTTCATACACTTTCAGCATTAAGCTGCATGCTATTTCATGTTTTTTTTTTCCCTTCTGTAATTAAAAATCTGTGTTGTGTTTAGAATTTTGTTCTGGTGTCCAAGAATGCAGAAATCTTAAAAAACAAGCACAGTTTGGGCTCGGAGAGATGCTGCCGATGTGAATGCAAATGAATAAAATAATTTTTGCAAAATCAATGCAAGTATAGAAATTTAGGCTGCCGATGTTACTCAGCATCTTAAATAAAGTTGTTGCCTTTCACCAAACCCCGTTTTCACAGAGCACATTCAGAAAGGGGCTCATAAATATTAGAAGACTCTAGTTAAGAACTTGCATGACTTTTTTAAATACTATTGATTTAAACCACTGGCTAGATTTTTATGAATCAACGTGTAATTTTCAGTCGTTGGCTATATTTCTTAACCATAAAGTACTCTCTCTAGTGTGCATTCCGCAGTTCTCCAAGCATTCAACGTGGGCTTAAATGATGGTAGTTAGCATGATCAATAGGTTAAGACCAGTACAATCACTCTTGCCGCTAATGACCTCTGTAGTTATGGGTAATAATACGGCAGCTATTATGGGCCTATTGCTGGTACAGCCTGCCCTTTGATTCTTTTTCACACCAGGAACTGATTGCATGATAAAAGTTAGGATACTGGGCGTGGAAAAGCTAAGCCGTAACTCTCAACTATTTCAAATATGGAGGAAAACACCGGCGGTATATCAGCGGAGTCCAGTCTGGCTATGTTTAGTAAATGTTATTTTTGGTTTCAGTCGTGGGCACAAGATGTGGCAAGGGGGTTAAAGTCTTATTTCATATCAGACTACAGGCACAGTGTCGCTGCTAATTTTTGCCGGTTCATAGCAGATTTATGCAGTTCCCAGATATATACTTGTAGAATAATTTTTTTTTTTTTTTTTACGGCAATATAATTCCACTTGCATTAAACGTGCAAAGAGGTACTCTCAAACGTCTACTTACAAATGCACATTTTATAATTCTGCACTGGAAATGTTTAAAAACAATTCTGTTGTGTAACTACATGTTATGCATTTAGACGTGTTTGTATGCACATATATATATATATATATACATACACATACATACATACAAAAACACATATAAGATAGATAGGTAGGTAGGTAGGTAGGTAGATAGATATTATTTTGAGCGTGTGTGTGTGACTTCATTTAAATGCATTATTTAGTTGTTTCCTTTAATCAGATTTGATTGGCTTGTGGCAGATTAATCTTGCATTGCAATGGAATTATTTCGGTATTAGTGATGATGCTTGTGTGGTAGATGATATTTATTGAATAGCTTGTTCTATTTTCAAAGCAATGCAGACTGGGACAGACAGAATTAATGGGATTACACTTCTTTGCTGCTGATGAGAGAGCTCTCTGTGGATTTGTCACACTTGCCTGTCTGCTGATACTCTTCAATCTAGCAACTGGGTTAAAGGATCACTATCCTGATCCTATAGTGCTAAAATATAGGTGGCTTGCCCCCCCTTTGCCCCCCTATAAAAGTTTAAAACTCACCTTATTTCCAGCACCAATTTCCAAAATGGCCGATTTATAGCCAATCCAATTGGCTAAAATTGGCACAGGGACAGGGCCAAATGCCGTTTTGGTCAGTCCCGACCTCCTCATAGAGATGCATTGAATCAATGCATCTCTTTGAGGAAAATTCAGCGTCTCCATGCAGAGCGTGGGGACCTTGAATGGCATGGCTGCTTACTGTGCAGCCCTTAGCCAATAAGCCCCTCCAGTGGCCATCTGAGGAGTGGCCACTTGGAGGTGTCCCTAGGGGCAATGTAAACACTGCCTTTTCTCTGAAAAGGCCGTGTTAACATGAAAATTCCTGAAGGGAGCTATTATACGCAACAGCACAACTACATTAAGCTGTAGTTGTTTTGGTGACTATATTGTCCCTTTAAAGGGCTGAAACATACAGTATGGACTCTCCATTGAAATAAAGCCAAAGTGGGATGATGGGGGATGATAGAGAGAGAGAGAGAGAGAGAGAGAGAGAGAGAGAGAGAGAGACCTCATTTAACCCTTACAGTTCCAGGGTAAGGATTAATGCATAACTATACTGCTCTGTATACATTTTGGGGTTGCTGTCTTCAGTTATGAATAGTTAACTTCTTTGTTCTTTGTGGACAGATATCAAACGTTATTGTCATGTTTGATGTGCTATCAACATCATTTAGCGATGAATGAATTTCATTAAACTGGAAAAAAAAGGCTCCCATTTTAAATCTATAGACTCAAAGGGGGCTGGTGTAAAAATTGTTACATACAACAATGCACAAAAATGTGTCGTTACAATGTATCTGACCTTCAAGAACCATTTTTAGTTAATCAAAATTAGTGATGCTAAGAAATAAGAACATCAGTGCATAATGACTGTGAAATTAGGAAAGAGAGCTCGCTATGCAAATGACAGGACAAATCATGTGAAAAAAGTCAAGATAAACTGCGTATTAAGGCATTATGTTACATAAAATTAATGCTGCGTTTCTGCCTTTTGCTTACCAGCCATTTAACCCTTAGCAATCCTCAAATGCCTTAGATATATCCCCGTGAAGAGCTGTACTCTGTAGCATTTCATAGATTGCATAATTTGGTTTTCCCCAATTTGTGTTTTACAGTCCTAGCAAATTTTCCCTTTTTGCTGTTTTCCCTGAATTAAGAAAAATTTAACAATTCATGCATCGAGCACATTTTTACCATCTTCTCTTTGCCCTAAAAAAATGTATGCTGAATGGACCAAGTAAATTGTAATAATTTCCCCTTTTCCCTAAAAAAGAAAGAAAAAAACAACCAAATCGTAAATGCTTTTATTTTTTAAATTGTATTTTTTTCCCTTGGCCCAACCCCCCCTTCTCCCATCTATTTTATTTTATTTTATTTCCGCTCCTGACGAAATTACTCTCTTGCACTTGCAAATTAAACACAAGTGCAGTGATTATTTTGAATAGGTAAATTACATTCTAGAAAGCAGGCAGAATTTGTAGCATTGTCATTAGGTAGCCGCTTGAATACAATTTGTGTAACCTTGGTCGAGACAGCCTGTCATTTTAATGTCAGTGTTTTATCTGAACAAGGCATCGTCTTTTCAAATACACTGTATAGGTTCTTTACAACGGTGCCTGTGCAGAAACGTGTTAACAGTTGCAAATATGAAATGCTATCAAGTTCATCACTGTTGCTGTTTGCTACGGAAATGTCATCGAAATCTGCTTTAATGGTATCTTCCATAATATGGAAGACTTAACAACATCTGCATAACAGGTGAAGCAGGATAGCCGTGTATTGCCAGACAGCAAAGGGGTATCTCCTCTTTGGGATTTTGCTATTGTATGATTTATTCTGCATTTTATTTGTTTTATTACAGGGAAAAATATAATTTTTTTTATTAGCGCTTCTTATCATCTTATGCAACAATACTCCCATTTGGAACCTTTTTTCAATCCCACATTCTATTCCTGTTTGTCCTTCTGTCTTACACTTCTGCCCTTCTCTCACCCAACCTTCCTGTCTTCTCCAAACCGATTAGTCATTTTTTACTTCCCCACTTCCTTCTATGCCCCATGTTGCCTTTATGCTGCACTGTTGTTATTAATTTTATCCCCGGTCCATCATTTTCTCCTCTGCCCCGCGGTTTATTCTTCTCTGCTCCATCCTGCACTGGTGTTTGGCCTTATTTATTCCATTCTGCCCCTATGGCTATTTCTACTCTGTCCTGTCCACGCCCTCCCTCTTTCATTCTACTTTTATTTGTTATTTGTTTTTGTTTTTCATCCTGCCAGATCTGACCTTTCCTCCTCCATCCAACCCCTTTTATCCTTGTCTTCTACATCCTACCTCATTCTTTCTTTATTTAGTCCACTCTTCCAAGTCTGTCGATTTGCACTTATATACAGTTGCCTTTTTACATCCTCTTTTCTTACATCCTTTTTCATCCTTTCCTCTTCTCCATCCTGCCCCGTTCTCTCCTTATTTTGTCCATTATGACCTGGCCTGTTTGTCTCACTTCTGTCCCGGCCCAGTCTGAACTTATTCACTGACATCTTTCTTTGTTGTATTCTTGCCATTTTCATCTGGCCACCTTTTGCCCATCAGTCCTTCATATAAACTGATATTTCCTTTTGATCGATACTGCCATTATCTGTCTTCAAAAGCCTCCTTCATTTTCTTAATGAAAAGAAAAGCCTCTTGACATGTACACCGAATCCCACTTGCATCTTATCACTGTCTGACCTTTTTCCTCCAACCTGCCCATCTCTACCTTTCTCTCCTTCAACCTACACCTCACTAAATTCATTACATTAACTCCACTCATTGATTTTCTTCTGCTTAGTTATAATGTCTTCCCTTAGGTGCCTTTCCTCATTAAATCCCATATCTGCATGAAACCATTATGTACCCATGCGTCCTTCTCACCTCTACTTTAGGGGTTTGGTGGTTCTCTGAATTCACTTTTATGAACTGAACCATACCCATGGTCTCTGCTTTCCTCCTAGCTTCCTGCAGCTCAGGAGCCTAGGATAGAGACATTATAAGTAGACATTGTTCTAGGCAGGCATAAGTAATATAGCGATTGCTAAACTGTGATCATCTGCTGTTGTTTTTCTCTATATTCAACCCTTTTCCCTTTTTTTTAGGTCCCTGTATCAGTGGCTATGATGACACCCCAAGTTATCACTCCCCAGCAAATGCAACAAATCCTCCAACAGCAAGTGCTTACTCCCCAACAACTACAGGTCCTGATACAACAGCAACAGGCCCTCATGCTTCATCAGGTAATGTGTGGGCAAATTTACTTAAACAATGTTAAAAAAAACCAAAAAAAACCCTGTCAAATTCCTACACACTGAAGGAATGTACAAACGTTCTAAAAGTGACGCAAGAATGTTCCATGTTCCATAACTCTACAATAGGAACTTAGCCTCAGAATGGTTCTTTACACATAACCAAATATTTCCCTTGTCTCCCTATACCATTAATAATAAATAATCTTAGTAAATATTAGTTTTTGCTTTTTTTTACTGAGGTTGGAAACTGGGCAGAATAGCAAGCAAGGCTGCCATATAGCTGCCATATAGCTGGCTGTACTAGCCTTTTTTTTAAAAAAAGCATATGCTATGGTGGCTACCATAGCATTTAATTAAAGGGTCACTAGGTTTTAATGCACTATAGAAAAAAATATAGAAAAAAAGTTAAATAAAAAGATACATTTGAAGTTCTTTCAGGCTATGTAGGATTTGCAATGAGCTCCAATAAAGCCAGGAAGTGAATAATGCTTGCTATACTTTCTATAGCACCAAGATTTCCCACAAGTACTGAATTCTGAATGTAATCTTAAACTAATCACAATATAAACAGCAAAAATAACCAACCAACTGTTGGAACATGGATTGACCCTCAAATTACTCCTCAGCGATAAACAGTATTGTATTCTCCTGCCAGACCTTGCTTTGTACAGTGATGTCCAAAGTTGCCTGCATTGTTAAATAGAGAGACATTCCTCCACAATTACTAGTCATCGGTACACATTCTTTTATATCCATTTGTTTGATGCTATTACACCACTTTGTTGCCCGGCATTGGGATTTTATTGCTTGCTTTAGTGTTTTTGAATCAGGAGTGTGAGTGATTTTTTTTTATCTTCTTGAAACATTCTTTTGGTATTATTAACTAAAGTGTGAATTGCCAGGAACTCCAACTTTTAGGCTGCTTGACATAATTTGAAAACATTCTCCAAGTCAGCTATTGTTTTTAGAGTTTGGCTATTACGTCACTCAAATTTGAAATTAATTTAGAATTTCTGACAGTTTAACCTGTGTAAGTTAACAGAGGGTAGCAAAGGACCATTAATGTACTTTGACTTTTGTTTTCATTGTGCTACTATGTATAAAAATACATTGAGGAGCCAATATTTTTCATTTAACATTTCAATTGTATATTGATCAAAAGTGCAGAATTTTACATTTGTTTTGTATCATGTAGTATAATATCAATATACTTACTATAAGGAATATATATGCCCTGTTCTGTAACACAATCTGGACCAAGTATACCTGTTAGTGGTATGTAAATACACTACGCAAACAAAGATGGCTGCATATCCATACATTACTAGTAGATCAACAAAACTCATCGGTTCAACCACAGACTTTGATTTTAGCTGTTAACATTCCTATTATGCATTACACTAATATAATTCACCGTCTGCCAATCGGTTGATCAGTATACTATTTCAGAGTTATTTTTTGATGCGAGTAGCAGACTGTAAGCTCAGGGATAATAAACCCTAACACACCTAAGTGTTTGCAGACCACAACTTTGTGCACCCATGGCAGCTGGTACTTGATGTTAGGAGTTTTAGTTCTTTAGTTTTTAGAGCTGGGTCCCATATTTCAACCTTATGTTGTTCTTGTTACTATAAATACCCTATATAAACGTATGAATTGTTTTTTGAATTGTATGAATTGTCTAGTTATATACATTTAATTTCTATTAGAGCTGGTTTCCTCATTCCTCATCCCAGCTAGCCTGTAATGACATTGAGTAGGTAAAGACATTTGTGTACAGTGGCCAACAAGTAAATGCATTTGAAAAATATAATTCTAAGTGGATGCACGTGTTTTACAAGGGAGATTTACCTCGCTCCCCGATCAAGGGCACCCTGTCTTTGTTGTTACAAACAAAGGTCATCGCTTGCCTTATTTTAATTAGTTTGCTCAGAAAACTGCCTGTTTTCCATCAGTACATTTTGGAGATTAGTTTTCAAAACGGCAGTGCCAAGAATAGTCTGTGTGCGCTGAATTTATTGTCAAGTTTCAAACGAAAGGTCAGACCATTCCAGATAAAAGGGATACTATTTTTCAAATCACACTTTGTGTATTACACTGAAAAGGACAGAATTGGCTCTATCTGTACAATGTAGCACTCACCATTGTGCCCCCTTTATTTGCAGCAGCAGTTGCAAGAATTTTATAAGAAACAGCAAGACCAGTTGCAGATTCAGCTGATACAGCAACAACATGCAGGAAAACAACCCAAAGAGGTACAGAAAAATGGCATTCTGTTCAGACTCTATAATTTTGACACACGTTTCACGGACTTTATTCTTTACCTCAACTATCAATGTAATATTGCAATTATTTGGCTGAGAGGTGTTACAAAAATATTACGGTGGGTTCTATGCCTAGCACTCTTACAGGGCTATCCACTAAATTGAGAATTCACAGTGAATTCAGAGTGAATTTCAAAATTAAGGTAAAATAGCCAAACTAGAAAAAGGCCTGATTTTACCTTAAATTCAATTTTCACCATGAATTCTCACCGTAGTGAAAAACCCTGTGAAGGTTAATAGATATAGTCCTTGGAAAGCAGGTTGGTAACAAGGTTCGATAAAACATTAATTTATACTGTGAAATTATTTAGATCAGAAAAACCATGGGGCAGACTGTAGGCCAAAATGGCCAAGTCTGAATAATTCACAGATTTGGCTCTTTTTGCTAAAAGTACTGTTTAATAAATTAAGAAAGCATATACTGTCTTATTATTAGTATTGTAACATATATGTTTGTTTGTTGCTCCCCTTGTCATCAGAGGGTAAAGGATTTAATGTAATTTGACATATAGGCCAGGTATACAATGTGTTCACTACAGAACTTTTACAACATCTAAGGAATATCATTGGACAGGTCACAGTCATCACCAGAACATTTTATCTCACTGCGATAACAAGTTTTTTTTTAGTTGTTATTTTGTAGGGTGTGAATTTGTCGATCATTGTGAAGTGGGTTTAGAACAAAATGAAAATAAGCATGTAACACACAGCCTTTGATTCTTTGATCTGTCTTTAGCATTTGAAACACGAATGAAAATCATCGCTGGCAGAGCCCTGATGATATTTCATCTCTGTTTTCCTCGCGAAGTAGTAAACACCGCTGCGTGGAAAGCGCCGAAACCCTGGATGCTTGCTTAAACAAAGCCGGCGAGGGGCAGTTTGCTGTATTGAGTCGGACACATACATTATGTTTTCCACCATCCTTTTTTCATTATTAGAAATACTTCAGTCCTGCAGAAAAGGGAACAGATTAAAAAGTGTCTAAAATGTAAATCTAAAGGGCTAACTGTAATTAAAATGGAAATGGCATAGGGAGGGGATGCATGTAATTGTGAGATATCACGGGGCAGAATGCTCTCAGCTTTGTTTTGCTGGCTGTTTCTCTAATTCAGTGGGGCTTACTCATCAGTAGCAATTCAATGCGCGTTAATGACTCTGGGATGCAGGCATCACTCTGGACAAAGAAATGATTATTGTGCGGTCAAAAGAAGTTCAAAGACAAGAAGGGAATTTCAGTTTTTTCCTTGGAGATCCACATTCAAGAGCATATAAATTAAGCCAAATGTTAAAAACCACAGTCTGAAAGCTGACTTCAAAGTCACAACTCTCTAATTAATGAACTGCAAGCTTCAGTTTGGACAAGCAGTGGTTTGATGCTCTCATAAATCAACATGACAGTTCTGTTTCACAGTCTCAGACAGTGCTTGTCATTGAGTCACATCAGATGTAAACAGTACAGAAAAAAAAAGGGGGGGGGGGTAAGAAGGAGGCGCAATTGATCAACAGAATTGGTAAAAACCAACTTTTGAAGCACATTATACATGATCACAGGAAATGGCTGTAACCTCAAGAGGGTTGCTCCGTCTGCTATTGCCTTTTTGAATCCGATTTCTATCAGCCATCAAAAGGGAGAATAAGAATTATGGAGAGTCTCCCCTGTGGCTGGCAGGCACAAACCCCCTGTTGTTATTTTGTGCTTCTTTCTTTTCAAAGGCATCAGAATTTTAGTTTTTTTTTTTTTTTAAAGATCTTTAACTCTATATTTGAAGACCAACCATAAAAGGCTGCCTCTGTCATTCTTATCAGTTACCATAGATTGTAGTTGGTGCTTTTTTCCTGCCACTTCTTATTAGGCTTATACATGGTGTATTAGAAGGGGTTTATAATATGGGCTTCCATGCTGCGAGACACTAGAAAGTTCAGATAAACTCAAGGGAAAGGGGGCTGGGGGGAGAGGTGCGGTGCATGAAATTGCCAGGAGAAGCTTTTTCTGAAAAATCAACAATGAAACATGGATCTTCTAAATAGCATCTCTATGTAGATTTTTCTTGCAGTCCCTCTATTTGTATAAGCAGCACTCACACAGGTGACCCCCATTGTTCTTCCTGATGGGTGTTAGTGGTTGGAATTTTTTTCTGATACAATGTGACAAATGAAATGTTCAGTTTGGCTGACACAGGCAGGAAGGGACCTACCCAGTAGCAACACTTTTATTCCCCGGAGGAGAGAGAGGACTAACTTTTAGTTTTACAACGTTATTTCCTCTCATATGACTCAAGCATTAAAATAAAACCCAGTGTTATATTATTTTTAACCCTTTCATGTAAAAAGCAGCATTCAATCTGCATAACTTAAAGGAACACTGTAATACGAGGAATACAAACATGTGTTCCTGACACTATAGTGTTTAACTATTTAGGACCTCCTTAGATCACATTCCCATGCCGTGCTAGTCTCGCTGCGGCTGGCCCAGCCTCCATGGCTAAGATCATCAATCTTGATGGTCTTAGTCAGTCCAATGCTTTACTATAGGAATGCATTGGGAGACCGTTGCACATGTGTGGCATCTGTGATGCATCAATCAGCATCTTCTCATAGAGATGCATCAAATCAGTGTATCTCTATGAGGAACGTTCAGTTCCTCCATGCAGTGCGTTTGGACGCTACACCAGTGCTGTCTGAGTGACTGCCAGTAGAGGTGTTACTAGGCATCAATGTAAACACTGCTTTTGTTTCTCTGAAAAGGTGGCATTTTGAATGCTAAGACTGCAGGGACAGGCTATAGACACCAGAACCACTACATTATAATTGTATTGTTGACTATAGTGCCTGTCTAAAAAAAATAAAAATAAAAATAATATCAGGAAGTGTTACTTTACTGAGAGGGTAGTGGATGCATGGAATAGCCTTCCAGCTGAAGGGGTAGAGGTTAACACAGTAAAGGAGTTTAAGCATGCGTGGGATAGGCATAAGGCTATCCTAACTATACGATAAGGCCAGGGACTAATGAAAGTATTTAGAAAATTGGGCAGACTAGATGGGCTGAATGGTTCTTATCTGCCGTCACATTCTATGTTTCTATGTTTCTAATTAAAATCACTTTAATGAGCCATTGGCTACCCTAGCTGACTGTACCACGTTCACAGTACCCAAGGAATTCTTGAAGTCATCTTAAACACTGAATGGAAAAGTTTTGACCTTGTTAAAACCCTTACCTTCATCTTTACTTTCCAGTATAACTTGGACCTCTGCCTGGTCTTCCCTATTACCAGCATGGTTAACCATAGCTCCTCCTAAAATAATGACATTCAAATGTCAAAGATTTGTATTTTGAAAAAAAGATTTGTACGCCCACCCTGCTGTGTAAAGGCTAACTTTTATATGCAACCATAGGTTTTCATTTACCAAGTAAATTTATTTGGATTTGCACTGACATTAACATTCGGTGTAGTGCTCTCAAAATTACAAAAAATCTTGCAAACAAAAAATGCTAGTCTGAGTGAGCTGCCACTGGAGACCTGCAAAGGCATCTGCAAGCCCTGTATATCCAGAGACAGAACAAATGCAGGCTACGCAGTAGTAGTATTATAAGACTTTAAGTTTACTATCAAATGGGACATGAAAACATTATATCTTTGTGTAGTATGGCGGTACTCAAATGCAGTCGCTAGCCTGCTGTCATTGCAGACACTTTTTTGTTAACCCACGAACAATAATAATTTCAGTGCACATGAGTGTAATTTATTTTTTAATATTAATTTTTATTTTTTATTTCTATTTTTATTTTTTTAGGATATACAGGGCACTATAGTGCCAGGAAAACGAGTATGTTTTCCTGGCACTATAGTGGTCCTTTAAGTCAGTTGTCACTTGAGTGTAAACAGGTTAAATATGTATTTATAAAACTAAAAATTATAGTCACCAAAACAACTGTAGCTTAATGAAGCAGTTTTAGTGCATAGACCATGAAACTGACGTTTCACTGCTCAATTCACTGCCATTTAGGAGTTAAATCACTTATGTTTCTGTTTATGCAGCCCTAACCACACCTCCCCAGGCTGTGACTGACACAGCCTGCATGAAAACAAAGCGGTTTAATTTTCAATCAGATGTAACTCATTTTAAAAGTTTGTATCTCCTGCTCTGTAACTTGATCTTTAATTGCATACAGGAGGCTCTTGCAGGGTCTAGCAAGCTATTAACAGAGCAGGAGAAAGGAACTTCTAAATTAAATGGCATTTGTAATAAAGGAAGTGTAAACATTAGATGACTCAATACAGGAAGTGTTTAGGAAGGCTGTGTAAGCCACATGCAGTGAGGTGTGACAAGAGCTTCCTAAACAAAGTGATTACCTCCTTAATGGCAGAGCATTGAGCCGTGATACTGCAGGGGCATGGTCTTTATACCAAAATTGCTCCATTAAGCTAAAGTTGTTTTGGTGACTATAGTCTCCCTTTAAGTTTTTGTTTGCTAGTTTAATATTTTATCAGTTTTGCTTATATGTATATCCAGAAGTTGACTTCTCAACCCTTACGTACAGCTGGCTGCATACAAAAAGGCATTCATTGAAATCTATAGCTTTTCAGTACAAGCCATACTTTGACTTTAAATTGAAATAGACAGCAGATTAACCCAAACAGGACTACTCTGTGCAGAACAAGATATCTTTGTAAGAGGAAGAGCAACAATTTGGGGAGGGTTGCAGAAGATGGAGATCTGAGTAGAGCTTGTGTAGTGCAGAAGTGACAGCATGGACATAAGAATGGGATAGATGAGGTGACTCGTGTAATTTCATATATAAAACGAAAATCTCTGCTAGTGCAAGTTCAGCTAGTTTTAGAAAGTTCAGAAATAACAAGTGACAGAGAAAGTAATTGGTAGGAGATCTTAGGTCTGGTCCATCTACACAGGTGGATTTAATTGGTTTATAGGGTCATTGAGATGGTAGATGTTAGGAAGCTATCATACATCTTCCAGAACCTAAGACATATTAACAAATAATTTTCCTTAAAGAATGATAAGCAGAGTATATAAAGTCAGTGAATAAAGGGAACAAATGGACTAATGCTGTTCTATACGAAGTTGAGATGTTTGAAAAGGCCAGTTTATTGAGCATTATGACAGTTTATGTTAGGCAGTAGGGAGTAACCCCAGAAAGGGAAACAGACCTTTGACAGGCGCTTAAGGGAGGGGAACAAAATTGCAAGTTTTATCTGGATATTTCAGCATTTTAACACTGACTACTGACCTGTCAACAGAGCAAAGCGGAGACCTTTTTTGTACCATTCAATTGTGAGAAGTAAACAAACTGACTTGTATCCTGTGTTTGGTTACTGGGTGGGGAGCACAGTTTGGCAACATAGATTGCTTCCAAACTCTCTTTCATGGACAATGCATCCTGTATACTTTTATATCCTGCCTTTTTTTCCAACCCAGAAAGCTGGTATTAACTTTAGCAGGAGATACCAAGGAAGATGGCCAAATAAGTTTAACCCTTTCAGTGACAGAGAAGCATGTGCTTTTTAAAAAAATGCAGTTTTCCTTTACTTATTTTACAAGATTGCAAAATGTCTTAGAAGATATTATGTGACAGCTGAACAAGGTTTTGTTAACACTATGAAGTTTCCGAACATGTCATCCTATATATAATGTTTTCTACTTATTTGTCCTAAAGGAAGTAAAACGTTCATTATCTGTGATGTAAAACAAGAACAGAAGTATTAGAACATTCACAAAGGTTAAGGTTCTAAGTGAGAAAGCAGTCCAAGTGTATTTAGAGAAAGGGTGGCTCTCCTGCTGTATTCGAACTCCAGGACCCCTGACAGTTAGCTTTTCTATATCTGTTGAACATTGTGGCTGTTGTAATTCAGTAACATCTGGATTGCTGTTAGCTTCACCTGATGCAGAGAAACATATGTTTATACATCATCCTTCATTGACCTGCATGGTGTCCTCTATTTATGCCCCATTTGTTCATTCAATTCCACGCACCCACAGAAGCTGCAAACAGTGGTTTATGAAAACTAGTGACTTTCATGATGACTGCTTCTTATGTATTGTTTTCTGCATGTTTATGTTGTTTCATTCTTTTTATCATGTTTTATTTATATATTTTGTATATTTTCTTTTTACAGACATTTCCTATACATGTTGTTATATTTGAGCTTTTAGAACTAAAGTTGGACATTGGCTACCTAGAAATCTTCTGTGTTTTGTTGCCCACTGAATTGATGTAGGGTTGTGGAGGCCTGCTTCTCAATATTTGTGCTAGCAGCCCATAAATTCAGTTATTTTGATATTATTTATGGGGTTTTAAAATTTTTTGTATTTGTATTTACTTTGTATCACACAGCCTTGTTACAATGCTGCCGCCCATCCCATGTGTTCCCTATTAAGGGTTAATAAGTATATAGGGGTGTATGTAAAAAATACCCCTCTCTGTCTCATTAGAGATATCTTTGCCAGAAGCTCAAGGAAGCAGGCTGAAGGGTCAGTGTTAGGACCCGCTTAGGGGGGGTCTGCCTTGACATCGGCAGGCGCGCATTCCCTCCAATGGCCATTGGAGCAACTAAATGACCTCCATTTGTCTAAATATACATAAGGATTAAGGAGAGAGCGCAGGTAACTTTTTCTTTTCTTTGGTTTTTACATTTTTTAACTTAGGGCACATTACTCTCAATAAACTACTTGTGGAAGAAAAAAATCTATTTCAAATGGAAGATTCAGTGTACACGTCTCTAAGCAATAATCTACCTAACCTTCTTTTGCATGTAATACACAGTATTTATAACACAGACCTAGTTGTGAGACTGATCCTGTTATTTTATTATCCTCATTTTGGTCTTGGTGTACAGATAATGGGCATGATAATATAATGAGTTGCAACCTAAACATAAGCTGCGAAGGACCAAGCTACGAATGTCTTGGTTGTGAGACAAATTAGAAGGCCCATATGTAAAAACATTAGAAAACAAAGGTTGAAGGAGGGAATCACAAGTAGTATGAAAGGAGTGCATCTGTAGATGATGAGTCAACCTTGCATCCCCTCCAATGTGCACGTATTGGCCTGAATCCTGAGACGTTGACAGTATATATAAAAGTCATTTATTGATGCCTTTTCTAATTTGGTATTTTTTGTTGTTGTAAGATCAACACCCATAAGTGCCTAATGGAAATTAAGTCTTTCCCTGTGCCTAATGGAAATGATGTATTTCCCTGCTGAAGAAGTCTGGACCCCTGAGAAACTTTGCTCTTCCTATTATCTGATCCTTCCACTACAATCTTTAGTTGTAGTTTCCTCTCCTGTGGAGATTTTTGATTGAAGTCATTTGGAGTTGAACCGTCTTGTCGAATAGATAATTACATATCATTTCAATGTTTAACTATTCTTGATTACTTCTGTGCCATGAACATAGAGGTGAAAGCTATATATATATCACACAAGCATGCGTTCATCCATTAATGCAGTCTTCTTGGACGACCATATTCATTGTTTGTGGGACATCTTCATCAGAAAAGCCTCATATCCCTTTGAGGGCCAATGTTTTCATTATTACCCTGTTCTCTGTCTCCACCTGCTCCTTTTGTTTGCTCTCTTCCCTCTCAAAACCCACTGGTTGATCTCTGATTTACTATTAGCAGAGTATCTATTTAACTGTATACTTTCATTGGATGTCTCACAGAATAGAAAGTCACAAAGAAAGAGACGATCGCAGACAATAGGATTTAAGTTTGTGCAAGGTAGATTTAAACAGTAGAGCTTTAAATATAATGCAGTCTCCAAGGCTAAGTGGGAACAGTCTAGAAGAGTCACCTTCTGCTCTACTGGTGATTCTAATGAAACATAGAAACATAGAATGTGACGGCAGATAAGTACCGTTTGGCCCATCTAGTCTGCCCAATTTTCTAAATACTTTAATTAGTCCCTGGCCTTATCTTATAGCTAGGATAGCCTTATACCTACCCCACGCATGCTTAAACTCCTTCACTATGTTAACCTCTACCATTTCAGCTGGAAGGCTATTCCACACATCCACTACCATCTCAGTAAATTAATACTTCCTGATATTATTAACCTTCCGGAATTGGTTTTAGAACTGAAGGATGCATATTTTTTTCATGTCACGGCTTACATGATTTCTATATGAAATATTAAATACAATTGTGGGTTTTTCTTTAAGAATAACTTTTATCTACATTTGCTGAAGACTTTACTAGTTTGTTGCAACCATTTACTTTTGTTATCTGAAGTTGACTTTGTCATGGATGAGTAAAACAATATAGCTAAGATATAGAAAGTGATTTTGCAGTAACATTTCTCAAATTCCCAATCATTCACTTATTCGGTAGTTGCAACTGTTACTAACCCCTGAGAAATCACTGGACAGTATAATTTTCTGCGTTTGTCATAATCTTTTGTGGTAGAAATTCAGCATTCCTTCACAGGTGACGAGTTCATATTTGTTTCTCTGGAAGAACAAATTGAAAACACATTGTGCACTATATGTATCCAAACAGTTAATCTGTTTTCTGTAGCAGTTATGCATGGAGTGGATAAGATCGCTACCTTGATATTATTCCCAGAAGATCTGGGATATTAGATAATTTCCTTCTGTTTATTGTACAATTGCACTGCATTATCTCGCTATCTCTCAGATAATTACAGAGGAAACCTACATAATTTTTTTTTTTGGCCAGCACAATGAAATGACACAGTAGTATGTGATGTGATGATTTTGCAGACAACAAAAGTTTTCTCATCCTTTCATTGTACAATAAATAACTTAAAAAGATACTTATCAAATAAAATGCCTCGCCTGGATTGTAAAGAACAAAAGAAAGTGAGATATGGGGAGTAGATGGAAAATAAAAAAATAGTGCGGAAAAAAAAGACGCTCTTTTTACGCCAGCAGATACATCAGTCTAAAGCCTGGAGTAGCGCACATATTAAGCTCTCCTGTTCAAGTAAGATGTTGTTTGCTAAATTATGAATGTGTGTAATTAAAATCCAGTCGCTGTTTCTATGAAAGATTTACAATGTTATTTCATCGTTTGTCATGGCTAATTAACAATATTAGATGAAGTTTTTCTTCTTCAAAGGTCTGATTTTTTTCTCATTTATTTATGTCACAAGTGATAAACAGAGCACTTAGAAGCCTATCGAGCGCCACAGTCAGAGAGGCTGCACATTCGCGTAACACCTCTGAGTCTCATGGTTTCAATCTCAGTGGAGGCAGCCCCTGTCTCTCTCTTAGTGGACATAACAAATATACAAAATTGTACATTACAAGTTGTACCCACTAGAGTGGAATTCAGAGGAACAAATTGTGTTTAATCCTCCAAGAGTCATATCAAGCGTTGCTCCTTCTAGGTGTTCGGGGATAACCTACCTAACTTCTGAACATCTGCTCGCAGTCTCTCTGCAAACCCTAAGACTTAATGGGAATTAATGTAGTGTAACCCTTTGAATGACAGAGAAATGTGCTTTCCATTTTTTGTGATGCTAATTCTTTTCATATGTATGTATTATCATCTCTACCAATGGGAAAATGCTATCCATTACAATCGTTTGTAATAAAAAATCCCCTGAGAAGACATTAGTGAATCTGTTTTTCAACTATGATTTTTAGATAATTGAGACTTTGAGAAAAGCAACATTGATAACAATACAGTATGTTTTAAACCAATCAAAGCATACATATCTTTCTTGTGATATGGCTTACTGAATGGGAATTATTGTATTTTTTCGTTGATTCATATGACATACATGCAAAAACCTTGTTTAGATGTGCTAGGCTTGAAAGGAAAGCAAACATACTCCTGCTCTCTAAAGCTAGAGCATTTTTTTCTATAATATGACCACAACCAAAAATCGAAATAAATATTCCTGTTCCTTAAACATATATATTTTGATGTTGCTATGCACACATCCTTTCCAGCTGCCTAGGTAAGACTGTCGAATAATCTAATATAAATATATCCACATGCTACAGCCGAGAGCATGGCTAAATTGAAGCATATAAAATCGAAAGTGCCCCATTGATAAGAGAATCTGTTATGCGGAATGTAGAGATTGCAGGCCGCACACACGTGTCAATTTATCCTTCTTTCTCATAACAGCAGCAGCAGCAGCAGCAAGTGACTACTCAGCAGTTAGCTTTCCAACAGCAGTTACTGCAAATGCAACAGCTTCAGCAGCAACACCTCATGACTTTACAGCGGCAAGGCCTCCTGTCTCTCCAGCCGGGGCAGCCAACCCTTCCACTGCAATCTCTTGCCCAAGGTATGTAGTAGTTTTTTGCAGCTTTAATTGTGTCAGTGTTTGTTTATGTTATGAATGTTTTTCTTGTGTGTATTTGTGCTTGTTTTTGGCACAATATATATATGTTACCAAAACATTCACATGAAAGGAACTGGTGTTATCAGAGATTCGATGTCAAATTTTCCACTGGCCGAGTAAGCTTCTGCGTGCCGGCACTTAATGTACAGGTGGTCAACACTTTACGACCTACCTGTTTTACGATGGCTCGCACTTACGACCAGCATTCTAGCGTGGGAATTCAAGGGATTCCCCACGTTAAAGAGGTGGTCTATGTTCAGGGAATTTCCCCCGAACATAGATTAGAGGGATTCCCTGCTCTGGTGCGTATGTCTATGTTTGGAAAAATTTACCCGAACATGGAAAAACACACCAGAGCAGTGAATCCATCTAATCTATGTTCAGGAATCATTCCCCAAACATAGATTAGAGGGATTTGGGTCGTAAGAACGGAACCCGGTTGGTAAGTGAGGAGTATCTGTACTTCAATTATTAATTATGAACACAAGAATCAGTTCCAGTGATTGGTTCCCTTCCATCCAGCATGTTTAGAGCAAAATTGTCCGTACCCAGCCCTGCAACTATTCTATGACTACAGTTCCCAAAATCCTTTGCTGCCCAGTGGCCAATAACCCAAATATTTAAAAACCCTCAATCATTGGGAGCCCGAATCTGCCTGAGGCCTTGATTAACTGTGATAGACTTACTGAGAGTTAAAAAAAAAAAAAGAAAATTGTTAAGTTTACCTTTTAGGGCTAATGACATCCCATGGTGCGAAGAAAGACTCTGTGCCAGCAAGCTTTATACAGCTTGACTGATGCCAAAAGAGTAAGACTTACATTTCATGACACGTACGCTGTCTAAATAGGTAAAATCAATGCAAATAATTTGGCTTAATATAAATACATACCTTATAGCATACGCGTCTTGTTTTGTCTTATTGATCTTGTTCCAGTAATGTTACTACATGATAATGTTTGTTATTTAAACAAATATGCTGTATAGCGTGTGCCTTGCACAGAGCAATATATGTTTGTGTTAGCTAGTGACAGGTTGCATTAACTGAACGCGGCTATGTGGATGGTGTAACACACGTTAAAGTGGAGCTTTTGAAAGGTAATTAGAATTGCATCACTGCAGTGGGTAATTTAAGTCTAAATACTTTCATTGATTTGCTTTCTTTTATGATGGGTATCAGTGTCTTCAGTATCTTATAGTAACACATCAAAACTAGCTGTCCTTTAGGCATAACAAAATATACCTGTCACTCTATTGTGTCCGTACATGCATAAGTTGTAAATGAACACAGCACATGTTTGTTTCCCCCTACAAGGCTATTCATTTAAATAGCAAACTATACACTTAACTGAAAATCAGGCTTCTCTAAGGTGGACACTTGAAATGGTTGTGAATGGTTGTTTTGCGACTAGACACAGATGTGAGCAGTTTCTTGTGTTAAGTTTTCTTCTCTAAATTACTTGGACTATTTGTCACAATGAATGGCCTCAGCATTATTTGGAGAACTACATGCACCACCAATCACAGCTAGTTTTGTATCTATACATTTCAGTATAAATCCCTCAGTACACTGACAATACTAGCAGCTCTCTAAAATATGTCCACCATAGCTCTGTGTTTTTACATTACTGAGCATGCCAAATATATAGCTCAGCATTCGAGATGGTTGTAGTGGAACACAAAGACAAGGCTTAATTTGGTATGTATTGTCTACTGATTACCCGACACACTTTGCCAGAATAGTTGACGTTAATCAGTCAGAGAACACACAGAACTTGAGTCTGTTTTTCTCTAGTGTCCTAGAGAAGTGGGAGAAAATCTAAATGAAGGTCCCACATCGAATAGTCCCACTAGAACTGGCACAGTGTGAGGAGGTTTGCGTAAAAACGAGGGCCAGTATACCCAAAAAGCACAGTAGGCTGTTATGTATAGAACCACAAGAGAAAAATGAGCTATGCTCGATTCTACAAATGTTCCACCAATTATCAGTTAAATAAAAGATTGCTTTTGTCTGGTGTTGTCGTTGTTGTGCTTGTAGTTTTTTTTTTTTGCTGACAGGCACATATAAATAATACTCCAAATATAGTGTCACAAATGCGCAGTCTCTGCTAGAGAGGAATATATTCTTTTTATTGCCCCAAAAACCACTAATAGATTCTTTTTCAGAATCTATAGTAGATGCATTGCATCAAAGCCAAGACTAGTTCTTGGCACCTTGCCTGATGTCTGTGTAATACTGGCATAGCATTTGTACATGGATTGCAGTCTTTGTGGCGTTTTGTTGCATTTTCTTGGATGATTCCAAAGAACAGTGATAAAAATGATCAAATTACTTCTCCTAATAAATGGATTGCTTTCATGAACCCTTTCTGTCTTTATGAGTAGGCTTTGATTTTTAATACTTCCTTTTAGCCAGTTATTTTGCTTATTTTGGTGCTTGTTTACAGAAAATCCTCTTACTAAGATACAACATTGCTCTTATTAACAATCTGATATTGATAAGGGTGGAACAGAGGTAATAGAAGTATATTTTTTAGTGTATTACTCACATAATCTCCCTCCAATGGGGTAATCAGTCTATAGAGCAGCAGGCATGTTCGTGCTACAAGTCGTATGATTCCCAGGAATCACCCTAAAATAAATGGTGCTTGTTTGTGGCTGGATGTGCCTTATGAAAGTTGTATTTCTACAAACAGCTTGATAATCATATCTTGACTATCACCTAATTGTAGAATATTTATATTCATCTAATTCAAATGGATTCATCTGAACTCGCCACTGTCTTTTAACTAATGAAGCTGTATAGCCCAAAATCTTGCAGTAGAGTTCAAAACTAGAATTTATATTCCATTCCCTTGTAGAAAAATTACGATTTATTCCATATTATTTTACCCTTTATGTGAATGGCTAAGGAGGGGTTAAAAACAAGATATCTGATAGTTGAATCCTTGTGTATTATTCACATGTCACACAAATGACCTAATCTATTTTTTACACTCATGAAAAATTAGGGTCAGCGATCTTGGATATTCAAACATTCTTGACCAGGGAGGATAATTTAAATCTGATGCCATTATAGGCTTTAAATCCACTTTGTGCTTGTTTGAACATGGTCACCTGGGTATGCCGACACAAGGACAAAAAAGGTTGAGCAAACTATGTTTGTCTTCCAGCCTGCGATACCTAGGTTTGTGAAATTGAGTTTTGCAAGTGGTAATCTGTCACCTGTCCCCATAACGTACATTTTTTAAGCCGCACACTGCATTTTCTTTCATAATGAAGAGAACTGGACTGTTCTGAAAACACACCGGAGAGACAACTACTGACTAATATTTAATAAAATGTCAAAAAAATGTCTGCTCTTAAGAATCATGGGTAATAAAAGTTCCGGAGGACAGGCAAACGTGCTCTGCAAATTCTCCGAGATGATTAACAGTGTTGTTTTACAAAAACGCATCCAACATATATACAGCTGTTCTGTCCGTGCATTTGGGAAAGGTAAAATTTTTCCCTTGTACAATATAAATATGTATAACTCACATTCCGAAATTATGCATATCTGTACATCTGAAATATCAGATCAGCAATTTATTTTTAGTCTTTCAATAATGATACATCATGGCAGTGTGTGGAAGTATAAAATCTAATTCTTACCTTTTATAGATAAAATGACCAAAGAATTACACTTTGCATATTATGGAATGTATGTATCCATTTTAACATTCCAAATATTATAAGCATTGAAAAGTGGGATAATACTGTAAAGAAGATGGACAGGGGCATTTGAGTCAGAAAGACACAGTGTCCTATAGAAAGGTCAATTAGAAAGAATGCCAAGGCCTCTGTTAATTATTCATTCTCAGGTGTCCACATATATATTGTTCTCTGGATTAAAAGGGATTTAAATTCAAAATAAACATATACTGTACCTCACTCCCACAATGCCTTGCAATGATATGAAGAACAGGTCATTATCACGCAACTTGATGACATTCTGGGAATGCTGTGTACCTGTTGTTTGTTTGATTTGTGTACCAAAGGTGAGTATTTGAATGCAATATTTTAATTGAAGATATATGTAGAGATACAACATTTATCTAAAGTTTCTATGTGGGAGTTCTGTTATCTTAAGATGAATATAGCACAGACTAGATACACAAAGGGTGCTACCTCACTACACAGCTGGCAATGGAAGAGTTAAGGTCCGTTCAAACCCAAAACATGATATAGCACACAGGTTTATACATTTAGTGGGAATTACGACCCCGGAAGCTCCAGTACTCTCATTGACATTGGCTCCCACAGGATGGAGAAAAGATCTAGAGTGGTTGAATTTATTGCCTGCACATTAATTTGCGAATTAATTAATTAGCTAATGAATTTTAGGGGCTTTGTGTCTGAAACACTTGAGACGCATTACTAGTGCGGAAGGTATATTACACTTTCATATTGCAAAGGAGTGCTTTGCTAATTAATAGCAGCATTCCAGCTTTTTTTTCTTCTTTTAAACACCATTGCAAAACAGACATCTCACGTTCATTTTGTTTCATTGCAAACACCCAGAGTCTCTTTTACAAATGTGTTTGCATCAGAGGACAATTTGACGCACCATTGTTTCAATGCAGAATCAGGGTAGTAGGGGTCAGCTGTGTTCTAAAGTAATTGTTAGTGTGTAGACAGTCCTGTCACGCACGTTCGCTAAAAATATATCCTAAGCTGTCACTTTGCAAGGTGTGGGAAAGGAATAGCTCGCCACAAGAAAACAGGGCACAGGGTTGCACTCTAACCTCTTTTTTTCCTCTTTGCTTAATTTGTCTCGTGGGCTTAATTTCAGAAGACACATAATAATTGAATATGTCTTAACGCTAAATGCTCATTTGATATGAAATCTATCAAAATCTAATTGGCATTTTTTTATTAAAAGGATGAAATGGCTCCGAAGCAAGTTTTATCGTTTTCAAAAATGATTGTATCATCTAATGTAATAGTCCCTTAAAACATCTATTAATTGCAGAAGGTGATATTAATTATGATATTTTTCTAACTTCATTTTACTATTTTTTTATTTTTATTTTAAGTAAAACACTGCTTTTAATGACCAACTGTTTTTTTGTTACTGCAGCTTCTCCCAAAGGCGGAGAAGGTTATTGGTCTGTCGTGCAATAATTTACTCCTCTTTGATATGCAAACTATCCACAGTGAATATAAAAAAAATAAAAAAATAAAAAATTCTATCAGTCTCATTTCACAGTTCTTAACCACTTAGATTCTCTGGAGTCTATTGCCTCATTAGACCAATGCTCTCCAAAGCCAGCATAATTAAAATCTTTAACAGTTTCAAGAAGTAAAGATGTTTGGCTGATCACGCTGAGATGATTATCTGTCCATTGTATTCTAAATGAAAAAAATAAATTAAATTTAAACCACAGCATTTTTTTTAATGATGTGTTTCAAATCAAACAAATCTCTATGGCTGCCTTTATATTAATAGAATCTATGTATTAATATTCTTTTAATAACCAAAAAGAACCTTAATCTTAAATTGCACTAAAATATTTTCTTCATTTGCTCTTAGGTGGTACTTTTGTTATTACCAATATCAAGCACTTTTTATTTTGTCTTAAAAAATAGGAATAATATACTCTGGTATGCAAACTGAAGAATTAATTGTAAGGTGATAGCTGAATTAAATCATTGAATACCATACTTCATTAAAGTCTTGGTGTCATGATTTTCATTTACTTCCGCAGTTCCAGAATTTTGTGTGGTTTGTGTTTCAAAACTTGTTTTATTCGAAGGCCAACAAAATCCAGGTTTGTAAATTCTGGATCATGGGTGTTGCTGAGGGTCGGCTGACCCAGGTTGGAGCCCTAAGTTGGCTCCTGAAAAGTCTGGGGCCTGATTTTAGCACGTTGGCCACAAGTCTTGAGAAAAATCTGTAACTGGAGATGTTCTTTCTCTCTCAATACTACAATTATTATGAGATAAATAACACCTCCAACGGCAGATCTTACAATGACCACTTCTACTGATGTTCTGACTTATGCAATTACAAATAATAAACTTATGTAATGAATTTGCATAAAAGATGCAAGTATAGGGTAGAAAGGAGCCTTAAAATTCACCATTGGATTAGGTCTTTTTGCCATCTAGCATTTATGATATAGTAAATCGTTTTTAAATTGCAGAATTGGAAAATTTAGGTCAACATAGCTGAGAGCGAAAAAATTTCCTATTCTATTTTGTTTTGTTTTCTAGCTATTTGATTATCCCTTCATTGTCTGTATTTTTATTTATTTTTTAGTAAATTTGAAGGATAAATATAAATAAAATATTTCCCGTGTTCTATCACATTTGAATTCTGTCCTCCCCCTTGTAGGGCTTCTTAGAGAGGTTAGGGATGGCACAGCACTGTCCATCATTCTCACCATTTCAAGCAATTTATCTTAGTCTCACAGTACTCTGTGGGGTAACAATGGTGTCTTTACTCCATAGAGAGTTAGAGTTTTAAGATAAATTGCTTTGAGTTATGTGATTGCATAGCACTAAACATTACTACACGGTGGTCCAATGCACGCCGGTGCGATCAATCCTGGTTGCTTGCAACCGCACAGTTTTTGACCATCTCAACTATTTTTCCCTTCTTGTTTCCCTTGATGAATATTTTAGTCATATGATTATATAGAATTGAAAATTGTATTGCAAAGTTTAGGCAACAATAGCTGATTAAAAAAGTCAGTTCTACAATTCTGTTTTGAATTCACTACAATGCAACGCTTAGTGAATAACTCCTGTCACCGATTAGCCTGACCTGCATGACATGATGATTGCATTTTACTAGTGACATTGTAGAATCCTCAGAACCCTTTCACTAATTCAAAACCAAATTGGGTAAGAAATGCCAATCACAAACCTTTACATGTACCATCTACTCCCCTGGGGAAAAAAAAAAACATCCATCTTTTTTTAAACAATGACTATAATCTGTATCCTTGTGTACATAATTCTAAAAACATAATCTTTAAATAGGTTTGTTAGCTAGTCAGCTTGTTCACAGGCAAGCGATAGACTTAACATGCATTATATATAGCTTAGGCTCCCTACTGCATCTAAATTAAAGTATTATGAAATGCTGGGTTGTACTTAATGTTAGACACAACTGAAATAAAATGGCGTTTCATTGTTCCAGAGGCATATTGTCTTTGCTGAAACATGTATGTTGCTACTGTAATGATCACAACACATCAGACAGGCGCTCACCATAAATTTAGGGCTTGATTTCTTTATCAATGTCCTACTATCGCTGTCCATTTTAAACATTACAAAGGGAATAACAGGATAAAAATCTCTCCTTTTTTATGTTTGCACGTTCCATGGCAAGCTCATTAGCATTGATCTGAGCAATGACAGTAATAAGGGGTTACTTTTAGAGAAAGTTATGTATTTTTTTTCCAGCAGACACATCCATCAATTAAGTGAGCAGTGCAAGAAACCAAAATTAATGAGAAAGATAGGTGTGTTAATGAAATAATCATAGTATAATCAATTTGACTGTTAAAATGTGAAAAGCATTTCAGGCAGACAATATGAATTCATAATTTATGTCTGTGAGTGATTAATAAAAAAAATGTATATTATAACAAAGCTATTTGTCTTCATTTAAATGTGAGCACAAAAATGTGTCTTTTATGAAGCTGAGTATTGTCACAATATTCTTCTTTAACAATTAGATTTTGGGGAGTAATAAGAAAGACATTTCTTGATACATTATTGTAATGTTTGCGGTTTCATATGATTGTATTAAAAACAAAATTTGCTCATGACCAGCGATCTTATTCAGATATTAGATGTTAATATCCTCGCCTTTTCTAATTTTTATGGTGAGTGTGTTTTGCCAAAAGCTGAGTTTTGTGGGTCATTCTTATTGATGTTAAAGAGTTTTAGCAACCATCCCAATTACTACAGTTCACTGTTATTATGGTAGGAGTATCCTGGTGCTGTTCCTGAGTAGAAGGGCAAATTGTTTTACAATGGTTTGCCCTCTTATATTGTCTTGATGGCGACCTAGTCTCCCTTATAGGCAGATTTCTGACAGAATCCAGATGTCAATCCTGCTGCTCTCTCATTGGCTGAGAGCATCAGCTGACCACTCTCAGCCAATGAATGTGTGTTTGTGCATTACAGTTTTCACAGAACTGACATTGTTGTGAGAAGTAATGATGGTGTCTTGGTGAGAACAGCACTTAATGCCTTTCTGGGACAGCCATGGCTTGTTTAAAACTCCATCCATTTTTTTTACACATTAGCCAAACTATGCAATGCCAACCTCTTGTAATGTTACACTCTTGTCCTGTGAGCATCAGATGTGATAGTTGTGGGCTCACCGGGAATAAGGGAACCCACTATTATAGTGGGCAACTATAGAGACATGGGATGAAAGGCATTGCTGTGATGGCTACTGTCCAAACCCAATTGTTTCTTCACCCAGGACCCACCTTGAGTTCAGGAATTGACCATTGAACCGTTCCCATAGAATCACAAAATAGGTCAAACAAACAGCTTCATCTTTTGATGCAGAAGATTATTCGAAGAGTGTGCTGAATTAAATAAAGATATATTTGTACAGAAGCTTAAAGGCCTAGTCTAGAAAAGCATGTTTACTCCAATTTATTGCGACTGCAAGAACACATTTGGCAGCAAATTAAGGGAAATAAAGAGTATTAGAAGAGTCCGTTTGATACACTCAAACCAGTTCAGTGAACTTTGGCAATTCTGAACACCAGCTTGGGATCATACAAGACTGTTGCATTTATAGATTGTATTTGCAGGTGGTGCAGTTCAGTCCTTGTCATTAAAAATAGGTGGCATTTTTAAGCAGATTGATGTGTGCACCACGTTGTGTTATAAGTAAGGGTAGAAAGAACCAGCTGCCCCTGCTCATCTGTCATAGGTACATTTCCCTCTTACATACATATGTTATTTCTGAGGTTTGTACGATGTCAAATCAAAGTTCAGGTTTCTATATTATCCCTTTGCTAATTCCAACCAGATTTAATTCTGTCTGTCTAGCATACTGTTTTACTGAGTCCTCAATAACAAACAATGGTCTGGGAATTAAGAATTTCCCAAATCTTTTCCAATGGCGAGATCAAGAAATCCAGACCCCGACCAGGAATTGATACTATTTTGAGAAATAAATGGTGAACCATTGCACTTCTCTCACTCGCTTATACGTTCTCAATAGTAAATAGCCTACAACAAGTATATAACTCTCTTAACACAGATGGGACAAAAGACAATTAAGGGAAAAAAGTAACAATCCTTTAGTGTTATGAAGACGACATCCCATGTGTCATTATAAAACCGTCCCTAATCCTGATGTACTTTATTGTGAGGATTTGCCGGTTCTGCGTCCTTCAGATTGCATACGAGCACATGCTGGAATTTCTAAGAATGTAAACCAGGGTATTTTCTGTACTGTAACTCATGGGAACAATTTAATTAAAACAAAGATCATTTGTATGTTGATGAGGACACCCTTTCAAAGAAAACAGCCTGCTTGTTGCAATTTTTCTCTAGTAAGATTAATAATCTGCTTTTAGTTAGGCAAATACCATAGCAGAAAAGAATAAATTGTTGCATTTCATTATCCCTTGTAGGGGGGAAATGGTTCAGGCTTTGTTTACAGACTCTTTGATTTAATTACCGTTTGAGGAGGGCTGAATTAGCTGTTAATTGATTTAATTATCCAATTTGTTTGTTTCAGGCATGATTCCAACAGAGCTTCAGCAGCTCTGGAAAGAAGTAACCGGCTCGCACACGGTGGACGACGGGGCTTGTAATAACCACAGCTCTCTGGACCTGTCCACGACATGCGTGTCATCGACTGCGCCCCCCAAGCCGTCGCTTCTCATAAACCCTCAAGCATCTACCAATGGACAGGCATCTGTTCTCACTCCAAAAAGAGAGAGGTAGGTGGCATCAAGGATTGCATAGACAGCAGCCATACCATTGATAAGGGACAAGGCTCAGCCTCTCCAAATGCTGTGGCTAAGGCTCCTATCCTGCGCAGGCAGGCTTTGGATAGTCAACAGCAGCTGGGCTAGCTAGAAGTTGTTCAGCCAAGTTCTTGATATGTGTTCCTTCTAAGGTAAATAGATATTTACAAAAAAAACCTTATACTGCAGTTTACATTGAGTACCTTTTGTGTCTCTGAATAAAGTGCTGATATGTTTACAGTTTCACGGCGTAGTCCTGTGTATCAGCTATGTGTGTATGCTATTATCCACGTGATCTATGAATGAATCTATAAATGATATCTACAATCACACTTTATATGATTAAAGGGTTAATCCAACCACCATGACCACTTCAGTAATTTGAAGTTGTTGTGATGCCTGGAGTCTGTATGTGCAGCAATTTGCTTTGAAACGCTGTGCATGCTGAGGTTAACCCCTCTGCTGCCTGAGATGTAATTCCACCTTCAGGAGTGTCATCACCCATCCCGGAAGTAGGGTTTCTGGGCTGGCTAATGTCAATTCAGTGCGAATATTTTTTTTATTTGTTGACTTTGAACAGTTAGCTGATGCTCTCTGACAATAAATGGCCAGCTGCAGAAGCCCGAAGTCATCCCTGGCCACAGGAAGACCCTTGGCGCCCGGCAGGGACCCCGGTAATAGGACACACTGTTGCAAAACTGTTAATCCTATTAGAAGTAAGAGGGGTCAGGCTGTAGTGGTTTTAATGCTCAGTGTAACAGTTGCCTAGTGTTGCCTACTGTTATTGTACATTTTATATTGTAGGATCAAATTGTTATTTTAGCCTCAAGTTTACAATTTGGTTTTCAATTCACGAAATGTTTAGTGATTACACCCCTTCCTGTATCAGTTTGTAGTATATTTAATTCCTTCATATAGAACTTTTAAGTGTGTTTTGTGGGCAGTGTAACTAGATGATGATACAAATTAGCATGATTTACCTGTTTTTAAGAATTCCCTCATTAAAATGACTGAATTTGCATTGTCATCTCGTCCTCTCAAAATAAGAAACTCCCAACTCACTATATATAGTTTTAACCCTCCCACTTTATATGAGTAGCCTGGTTACCAAATTGCCCACAGGGTTATTATGTAAAATATGAATTGTCTGAAGTTCAAAGTCATTTTCATATTTTAGGCAAAAAAAAGCTGAATTAGAAAAATGTAGCAAGATTACACCGAATTCCTGATAATTCTCACTTTAGTTACGCTGGTAGACAGAGGCATTCTTTATCCCTACCACCAGGGCTGAGTTAGTATTTGCACCTGTCATGTCAATGTGATACGGTGGCTTAAGTTTAATCCATGTATTGTTCTAGCCAAATTACTAGAAAACACGTTGCTAACTTTATACCATTTGCATAACTTCAGTTATGGCAGCTGCAATATCCAACAATACCTAGTAAACTGTACACTTATATGCAGCAAATACTGTTATCTATACACTTAAAAAAATAACTATACATCTGTTGTGTTTATTTCCTATACTTATATATGGATAACTATATATTTGTTTGTGTTTAAACAGGCACTCAGAAGCACCATCATCACTACAGCCCCCGGTAGTTGTTATGGTGCCAGCATGCCCCTGACTCCATCCCCAGGTCTGTGTCAAACCATTTTTGAATGCTTTGACACAAACCTGTTCTGCTATTCTGTGGTTGAAGGCTAAGGATCCTAGGATTTGTAATATATAGCAATAGCATTTCCTGATGTATTCTGCATATTCTTTATATATTGACAGACACACATACGTTGGAAAACCCTCAAAACAAAACAGAAAACAATTCTCTACCAGTAACTTTCTTTTAATGATCCAGTATTTTGTTTCTTTTCATTTCTTTTTTTCCTATGGAAATCACTGAACTGCCAGTCCGCCTGCCTAACAATCTCCTTATGTGTAAGGCAATAAATAAATAACATAATAGGAGAGATTGTTTTATTTTCCTGACACAGAGGTTATAGTTATTTGGTTATATTTTATGAGAGCTGGATTTACAGTAAAGTGTAAAATACACAGCTGTGTATAAGCTCAAAGGAGCCGTCCATCTGTTCCCTAATCTGCCTATGATTGTACGGCTATTCTGATTTCATATTTATTTTGGTCTAAATCATTTTGTATATGCCGTTTGGGGGCATTTCTGTGAGCTCTTTTATTAACTCTTTTGGGGCCTGTAGGTTAAACAGGAGAATAACAAGGTGTTGGGTCCCTTGACCCTGAATTACTCCATTATTCTCCTTCACCCTACTCATGTTTTATTTTAGAATGGGAAGGTTGGACTAATGGTCTCTTGTGCACACAAGCTGAAGGTAAGAAATAGGAATATCCTGATACCCCTTCCCTTACCATTAGATAGGTTCTCGGTATTTCTGTCCTGAAACTACAACCCTTTCCTTATTAACACATTTTCCTTATTCAGTGACCATCACAGTTCTATTCTGTGACTTTTTTATACTGTTAACTTCATGTGTAATGCTTTGACCATTAGCAAGTGCTGTGCAATGGACTCACTGATAAAACATGCTGGAGAGGATTATGGACATCATTGTATAGTTAGTTACCCATACTGTACACTTAGGTGCCCCTTCTATGTTCTATGTTCTACAAAGCTCTTTTGAATGGTGGTAGAATCTTGAGAAATTAGCTTATTCGTTCTTGCTCAGGGACCCCTTTCTGTCCAGTTGGTTAATATCTATGTTGGGACAATGGGAGGTTCTAAGCCAACATCAGCTGCAGCGGTTTAGCTCTAAAGAATATAATTATGGACACAATTAAAGTGTTTCACAATGTTATTTCAGGGGTTGATGTATTTACGTAATATTGCCATGTGTGAGAAAACTATTCCTTCACTAAAATATTTTCCTAGCAACGTCTTTGTATGTGTCATATTTACTGGTCTTACTACATAAGATTGGTGGGAGGGGAAATTTCCAGTTGGCTTCAAGGTGGTACTTGTTGTTTTCTGTTTTTATGAGTCAGATGTATTTTTTCTGAAATTAATATAGACCTTAGCACCCCCCAGAATCAACACATACAATAGTAACCTCAGCCAAGGTGTTTGCATATGGTGAATTAAATCTTCACAGTTTTTTATGCTGTCGTCAAACTGAGAAAAATCAGCAATACTGGTATTTCTCTCCTTACATTTTTTATTGTAAATAGTTTTTGATGGAGCAGTTTAGCAGATAATTTATTGTTCTGTTCTTCTACTTCTTGAATATTTAAAACTGAAGGTGTTGCTCCTGACAGAAAATATTCAATGATGCGTTGAGGTGTACGGTGCAGCTCTATGGTATTTTCTGCCATTGACGGCAAGACGTCTATCTCCCTATTAGATAGGAAGTAGTAACACAGAACAGGATTTAACTGCTAAAATAGCAAAAAGAACTAGCAAGAAACCTCACATGTAAACTGTTTATATCGAAGTACTTCAGTCACCTAGGTCATAGCACACAAACCAAGCAGATTTAGCTCTTTCCTCCATGGGCATTATTACCCACGGGATAAACACAAATAAAAGCAAAAAAATTATCACATTTAGAAAAAGTAACATCTTTAAACAGTAGAGAATACTTCCGTGGTTTGAGGCTGTAAAGTCAAGGTACAAAATGTGATAATTCTACCTGACACCAGTGAAATAAAATAATACAACTTATCTCTCAACAGATAGATGTATACAAAAAATTAGGGTTCTTGCTGATTGACCTATAAAACAAATAATAACATGGTGCAATATTGTCTAATAATCACATAAGGCAAGTTAACAGTTGCACTCACAGGTAAACTTGATTTAAACGCCTTAAGGGTGCCACCCTCGATTGTAGTAGGTGTCACGTATCATTTGTATCCATGTGGCAAAAACTGAGATAATTACCTTCCGAAGATTGAGGGAAGGTGGACGCCAGCCGCTGCGGACACATGCAATTATATAGCCCCACGTCCGTCCACGGTGAAGATGATGTCGATGTGCGGGTGACGTCACGCAAAAGACGCACACGCACGTTTAGGGGTCAAGGGCTAGGTACAGCCAATCGGATCTGCAAGAGCGTTATTTAAAATCACTTATTCCTTAGCTCATTGCCCTGTCATGGTTTCCCTTAGATGGTTAGCCGAGAGTGTGTTTCTGATCGTGTTTTTCTGTTTTTTTACTTTGGCTTCATTTTGACTTCCCTGATTTCTGGTACCCTTGACTTTTGGCTTTTCCTTATCGCTGTGTCTCGTTCTGTGTCCCTGACCTCGGCTAGTTTTCTGACTATTCTCAGGTATGTTAAGTCCGACCGTTCTAAGGCCTGGTAAGACGTTACCCTTAGTTCTAGGGTGTGATACTATTCTCCGTGCTGGATCAATATATTCCTGAGATTACGACATGGCCATAGATCCTGCAGATATGTGTCAGCACATAATAGCTTGTGAGAGAAAGCTAGAGGAGAATCATCACTGCATGAATCAATTTAATACGCTACTAATCTGTAGTGCTTATTTGCAGCCTGAGGTCCCTTCAGCAGGTACACCCCCACTCACTGTACCTACATCTATCATATATAGGGCATCTACTATCACCCTATCTTCACCTCTGCATTTTGAAGGTAATATTCATGAATGTCGGGTATTCCTTAATCAAATTGAGTACCATTTTGAATCCTCACCTGTGTCTTTCTCTACGGATAGATCTAAAATTGGGTACTTAATGAACCAACCACAAGGTAAAGCCTTAGCATGGGCCAATCCAATCCAACTACATTTATACTTTTGTATTTGCATATCTGGAAGATATTTATTCCACCGATCTCCAGACTCATCATAGGCATGTGAAGCAAGTATTGCAAACTTTACTTAAAAATGGGCTATATTGCAAACTTGAAAAATGCATATTTGATCAGACGGAGGTACAGTTCTTGGGATGTAATATTTCGGCCTCTGGGTTTCAGATGGACCCTCGCAAACTAGAAGCTGTTCTACACTGGCCATTACCAAATGGGTTAAAAGCCATTCAAAGATTTATTGGGTTTGCAAATTACTATAGGAGATTCATCAAAGGTTTCTCTACTGTTATAGCCCCCATCACCAATAAAAGACGTAAGGAAGTTAACAGTACTATATGGTCTAAAGAAGCTAGAGAAGCTTTTGAGTTTCTTAAACAATTATTCGCCTCTACTGACATATTGGCACATCCTGACACTAGCAAACCCTTTATACTAGAGGTAGACGGCTCTGAGACAGGGGCAGGGGCTGTTCTTTCTAGGAAGGAGAGTCAGGATACCCCTTTGCATCCTTGTGGGTTCTTTTCTAGAAAGTTATCACCAGCGGAGCGTAACTATGATATTGGTAACAGAAAATTGTTGGCCATTATACTAGCTCTGAAAGAATGGCGACATCTTTTGGAAGGTTCCAAGGATCCCCTCCTGATCATAACTGATCACAAAAACTTGGCATACATTGGAGATGCTAAAAGGCTGTCTTCTAGACAAACTAGATGGTCATTGTTCTTCTTGTCACACTTTAATTTTATCATCACGTACAGACCAGGTCCTAGGAACGATAAGGCTGACAACCTATCTAGGCAATTTGTCATAGAGTCAGAACAAAAACAAGAGACCTCCCCTATCATTCCACCTGAGTGTATCATTGCCTCTACTGTCCTTTCCTTGTCTTCTCCTCTTCTTTGTGCTATTATGGTGGCTCAGTCTCAGGCACCTAGTGACTAACCTCAAGATAGATTGTTTATATTTAGAGGAGGTACTAAGAGTGTTCCACGATAATGTGACAGCTGTATCTGCTGTCTCCAGATCATTTTGGTGGCCTTTTCTTAGAAAAGACATCAGAGAGTATGTGGAGGCTTGTACTGTTTGTGCGGTTTCTAAGGTTCCCCATAAACTACCAGGTGGTTTATTACAACCACTTCCTATACCCAGTATTCCATGGTCTTATTTGTCTATGAACTTCGTTGTGGAACTCTCGATTTCTGTATACCACCATCTTTATGGTGGTTGATCGCTTTTCAAAAGTGGCACACTTTGTTCCGCTCAAAAAGTTACCTTCTTCCCAAGATCTGGTTCATATATTTATACGTGAAATTGTCAGATTACATAGTATTCCACAAAATATTGTGTCAGACAGGGGTTCCCAATTTGTGATTTTGGAGAGCATTTAACAAACAGTTGGGTATAGAATTGTTATTTTCATCTTCGTTCCATCCTCAAACTAATGGTGCAGCTTAGAGGGACAACCAGTTGTTGGAACTATATTTGCGATGTTTTATTAATGGCATTCAGGAAAACTGATCTGATTTGCTACCTTGGGCAGAATTTGCCAGGAATAATGCTACCCATGACTCATCTGGACATAGTCCATTTTTCAAACGGTCGTCATCCTACTGTTCTTTCTGCGGTGTTCTCCGACACTGCTATTCCTGCTCTGGATGAACATCTCGCATGTATATGGGAGACTTGGACTAAGGTCCGCACGGCTCGTGAAACTGCTGCAGCTCATTTCAAATTTCATGCTGATAAGCTGTGATTTATTAGTTATTTGTTTTATGCATTATATGGGTCCCTGAGATAGTTCTCAAGGAGAACGAAACGCGTAGGGCGACCATATATTTTTAATAAATGTTAATCCATTATTTTTTATATCATAAATATCCCTTTCTTATGGAAGAATTCTCTGGTTAATTGTTTTTGGTACAAAAAAGACCAGTCAAGAGAGGAGTCAGAGTGAAGAACTCAGCCCTCTACTACAATCGAGGGTAGCACCCTTAAGGCATTTAAATCAAGTTTATCTGTGAGTGCAACTGATAACTTGTGTTATGTGATTATTAGACAATATTGCACCATGTTATTATTTGTTTTATAGGTCAGTCAGCAAGAACCCTAATTTTTTGTATACACATATCTGTAAAGTCAAAGTGTTTGATAATGTAATAATAATACTTTAAGTATTGCTGTTCACCTGAGCTGAGTCTACAATTTTTTATATTCCCCAAAACAATTTGTCCTTGCTTGTCTGCCTAATTGCCTTTCTTTTCTGAGAAAGTTCATCCAAATACACCCAAAGTACACACACGACAAAAAAAACAACAACAACCAAAATAGAAAAACAACCCATTTATTTCCTCTCACACCTTTGCATGATAAAAGACAATAGATTTTGATACTGGGCCCAGTTTCCATATCTCCAGCCAGATAAAGCAGTTAATGAATAATAATAGTTCTGATTGAAAGCACTTTTACATACGTCAGTACATGTTGGTCCTTGCAAGACCCTTTATACCTCTATTAATTGGCACACTTGCAAGGCAGGCAGGCAGGCAGGAGTTTCCGTGCAATAAGCAGAGTAAAAGAAAAAGGTATAAAAGAAATTACCAGATATGTGATTGGAAGGAGACTGTGTGGATAATGAAGCTATATAGATGTAGCTGATGCCATAACATAAACCCATGTGGGTCTTCTTATAACTTCATCAGATTCTATGATGGAATCTCCACAGCTGCATGGAGTTTTAACTTAGAACATTATGAATTTATTGAGTATGTAATCTTTTACCCCACAATAGTACCTGCTTTTGTCTTGATAAATGTGGCCCTCATAAGTCTCTTTGTCAAGACATATGTTAGGATTCAATCTTGATATATTCTTTATTTAAATATATGAGCTAACTCATATTGAAAGTCTGATAGAATCCCACAGGCCAAAGCTATGTGGATTATAAATTACCTAGAGCAGTAGTAGCCAACCTTTGACACCCATATGTTGTGGACTGCATCTCCCATATTTCTCTTAAAACCATAATGATGGCAAAGCATCAGAGGAGATGCCCTGACCTAGCGCATCTAGCTGTTACCCAACTTGAAAACATCCGTTTTGTCAATGCAAGTTTCCATTAAAGTAAGTTCTGAAGTTATGCTCTTATGAAACGAGTGAGATGCTAATTGGTGGGAATTTTGAGATGTGCCTTAAATCTGGCCAAGCACTTTAATTTTGCTAAAACCTAGGTTTATAATATCCTAACTGAAAATGCCAACCTTTCCAATTGTGTTGTGTCTATTATTTAACTATAAGTGTAAAGATCTCTTTCAGTCTTCGGTTTGATAGAAAAGAGTCCACTTATCATAAATATACGCATTCTTCAAGGATCTTGTTTTTGTTTCCATGAAGATATGTGTGCGTTAGATCTTCTGACCAAAATAGGTACATGTGGCAATCTTCCTGGAAGTCTCAACATCTGTTTTTCTTTGTTGTTCTCTGTATTACTGAGTCAGCCTTTTAAGGCTTGATTTTGCTTTTGTTTTCTTTAATATGTAATCATTAATAATCTTTTGGCCAGCAAAAATGATGAAGTCTTCTTCAGAAATAATATCCCCTTGAGAGCTGACCTCAGCTGTGGGACATGGTATTTTGTTTATATGTTTGTTATGTGAATCATAGAATTTCACATAGTTGGTTTGTAATGAAATTGTGTGGACAAAGTAGCAAGAGCAAGTAGCAAGATAAACAAAAGTCCTGAAAAAAGGAAATTACCCCCCACCTCAAAAAACAAAACAAAAACTTGGGAGAGAAAAATCCTTCCTTGCACCCATCCAATTTTTTTAAAAAACTTTAATGATTACCCACTAACAATAGAAAGCATTGCTGTCACTATGTAAGGGAGAAGAACATCACTGCTACAGATTTTTAAGTGAGTGCTATGGTTGGCTAACTCGTTTCTTCGTTTGTCATGAGTGAGCTGCAGAAATTGCTATGATGTGGATATGCAGCAAATACGGAATTCAAATGTGAGCATTATTATTTTTGTGTGTCTGTGTATATATAAATACATTACCTATATTAGATCCTGAGACTTCATGCCAGGAACTTTTTTCTTCCTCTGTAATAGAAAATAAGTTTATCCTTTCCCAATAGGGAGTCTCTTTAAAACTATAATATAGTTTTACCTTTCACACAAAACAAAAAGTGAAATCTTAATCCATTCTACATAAACTAGTTCATTGAGCATTTTGTGAGTTTTTAATGATTTGCCAGTTTCATGGTTCAGGAAAACAAATCTTAAGGTATGTATTGACCGTCCAGAGATGTACTGTGAACGGTCTGGTGCAGTAACTGCGAGAGACATTGAAAGGAAACATTTAAGAACGAGCCATCCTTTCAGTTCACAAGAGCAGTCATTGAATTATTTGCTCATCAAGAACCCTCGAGTGCTTTGGTTGTTGCGGAAAGTGATTTGATTTGTCTCTAGCTCGAGTATTTTAAGGGTTAAATTGCAACGATTTCTTTCTTTGCCTTCCCTGCTGATCATGTTGCAAGGTGCGTGCCATCCATTTGCTGAGCTGATTGAATTACGGTTCATCTTTACCCGTAAGTGAGCAATATATTATACAGAGAACGATGCTCAGTGATTCACTTCAAGCAGGCACAGTAATCCGCTGGGCTCTTGTCTCTTTCTTATTTGACACTTGGAACTCAAAAGAATAAACATGCACATGCAATGCACCTTCGGCAAACCAAAATTACATTTCTCTTTTAAAGTTAGCTGAGCAATATAATAAAGAACACTGTGTTTATCAAACGTAACATTCATGGGCATGTGAAAATCGGATGGAACCTCTGGTCAAAGTAACGCTAACTAGCTACGTGCAGTAATAAATCTGTATACAGTCAATATATTTCATATCTTTCAAACGGCAAATGTTTGATATGACTAAAGAAAAATTACAACTACAAAAGAATTTTTAAAAAATGATAGTAAGCATGGATGCCTTTTTCTTGGGTTGATTTAGCTGGCTGCATAGAGCACCAAATCAGCAACGTGTTCAGGATTTGAGAGTTCAGTTGGGAAGAATATGAACGCTGGTTATGGATAAACCTTATGCCTCCAGAGTAGGGCTTTTCTCCAGGACCCCACCATTGTTTTAGCTTTCACTAGGTGTACATTATGTTTCTAAAGGATCAGTTGTTTTTTAAAACAAATATCAATATAAAACTATTCTCCCAACAGATATTTTATTTTTCAATCCACGCTAGCCTAACTTTAGATTTAATTAAAGTAATAATTGTGGATATAGCCATTTTCTAATTTCATCGCAATTTTCACATACTTACTGGTAATTAATTGTAAAAAAAAATGTTGCTGGGAATATGTGGTGTCGGCAACCAATCAGAATCAGTGATAACTAGTGTACATAGCTCCCAGCATTCCACTGCAAAAAAACACAGATTTGTTTTTGTAACTGCCCGATGATGCTGAGCACCCACTGTACTCCAGGGGAATAAAGTTTAGCTCGAAATTAAATATTCAATAAAAATGTCTAAATAGATTAGAAATGGGCAGTGTGAGGTACCGGCAGCTTTTATGTGATGGTACTTGACAATTTCATGATAGTACAAACTTTATCTGCGTTATCAGTGTTTTTCCCACTGAAAAAGTCTGCTACATTTTCCAATTAGAAACATAACATTCCACCATATAAAGACTGCAATCCCAAGTACTCTAAGCAAGCAATAGTTTGAGTCTTGAGTAATTTGAAGTGTAATTAATTACATGTAATCATTGCCCTTATTCAGGAAGAGCTGTGTATGGATATATTTGTTCTTATTTTAAAAACTTAAATATATATATTAAAGCTCAGTATGGGACATGGCATATGCTATTTCATTATGGCCATTAAAGTGATTTTTTTTTATTTTTTTTTATCTTTACTGTTTTGCATTCTATTGTTTTCTCCTGTCTTCATCCTACTCTATTGCTTTCCATAACTCAAATAATAACAATTCGAATTTTCCCTGTTTACTTTGATAAGAACATTAGCAGCAGCTCAGGGGTTTGGAGCACAGCAATCTGTTAAGGAGATAAATAATCAGATTTGGCATGACACTCCTTCCCTACTCTTTAATTTGTCTTACACAAGGAAAATTATAATTAAATCATTCAGGGTAAAACCCTTGAGTGCTGAGGAGGGGGGTGGAAAAACACCCTGTTTGCAAGCGATTACCCGCTGAGACCCATCTTCATGCAGTGTGGGATATATTTGACAATATTTAGCACTATTAAAATAGGATTTTGAAGGAGAATGCCTCCCCTATATTCTAATGAGCCCAGATACTGGTGCAGTCATCAGTATCTGGGCTTATTAGAATATAGAACTCATTGTGTTTGGCATATGCTAACATATATATATACATATACATACCAACAGAGTTGTGGTGGGGAAAAAAGTGTGGATAGAAACCCGTTTCACCTGAAGTAAGTGGATAGTTAATACATTGTTAAACACAAATAGACACACTAGACAAGCCATAAGACTTGTTTTTCCCACAGAAATCTCACTTTAACAGTGCTCTCACTACTGCAAGGGATTCTGGGTAGATGTATGCAAATAAGCGCAACAAAGATTAACAACGAAAAAGCTGTCCATGAGTGGCTCACTGGCTTTTCTCCTCTTCCTGAGTTGTGTTTCAAAGGTTTTGTATACAGCAGACACATACTCCAAGGAATCCATGTATAAAGTGGAATTATGATGCAAAAATGTGGCTCTTTGTTGAGCTAATTTGCATACGCCTACCCAGAATACCTTGCAGCAGTGAGAGTATTGTTAAAGTGAGCTTTTTGTGGGAAAAGCAAGTCTTATGGCTTGAGTGTGTGTATTTGTGCTTAGCCATGTATTAACTATATATATATATATATATACGGATATATATATATATAATTATTTATATTCCCCTTTTGGGCAAGTTACCGGTAATAATATTTGTTGCACAGATAGTATGTCAATGTTCTGTGGTCACATTTTGTTCATCTTATTATTATTAGCATTTATATAGTGCCAACATATTCCACAGTGCCTTCGAATTATAGAAAGGGAATGTTTAGAAGTGAAGGATGCCCTGCTCAGGCGAGATTACGATCTATGGAATTATCTATGTATGGCTTACATATTATATTATATTGGCCTTTCTATAAAATATTTAAAAAAGCCTACTTTTAAAGTGACTTGCACTAGTCTACCCCATACCAAATTTTAAATTCTGTCATATAGATGTTTTTTTTTATTATCCTTAATTCTCATTGTGAGTTGTCTGTTTCCTACTGTCTCCCTTCAATGCTAGGTACATTACTGACTTAACCCGACCCAAACCAACCAATGCTCATTGTGTACCTCTCAGCATTTTAAATGGCATTGAGGCGTTTACACAGGGTTGGGGCAGGAAGTGTCATCTCTTCCAGAAGTTTTCTGTGATTTTCTAAACATGCCAAAGACCATTTACGTATTTAATAAAATTAAATAAAAGACAGAAAAGACACTATTTAACCAGGACATGTACATTTAGCTTGTTGCTAGCATAGGGTTTAGATGTTACTACCCAGTTTACTGGTAGCCATTTTTTTGATCTTGGAGGGATGCAAGCCAAATTGACCAGAAAAGATACTCCAATTGGATATCTGTACACTGAGCTAGTTCATCCATATAATTAAATATTAAAGTAAAAATCCAATCACTCGCTGTAGTGGTTATGGTGCCAAAAGTGCCCCAGCGCTCTTCCATTGGAAGTAACAAACTTTATTTAAACAGTTTGAAAAATAGTTTGACTCCTTACAAATTGGTAGACATCAGCGCACGCCTGGCACCATAACCACTACAGTGTAGTGTTTTTGGTGCTTTGAGTGTTTCTCAAAAAATAAAAAGCATGAAGGAAGACATAAAGAAAAAAATAAATGTCCCCCCAAAAAAATTTTGTTTATTTGGTGCTCCGTAGTACTATAGCTGCTTATAAATATCAGTGCTAAAATACCATTGGAAAACTGAAAAGGGTTTATTTTTCCTACAGCAAAAGCCATCATTTCTGTCTGTGTGCTTTAAAAATGGAATCAAATAACAGTAATGCTTAGTGTTTCCGTTGTTCTTGCAGGGATTACTAATATGGGAAGAGGTGGTACAGATTGATGGCAGCATTTAAAGACCACTTGTCTTGATAAACAAGTCATTATATGCCATACTTGTACAGGAGCATTGTGTTGTTTTCCTGACAGATTTTAGTTGATCTTAATGCAACTCAAGCAAGCAAATTGTCAAACACATCAATCTGGGTAAATAAAATGTTTCTTGCATTTTCAGACACCGAGAGATTTAGTTATATACATCTACCTACTGTTTAACACTGCTTGATAAATGATGTTTAAAGATTTTAGATCTGACTTATTGGTTTTTCTGTCTGGAATAGTGGGAATCAGTGGGAAAGCTTTTTTTTTTTTTTTGTCCAGAGCCAGGCTGCCGTGTTTAAAACCCCTGAGCTTTTTTAAATGCTTGTGTTTCCTTCACATCTGTATTGTTTTGCTATCTTTATTGTATTTTATTTAAAATATGCAAAAAGGGTCATTTTACATATAAGGCGGAAACAAGTTTTCAAGTCGCCAGCAGGATGCTTAAAAAGGAAATTATAACACAACAATAATTTATGAAATAACTGGCACTTGTTCATTTTATTGCCTAAAATTAGTTTGTACTTTAAATTTTAGGACAGTCGCTGGTACATCTTCTCAGTAAGTGCTAAAAGACAGCTCAGAAAAGATTTAGGTCACTCCTGTGCTAGCACCATTCTGTGTGTGTTTTGCTGGACTTATTTACTAAAGAGTGTATTCTGGTGATTTTTCTTAAGTAGTTTGCAAAATATCGACCAAATAGCCAAGTTAGAAAATGAATCTGTGGTTGATCAGTATACTGTAAATTGTAGTAGAACTCTAGAATATACCTGAAATAAAACGAAAGCTGCACGTTTCTTTCGTGTTTAACTGATTTGATAATATTAATTGTAGAGTTGCATTAAAGAAACACTATAGTGTTAGGAATATAAAGCTGTATTCTTAACACTATAGTGTCCCACTGCCCCCACATTCCCTCCATGGCGAAGGGTTAAAAAATCCTTTAATTTAATCCATTGCATGCATGGCAATTGAAACACTCAAGTTTCTATAAACCTGCAATGTTATCAGCTACAGGGTTAATGGGATAGGTACAGTGCCCCTCACTTCAATGGATGAAGATGAAGTAGACTTGGTGTCAACAGTTTTCCTTTAAGATTACCCAAGGCCTTAAGCAGGATGACAGATAGGAGCTCCTGCTTAGAGCCCTGGGCTCCCTTTCCTCGGATAGTGTTGGCGATATAGGTGCAATAGTAAGGATAGGTGCAGGGCCAGCTCCACCGTTAGGCGAACTAGGCATTCGCCTAGGGCGCCGGCTTTCTAAGGGCGTCCACGGGGATATTTCCTGGTGGGCTACCCCTGTACTGAAATATCGCAGGGCCGATCCTCCAGGCACCTGAAAATGGGGGTGCCCGCAGTAGCCTTGTGTATGGCCACCAGGGTGCTCCCGAAGCTGTCCGTTTTTCAGTATGGCAGAGCAGGCACCTGCTTACCCTGTTGACAGGTGCCTGCTCTACCAATGAATGCCGGTGGAGGAGAGGAGGCAGTGTGGGTGGTGAGGGAGGCTCTTCTTGCAACTTCCCACTCATCCCTCGTGCGCCCTCTGTGATGCCGGCAGCTGGAATATGACGTCATTCCAGCCCCGGCATACTAAACGGCGTGCTGGAGGAGTGAGGAGCTGCCCCACACTGGACCCCAGGGAGGTAAGGAGGCCGGATGTCTGAGTCTGTGTCAGTGAGTGTTTGACTGTCAGTGAGTGTGTTTGTGTGTGTGTGTGTGTCTGTCAGTGAGTGGGTGTTTGTATGTATGTCTGCCTGGGTGTGTGTCTGTCAGTGAGTGTGTGAGTGTTTGACTGTCAGTGTGTGTGTCTGTCAGTGAGTGAATGTATGTCAGTGAGTGTCTGTCTTTGTGTGTCTGTCAGTGAGTGTCTGCCTGTGTGTGTCTGTCAGTGAGTGAGTGTATGTATGTCAGTGTGTGTGTGTGTCTGTGTGTGTGTGTGTGTGTCTGTCAGTGAGTGAGTGTATGTTTATCAGTGAGTGTCTGTGTGTGTCTCAGTGAGGGAGTGTATGTCTTTCAGTGAGTGTCTGCCTGTGTGTGTGTGTGTGTCTGTCTGTCAGTGAGTGAGTGTATGTGTGTCTGTGTGCCTGTCAGTGAGTGAGTGTATGTCTGTCAGTGAGTTTCTGTGTTTTTCTGTCAGTAAGTGAGTGTGTCTGCCAGTGGGTGTGTGTCAGTGAGAGAGTGACACGAGGGGGCCGCCTTCAGAAATCCCTGCACCAGCCCTGGATAGGTGATGTGCATTGGAGCTGCCTGTCTCTGATGTCCAAATGGTATCTTCTATGTGTACGTGGCCTGATCTGGAAGCCAAAGGGAATTGATGCCATATCTGTGTCCCCCACTACAAAATCCCCTCATTCAAAACATACAAAGCGGGAAGCAGTGACATGTATCTGCCACTGCTTCTGCACTACTACCAACAATGCTAGGCAAAATATATTGTGACTGTGCCCCACCTATAACTGACACACATGTTGTCAGCAAATCTGTCAGCATCATGTGTTAAAGCCTCCCATTCCAATACTTTAAAGGGATCCTACAGTGCCAGGAAAACAAAGCCGTTTTCCAGGCACTATATGGTTAATAGGTCCTTCCCTCCCTCAATGCTTTCCTATGAAAAAAAAACCTGATGCTTCAGGTCCTCATGCAGAGCATGAGGAGGTCCAGCATCAGATAACAGACCAAAAGTCTGTTAGGATTCCGGAAGCGCCCCTAAGTCTGCTACTGGGGCAGACTTAGAGCTGCAATGTTTAACATTGCAGCACTAAGTGCAAAAAGGTCACAGAACCCTGACTACTTCAATTAGCTAGAGTGGTCTGGGTGCCTACAGTGTCCCTTTAAGCACCAAATTCTAGTGATGGAAGTAGTAGATTGGGTGATGGAATGTTTCAACATGTGGTGCTGATTGATTGGACTAGTACCATGTATGCTGCACCAGGGGCCTGTATAAACCTGGGCTCTGTGCCTAATGTTAAAACCGGCTCTGATTAATTGGATCGCAGATTCAGGGGGGTGGCCAATAATTTTGTTTTCTCTGTCCCCTTTTTGGTCACTGACCATTGTTTAAATTATATAGGTATTCTGACAGCAGGTAACCAACAATATTTTGTATCTACCTATTGCTACCGTGCAGCTAACATTTTCTGTTTTCTCTAAAATGCTGGGCAACTTTGCCGCACTAAGATAGATGGGGATATAATAGTTCCGTACCATTACACATACAAACATATATATATATACATATATATTCTCCTATAAATACTGTAATTTAATTTAAAAGCCAATCAATCTTAAGTTATTACTGCCTTTTTAAAAACAGAATGGAAAAATAAACAATCAGCCAAAATGCAATTTGCTAAAAAAACGTCTATGTTAGAAGAGGGTCATCTGCTACCTGTTAGCTATTTGTTCTTGGTGCTCAGTATAATTGAGCAGTTAGCATGCCATCTGCTTCCATAACACTGTGCAAATTAGCTCAAGCCACACCTTACAAACAAGAAATCTGCAATGTTTAACCTTTGTACTTTGAAAAACGTATGGAAAATGCCAATAAAATTTGTGTTCCTTTTATCTTACAGTGTTTACATAAACACCTGGTGACATATCGTCTCCACTATCAGAAATATAAAGGGTAAAGGGCTTAGTGACTTCACTTTACCACCATCATCCAATCAATGTCTTCCACCTGCCTCCCTACCCCAAATAATTACAAAAACAAAATTACTTTGTTTGTTGCCATTTATTTATTAAGTCTGAAAAAATTCTGTAGAATCGTGATTTATACATATATTGCTTCGATTGCATGGTAAATAAATATTGAGATCTATTGATGCACAACCCCAATTCCACTGCAAGCTCTACAATTACCTTATGCCATATAATTTGTATATACACTGCAAATTACTCGTACACCTATGAGTTAACTTTATATATATTCATTACTATAATGAAACTAAATAATGTTTAGTTTATTTTACATGTAATCTTTTATGTTTCGTAATAATAAAAACGTCCTTTAATTTCTCTAGATGCCCTTAATAAAAACAAAATGAAGACTATTTACTCACCTTATTTCTCCTGGATTGCTAGTCTTGCCGCTGTTTAGCGCCTTCGCAGATGCTTTCACCCAATCCATTGCTTCCCCACAGGGTAGCTCAGTGCATCTCAATATGGAGCATTCTACGTCTCCATACACAGCACGGAGACAACGAACATTGCTACTACCCAGGAAGTCCCTCTAGTGGCTGTCCAAGTAACAACCACTAACGGTAGCGTTTGGCAGCAGTGTGAACACTTACTTTTCTCAGAAAAGTTTCTCAGCCTGCATTGTAAACAATCTCTTTGCCATAGACCCACTACACTAACCTTTAGGGGTTCTGGTGCCTAGAGTGTCCCAGTAATTTTGATGATATTAACTGCAATGAGCTAGATATTAAATGTTGCTTATATATATATATATATATATATATATATAAAAGCAACATTTAATATCTAGCTCATTGCAGTTAATATCATCAAAATTAAAGGGACACTCTAGGCAACAGAACCCCTACAGGTTAGTGTAGTGGGTCTATATATTTTATATATATATATATATATATATATATATATAAATAAAATATATATTTAAAAAAAATATATATATATATATAGAATATATTTATATATTCTGAGAATGTTTCATGGCAGCACCTGTCTGTCCATTTGTGAGTTCCCTGTGCTGTTGGTATCTGTTCGCTATGTTTTACAAGGTAATACATTGTTTGACCTTTTTATAGCATGTTGCCAGTTTTTATGCTCACTAACATAGAAAAGGAGGTGTTTATTTTTCTTACAGATTTTTTTGTGCCAGTTTAAAATTGTCATTTAAGCCTCTCTCATATGCCCAGTTCTCCCAGCAATTCTACTTCTCACAGTTTTATCTTTTAATTATAGTAAATACAAGCAAACCACAATCCCATCAGTGGAATGTCTTTATGGAACATTTTCTATGGTTCTCATTCCAGCAGGGGTTGCTGAAGCCAGATAACCAAACTCCACTTGATTTACACCCTCTTGGCTGTGAAACTGTTCACACACAACAGTATCCCGATAGACATTAGATAACACAAAAATGCAGCAAAAAAATAAATATAGATACATTCAATTACTAAGTTGTAATAGTTTTTTTTGTAAACCATTAACATACTTGCTAACCTCTCTTGTGTAAGGTCCTGTGTCTAAAACCCCTGGCAATAGGTATAGAAAGCAATTAAAATGAGATGGCGGCATTGTACAGAGAATGAAATTCTATCTGTAAATTGAGCTATCCACTGAAAGTCCATTTATAGATATAGTTAAATATATTTATTATCAAGGCAAACTTTATAAACTCCATAAAGGTCTATTTAACCAAGACCTTGTTTTTAAGGACTCTCAGATAGTATAAAGTATACACATTTGTGCCACCTCTGCAGTATTTTCACCTGACATTTGCTACTTTACTGTCACAGAAATCAAGATTACATATATAGCAGCCATAGTTTGCTCCACACACATACTTCACATGATGCAGCAGTGGAACAATGTTTCATGCAAGGCATTGTGGGATTTGAGGGCAATCCGTCTGCATGCTCAACAATCCTGTTCATGTGCAGCCAGTCTTGGTACAGAAGCGATGTTCGTGTAACTGTCTTTAGATCCATACATTTAATGACATATTTCTCCACTACAATGCATATATTATAGGTATAGCAAGGTGACCTTGTCATGCACACATTTTGCGGATGACAGGTCTACTTTAGTTGTAAAAATAATAGCATCTGATTTAGTCTTTTGCAGTATATTAATAATTTAATAGGAAGAAAAACTTGCGCATTGGTCTAAGCTTTTGCAGTGGTTTTCTGCGCAGTTTTACTTTGCACCTGCTTTGAACAGGCAGAATTTTAACAAACAGCATATATGAGTTGCTTTCCAGGAACAAAAATTTAGAATTTTCTTATCACTGGCACAGGCAAATAAATCAACGAACATTTGAAAACAAAAAAAATTATTATTCATAATTAAAAAGAGTAGAGATTTTTTCTTTCACTACTTATTTGCCAATTTTATGTTCAACTGCGATGACGTAGCACATATTTCCTGTGCCATTAAATTATATTTCAATCCCCAAGATGTCTTTCTATTTTTTTTTTTTTTTATAAAACCAAACTGCAATACATTCACTGGAACGTTAATTCTCTTAACTCTTAATTTTATCTTTTGTGTGTCTGCTCAAACCAACATTGTGATGGGTACTGAAAATGTAATTCAAGCAAAGAGCACTATTTCTACATCACAGGTGGCGTTAATATAGGCCAGTCCCCTAGGCTCTTGTCTACGTGAATTGTACAGCTTGTTTAGTGTCTTTGTCCATATGGCAGTCTGTCCCGATCACAGAAATGCTACTAGAAATAGCTTTGCCTCTGGGTTTTGTGGTCATTCTAGTGAAAAAAAGAAGTTAACCCTCAGTAGCCTTAAATCTAGCCTCCGAGCTGCGTGGCAGTGTATCTGTTAAAATATGCTTGAGAAATACAGATTTTGTTTTCCTTTTTCTTTTTTTCTTTCATATTTTTTTCATTTTTCTTCTTCGTTACACTTAAATATTCTAGCAGGTACAGTGAAGTTTACAGTAATCTTTGGTTACAACAAAGATGATTTCGTAAATGGACGGAACATAGTCTGATGACTTTCTAATCATGTTATGATATAAAAGATATTTGCTTATCGACTGGTCATTAAGAGGTTGCAGTCAATGCAGTCAACTCCTATATACATGTGGCACATCAATGGTGGCCAAAAGGTAGATCTCCAGTTGTTGTAAAACTCCCATGATGCTTTCCCAGCTTTAGGGCTTTATATTAAATATGGTTTGTGAGAATATGTTCATTCAAAGCTGAAAGCCTTGTGTGATTTGGATTAGCTATGCAGTAACGTTGAAGAAAGAATACTCCTTATGGAACTTACAGAGTTAATAGACAGCTTAAAAGTAGCTGAACATTCATTGAAGTTTCTTTGGAAATTGACCTAAAGTGTGTCATGTCGAATATGAAGAGGGTTTTATACATTCAGATTTATCCAAAATTATTTGATTCAGCACCTTGCTGTGAGCAGACAAGAAAGCAGAGTCTGAATTTTACAGACCTCATGTCCAACATGTTTAAACGTGTTTTAGGCCAGTTCAAACTTTACACAGTTGCACTCGCTTTAAAATATAGATAGAATTTTTTTTAGGATGAAAGGCTATAAAAGAAAAAAACACTTACAAATACCAAAGTGCCACTTAAAAAAAAATACATTTTTAAGCTTTATGACTTGGAGTCGAGCATTAACTATCAAATCATTTGCTTTTCTTAGAAGACCTAAATTGTCCAAGCTTTGTTGAAATTGTTCCAGAAATAATTACTTTACTTGGAAAATAGAAAGTCCTGTGCAGAAGTTGAATAAAGAATTTTTTTTCCATTCTAAATATGGTTCATCAGTTAGCGCAACTTCCCTGAGAAGCACATGTTTAGGATCAAAGCATCGTATGACTGGGATCAGTGCAGTCAAATCATTATATATTGATTTTGAAGCACGTTGAAGGATTAACCATTTAGACATCTAAAACCTGTAGATTGGACTAGCCTTGGAAACGTAGACTGCTAGTGTGACAAGTGTAATTTTGAGGATTTCAACATATTGTCCATGATTTTGGGTTGTGTACTGTTAAACTCATCTAAACATTAAAAGTCAGAAGAGACTGCCTGCAAATATCATGTTTTAATGTACCTAGTTAAAATATTATGAACATATTAATTTGGCTAATCACAAAAGTGATTTTAAAGACACATATTACCAACTTCTGGCTAGGTTTATTATGCGAATAACTAACAAAATAGCCGACTTCCCCCAATCCCGTGTGTTCTGAAATTAGAACATTGTTTAGAATGGGCTAAGAGTCCCCAATACATAAGTCCAGATTCCTCCTGTATATCCTTTACAATGCCCATGCCAACCACCACCACAAGACAAGCTGAGATTTAACTGCATCTGTTTTAGAGTGTGTGTGATGGGAGTACTGGAATGTTACTCAACGTGGAATTGAGTTGGATTTACAAGAGTTGCAAAATGTTGGCCTAATTATCACAGTTTAAACATAGGAGAAACTTATAAATAGAAACATTTCTCTATTTGGACTTTAAATTCCACACCTCACGTTCCAATACTATGCTTATACATTTACAGAAATATAAAGCTTGTTTATTAAACATACACACCTTGGGTAACTTAACTGCTGTTTGTATATTCCCAACCCCCTAATGAGTGTTACCCGACATATGCATTTCCTGTACTGGGATAGAGGAGACACACCTCATTAGAAACCTAAGTGGGTGCAAGAGCAGACATTGATGTGTGTTATTGAACTGAAAGACCAGCCTGGTTAAACTCTGTCGGTCAGTCCTGTACCTCTATGCATAAAGCTATAAGGTGTGTTGACGTGCGTTAGTGTACACATGTGTATTTATGGCGATTTACTAAAATAAAATATCCAACTGTAAACACCTTTCTTTTTTTAATACATCTTTAATTTAGGAAATGTTTTATTCTTTTTTAGCATGTCCCACGAGGAATACATGCAATCTCATCCCTTGTATGGACATGGTGTTTGCAAGTGGCCGGGCTGTGAAGCTGTTTGTGAAGACTATTCCTCTTTTATAAAGTAAGTATTTGATTTTAGACAATTTGGGGGATCGTTAGAGCTATACTACTTTAACCATTGCTTATGTATAACAATGTATGCTTAGTTGTACGTTAACAAACTGTTGTTAATGGAGCATATCTCTAAGTAAATGTTGCAGTATTTGTAGGAAATCTGTAAATATTGGATATCAGAGCATTGAAGAAGGTTGTACCCAAGCTAGTATTAGGAGATGATAATACAGCACATATCTTGCTAAACTATGCAACAGTGTTATTCCCTCAAAAAATACTATACAATCATATAAACACATTCTAGTTCTAACGTCACTACTGTACAGTTGCATACCTCCCAAATGTCCTGATTTAAGTGGGTTAGTCCTGGTTCTAGCCCTGTGCTAACAGCCTGGTTTGGTACTATAAAACCTCATTTCCAATGTTTGAAGTTATGCAGTTACTGGCATGACTATTACAATTTAGACGAGACCTCACTAAACCGGTTTTTATTTTACTAAATGTAGTGCCAGCGTCATGACAGTAAAAATATCAAGTTAATATACTTTAGTTCTAACATCACCATTATACAGTTATAAGAGTGACATTGCCAACACTACTACTATAAATTCTAGTCCTGGTAACACTTTGAATGTTACATTTAAACATTTCCTGCACTAAACAGTGTTTTTCAGCAAGTTCTCCCCATATGGGAAGAAACAGCCACACCCTAATGATCTCTATATTGGATGTATATAAATAACTGCTCATGGTGTTGATCAAAAATGTGTTGTCATCACTTATTGTGATCCACCCTATAATTTCCTGACAGCCCTTTCCAGCCGCCAATGAATTAACAGCAGCAAACATGTCCGTGTTTGATGTCAAATTCTGTGCTATCAAAACATTTGGTTTATAGGTTTATACGTGTTGTCCAAAGACCAGGGAAACTGTTTATTGAGCTTAAGTATTCAAGACATTACCAGTTTATTATACCCAACTCAGTATTTATATATGTTTTATTTATTTTATATTCAGAGTCAAATCCTTCAGCCGTGCAAATACATATTTAATAAGTTTCCTCTCTAATTGCGTTTTTCTTTCTTTTGAAATAAAATTAAAAAGTTTATGTGAAAGATCCTAGTCAAGAGCGTTCTAATGTTTTCACAAGTGTTTTTATCATGGTAACATTTTGTTTACTTTTCGTGCCTGCCTAAAACTACTCGGAACATGTTAAGAAAACATTTCAAAAAAGTTTCTACAAAGAGGCTTTTGTTTAGCTGTTACTGTGAGAGTGTACAAATCACAAAGGTGTTAACTTCCAACCCCTTAAGCACTTCCACATGAAATTCCAGAATCGATGTTTGTGGTTGTGAAAAAACAAAGTGTATGTTAAAGCAACCAGGAATACGTTAATACATATTAAAGTAGGCTGGAAATAATAAATTGTTTCAAATGCATTAATTATGATGATTTGCATGTCAGATATGGGTTGTGGAGAAATCACAATGTAATCTCAACTTCAAAACGTCTTTGATTGCGAGGGGGCGTTCTGTCTTTCTCAGAGGAAACATTATGCTCACCTTAGTCAAATATTGCCTTAGATAGGCTGTGCTGATAACTAAGCAAAAATCTAAACAATTAGCTATTTTTTATTTATAAACACAGACAACTATTTTTTTAATTTTATTTTGGGGACACATGGAACAAAATATAGCTTTGGTTCATGTACATTAATTTACTATGTACTATAGGCAGGTCCATTGGATGCGGGAGCACCAATGCAAATGCTTCCCCCAGAAACTAGGGGAATTTATGTAAAATTCCTGCATCCAAGTTGTAAAAAAGTGCCAGAGCCACCACTTGTTAAGCTTGATACACATATAGTGGACAGGAAGCATTAAATTAATTTGTCAGGAAGCAGGGTATCAGTGTCTTAGCTGAAGCTGCATACGTAAATTTGTATCTACTTGTCACTGCATACATATTAGTAAACTTCCATTTGTATTTGGTTGGATATATGTGTCCACCTTTAAGGGTTGGTCACAAAATCCAGCAATGCCCTCCCGATTTTGGACCCTGGATCCTCCCCTGATATGTATTGTGTTAGCACCCAAGTCTTCTACCAAGGCTGGAGCCCACAGGGTACAATTGTAATGTGAAACTCACCGTACCTGCACATATGGCCAATGGTGCTCAACGATCTTGATATATAAACTTTATATTAACTTTAGCGAGCTGTAGGAAGCAATTTCGTGTGCACACATCTCTTTCTGACTTGGAGATAAACTTACAAATTAAATTGCTTCTTTCAGGACATATTTAATAGAACACCATGTTCTATTAAATATGTCCTAAAGGTCTTTCTGGTTGCAGAAACATTTGCAGATATCTCTGTTGGGATATATGTTAATATACCTACTATTTTAATTTTACTTTTAGATTTTCTTGAAGTAACACTATATAAAATACTGATAATAAATGCCACTTAACCGCTTTGATTTGAATGAATTCACTATTTTAGATGCCTCTCTTGGTATCTAAATGTTCTTTCTATGGAGATAAGATCCACCAGTGGTCTACCACCAGAAATTTCCTTTTTATGACTACAATGTAGCCACGACTTCTTAAGATTTGGTTGTCACATTACAGAATTACCGTACACCAACAGTGCACATTTCACAACAGTGAACAGTGAGCAAGTGCAAGGTCCAGCGGTAGTTTAGAGGTTAACACTCCCAGCAGACCCACTCTTCCCTTACCTCAATATAAATATAAACTCAATTATTACATTCTGTAATATTTTTGGCACACTATGATACCATGACCTTTACAATTTTACAACTTTTTGCAAGATTTTTTTTTTTTTTCCTTTGGCGTTCAAGACCTTTTACTTAGGGACAGATAAAGTAAGTGTGGCTTGAATACCACAGTGCCCTCTAGTGATGTAATGGATATAAATCTTGGTATGTGGAAATATGCAATCAAGAGCATGATAGGTTTACTG
>OW240919.1:122128237-122187586 GCA_933207985.1 Pelobates cultripes
ATACTTTAAAAAAGTAAAAATATTGAGGAGGAGGAGGTCAGGGAAGATAGAATGCAGAGATAGAGGTGGCTCAGAGAATGGCCATGCCACTTTTTGCTATCTGGTAATATCATGCGATGCATGCTGACATCAGAAGCCAATTTTGCACATCATTTACATTATAGAGGCATAGTAGGCCAATCTAAGATTATCCCAAATAACATTGCTTACCCTTGCCAAAGTGGAGGCGGGGAGCTCCAATCCAATGTACAATGAAATGTAAGTAGTTAGAAAATGTACACCAAAAACAGTGTTCTCCATGTAGACCATGAAAATGTTTAATGAGCACTTTTTCATGGCCTACACTGTACAGCGCTACGGAATCTGATGGTGCTATATGAATAATAAAATAATAATACGTGGACAACCCTGTTTTTGGTGTGCATCTTCTGCCAGCTATTTATATTTACCGGAAATGACATTAACCAGCCAGGAACTTTGTTCTGAGCTGGCTCATCACACTGCTGGAGATAGAGTTAGTCGTCTGTCCAGTAAGGAGGTAAACTCTATATGTGCATACAATCTGCAGACACCATAACCACTTCAAATCACTGAAGTGTTCATGGTACTGGGAATAATCCTTTAAGTAGTGTTTTGTCTAAGCACATTCAACTATTGACTACCATTGAGCTGAAACAGCCAGCATTCTCAGCTACTCACAATGTCTCCGATCCATGTCTCTGTAGCACAGACTCTATCTAAACCCAGCTGGTGAGATAGACCTGTATTAACAGCTCAAATTTAAAGTGCAGGATTTGTTCCCTGGCATGGGCAGCTCATGCAGTCATTCTCCCAAGGTCGATAAAATGACTGCCATTAAGTTGGGTAATGGTATCTAGATCCTAGATTAGAACATACTTGCAAACTATCAAAAGCTAAATATACCATTTACTATAAAGCACCACCTTTATATTATAATTGTAAGCGATTACCCAGATCACATGTGGATTATATTCACATCAGTGATGCTATGCCTATTTGTTTGCCAATCTTTAAACATGATAATTTTGTTCTTTACCAACAATTCATATCATTGATTGCATTGAAAAACGTGAATGGGTGAAATTTGTCAACCTGCTCAGTGGCATCACATCAATCAGCTATTTCCTTTGGCTTTAGAAAGAGTGCTTGAAAGTAGAATATTACGAGAGACCATCTAGACTTGGCTAATTGTACTCCCAAGTGTGGTTTTGTGCTCCACTCCTTTGTCCGTGTCCCTTCTTTAACCTTTTGCTTAGATTCAATGTTAAGCCCCAGCCTGTGTGGTTTAAAGCAGGCTAGAATAATGGCTGGAATCAATGTGCGTTGCATATCGGAACTCATTATTATTTTTCTCTTCTCTATGTCATTACAGACATCTGAACAGTGAACATGCTCTGGATGACAGAAGTACAGCCCAGTGTCGAGTGCAAATGCAAGTTGTACAGCAATTAGAGCTACAGGTAAAACACTGAAACACTCGCTTCCTGTTACTGGATACATATTTACCAATTTAAATACTTAAAAGCAGGTGCCTTTGTGCTTAAATAAATAGTTGGGCTACAATGTGTCAAGAGTTACACAATAATCCAAGATTTGTCAAGAGTAATACAATGCCCCAACAACGAGACAGCAGACTCATCTAAATCTTAAGGTATTGCCATGTAAGGTTTGTAAAAGTATTTCATACCAATTTCACCAACTGGATGCCTCGTTATAGTTTGGGGCTGGTACAATGAGAAAATTTAACTCCATCTTACCATGGCTTCTCAGAAATTGATTCATTGTGGCATACTCTCTTCCCATTGAAATGCCTGTTTTGTATGCAAGGCAGCAATATGAAGATATATAGAGGGCCTTGGGCTAAATAGAGAAGATAATTACATTTGGAATTTTACTGAGTTTAAAGTCATTTACAACTTCAAATAGTAACCGAGGAAATATCTGCAAAAACAGACTTAAACTTTCTGTTGTTGCCACCCCGTGTGAAAAGCATACATCTTTTTAATTACGTAACATTTTAATTCCCCTAACAATTTGTCTTGTGTCATTTTGGCTCCTGCATGAATCTGGCTTTTATTGTAACTGTTCCTCCCGGTGTACTCTTCATTAACCCAGTATGGCCTAATTTATTTCCTTGCACTGTAGTGTGAAGCGTAAATTATCGAGTCTTGCAGAAACAATTACAGGAGGAAGTTGGCTATGTGGTCACATTAATGGAAATCAGCCACACATCAACTAATTAGCCACTTTTTATTTAGATTTAGAGTCCATATCTCACATTGGGAATAATATATCAAAGGAGCATTATGAATTATTTTAATGGTTTGTAGTAAAATGGAGATGTCCAATTTCTAGTTATATTTCTTGTTTTGAATGGTTATATTGTGGAATGTTATTTCATGCTCATTGTCTACTGAAGTATTAATGTATGATTACGTGCTGTAAACAATGGGACACCACCCAAGGGTCTGCTCACTAATCTCCAAACTATAGCAAATTAAAATTCAAATGTAAAAATTTTAAAATTCGCAAACATCCCTACAGTCACAGTTTAGCCATTTTAGCCTCTGTTTTGCAATTCAGTTTTTAATTCAATGCAATTAAGTGTTTAGTTAATAAACCGCACTGTGAACATCATGAAAGACTAAGCTGAAATAATGGCAGATGATGCCACCTAGTAATATAAATTCCACCAGCCTTGGGCAGACTCGGTATGTCTCAGTTCTGGAATTAGGTTAATGTAACCAAAACACTAATCCTAGATCTAACATTAAAGGGAAACAGTAGTGCCAAAATGAATATTTTGTATTTTGTTTTATTTGCTCCTGGCATGATTTCAAGCAAACTCCACCCCCCCACCCACCCCCAATACATGTTTACATTTATAGAAATTAACCTTTAACTTACCTTTATTCCAGTGCTGAGACACAGTCTTTGCTGCAGCCCTGTCCTCCTCTTTTTTTTATCATTCAGCTTGCTGACTTCTTGTCTAGTCAAATGCTTCTCGTAGAGAAGCATTGTAGACAAAAAGCAGAAGTGCCAGGCCCAGGCAAACAAATGCTTATCATAGAACTATGAGAAGCATCAGACCTGTTGGCATTGCAGTGAGAGCACGTTCGATGACCTCATGCAATGCATGAGGATGTCAAACATCAAGAATATGAATAACCACCATCTAGCGACTTTTAGGGTGACAGCCACTGGAGGTGTGTTTAGCCCTGTAATATATACATTGATGTATCTCTTTATCTCTTTTTAATACCTTTTTAAATATATTTGCCATGGCTCCAGCAATGTGACCAGAACCGTCAGTGTTGATGGTGCTACTTGCCAGGAAGCTGCTGTAACCCATTTACCCTCATGCCACTGGTGGATTTAACATTAGATCATTGACTGGCATGTATTCATGCAGCTTGTCACTCACTACTTGTAGAGGGTGTTCATCCAAGTCCTTAAGAAGCTTTTCCCACTGTGAATAGCATTAGGAGATAAGAACAGAGACAGGTCTAGAGCAATGGTAGCAAAATAGTACATAATGGCTGATCTGGGCTTAAGCTAAACTTTGCAGCCCAATTTTACAACTTTAGTCACATCATTCTTATGACTCTCCCCTTATAGAGGCCCGATGTATCAAAGTTGTATGCAATGGCTTCCAGTAATATTACTCTAGCCACGGTTTGTACTGTTTGACATGATAGACACCAGGCAGGCTGGCATTCCTGTCTGTCACTTACCTGGGATGACCTCCAGATGGTTGCATTTTTGATGCCTCTTTAATGATTGCCACATGGTTGCCCATCAGAATCTGGTCTTCCACACCAGTGAAGAACAACACCACTCTAGATGGAAATATTATAGCACTTTGATGGTTGAAAAAAATGCACTTAACACACTGCACTCGAGAACATCCCTCAAATGTTTAAAAAGCTTTAGAACTGGTGATTGGAAAATTCATGGAAGATTTTTGATTTTGTATTCTGGTTCTCATGTTTCAGGACCTGTTTGCAGCAATGTAGAGCAACCGTTTACCTAGAGTAGCTGCCCATAATACAGTGTTTAACATATGACATTGTAATGATTTGAAAAGGAAATTACAAAATGTTGGTCAAAATACTTCAGTCTGTAAATTTTTCATCAGTTCCCATTTAGGTCTGCTACATGCATTACTGTTGTTAACTCCAATTCCTTGTCTACGGAATAAACCCCATTGTTTAAAGTATTGTCCATCTTGTCCAAGACTTGTCTGTGGGCTTCCTCCACATTTTCTAGTCTCATCTTCTTCTTATAACCTAAAGGGAAGTTGAGATCAGTGCATAGTGGCGTAGATCTCTCTTCTCCACAAACTCTTATATGTTGCTCCTATTGGTTGTGCAACAGAAAAGATGCAAAAAATATCTTTGCATTATGCATTATCTTCCCTGCACTCTTGCAACTAGTTATTTTATATGTACAATGTGATATTCCTCTCTTACCTGCACCCTTTACAATCTTACCAGGAAAGGAAGGTGATCTCTGCATAATAGCATGGTTTTCTGTTCCCGTACCCACAGAAAACTGTGCAAAGTGCCTTTGTGACTACCCTCTGCCTGATCTGTAAGAGCAATCAGAATAGTCATAGGTGTGCTATTTCTGGCACAGATTACTAGCTCTGTCCTCCATGAACCCAGGGATTTTACATGGGGATCATTCTCTTTACTCCTACTATTGTATTCCTTCTATTAAACGTTCTCTGTGTCATGGTATCGTAGGTCAGAGTATGTACAATGCATAATATTAGAATGTAAGGTTCCTCAGTATCGCCTCTTTACATCAGATTTAATTTCCATTAGCAGAGGCGATTTATTTAGCTTCCATTTCAGTCCCTTTGCTCGTTTTGATACAATATATTTATCACCCTGACGAATGTCTTTCCCCGCAGCCTTCACAGTGGCTTTAATAGTGTTTATTTGGAGACCTTTGAAACCCAAGTTGATGTAACAATGATGATCTCTTCTTAGTCTTTGTGCCCCAAAGAGGCCTCATGACTTCATCTGAATCATCTGGCGGGATGGTGAGAAGGAGCTAATGGGGCCAAGGTTCGCTAGCTCCTATAATTTGATTCAAGATACAACAAAAACAACTGTTCATTTTCTTATCTTTCAATACTATAAGTAAAATACTTGGTAGTGAGTTCTTTTTATGTTTCCGTATCCTTAATTCCTGTTTTTATAGACATGAGGCTTGTATTAATGATGGATACAATGTTATTCATGACATTCAGATACAGCACTAACAATTATATGTTTAAAGTTAAAATAGATATTTGTCAGAATATTAATATTTCCACATGTGTTAATATTAGGGGGTAAAATATTAATTTGCACAGAAGTTTACCGTCATTGCTTGAATTCCCAAATCATGTCACTGTGAATAAATTATATTTTATCTAAAACTATTATCCTTTTGGATACTGTAACATATTGATGAATTTGTATTTTGGAAGGGACCCTCCATGCGCTTGAGCAACTTAAATGCATATTAAAGTCTAAGAGAAGGTAACTTACTTAGTTTAATATGCATGTTGTACATTATCTAGATTATGAAGAAAAAAATGTTTGCAGAGTTATATTTCTCAGAACTGTCCGGCCACTGGCTACACTACCACTCAGCCATCCAAAATTAAAGTGTCCCTCTTTGTCCATTTGAAATGTAAGTCATGACATCTGATAATTTTCTTCTACCCCCAACAATTTAGTACAGGCCAAATCATTGCTTTATGTAAATGTAAAGATTTATTGTAGAAAAGATTACGCTTTTTAAAGAGGTAGTAAACGAACATGCCACCAATGCCTTCTATAGACAGACTAGGTAAACAATGTAGACAATAAATAGAAAACACTTTTTTATTTGTTAGATTTCAATTATGTAATCATGCATAATGGTATTTTGTTTACCATATCATGTTTTATATATTTACAGCATTTCGTGCACAACGTTTGTTTTTCTAAGTCAGTAATTTTTCTACACAAAAAGTGATGTGTTGTGTTTCACCTGTTAGGCAAAGCCCTTCAAATCACGTACTTTGATGGGGACAAGAAGAGACAGCAACACGTAGTGAATAATAAACGTTATTCGGACCTGACAGTGTTCAATCTGCGTTGCAGAAAGAACACTAATAAAATAGTTTCTGGCACAATTACACTCACATATCTTCTTAAATGCAAATACTAATGTGGCTAAATTGGAAGTTAAGGTGATACGGCACACACTGCTTTATTCCCTGGCTCGTCTGATTATATGCAATTCGGGCTAATTTCCGTGTCTTTTTCAGTCATTTGTTGAGAATGTAAAATGGACTCAAGGAATATATTGTACTGTTTGCCAATACCTTTTGTCTGTTGGCAAGTTGAGGATTGGCCAGAAATCCCTTTCCAAATGCTGGTCATAAGATTTAGTCAGGACTCCTCTGTTCAAAATTGCAGTTTGACAAGTGTTTCAGGATATAAAAAAAAAATATGAAATGTAGAAAAAATTCATGTTAACTCTTTTCTTACACTTGCTGTTTACAGCTATATTTCAATTTTATTTTTTTTTGCCCCAAGGAACATCTGGCAATTTTCCTGGTCATATTTATACTATTTAGGCATTATTTTTTTAAAGCTTCTTATATTTCCACAGCTTTCAAAAGACAAAGAGCGGCTTCAAGCAATGATGTCGCATTTACATGTCAAGTCGACAGAACCCAAAGCTAGTCCCCAGCCTGTAAGTATCTGCATGCTTTTTGTCATTTGTCAAGCTTGACCTGTTTGGTATTGTTTTAAACAAATATTCATGCTTAAAATTGCCAAATATTTTTTTTTTATATAGTTATCATGTTTCTAAGCAAGATGATGCAACCCCAACTACTCTAAGATATCTTTTTTTTTTCTCTTTTAACTTTTGTTGCAGACTCCTGTTTTCCATATTTGACTTTGTTATAAAACCTAGTCTTTTGTATTTACCCTTTCATTTTGTCAGTGGGAAGGACGTTCGTCTGAAGCCATTGTATTGATATTGAGACATCACAATTCAAAACATTTTCTTACCCTAATATTCATCTCTATATTCTCAGCCCTGACAAGTCCACACATGTCACCAATTCCAGACTTTACCATGACCGTCCTAGTCCCATTACTAGAAGAGACTTATCTCTTCTCCACCATAGACTTAACTGATCAAACCATCTCATTTACTCTGACTCAAATGTGATTGATCACGGTCTCATAAACAAATTGCAACATTCTATTTTTCATAAAAAACGTGGTGTTAAAAAAGAGGCACACCCTGCATCAATATTCTGATGATGTATCAGCCTGCTAGGCAGGGGAAGGTCATGGAAAGGTTTTGAGTTAGGGATGCTAAGGAACTTTTCCACATTCAGTACAAATAATGGGAACAAATCAAAATAATGTTTTGAATCTTGTATCCATTACATCAAAAGTGCATCAAACAACAATGTATAATTTATAGACGTGGTTACAGTGCTCCCATTTAATATAAGTATTTCTGTCATTTTCGGGGGACAGATGATATAAATCAACTAAGTCTCTAGGTAACTCATCGAATTATGTAGTACATGTATGGGAGAGGGCAGGATCAGATTCTGGGGCCGGAATGATTCTGACTCTACTCTAACTAGCAGTCCTGTGTTCCCTATATGTGTGCACAACTAGCAAAATGAGTTAGAGTTAGCTTCGTACATCATGGACATGTTTAATAATGGGCTTTGCTATTTTGTATTTTTTTTCCAGTTAGGACCATAAGGAAGCATCATAGTAGCAACCAATGACACCAGGACAAGGGCCCCAGGTCTGGGCTGTACTGTCAATTTCAGGACAGTTAAGAGTTATGCTGCTGGGCTGACAGAGTAGGTCTTCAGAAAGTTGAATAGGTTACTGATGGTGTATTGTTACGTTACTTGTTGCTGTAGTACTTAGATGAAGGAATCTTTTTGATGGAATCTTGTTGTCTGACCCATCTTGAGTGCAAAGGCTAAAGATCATCAGATACATTCTGATTATTATTTGAAATATTGTAGGTCTTTTTTCACCCGGAATACACCTACTAAATTTATTTTTAACTTCTCTATCAAATTTTGCACTGCAAGTTAACATTATCTTTCTTAGTTGCTGCACACAGTGCCTTTTCATTACAAGAAATGGGCTTGCATATTTTTGACTGACAAAATTAATAGCTTAGGAATTCATACACAGCAGGCTTTCTTTTGAAAAAGTCTAATATTTCTGTACAGTTCTTGTATAACCATTTATTTAGAGTCCAAGCTGAACCTTTGACAGCTAGAACGTTGTTAGGAGGGAACAGAAAGGGCGCTGAGATGTAAACTGACAATAGACAGCCTGTGTGCGGCACGGTATTGTCAAATGCATAGATTGTTTGGATTAGTGTATGTAAATGTACTTATGTATTGCCCTTTGAAGAAAGAGGGAGAGAAAATCACATTTGTGTATGAAAAGTGGCTCATTCGTAGGCAACATTATCAGCTCGCAAACCTTTAATGTTAAAAGTTAGGAGGGGAAAGAGCGCCCCACATTCGATATTGTCTGGCAGTGTCTGTTAGACAGAAACGTTCTTTTGAATTATTGAAAAATTGATAATTTTTTTTCCAACTTTCTTTTTATAGAGACTGTGATAACTTTCAATTATTATAGGACTGACTAAGCAAAACAAATAATTAAAATGTAAAATTTATATTTTAACCTGAATATGTCTGCAGTCTATTTAAAGGGTGCAAAAAAAAAAAAAAAATACAAAATAAAATCTCATCTGTAAAATTGCAGATATAAAAATGAAAGAAAATATTTATTATGCAAATGTTACTTTGCTGAATCAGTTGGGAGTTTACATTTTATCTGCAGATTCCAAACAGATCATGCCTTACTAACAGACACCAAACCTCCTGACATATCTGATGGCATTTTTTTTCGTAGGAGTGGGTGTATGGGACTTGGGGGAAGAACTTTCACGGATAGAACAGGAAGTATTTTTTTCACAGGAAGTCACCAAAGTCCTTAGGTTGGATCCCCCAACCTATATCACTTGCTTTGACTACAAGACCAGTGAGGACCTCTACTTTCTCCATGCACCACTTTCCATTTCCCACTTCATCTTTTTTTAAATTCTCATTTAACGTATTTGCTTTCAGTATATTAACTCTTTCCAACATGTTGACATAACGTATTGCTTTCTCCAATATAGAAAAATAACTATTTGAGACTGTTGAGTGCTATGAGAGTAGAACTCTTATTATTGATTTTATTCTGTTTTCTTATACACTCTTCCAATGGCATTGAATACAAAAGTGAATGTAAACTAGGTTCAAAACGCTAAAGTCCACGGTAATTCAGCAATATCGTTTTTAAAAGAAATGACCCCTACTTTTAGTGCTCTAAGAATGCAACATACATTTAAAGAGAGGGAAAAGAAGACTCACTTTTACAAACCTGCTTATTCTGGGTTTTTAAATATTGTTTCCAAACCTGGAAGTAACTCAGCCAATCAGAAAGCACTCATTCTTTTCTATAGAACCAGAACTTGTCTCTTAGCACATTAGATGAATGGAATGGATACCTAAGGTGATGGCAGCTGTACTGTGGCTGTGGGACTGTCATTCACAAGCTCTCATGCATGTGAATGCATCCCAGGCAGTTTATCAGAAATGTGTAAAACAGTCTGGCAAAGGAAGGGGTGATTTATGTTGTGTGTGCACACTGTACAAATATTTGGATGGTCACAAGATAAAGTATACCTTGCTCCTCTGACATAAAAAAAAGAGGAGGCTGTTGTAAGCAAGGAGACAGAGTTGGAGGAGATGGAGATATGTATCCATTTAGTATGAAATCATTGGAAGAAAGGCACATATGAGTGTTACAAAGTTTAATGAGCCAGTATCCTTTATTATAATAAAATGTGTACTTAAAATAGCCTTTGGAAATTAAATTCTGTTTAACAACAAGAATCGGTCCTTAAATTTGGAACTGCCCGGAACAGTCAGAATGTAGGGTACAGAGTCATATGCATGGGAGACGAACAGTGTCCCTAAAAACTCTGGTGTATATTTTAATCAGAAAAGTTGTCAACAATATTTTGTGTATTGTATTGAAGGATAATTGCTTTTTGAGTATTCCCAAACGTCACACAACTGTCATCCATGAAGCAAGCAATATAATTTTTCTAATGGCTGAACAGTAATTAAGTTTTTCAGACAGTGCACCAATTCAGACTTGACCTAAAACATTTAAAATAACATTTTCAAATCAAATGCTTGGTTAAATATTCCATTCTCACCCTAAGCGAAAAGCAATTAAGGTTATTTTTGAAGAAAAAAAAAAAAGCATATCATAAATAGAAATATATTGAGGCAATTAAATTGTACTGTGGGAATGTAAAGGCTAGTTGGCTTTCAAATAAATGTGCCAAAATAATAAAATAAAATAATTGCTGTACAATATTTATACTCATTTCTAATGCCCACGTACTAAAAAAATAAATGTGAATATACAATTACGAATAAAGTTGGTATGACTATTTCCCTACATATTATTAAACATACATTTAATCAAACTACTCCTTTTTTTCTACTGTGCTGGATAAGACTTTTTAAAAACAAAAAGCAGAAGTAAAAAAAAAAACAACTTTTATTTTACAAATTTTTTTTCCCCCAAAGTTGAATCAGTCTTGAACTCTGGATTATTGTAGGATTTTCATATTAAAAACATGCACATTGGACAAGCCTTACTTTATTTATTTTTTTGTGTGAATATATAATATTTTATATATTTTCTTTCTCTTTTGTTTTGGTTACGCCAAACTACCAATTTGGTTACATCTCATTCTGGAGAACATCGCTAAAGAAACTATTTAGGAGAAATATTAGCTCAGCTCTGTGGAGCTAACAGAAGAGTAAGATAAGCTTTGTGGCGGTCTGATTGATACCTAGAGAGGTGTATCTTTCCTCAATTTTGAAACTGTCAAAAAAACGACAGACTAACAAAAAGGAGTCCTTTAACTTGTAGTCCCTTTACAATGATGAAGTTAATACTGAAATTCTTATTTATATAGTGCCAAATATTCCTTGACACTTTACAATGGGTGCTAGAAATCTTACAAATAATGTAACAAAATTACACATAAACAAGAGAGATACTGAGGGCACTGCTCAAATAAGCTTACAATTGTAGGCCGTCTTTAATGCTACGCCTGCATGCAATTACTTAAAAAGATCTGTAGTATTTTTTTGTTTTTGTTTTGTTTTTAGCAATATTAAACAGTATTTAAAAATAAACAACATACATTTGCTAATATTAACGCGGTTCTGGCAAACTGTTTCTTTAAAAACACGGACTTCTAGATCACAGCTGCTTTTTCACTTTTAAATGCAGGCTCCAATCTTGAGTGATTAAAGCTCAGAATTTCAGTGCAATTAAATCATCAGATTCTACCCTGAGCAGACTGGCGCTGCTAATAACAGAAATTGCTGCCCTGAAGCATTCGCTGGAATACCAGGCTGGCAATTTGGTGGAAGGGCGATGTGTTCCGTCACCGCTCAGATCGGGAAGAGTTAAAATAATCTGTATTTAAGTATAGATATAAGCGCATCCTCCTGATCTCTGGCTAGTATTGTCATGTAATACATTTAGGAAAAACAAAAAGATACAATTATGTCTACTAAAGAGCACACTTAATGGAAATCCATTTCGATTAGGGGTTTACATCACTGCCTGTTTATGAAAATTACTGGTGACTCATTCGTCAAATTTAACGAGAGGTTGTTTCTTGAAAGTAAAGGTTGTGGGGAGAATATAGGATGGAAGGTATTCTTCATGTACTTGTTGCATATAACGTGATTCCCTAAATAAATTGAGAATAGAGTTCAAGGTGTCTGTGCAGTTAGGTCAGAGCTTTGGAGCAACCACACCATCATATTCAAAAGTATTTGCCTTCTTTTAAAGTCAGGGTGAGTCGGAAAAAATGTAGAAAAATTTACAAAAGCAACATTTACACGTTTCATTGTGAACCTATATGAGAGGCTGACATTATATTAAATCAGCAAATAGAATTATTTTTTTTTTTAAGTTAAACATTGACGATATGTAATCGGGGTAGCTGAGTAACAATTAATGCCCATAGTAGGGTGTACAATTCTAAAAGGGAGTGCGAGTATCATTTATGCATTCAGAAATCAGACTATGGAGCTAAGGCAGTATATGAGCATCTATATCAAGGAGGGATGACCTTTGGTATGCCAGCTGTTGAAGACTATATTTCTAAGTTGCTGACTGAGCAAAAGAAAAGTAAACCACAACAGCTGGCATGCCAGGGGTTAGCCATGATTAAATTTACGAGGTTAACTGTCATGTTGATGTGTGCCAAAACAGACATAGTTCCACCATAGTGCCCACTAAATGTGGGTGATATTATGAGGGTTTGGCAAGGTCTTTACAATTTGCCTAGTTATGTGGTACACAAGTACGTACAGTTAAAAACAAATAAATAAAAGCTCTATAATAGGTAAAGGAAAATGGTCAGACTAGATGAACAATTTAGTTGCCATCTGATGTCATCTGTTGCTCATTCACAATTGTATGTTTCTAGTCTTAGGAAACAATCCATCAAAGCAGCCTGTAAAGTATATCATAATATCACATACTATGTCATAAGCCCATAGTTTTATAAACCACATTAATATTGGAACATGCAAAGATTAGTGTAGCTTTATCAGGTGGTGGGTGTCAAAGAAATTCCGTAACTTCTTGTGATGTGTTCCGAATTCTCCAGCTCTGGGCATCATTGGTTTAACGTGCTCTGTAGTGCACTGCTCAACGTTTCTGGCACTAGAATAGTTAAGTCCAGGTCTCCGTGATATGTTTTCATAGTAAGCTAGTCAGCTCTGATCGTAAGAACATCACATGCAGCCGATCCCGGCATCTAAAAAAAAAAAAAAAAACGTAACAAAAGAAAACAGAATTCTTCAATAGCAATTGACAAGGTCAGCATTTCGTCAAATTCTTGGTTAAGCTTACAAATAGATGTTGGAAGATGAAACGTCCGTGGTCTCACAGTTCCAGCTTTTTGTTCTCTCTTTTCCTCGCAGATTGCAGTCATGTTTAATTTGGAAACTGGGCTCCTTTGGCAAATTAGCAATTAGAACAATTTTGTGGGAATATGTATATGTGTCATTAGTTTTCCTGCAAATTAATAGCGAGAGCAGAGGTCGCCCAGACATTTTCCACTTGAGTGAAGCTCTACTGTTGAGATTTGGCACTTTGTTTTGGAAAAGCCACAGCTGCTCGAAGCCGCACTCTTCCTCCTGTCTTTTAATTAGTTTACCTCATAGCTATTATTACAAATATTACTGCACCCCCTCCCCCTTCTTTAAAATAAGATTACTGTTTCTACAAAATATTCTGGTGACATCTTGCACTGCTTGCTTGCTGACGTTGGGGGTCATTCAAATGCAGCTTTTAATCATCGGATCACCTCCATAAGCATCTCCTAATTAGAGTCCTTACAATACAATTTCATGTGGTAATTAGCCAAGATTGGCTGCTTTCGCTGTACGTTATTAGTAGCAGCCCAGCAGTGGGTGTGAATCTGTGTCATTTGTCAAATCTTTTTGCTTCACTTTTTCTTTTTCTCATTGTCTGCCTTTTTTCATCCTCTCCATCGCAGTCCTCATGCCATTAAATCTCAGTATCCTTATATCACTACTACTGAAAAAAACTTGGCGAACAGCTGATCAGTGTTGAAAAAGAAACGTCAAGTCCTTAAAACTTATGATAATATTCTCTTTAAGGGCACATTTTAAAAAAGTGTATACAGAACATCTCCCTTAGAATTAAAGCAAGACCACAACAATCTCTTGGTGTAGGTAGGCACTCAAATGGGCAATGGATGACACTTGGGCGGCTTTAGATTCAGAGTTATTTACCATGATTCTTGATTAATGTTAGTAATGATGTTATATGAAAATATGTTTTTTTCTGTCAAAGACTTGTGATACGTGACCACATTTATATATAATTTGCCAAACTAATACTTAAAGGACGACTCAACGCTCATAAATCACTTCAGCTTGCTGGAGTGCTCTATGGATGAGGACTATCCCATTTGAAAGGCACTCTATGGAATTTATTAAATAATAAAACAACCCCATGGCTGTCAATCAAACAGCCAGAGAGGTTTACTTCCTGCTTCCGTTAGCTCCCCTGAGCACTGAACCTCTTAAGGACACATGACATGTGTGACATGTCATGATTCCCTTTTATTCCAGAAGTTTGGTCCTTAAGGGGTTAAGCACGTCTGCCTCCCCCTGCATACCTCTTCTCAGATCCCAGATTAGACCAGCACTCATTCTGAAGAATGGCTCTCAATGAAAAGCCATGAAGAGATTGGAAGTCTCTTCCAGGGAAAATGGGATAGCTTGCAAAGGCTGCAGTTTGTAAGTACTTTAAAAGCTTTTTTAAAGATATGCTTCCAAAAAAAAAAAAATGCATGCATGTATTCATTGGGGGTACATCTACCAAATAGTGATTTTGGGTTTGTTCCTTTAATCTAACCCAACTGAAGGTTTTATATAATTATTTGATATGTGTCAAAGCTACAGATCGGAATAGATAGCCAAATGACATATAAGTGTTAGATCAATAGACAATGCAAGTGGATAAGTCTATCTTATCTGTCTATTTTTCAATCTATCTGTCTTGTTTTTAATATACGTTATTTAATTCAGATTGGTAAAAATGCACATCTGTGTTGCATTTTATAAACCAAAGGGGAAAGGGAAAAAAGAAAACATAGACATGTATACAATAAACTATTAAAAAGCAGAAATAGTCCGCTATGTACTCTGGGGATGCTCATTAAACCACATTTTTCTCCATTCTGTAGAAGTTCAGCTTTATGTTTACAGATATACTCATGAGGTCACATTATAAGATTGAAGCAGAGCCTTGCTTTCCTTTAGTAGCATTTTGAATTTACTTTATTGCCTATGCAAATATGTTTGTGTAGAGATTCCAAGCAAGTTTTAAATCTCCATCAAGCAAGTAACCGCAATTCATTGTTTCACTTGTTGGGCGCTGTGTCCGATAGAATCCTTTTTTGTGGAACGAGCCATCCTTTAATAAGTGACCATTATTTCAAATAAATGAAAGAAACACTGAAGTTGTCTTGATTAATTCCATATACCTTTTTGTAATATGACTTCATATTTTGGCATCGACTCAACGCTATTACACCGTTACGCTGGCAAATTACATTTAATGGCAAATAATACAGTTATGCACATTTTAGCAGAATTTTCTTTTTTTAACATATAACTAATTTATCGTAAAACGGAATAAAAATATGACATGGTAATAAGACTGAATGATTGCACAATGTAACACCACGTTGTATATTTTATTTGATTTAAATATTGTGGACACTTCTAAAAAAAAAAAGAAGGTTAAAAAAAATAATGAAATTAACTTACTTAATTAATAATCAAGGTCTGCTTAACGTCCGATGTAATTGTGCCAGCCTAGGATAATATGTGGATTTGCATTCTTTTAAAGTCAGGGAGACAGAACCGAAGTTTATGAAAGCAATGTTTACACAATTCATTTTTAACCTAAACATTGGCCTGACATTATAGTAAAACAGCGAATGGAAGTGTATATTTAAATTGTACATTGGTACCAAGCATTGCATGGGTAGGAGTTCACCAGTGGCAGCTTGTTTAAAGTCATTGCAAAGTTAGCATCATTTAGTAATGTTTTACATTTCTGTGTCATAATGATATACGGTTGAATTATAATTAGTTTGGCTATTTAGATAGCTCTACTATCAGGTCCCTTAAATATGTTTTGTGTAAAGATGAAGATTTGATTTGATCTATTTTTCAACAAGATCAATGTTCATTTCTAAATAGCACCAAAAAAAAAAAATCCTGAATACCACATCAGTACAAAATGTTTCAAAGTATCTAATTCATAAATAAACTTACATGTGTGTCTAAATGTTCTATTCATTACTAAATAAGGATGTATTTTGTGTCATTGGCAGCTGAACCTGGTATCCAGTGTTACCCTTTCAAAGACTGCATCTGAATCTTCCCCGCAAAGCTTACCTCATACCCCTACGACTCCAACAACACCACTCACTCCCATCACTCAAGGACCATCAGTTATCACTACTACCAGCATCCACAATGTCGGCCCCATACGAAGGCGGTACTCTGACAAATATAATGTACCCATCTCTTCAGGTGAGCTGGACATTATTTGGGGTAAGATAGGATGAATTTGCACGTTTTTGGTGTATATATTAACTCTGACATTTGCCATCGTTAAACGACTCTGATTTTATACTTAACTCTTTATTTTTTTCCAACGTCAGATATTGCACAGAACCAAGAATTTTACAAAAATGCAGAAGTAAGACCACCCTTCACATATGCATCTTTAATTAGGCAGGTAAGTTAATCTTCATCTAAGCTTTAATTTCTTTACATGAACAGAACTGGGGATTCTGGTTTTCCAGGGAAATGTTTGAGAGACAGGTGAGAAGTGAAGGTTTTAAATTCCAGTGTTGGAGGAGCAGAGACGAGCAATAGGTGAACATATGTTTGCTAACCAGAAGGTTGTTTGTTGTGTGTTCAAATTAGAATACATGTGGTTGTGCTTGTCTGAAGTTCCTTTCTGCTACTACAATCTGTTTGTAATTCATTTGAATTCATTAGACCCATTAGCCTAATGATCTCATAGATTTATTAATGGTCACATTTTTAAAAAAGCTGACATTACAATTTAGCTGTAACAGATATATAAGTGGCTATGCCACCTTTTGGGGCCTTTGAATATTTTGGAAAGACTCCCAATGGTGACATTGCAGTTTCGTGTGCGGTGGCCCTGGGGTGCAACAAAGGAGTTATACTATATTTACATGATGCTGTCCCCAAACATGGCATCTAATCCACCACGAGCCAATGTCAGTGCAGTGTCGGAGAGTATAACACTGATTTCTATAGAGGATCCAGCAAGACTAAAGGAGCCTCCATAGATGTTGTCTTGCGATGAGCAAGATAATGCCTTATTCCCACAGCTGTCATGAGTGGTGGCTCTGAGAACTGAGAAAAAATTGATGGTGTTAGCTTTGTCTCTTGTCAAGTTTTGTCAACTTGAGGTGGTAGTCCCTACTTTGTCTCATAAAATCTTTTGACTGTGTTGGTATTTCAATGAAATTCCAACACAGTCTTTATGACCATATCAAAAATATTTTATTTGTATGCAATGCTAATTCCCACACATATCCCCCCCACCCCATTTTTCCTGTAATAGAGACACTTTAAAATATTCTTCCTAAAATCGTGTAAAGTGTTTTTTTTTAAATATTTTTTTCATTATTTTTTTTTAATATACAATAGGCTGATGTTCTTCTGCATTAAATTTGACATGTTTCATACATCTCAGCAATTAAGATGCTAATAAGATGCCATTTAAAGCTAATTTTTTTGTATTGATTTCTGCTTGTAATTGCAATAAGTGTGCAGTTTGTTAGTTATATTCCAGGTTGATTGTGCATGTTAGAAACCATTGCTGATTTCATTTAAAGAAAAAGCCTTATTTGAGGTCCATTTTAATCCCAAGCCTATCGTAGCCAATTTTCGGCAAGACAGCCCCTGCTTTGTACGTTGCCACACAAATCTAATTGTTTCCATACGTCTACATCTTTTTACGTGCCTGTTTTTGAAATAGATTTTAGAATTGCTAGTGTTTATATGAAGCTCGAAACCTTTTGCCGTAAGAATTTGGAAAACAGCAATATATAACATAATTGCTTTTGATTAAGTATTACAATACTATGTGATTATTAGAAAATTCATTTCACACAACAGTGAAAATGAGGCTGTTTAAAGATGGCAAGTCAATTATCACAAACTACAGTAATCTCTGATCCCTAGAATTAATCTGAGCTCTAAATAATTACTGAGCTTTAATCAGCTGGTGAAATGTTTTGCATTTCTCTTTGATTCGCCTTTATGAATGACTGATAAATTAATATTTCTACTAGGAAACAGAAATAAAAACTCAAAACAATTAGATAATTCCATTTTGAATGTTGTCATTGAACTGTTAAATAGAAGCATTAATCTCAGATTGTTGTGACGCTTGATTTTCTCCCCTTTCTCCAAATTATTCAATTTTTATTTTAAAAATTTTTTTTAGCATGGTATGGTCATGATTGTGCATTTCTATTTTTTTTTTTTAGCTTGCAAGGTAGAATTTAGTATGTTGTGCTTCTTTATATGTAAAATATTTAATTTGGATACTGTAACTTCTTTCTTGTAAATGAAAAACAGGTCTATTTTCTGGTCTTTATATGAAAGACCTTAATCAAATTAGAATTGAACATTTTACGTTTGTTTTCTTTTAGGCTATTCTTGAATCTCCTGAAAAGCAATTAACACTAAATGAAATCTACAATTGGTTCACACGGATGTTTGCCTATTTCAGACGGAATGCTGCAACGTGGAAGGTAGGGGTGGAGGTCCATGGTACATCAGTGGCTTTGAAATTATAATGGGATGTGTTTTATAATACCCTTGCTAGCTTAGGGAGACAGTAGAGCAGGCCTGCTTTACTGATACAGGATTGCAAAGAAACTATGCATGCAAACAGCATTTTTAAACGCTAGACTGCGTTAGCCCAGTTCGAGTGAATCAGTGGTTTTATTCACCCTGATAAAACCACCTGTGCAATAAAGGCTTTTTATATATCTATGGAGCAAGCAATACAATTTAAAGCTTTACTGTTTACACCACTAGTCCTCCACTTACCTACCATACTAGTCCTCCACTTACCTACCATACTAGGCCTACACTTACTAGATTTGAAACAGATCACCATTAATTCTTAATTAAGCATTTATGTTCAGTCCAATACTCACTATTTATGCACATGCTGCTACCCAATAGTACTGCATTAAGTAACTTTGATGCACTCATAGTCATTCTTATATACTGATTGAGACATACTTCCTAAGATCTTTATATAGATACTAGGATTTTACATTTAATCTTAAATGGGTAAATATTGCAGGCACATCACTTGTACTGCAAATACCTGTATCTGCTGCTATACCAGTGCTAACTAGCCTTTTCATACACTTGTCTTTAACATACTAAAACATCCTGGTCACTACATTCACATGCATGTGTTTTGAATGCTATAAAGCATAAACTATAAATCTGATATTCAGGTCATTTAAAGGGTCTACAGCCACCAGAAGCACTACAGCTTAATGTTTTTAGAGAAAAGGCAGTGTTTATATTGCTGCCTAGGAACACATCTAGTGGCAGTCACTCAGACGGCCACTATGGATGCTTATTAATCCAGTGCTCCACAGTGTGTCTCGCTGATGTTCAGAGTCTCCATGCTCTGCATGGAGGCGCTCAACGCTAGTCATAGAGATGCATTGATTCAAGGATATACTTGAATTTGATGAGGAGGTGCTGATTGGCACAGCATGGATTTTGCCGTGCATGCACAATAGCCTCCCAATGCTCTCAGCCGTGGAGGCGAGGCCAGCCTCGAGGAGACAGGCTCGGCAAGAGGTAAAACGTGAGTAAAATCACCTTTTCCATGTGATAGAAGAGGTGCTAGGGAACTAAATAGTAAGTTTATCACTATAGTTTCAGGAATACATGTTATTATTCCTGACATTTTAGTGCTGCTAATGTTGTAATAATGAAGCCCTCAAGCACCCATCCCCATTCCATACTATATCCAAGGTCTGATGTTCCTACCTTGCAGCTAGGGTTTTGTTACATCATTACAAGGTTACTCCATGTCTCATTGGTTTGTTATTCTGTTTGTCAGTGATGGCATCAAGTGACCAGTTGAGAAACGATAATAAGACAGGTCTTGGAATTACTGATGTTTGGGAATTCTATTTCCCATGATACTAATTGCTGGCTAAGCATTAAGGGAAATATAGTTCACAAACGTTTGCAGTGCTAGCATCTTCCTGTAATGAGAGATGCTTCAATGTTCTCTTATGGGGGTTACGTTTCAAGAAAATACTCGTACAAGCTAATATCTAAGCCACTGGTGGATCCACCTGAATTCATATGTACTAAACCTACTGAAATGTTGGTGAAGTGATTTGCTAAATTTTACTTATGCTTTTTGTAAACTTGGCACTCACCCTACTGAGTGCCAGAGGGACGGTTGAAAGTTACTGCTGGCCCTCCCCTGGCATTGTGAGGGTGCATGCTGCCTTCATGGGCATGATTGTGTTTGTTAATATGTTTCATCCCTGACAAACGTTGACTTATGCCAAGTTTTGAATGTTTTTTCTCCTGTACTTGCCGCAGAATGCAGTGCGCCATAACCTTAGCCTACACAAGTGTTTTGTGCGAGTAGAAAACGTTAAAGGGGCAGTATGGACAGTGGATGAAATAGAATTTCAAAAAAGGAGGCCACAAAAGATCAGTGGGTACGTCCGCTATGTTTGAACCGTATAGTGTAGTGTGTACCGTGCTTGAGGTTACATGTGGTAACAGACACAAAAAGCTGCGTTCACAATGTTTTGCCCAATGGGAAAACAAAACATGTCATCCCTGCCATTTTGTATGCCCACTGTACCCCCTGTCCTGCTTGGCTTTGTGAATGATGCCTCATGCGCTGTTAGCTTTAGGTGGCAATGCCTATTAACCCTCGCCAATCATTTGCTTATGCATTATTATTATTTCTTTTCCCTGTCCCCCTCTGGTGTCTGTGCTCCCCTTCCCCCCTGCCCTGTATACGTTCTGCCCCTATCCCCTCTCCCCCATTTTGTTTCATTCCATCCTCCTTGCTGCTGCTGCTGCTGCATTGGTCCCAGGGTGCAATTCGCACCAACCTCTCCCTGCATAAGTGCTTTATCAGAGTAGAGGATGAGTATGGGTCCTATTGGACTGTTGATGATGAAGAATTTAAACGTGGCCGCCATATTCAGAGAGGCCGTCCTCGAAAATACTGCCCTGATGAACACTTTGACGATCTTGTTGCACAGTAAGAGCTTTTACTTGCTTGGAGTTTTTGATTTATTTATTTTGCTCTCTGCTGCTCCCCTTTGCATGCTTTTTGCCAGCATCTCATCCAAAATAAACCCTAACATCTGGAACCTCATTATTCTATCTTTTGTTTCCTTTTTTATTTATTTTTTCTTGTCCTGTCAAAGTCTACTGTCTGTCGGTTGTTAACTGTGATGCCATGTAATTATAATGTGAATGACACCAGCATTACTGCCAAAACCGTGGGTAAAGTTGCAGAATGATTCCTAACGCAAAGGAATATTGTCAGCAACATCTACAGTGGGCATTGTTTAAAAGCTATTAAAAATAAAAAAAATAAAATAAAAGTTCTCTATCTGTTGTTAAATCACAACTCCAAACGTGGCAACTCACAGCTGCACAAACACCGGGGAAATTGTAGTTTAACAACAAGTGTAGAGTGACATTTTGAAAACTCCTGACTTAAATGCTTATCTAGTAGGTTTTCTTTTCAAAACGATTAAATGTTTTAGAGAACTATAATGACGTTGCTTCTTTATTTAAAGCTGTGGGTCCTAGTAACATTATTTATGACTGTTCAGCAACTTATTACCAGGTATTACTTTAAAGATGTCATCAGTGTATTAGGATACATTCTTTCAGAGTTATTCACTAAACTCCACATTTTGGTGAATTAATTTGAAATGGCAAAATTGAGAGAAATATAATAGACCCAAGCTATCACTAAAACTGATTTTGAGAATATTTGTAGATCAGCTATGTTTACCTGTCTTGCCATTCGCAATTCATTTGCACATATGTGGAGTTTAGTGAATAACCTTGAAACTTTGTGATCTTGATTGTCTGAGCAGCTCCACTTGGGGTGTTTTGTCAACTGTTGCTGGGAAGTGTGAATTATATATCCTTGTTCCATAATCACTTTAGCCTTACATAATGCTAATTATATAATGATGGATTAGTACTGCTGTATTTTATTCAGAGTGTAAAGATACTTTCTCCACAAATGTGTAATATAATGATTATTTCAATTGCCTTTATTAAAAAAAGGAACACTGCAGACACTTCAACAATTTTATTGCATTGAAGTTGTTATAGTGCCTGTGGTCCTTTCCCTGTAAAACATAATATTAAACTAATTAGAAGGCTTGGAAGCGCGGCTTCAAGCCACACCTCCAAGCCCTCCGAATATGAGATCCGGAAATCTTATTTCCTGACTCTCATACCATAACATACCGTGACATCACACACACGCATGTGTAGTGCCATCATGGTTGGCCTTTAAGAATTATTGTATTCAGTTATTCTCTATGGAGGAATCATCGGCCTCCTATACATTTATTGTAAAACAAAAACAACAACAAAAAAACACTGTATATTTAGTTTTATGAAAGGAATTATTTTGGTGGCAGTGGGACCAGTCCCATAGTACTGAGTTCCTGGCCTCCTGTGTGTCAATTAGGATCTGACAATATTGCATTTATTGCTCTTTTATGTAATAATGAAAGAAATGTTCTGCTTTATGCCTACAGAGAGGATAGACACTGGTAGGTAACATGAAAAAGCTTATTTTTCTATATGCAGCTTTATTGTTTTTTGCACAGTAATTATACATGTTGCGAGAGACCAGAGCTGTAATTTTTGATTACCATCTCGCATATTGCCTGCTGTATTGTTCTTAAACCAATCCATGCAACATTTCTGTACAGCTCTGAAGCTTGTTTAATATCCTAAGCTAAATATTATTGTGCGACTTACATTTTTAAAGTCTGACTGTTAATAAAATCATTATCTTCTTTATTGAAAAACACTATTTGTGTGTTTTTTTTGTGACTGAATACATTGTCACTTAAGTGATTTATATTGTATTGTGTTTTTTTTTTTCTTCTTTCTTTCTCTCAATTTATACAGTAACCCGTCACTGATCAAAAATATTCAGACCAGCCACGCCTACTGCACACCTCTTAACGCTGCTCTGCAGGTGAGTTGAACGAATCGTGAGCGTAGTGTCCGCGTACGTCTTTTCTGCTTATTGCAAAATATATTATCCTTTCTCTAATTAGATATTAAATTTTAATTCTGTTAAACTTTTTTTCTTAAGTGCATAAAGGATTGAAATCCCCGGAGGCAGGCACATATCAGTCTGCCTCAGCATTAGTCGAATGCTTAGCATTTTGAATATTGTAGCAAAAAAATTAAAAGTTCACTTATTAATATTTATCAGCAGTATGATAATTTCCATCCTCTTATTTCAGAATTTCACTTGAGGCAAAAATACCACAAGTGTAATTACTCTCGCACAGCTATTAATGTGCGGAATGAAAGGATACTGAGTCACGTGACCTTACATTGTTCCAGGGTTTGAGGAGAACACAATTTATTTATTTATTTTTAAATATATTCATATTAAATATCTGTTTGTCTAAAAAGTGATTTTCTTTTCTCTCATATGTCTAGCAGTTGTTTGCAGGTTTCAATTTTTTCATCGCAGTTTTGTTTAGTATTTAGTGTTTTATTTTATGTCATAAGGCGTGATGGATGACATGATCACATTCTCTCTCCGTCCCCCATCTCCCCATCCTGTCTTTTTTTTTTTAAATCAGAATAATGCAGGAACATTCACAATTATTATCTTTGAATTGTGTTGTTTTGCTGATTACAGTAGCAATTTCTGCTATATGCACTGGTCACTTGATATGCACCCCTATATGTTTGTTTGAGGGTGTAAAACACTACGGTAGGGCGTGAAGCTATTATGATGAGGCATATAGAATGTATAATAAGTTTGTTTGTACAAAAACAATAGAAATAGCTCATGTTAGAAGTGACAATGCGTCTTGCGTGTGTTTACTTTATAGTTTTTTGTATGTGTATCTCCTGAAAGATGGCTAATAATTATAAATGTGAGAAAACCATGTTAACTATTATTCCTTCGATTATATCTGCAGCCAAAAAAATCCCCAAAAACGTGTTAGGGGGGATTGGAAATATCCAAGAAAACGTTTAATTCTACATTTTCTTTAATTATTAGAAGTCACACAGTGACAAGACTGAAATGAAGGAATTGTAAATATCATTCATTAGTTGCTTACTGTCCCTCGAGTCTTGTGAAATATGATTTTAAAGGCTGCTCTGTCTGTAGAATACTATTAAGATTACAAGCATAATTTACATTCATGAGGCTGAAAGGCAAAATGAAATGATCTTCCATTCTATCAGAGTTCTTTTCTTAACGATGACTAATTCCAATTAGTATGCTCAGCAGACTTAGCCCTGCTTGTTTTGGAAATGTAACATGAGCTGTTATCTTCATTAAAGATTGTGTTTTCTAAGCGCCTACTTTTAATAAATATATATCGTATGTATATTTAATACATAATTTGTCCGTGTTCCAAAATGTGTTTGATTTTGATATTGATTGCACAGTACTGATAAAAACCTTTGTTGCAATTTTATGCTATTTTCATTGTTCGGAATGCCCTGTAGTGCAACATTGAATTCTAAGTATTTATATATTGATCATATCAAACTGTGTTCATATTTATATATATATATGTATGCATGTATAATTGTATTTACTTATTTATGTGTAGATATATATAAATATGTATGTGTTTGCCTATATATTTTGCATATTTATTTGCAAGGATGCAAGGTAATGTTAGCCTAACTTTAAACAACCAAGTTTTTTTTATTTCAGTGCTGTTTCTCCCAATATTCAAAATGTTGCACTTTTTCGTAAACATAATTAATAGTTAATAGAACAAATGTCTTCTGCTCTGTGTGGAACAGACAGGCATTTTACAAAATGCCTAGACATTTTCTGGAATGTCCTCAGTGTGCTCTGGTTGTGAAGATTTAAGGCTTGTAGATGCAACGTAGATATTCAAATTGAGACTTGGACCGACCGTCGTTAGCCAGTTACTCATCAAATTGTTTCAGTCAGCGGCTTATAAAACAGCTTATAAAACTTTCCCCTTCATTTAATTTACTCTTGGCAGGCTTCAATGGCTGAGAACAGTATACCTCTATACACTACGGCTTCTATGGGAAATCCAGCTCTTACCAGCTTAGCCAGTGCAATGAGAGAAGAGCTGAACGGTGTGATCGATCACGCAACCAGCAACGGCAGCGACAGTAGCCCCGGCCGCTCCCCTATGCAAGCAATGTAAGTGGCCAGTGGAATATGTCTGCAACAACAGAATTGTAATGGAGCATTTTCTGTATGTTCATTTACCAGGTCACGTGGAATTTCACAAAATTCTGTTTAATTCCACTATGTGAAACAAGTGTTTAATCACTGGTTTAGATGGTCAAATTGGGAGAAAATACTCTACATGAACCAGACTGATAAATATATATTTTCTAAATGGAAAAATGGTCTGAATATTTTTTTCTTTTATGCAAAGGCCAGGCTAATACTTGGATTTCAGGGTTGTTCCTTAAATACAGGAATATAGCCTGATCACATTTCTTTGTTAAATTGAGTAAGCTCTCATGAGAACATTTATCTAATTTGAGCAAATACGCTGAGTTAGGCGTACAAAGCAATTCTGTGGAAATTCAAACATTGCACTAATCACCACGGACAATGATGGAATGTTCCTGCTGATTGGTGTAGATTTGGAACTTTGCTCCAGAATTGTTCTCTATAAGTAATCCCCTTGGCCTTTTATTGCTCTACCATAGTGATGTGTATGTTTTTTATATATATATATATATATATAGATAGATAGATAGATATATATATTTAAGCCAGTCTGTCGTACAAGTGGCTGTATGAGAAATTATTACATTTTTGCTAATAATACTTATATGTTGAGGCATGTCACTGTCAAAAGACAAACCAATTTGGCTTTTTTGTGAGACATTGTTCACTAAACCACTGGTTAGATGACTAAACCACTGGTTAGCTAGTATGACCAGTTGGTGGGTCCTGAAGACATGTCAACCTAATCTGACAACCTAAATGAGAAACTACTGGTTGTACCGAGATGCGTAATGTGCAGTTAATCCAAAAAAGCTAAATGAGCAGCCCCTTGGATTAACCAGCCTCCAACTGAACAAGTTGGCTGGTTTATATTATGTTTGCTAATCTCCTATGTTTAACAAATTTATATTTATGAGGATATCAGTATCTATTTTTCCTGCATTAGGGCGCCTCCATCTTAGCTCAGCCAATGTTATAAACTCTGCACAAAGCAGTCATTTGCATTGTATTGCCTGGCTGTGTTTGGACTAAACTGGATTGTGATGTAATTTGCTAAATCTTTCATCTAAAATTAAAAGAAAATGGAGAGTCACATGAAAAAGGTTAAAGGACCACTATAGTGCCAGGAAAACATACTCGTTTCCCTGGCACTATAGTTCCCTGAGGGTGCCCCCACTCCCGTGGCGCTGAGGGGGGAGGAAGGGCTTAAACTTACCTCTTTCTCCAGCGCTGGGCGGGGAGCTCTCCTCCTCCTCTCCGCCTCCTCTTCAGCTGAATGCGCATGCGCAGCAGGAGCCGCGCACGCATTCAGCCAGTCCATAGGAAAGCATTCACAATGCTTTCTTATGGACGCTGGCGACTTCTCACTGTGAAAATCACAGTGAGAGACGCGGAAGCCCTCTAGCGGCTATCAATGAGACAGCCACTAGAGGCTGGATTAACCCATTTATAAACATAGCAGTTTCTCTGAAACTGCTATGTTTATAGAAAAAAAGGGTTAATCCTAGCTGGACCAGGCACCCAGACCACTTCATTAAGCTGAAGTGGTCTGGGTGCCTATAGTGGTCCTTTAATACAAGTTATAGGTGTTTTCAATGTCTTATTCAGTGATGGAAATTGCAGATAAGTGATGGTCTACTGTGATGCCTATGTGGTACCATGATTACATAGAATAAGAAAATTAATTATTGAAGCTCCCTAGCTCCTGCAGCAAACTCCCATCAGGGTTATTCACTAAAGTGAGACTTCAAAGTGAATTTCAAATTTGGCAAGTTTGCCTGAGAGCAGTCAGCTGATGCTTTCAGCCAATCAGTGACTCTCCATTCATTAAACTGGCTTGGAAAGAAACACATTTTCCAAGTAATTTTGTGAATGGGGCATGGGGAGTCACTGACTGAATGAGAGCATTAGCTGACTGCTCTCAGCCAAACAGCGGTGCCCCTGCTCGGCGACACTCCGCACTTCCTGATTCGAACATTTTGGAAGCCAAAGGCCGCCAGGGGAGAGTGGACATGGCTGCTGGAGGCAACTTTGGGGTTAAACTGTTCAATACCATAAGATAAGAATGCCTATGGGGCTCCTGGCACCATAACAACTTCATTTAGATGAAATTGTTTTGGTGCCTGAAGTGTCCCTTTAAGGTCAAAATAGCCAAAATGGTAAAATTCTCTAAGTCAGCTATGTTTTCGGTTCATCTATTCTGGGCTTAAATTTGAAATTCCCTTTGAATTCTCACTTTAGTGAGTAACTCTGCTTAATGAATTTCCTCCAATGTGCACCTCTGTAGTAATAACGGGAAACTTGAATTTCTGTTAAATAGTTGGAACAGCGCTTTTCCAAAAACATTTCAGGAATATGTGCTAAGTCTGCTATTATGCCCCAATCAGTGAGTTTTAAGCAATTCTCTTTAAATGTCCATGCTCTCTTTGACTGTTCGAGTTTGAATGCCATTCATTCCACCTTTAAATATCAAATATCAATGGTTAAAGCATGTTAGCTGCCTATTAGTTAAAGATAGAGGCTATATTTTTATTTTTTTTCCTAACTTGGAAAATGGTGTAACTTGGCCTGATGAGGTTAAAAAAAGCAGGCATTATTTGATCATATCTCCTATACATTCTCCATGTATCAGTAACAACATCTATAAAAGATGAATAAAAGCTGGAAAGGGAGTTTCAGTAAATGTTTGTACAGCCCGTTGAGACATATTTGCTTTGCATACTTGAAGAAGAATTTACCATACTTTACGGCCTGACACAATATTTTTGGATTTCTTTTTATTTGTTTTAGCCATATAAGTGTAAATGCAAATTAGACAGGTATCATATTTAAAGTTATTACCCTCAGCAAGACATGAAGTTGATTAATTGCAGAGGTAATTTTGGTACGGTAATACCAGTTAGGAACATTTCATGCTAAACTGCCATGCAAGCATCCTCTTAAAAGCTGCAGTAAACAGTTATGATGCATCTAATTTTGGACTATCTCAATAAATTAGAATCAATCAAACTTTATACTCCTAACATTTTCCCTCCATTACAGTTTTCACATGAGAGACAATATTCTATTACATTTGGTTTTTATGCCTTTTCGATTCTAAAATTCTACAGATCTTGGTATCCCAAGAATATATTTCAGTATATCTGTAAGAGTTTGGATACACAGTACTTTTATCCTAATAGCTAAAAGTGGTACCCGCTGAGGGAATGCTCCACGCTGATAGCGCCACGGCAACGCAATTCTTTGTAACAGCCGTGAGCTTCACAGTTCCATTCTCAAAGTGGACAAATAAAAGGATTATTGAGATGTGGAATACATAAAGATGTGTTCCTGGCAAAGCTTGTTTACAGCCAGACTGTTTCAAAAAGCAGTGCACTGAGGCTTGGCTATGGAAATCAAAAGTTCTGTGTGGATATTCTAAAGCCTGGCTTTCTTTTATATCTGTAAGGAACAACATTGTGTGTGTATGTAACTATGCACTGCCATAGCTAAATATTAGAAACTCCCTGTGATTTTCATCCGTGGCCATCTTTTGAAATTATGCTGAGGGATGTCTTGTTAAAAGTTGCAACAGTTGAATGAACACTTGTGCTGACTCAATACCTCTTAGCCTTTGCATTTGTGGTCTGATCAGTCAAAGACAAAAGTTCTCTGTAGAGGAGAAGCCCCCAGAAAAGGTGACGATTGCACAGTGAAGTAAAAACTCAACGAAATATCTCACAAACGGCTGATTTATTTTATAACAACATATTTCAACTTTCAAACACGTTGAGGACTGCATAAGAGGTTTAGGATTAACATCACTTGTTTGTTATGTTGAAATAAAACCTTACATGGTCTTAGATTAAGCCCTGCTTGCTGAGTATTTGCATACTTTGTCCAAAGTATTGATCAAAATGACCTACCAAGTAGCTTTTGGGTTATCTAATATGGTTGCAATAAATGGGTAAGAAAGTATTGCTGACAAGCCTGTAATTTGGTAGGAGGGAGTAATACTTAAATGTTTGATAATTTCACTTTTTTTGAGCAGAATCCATCAGTGATGGCAGGTGAAGTTTCAAGCTTCTGGGTAGCTAGAATTTGACCAATAAAATTTGATCCCATCCTCTCTATAAACCATGCCTTTTTACCTGTTTGTATGAAATATCAACACAGCTGTCAAACGATAAAAACTCTACTTCTCAATGTCTTTTGTTTAAGCTTTTGAGTGCCAGCGATATTACCAGTAGATTTTAAAGCAGTGTGACATGGAACATGTTTAACACTCAATATGCAGGAAACTACTTAGTTAAATGAATTACGCTATTTCTGTCCTAATACGATAAATTATGCTAAACATATGACATTATAAAAATTGTCAGCACAAACTAAAATATAAGAAAGACTTTCAGGACAAAATGGTAATGGTATGAACCTGGGAACCTATTAGCCATAAGGTTTACAAATCCCACATGATATTGCATACAGCCTTTACATTACAAGCCAGACACACTATCTCTAAGCTCAGACGTGGCATAGGTCATTTCAGAAACCACGTTTCGTAGCAGAATGAATATGAGGCACCTAAGCTACAGGCCCAACTACGGTCAACAGCATCTTCAGACAGCAATCATTCATTATCAGACAGACTGTGCTCTGGAGGAAGTAGGGAAGGATACATTGTAGCACTGCAGTGATTTATGGAGTATGTTGTATGTTTAACTTTTTTTAATGGGAATTCACAAACTAACCCTCTTCCCAGTCAAACATTGTCCTGAGTTACATTTGACTCAAAAAGCACGTTTTCTTTATACGGCGGCTGTACTCAAGTCTGAATCCGTAAAGTGGCTTGTTAGGGTATAGATGTTATTGAAGTGTGGTAGGTAGCCTGTGATTTTTTTTTTATTTGTCTGGATTTGTTGTAGCCTTTTAAATCCATTTTTTTCCATTTTATGTAGAGGTCCTAGAGTTGGTAACTGATCATGAAAACAATGCTCTCAATATGCACATATATGATGCAGTCCTTTGGTATAATAAAGAGCTGGGAATATATGTTTTATAAAATGTATCTAATAAGGGATTTGTTCACATAGGGGCTTGTTTTACTTGTATAAAAAACACCCATCTACCCCTTCCTAACAAAAGAAACACAGGCTTTGCCTGACCATATCCCTTGCTGATTTCAGTCTATGGGTCTTTTTCAGACTTCTAGAGATCCATAGACTAAGGCATCCCCAACACTATCAGACTTAATAGTGATTTCACAATCACCTATTGTTTGCAACACAAGGTAAGGTTACACTGGAGATTATTTATTCATTGTGGCTGGGGAGAAAAGAATGCCTATTCCAATATATGGCTTCTAAAATAAATAAGAATGTATTGTGTAATAATAATAAAAACTTGGGAAAAAATGTGGAATATTTGTGATTTGTATAGTAATGAGTAGAAAAAAATGAATTCCAACAAAATGTAATATTGTCACATTTAAAAACGTTACGTATTTCACAATACAATTACTGCTTATAAAAAGGAAAAGATCAGTCTAACTACTTAAAAATCACAACACTGTATGGGTTTTGCAGTGCAGATTTATCATGCTGCTACAGTAATACATCAGCAGATTACCTTTGATAGCGCTTGTTAATGCTTTTATGCTTTTTAAAAAGTAAACAACCTTGGGAAAGTTGTTAGACGTTGCTGATCTAACCAAAGAACAAATGCTGCGCAGTGCTTCACCATCCATTCTGATGCTGCAAACTCAACAACGCACACATGTGGGGATGGTTAGAGTAGAACAACATGCATTACAGTGGATCATTTAAAAGGTTAGGTGGTACATTAAGATAGCAACATTCTCCCATGTTAATCTATAAAATGTAGATAAAATACACAAACTGAACATTATTTGGGTGGGATGTACACCTATTGCATATTACGATAATTAAACATTTTGAGGTATAAATAATATTGATCCCTAAATGTATTGATTATTTTACAGAGCTGGTAACCTGAACACACCACGAATGTGATTATGGTGATTTTGTTCTTTATAATTCAGCGGCATATTCTGTAGTGTTGTACAAACAAACAGTATATAGCAGAATATACATACCATGGCTTGGTACCTTGGCACTTGCTTTCCAGTTAAAGACATGAAAGCTGAGATGAGTCTTAAGAAACCCACTATCCTACCCAACTTCTTTCACCCTTGTGAGTGTTTGTGTTGTTGTTTTTACATTGTTGGATTGGGAATAATCAACCCATGGAAGAAGGGGGGGCTGGCTTGTGTGTCCCTATCGTTCAATCTCACTCATCCTGAATAATCATTTCAGACTCTGCTTGGCTTCTTTCAGTGGCCGTGTGTGTGTGTTTGTGTGTGTGTGCGCGTAATTCACACCATGTACATTCAGTTAAAGACTCCATGATAATTATACTCCACTGCAACTGTAGTGTCTGTGTGTATGTGTGCTAGTGTATTTAAAATGTTTCCGTGTATAACAAGGACGGCTTTCAGAAAGAAGTGCGATAATGGAAAGGAATCCATCCAACAATACTGTTAAGGTGGAAATATTTTACAAAACACACACACACACAAACACACACAACAACCTATCAGCCAAATGTTTGTAGAAAATTATATCCCAATATATATATTTCATAGGAGAAAGGTGCTACCCAATTAAAAGACAAGATGAATGTAATTCTTTCAAACAATATATTTTTAGGCCCTACTTTGAAAAGCCCATTGTATGGCGAATGTGTTTAGTCTTCTTCTCCTACGTTTCATCTCTGACGTGAGATAATGTCAATAAAAATGACACTTTCCTTCAGTGTTTTAAAGGCCAGGCAGTGTTTACGCATTCCACTATTTTGCATGACAAAAGCCACTCAGTGCTGAGAAAGTAATTGCTATTTGTAAAGGCAGTCCTGTAAATATGATTTACGTGCAACATTTCTCTGTTGTTATCATAGCTGTTATGTACGATCAGTCCGATTCCCCTGTGGGTTATTCCTGTGCTCTCCCATAATGGGAAATTTGGCAGATCTCATCTCCGGAGTGCATCCCTTTTGCCCACCATGAGCTGGGGATCATGTTTTTTCTTGTTTACCGCTGACAGTATTATTATTCTCGTTAGGACTGGGCTTTCTTATCGCATTGTTGTGTTGAGCGAGCCTTTTTCCTCTTCGTTTGTGTTTCCTGGCAGAGCTTTTCTTCCTTTATTGACAGTTTGTAAAAATATGCATTAATTTGGAGTTTAAAGCATGTATCATGGTGTCTCCTTGCAGTGTTTGCTTGAAGTTGATTAATGATAGAACCTCACTTGGGGTCGTCCTCTGGAGGGTTTGCTCACAGGTTCTGCATGTTAACTAGAGAAACAGAACACACATTAAGCAATGATTACCCCAGCTTCCCTGCCTGCCTTTCCATGCCTTTTTTTTTTCTTTATGGAGTCTCATTTAATTTATCTATCTGCTCCTTGTTTGCTTGTGCCACCAGTAAAAACGTTTATTTCTAATTAAGCAAATTCTGCTGCAATTGTTTTCATCTATGGGACTTTCTCACAGATGTCTGTAAATGTAGAAAGTAGAGAGCAGTGCCTCGCAGGACAAATCAGGTCTAAAAACAGCTTGTTTACTCAGGATGTGTAATGAAAATACAAGTGAACCTTGTTTTGAGTAATACAGGTAGTTCTACAAAAAAATATTGGTTATAGGTACACTGCTACAAAAGTGTCCTACTTGTCCATCTTCAACATCTTACTAAAGATACCTGACACCAGTTAAATAAACTTGCCTACCTATGTAATAATAAACTTTGCTGTGGACGGGCAAAGAAAGGCTACACTATCTTGGGATTGATTATGAAATTAGAATTATTTGTTTTTTCTGACGGTCACTGGGATGACTACTTAGTTTCTCAGTGCATTTGTCAGAAGATATCTTTTTTAAATGGAAATATACAGTTTAAAAAGTATAACAAATGGTCATAGACATACACAGGAACTTGCTGGAATTGACTTGGGGACTCTAAGTTTTAGATTAATTTATTCTTCAAACCAAAAATGGTTCGTTCATTTCTTGGACCACCCCTGCCTGCACAATAGGGAGAGGAGAGGAAGCTCTCTGAGCATGTACATTGTCAAAGTTCCCAGGTACAGCCAGGCAACTGAACAACTGAAAACATATATTGTGTGTTTTTCCCGAAAAATATTTTAATAAAGTTTTTTTGGTCTGTTTTTAAGGCACCACGTACATGTGAAAGAAGAACCGCTGGATCCTGACGATAATGAGGGCCCACTATCACTAGTAACAACAGCCAATCAAAGTCCCGACTTTGACCCTGACAGAGATTATGAAGATGAGCCTGTAAATGAGGATATGGACTGAAATACATCTAACGTCACTAACCTGAGATTGAAGGCAGTCCAAGTTTGTGGGGGTGGAGGGGGCTTCCTCCTTTATTGTATAGGCTGAAGGGACCCCAGACCATTCAACAACTTAGACATGTGTTCACTCGTAGTGCCATCAAGTTCCCATTTGGGAGTATTTTTGATTTTTCTACTTTTTTTGTTGGAAAAAAAAGGAATTTGTACTCTGTGCATTGGATGGACTTGTTTGGTACTTGGAAATTTCCTCTCACAGTTGACATCAGTGTTGTAAATTTGCTAAACTGATATCACTTGTTCATTCGCAGCGGACTATGGACTGCATTACTGCCAAAACGGACACGGAGGACAATGATATACGCATGTACATCTAAAATGCAGATCACCCCTTTGCCCAGGTTATAAGGATTCCAATGGACAACGTATTTGCACAGTACTGCATGTTATATTGATTATCACTGCCTTTAAATCAATTCTTTTGCTTCCATTTTGGGATGGGGATGACCTTTTATATAGGTATGGGACAGAATGAGAGGCAGAGGAATTTATCCCAAACGTAACATATTGCATTTGTTTTTTTCTCGTACTACACCAATTTAAGTTCTGACCTCAGGCCTCTGCTTCAGGCCCAAGGCCTCTCTGAGGCACAATGTTTTCTGTACTTTGTTATGAATGTTGATAGGTGTTTTTATTATATGAAGCTGAATGTCATCCATTTGTTTTTAATTTTAAGTCATCCATTCCAGCTTTCTTCAGTAGCCATATTATTTACCCCACAAAAACAGTCAAAATAAATGTATAGGTAAAATCATTCCATTTTAATAATAATATTGCCAAAAGGACCCAAAGCCCGAACTACCCTTGGATTATCTATGTTACACTGCAAGGACCGAATGAATGACAGTCATAGATATAAGAAGAGATAAATATCTGAAGTAGACAAAGTTTGTTAAATTAAAGCAGTATTCTTTTAGGTGTTGTCAGTAAAGGTTTATTAAATAATAGTTAGCACTCACAAAACAGACAGCACAAAACCATAATTCGTATTTCCTAATTTTACTTTCATTCGTGTATCGGAGACAGAAGTGATGAAAATGTCTTTGAGAGGCTTGGTCTATTCAAGGTGTTGCCAATTTGTCGGTCTCCAGCTGCCTATTTTACTCAATTCAAAAAAAGTTGAAGTTCGGCACCAGCTGTCAAGTTAAAATGGCTCTGTCACCTCATATTTACCTTTCTCCTATTGTTCCTCTTTTCTTTCTCTTTAAAAATTTGTTCTTCTTTTCTCCATTTCATTTCTCCTATTTCTCTTAAAACCATCAGACAAAGTAGGGGCTACCTTGTCTTATGTATTTTTCCAACACTTCTTGACAAAGGATGGCACTTAAAGCATGCTTCACTCTTTTGTTAGGTTGACAAAGGAAATGAACACATGTTCCTACACGTGCTCCTACTTTTTCCTATGTTTTTAATAGAAATAAATAAGAAATTAAGAAAAGAAGAACCGATTCTGAAAGAGGATGAGAAGAGGAAACAATAGGAGAAATGTAAGTTTGAAGAAAAGGAGGGTGTACCAGCGCTAATATTCCCAAATAAGATAACACTCTCAATGGAATATGTATTACTCAATGAAGCTGCTATAACACCTAAATTATCTTTGTAAGTAGCAATTGGAAAAAGGAAACTGGAAAGGTGTAGCGCGATATATTTGGGTTCATATAATGGTGAAGATTCAAATGAGCGGAATATGTAAAGGTCAATACCTCAAATATCTTTAAATAGTCTTCCCAGTATTTAGTTTCTAAAAAATATAAAAAAGTCAAGAGCGATAATATTGAGCTATCACATATTAGCTCCAAAAAGTGTGAGTGGGAATTTATCCCTTCTTAAATTTTCTTTTATTCTATTATACAGTATACACTATGTTTGGTCTGTTTGTTTTTTATATTTTTTAGAAACTTAATACTGGGAAGACTATTAAAGATATTTGAGGTATTGTCCTTTACATATTCCGCTCATTTGAATCTTCACCATTATATGAACCAAAATATAGCGCTACACCTATCCAGTTTCCTTTTTCGAAATGTAAGTTTGAGTTGACAGAGCCACTGTAAACATTCATGCTACACTATTACATGATCGTTTAAGACTTAGAAAAATGGATATTTGTAGAATATGTTAATAATATGGGCTTTGTGCATCAGAAACTTATAAAGCCACTAACAGTGCTCTGGTGGAAAAGACTGTTTTTTATTCATGTTTATGAACTCTTCTTGCATTGGCATAGTTATTTTGAAACAGTCAAGCTTTCCTAATAATCTGTGTTTCCCAATTTAGGGAGAAAAAAAAACCCTATCGGCACTCTAAATTTTGTTCCAAAAGGGTAGAAAATTCCTTGACTCCAACATCACAAATATATTCACAACGGAACAGGATTACTGTATTGATGTAGCTTGCAAAATATGCTAGTTAATGGAATCAAGCCTTGGGAAGAGTTTGACGGTTTATTTGTGCCAATGTTGCATTCTATTTTAGTTTCCTGGAAAATCTTAAAACTGATTCTGAAAAAAAAAAAAAGAAGACACAATGAATATAAGGAACCTGTAGATCACTGCTTTTGTCATGGTCATTAAATGTCCATTCCTTTTTATTTTTTAAATGTTTATAGGGAATATTGGTAAAAAAAAAAATTTCTACAAATTTCACTTTAAGTATAACGTTTAAGGTCCCCTGCGCACACACATAGTTGTGTTTTACAGTAAGTATCACTGGTGTTTGTAATCCCTAGTTACTGCAATTTTAAAGTCCCTGCACAATTTATTACCTCAGGTAGTGCTCCCTGATCATCCCACAGCTATAGCACTAGTGTGTATTCTGTGATCTTAATGTGCATTTTCAACATTCTCCATTATAAAGCTACGCTCGTTTTCTACTCTGAGCCTAAACGTTACGTAACATAGATGTTTTCTCATCATTACGACTGCAACATAAGTTGTTGCAAGACTGCAGACTCCATTCCCTCACCACCTCAAAATCCTTCCGTCTCCAAATTCTCAGACGTGTGTGTTCCACAACCACTTTAAATCATTATTTATTTAGGAACCTCGGTTGATCTTTATACTAATTAATATTTCTTTCAGATGTCAACCTCTATGCTGTTGTTGAGGTTCCTCTGATGCTTTGCAGAGCAAGGTTTTTTGTTTTTGTATTGTTTGTTGTTTCTTTTTGTAACTGGTGGCTTTAGTGGTTCCTTTATGATTTCTTGTTTTCTTTTGTTTTCTTCCCCCTCCGTAAAATTACCAAAGATTTTACACAACTGTAAATTATGTTGTTTGTTACATGCTTTATATTACAAAGCCAAATATCCTCTTGTTGTTGATCAAAGGAGAGCAAGCAAATCTAGAATGGGACCACCAGTGAAATAGGAAGTTTAGTTTTAAAGTTTATTTCCAGTTATGTGTTAAACCGACCATATAAGTCTTAACCAAAGTTGATGTTTTTGTCTCTAGTGTGACCAAACCATATCTAATGTAAGAACCTCTATGTTTCCTTTGCCTGGAGCTCTCTGCTTTCGTCCTCCTCCTCTGGAGGTAGACAAGAGATTCTGTGTGAAAGAGCACAGCCACATTGTTCAATGTGGCTAGAGCCACCAATGATATACTGGTCCTGCCTCTTAAGGGGTTGAGATTAGGGAATTTTTGTTTGGGGTGTAGATAGAGTTTCATGCATCTACCCCTACCAGAGGAAAAGTGCTTTCATTGCAAATCATGGTAATTTATCTTGAAACCCAGAAACTCCTGAGTGAACTACACTGAAATCACAGGTACAGCTGTTTCTATTAAAATGGCACTGAACATACCTGGTAAAAAAAATAAAATAAAAATCTTTGAAAAATTACTGCAGTAAACTTAGAACTGCAGCACTATTTTCTGTTCAATAAATTACAGATGTAAAAATAAAAACAGCTTTTGAGATAAATTTTAAAAATTAATTTTTACTGCAAAGCATGCATTGAAAAATTTTTGAATACAACTGTGAATGATGGACGAATAGAAAATATAAGCTATCACAAAAGACAATTCTAAACCCCTAAAGCATTAACATCAATGAACATAATCAGTGATTTAGATAAATAGATGTCACAATTGACCCCTCACTTATTCTCATCAAGTAGAAAGGCAATTTAAAAAAAACACCCATGTGTCCAATATGTTGAGAAAAAATAATATAGAAAATATTAAGTACAATAAGGCTTACTTTTTCATTATTATTAGTACATATATAGCCCCCAACATTGTTGTCCTGTTAATCGAAACACCGGTGGGAGTGTTAAAAGGGGACATGCCAGTGATGCAGATTGTGACAATGGCACCACCCATAGAGAATGGGGGCAGGTCAGCCTGGCGTCAATGAATTGCGGGCTGTCTGCCAATAACTCTGGCTGGCCCACTGAGGGCAGACCATGTAGGGAGCACTGTCTACGCTTTTTGGAGACAGATTCCTGGTGTTTTGCTTTTTGGTACAGTGGGACAGGGCCCTAAAACTAGGACTGTCCTGACACAAATGAGATGCCTTTAATATCGCCTATATTGCCTTCTGGGGCTGACATCAAAACAAGTATTTTAGCATGGCTAAAGGTGGTAAAGTATCTGTCGTGAATGTTCAAAACACTTTTGTAAATGAAAAAGTATCTTTACACACTAAGATATGCCTTTGTTTTTTTATTTTTTTGAAGAACAGAATTACTTATCCCACATTAATTGTATATCCTATTCCTAGCAAATTTCCTAGGAAAGTTTGACATATCAATATTTTTTTAGGAAGATGTTTTTCCCCGCTTTTGGTCTGGTGTGTACAACACCACCTCAATGTTAAAATGAGACATAGTGTAAAATACAGAAGGCAATTGTACTTAACAATAAAAGTAAATACTGAATGAAATTTAAATTCAATACAAAAACTGTAATTTCCAATTTTATGTGGATATCATTATATTCATGTAATTGTATTGCATTTCTTTGTTTAAAGAGTATTAGATTTTTTTTTTTTTAAATTTGGTGAAATTTATGCCTGTTTTGCCTGTAGGACAAGCAGGCCTTAAGCAATCAAATTATGTTTTTGAGTATTCACGGACTTTTAGTGTAGAGTGCTGTCTTTCTGTTTAACAGTGAATAGGGAGTAGATGGGTACAGTTCTGCATTTAAAGAGGCAAGTAAACTCCTTTCTTTAGATCTGTTGCCATAACTTACTGTTTAGGCATTTTTCTTTCAGCTCACATCTGTAATAAGTACAATCATCAGTAGTCATTTCAATGTTTGTCTTTATGTTCATTTATTTTCCCTCAAAAGCGGAAATTTGGGTTTTGTGGGCACAAGCCACAGTTGTGTGAACCTGTAAAATGACCCTTCTTCTGCATCAAGGGAGGGGGGATGAATGGTTGGTTCCAAATTAAAACGGTGATTGTAGGCTGGTAGTTGTCCTTTCGTGGTATGTGTAGCTACAGTAAACGTAACTGTATTTGTAACAGTTAGTAAGCATACCTCATTAACCCTTTTAAGGAATGAATAAAAAAATTATTAAAAAAACATTTCACTAAATTGCACTTGGTTGTGTGTCTTGCATGCTTAGTCTAAAGCAAGTAAAAAAAAAAAAAGTTGGTTTTGCTTTCACATATCACAGAAGTGTAAAATTTGCAGCCAAATCAACAAAAAAATCTCAGGCTTTATAACATCCAGCAAAGTTCACCGTAATTTCAAATTTTGCAGTCCTGGTTCCATGATTGTTACTTCCGCGGTGACTAGGTTTCCCGTACTGTATATAAGTTTTCATGTCTATATGAATATTTTTGCCGAAGGGGGTAGTTAATGTTTTGTGGTCTTATTTTGTTATATATTTTCAATTTTTTTTTTTTTTTTTAATATATTCCTTGCAAGGAAGAAATGCATATTTGTTTGTCCAATACAATTGTTTTGTTGTGCAACAGCTTTACGTTAACTAAAAAAAATATATTAAAAAAACCTACTGTATGTAACAAAACTGCAGAACATGCTGCATATGTACTTTGTTATCCCTGCTTAAAAATAATGGATGACGTTTGCTGACAATGTGGGGAAGTAATCCCTGACTATTTTGCTTTTAAATTGTAACATAGATGACAGATTTTTTTTCTATCATTGATCGATGCATTTTGTACAGTTTTTGTGTTTTTTGCTGGTTTTTGATACTTTTCAACCCATTTATGTTATTTTACCACTGCCTTTTCTGGCTGTCTTAAAAAAAGAAAAAAAAAAAAAAAAAAAAACAAGAAAAAAAGGTTCAAAATGTTTAAAAGATGGAAAAGGAAAAAAAAAAAAGAAAAAAAGTTGTTATAAAGTGTTTCTCCTCCCGCAGTAAATATTTTGCATGATGAATCCTGGGATCACACTTTCAACGATTATCAGTGAAGTCTTGATTAGTTAATGAGGAGTGTCAAACTATTAAACTTTTGTATAAAAAATACTTTACAAGGTGCCAAGATGTAAAAACAATTTGTTACATGTTTTTTTTAATTGTTTATTTTTTTTCCTCTCAAAGAAAAGCGTACATTATCACAGTAGTGTCATGTATCAGGTAAAACCGCTGTCAGGAATGAGATTCAAAGCCTTTTGTTGTCCACAAAGTTAAAAAAAACCTTCAAAATCTCAGTTATGTATTTGAGGAAGAGTAAGATGACAAATCAAGGCTTTTGTTGACCAACAACATAGAAACTCCAAATTAGGATTTATTTATTTTTTTGTGCAAAACTTTTTAAGAATCAGTTAAATTGCACTTACCTTTGTAAAACAGTAGCTCGATTTTTTTTAAGTTTGTTTTTATCTTGTAGAAAACAAATGTTTTGACTCATATATGGGAATTGGGAATAAAGAGTTAATGGGTTATTTACAAATGTTCCTGTTGTACAGTGACACCGGACTGCCATTTATTATATTGTAAAATAACCACGTCCAGTGAACTTGTTTTCATTACTGCGGTTAAACAGACACACGTTAAGCAATCGCCTTGATGTTGGTAAAACCAGATTTTCCAGGTTTGCAATATTGTCCCAAGCTAAGTACACAGACTTGTGTCAAACATTAAGCCTTGATGACAATGGTACAGTTAAGACTGTTAGCCTGGTGCTTCATGTGTCTGTGCTGTCAGTAAAACGAGATTTTGTTTTAAAAAGGCATAAAAGAAACTCATTCCTTACATCAACTATAATTCCATCATTCCATGTCTGTTGATACAGACAATAAAAAATGTTGTGTAGTCAGTACTGAATACTGACATTATAGCATTCTCAAATGCAATAAAAGGTTGGTTGTTCACACTGGTATGTCATGTTGTCCTGTCTTTTAATGTCCTGCAGCTTTGTTTACTTATGTTTGCTTTTCTATTTTTATTTTTTTTGTAATGCAAACTATTTTTTACTGTTTACACTACAAATACATTTTAAGAACAGTTTTATGGAAACTTTAGGCCAGGGGCAGAAAAATACAAAACTTTGCATTTTTTGCACACAAAACTCTGATCTCTATGTGCATGGTCCTTCTCACGCAGGGGATGCGATATATGGATTTGAGATTGAGGCTGATAAAGTTGCAAGTAGTGACATCATGTATTATCAGTATGAGAAGAACAGCATGACAAGGCATGTATAATAATTTTAACAAGACTATAAGATAAAGTTTCTGTTTCCCATGACTCCATTGTCAACAGTGACAACAAGTGTGTTATATGAATGTAACAAACACTGTCATCTCAAGAAACAAAGTGAACTGGGTGGTATGGTTCCACTCAAGTAAACCCAGTGGAGCCTGTTATATTATAAGTATACACTTACCCTTTTAATAAGGGAGAGGCAACATAAACTAGGATAAATGGAATATAATATAGTGTAGTAAAACAAAAGACCAAGTGATATATAGAATGGATGTCGGATGCACTCACATGAGACAGAGCCAAATAGTGATAGGTTCAAATCACAACGGGGTAACTTAAGGAAATACAAAAACCTCTTCATTCTTTAATCCAGAAGGGCTTCAGAGAGGGAAATAAAGCAAAATAGGAGACAAGCTGATAATGTGATAGTGTAGATTCAATAAACTGTATAGACCAAGATTAAAAAACGTATTCTGCTCACATGTATGTATTATGTCATCTGAATCTGCGGTCACTTGCAAATACCTCCATTCTTATACATAGCCTGGTTGATCCCATATACTGCAATCAATCCCAGTTACTTTAATCAACTAGGAGCTTCTAGTCCATGCACAAACACACACACTGCAGTGCTTGAAATAAAGGCCCTGCAGTACTACACCGAAAGACAATCCAATGCATCTCCTGATAGTCTAATCCACAGATGAATGCTTAGAGGCTTCAGCCCACAACTCCATGATCATCCATGACCAGGAAAGCAACGGCCACCTTTCCAGCCTAAAGAGGGAACAATGACAAGCAGAAATGAAGAGAAAATATAAAACGTTGGAGATTCATTTTTTCATACTGTATCCCATTCTATGGATTGAAATGTTTAGGGATATATCTTAAACAAGTAAAGAATTCAAAGGATTTCACATTTTATATAACAAGTACTTGAGGAATAGCTTATGTAGCATTGTCTATGTCTGTTTATTCAGATAATAAACGTTTGATTTAATTGAGCGAGTTAGTAGTGGGTAAGCGTTAAGTCAGGTGTTGACAAGCAGCTAGAGCATTTGGATAGAAGTTTACTGGCATTGATCATAGTTAGTGATGTCCCGAACGGTTCGCTGCGGACGGCGAACATATGACCCTGTACATATGACCCAGTCAGCAGACACATTCCAGCCAATCAGCAGCAAACCCTCCCTCCCAGACCCTCCCACCTCCTGGACAGCTCACTAAGAATGCAGCTTCACAATGGATGCTGTCCAGGAGGTGGGAGGGTCTGGGAGGGAGGGTCTGCTGCTGATTGGCTGGAATGTGTCTGCTGACTGTGAGGTACAGGGTCATATGTTCGCCGTCCGCGGCGATCCGTTTGGGACATCACTAATCATAGTATATCAAGGCTTTAAGATAAGATGGGATATGTTAACATCTCTGTAATTTGTGATGGTGGCATGCGAGCTTGCATGCTACAATCTCTGGGTAGTCACTGTTACTGACAACTATAGAGTCTAGACCCGCCAGGATCAGACATTTACTGGCAATGATAGCTCTCAGAGATTGAATGCTGACAGGCACACACTGCACTATTAATACTGTGTGTGTCTGCTCTCCATCTGTACTGCTCACTCACAGTGATTGTGAGTGAGCAGGGAGGCTTAAAATGTAGGTTTTGGTCTGCTCCACTCCACCTTATTACCCTGCCTTTCACTAAGTGACCCTTTTATTCCATGAAAAACGTGTCAGTTTTTGGTCATCGTATAAATCCCACTACAGTGTTGCTCTATTTAAGGCTTTCAAGCGTCGCTCTCAGAATGAGGGAAGCCATGAGTTTAATGAATAAACCCCCCCTTAAATAAGAATAACCCTGTCATCACTGTATTATGCAGCGCTGAATAGGTCCCAATTATGTCTACAACTCACAGTGATTTTGAATGAGTGCTTTGGGGGTTAGTGCAGACATGACTGCCTTTGGATCCCTTACAAACCTGCTTGACACACAATCCCATCCAGACACACTCATGCCTATGTTGCCAGATACAAAGATATACACACAAGTATACACTTACAGGTACACACACAAATGCACTTATAGACAACCCACTGGTTGCTCTCCCAATAAACACTCTTAGACACTATCACACATGCTCATAGTTACAGAGATACACATGGATATGCATTCCAGACATGGGGAACAGAGTATAGAGAACAGAGTCCGAAATAAGGCTGAGATTGAATAAGTGAGAGTTGGATCTTACCATCATTTACATTTGTGAATCCAGAAGGTATCAGGAGTTTGGCAAAAGGTAAAGTCTAATACTAAGCAGAATTCATTACTGGGGGATCTGTTCAATGGACGTAACAGCACAGAGGGTTAATCCATATGCGAAGTCCAAGGAGCAAACCTGAGATCAGATATCAGGGTGGTCAGAGGATGAAGAGTTGTACCACAAGTGCAGATGGGATATGGGAGCCAAAGCTAAAAGCCAACTAGCAGTACTGATCAGGTTTTGTGAAGGAATCATGAACACATGGAAATACAGACTTGGGAACACAATAATTGATCAATGTGAAAAGAGCTATTAATTAAAAGAACCCATTACAGTTAAAGGGACACTATATTTACTCAGTCTACCTCACCTCAGTGAAATGGTCTAGGTGCCATATCCCCCTCATTTTAACACTGCAACTAAAAAAATGCTGTTCTGCAGAAACTACAATGTTCACATTACAGGGCTTCAATTTCTCTAGTATCTGTCACTAGCCTCCCAATCCTTTCTTATAGGCAAGCATTGGGTTGGCTGAGATCATCGCGATTAATGATCTCAGTCAAGGAGGCAGTGACAGCTGCAGAGAGAGCTGCGATGCATGAGAGAAAAGGTCGACCACCTACACTAACTCTATACTGTCCCTTTATGCATTAGATTATGACAAGGAATATGAGGCAAAGTTATCCCTTAATTTGGAAACATTCCAACACATACACAGACCAGACACACAAACATTCACATTGTTAGACAAGAACACATTCACACTGTCTGACAAGCACATACACAAAAATGGATTATGCTTCTACCCACCTTTTTTGTATACCAATTGCTACAGTAGTGATCACTGAGCTGTTCCAGGTCTTCTCGTCTGTCTCTTTACTCCTGCTGTTCTGTTGTTTCTCCCCTTCACAGCTTGCGAAATGCACTAGGAGGAAGTGACAAGATATCAAGTCCCCCAGTTCTGCTGCACAAGACAAGAATGAGTGTTTCCAGTAAAGTCTGGCAAGGCACCATTCATTCAGAGTTTTGTAATGCAGTCCAGATATTTGTATCTACACATACATAAATGGCCAAGATATATGCAGCCCACCACTGCGTCAAAGTACTCCAATTAAGGTGGGTCCTAACTGCCTAGATATGCATGACTAAAAGTACAATAATAAAACACACACAGTACTTACCTGCAAGGAAAGAAGCAGAGGAAATGAAACCACTGCTAGCAGGAACAGACTGAAACAAAAGGATTAATGGCAAAGGAACGAATGTGGCAGCAAAAACCAAACATTTAAAGGAATCTAAACGACTGCCACCATCAAGATAACTTGTATTGGCACCATTGCATTTCCATTGTCAATCAAGCAAGTGTTAGTGTACAGGCTAATGTAACGACAGCTTAGGAATTTAATTTTGGCAACTCAGATCTTTTATTGCAAAAATTGCTGATATTGCATAGCCTTTTGGCCAGGCAATATTGTGTGTAATTCATTACAGTATAGTCATAGGTATAATGTTTCCTGCTGGTTTTTGGTTGACTGAATTGGTTTCCAAAATGTTTGCTGTCGGTACCAAAATTCAGTCAAGCCAAAAAGCATCATGAACTAAATTTTGCTAATTCCCCCCCCCCCCACCAAAAAAGTTTGCACAAGTCCAAAAGAAACATAGCTGTATTAGGGGGAATCCTGTTTAAATGCATTTAATTGATGATCTCAGACAATCACAATGCTTTTCCATTGGAAAACATTGTATTGCCTGAGATTGATAATATCAGCCCATGAGGCGGGCTGGAGACAGCGCCAAACGTCATCCTGGACAAAGAAACCCCCATTATATTTGCAATGCTCACAGAGATGGGGCCTTTCTTGTGACTGAGTAGCAATGGCTGCCTAATCGCCAATTTTTGAAGTTTAGTATATATGCCCCCAGCTGCCGCATGGCACATGGGGGCATAGGAAGGTTTAAAGTCTCCAGGTTTAAAGTTATTGATAGCTGGCAAACAGCAAGTGAATATAAATTTTGTGAATGTGCATCTTGCTGTTTGTTAAAGGTTTTACCCCTAAACGTAAGCCGGCACCAGGGACCAATGTCCAATTAACTAGGAGTTGTCACTTTCCCAAATTCTAAAATTTTTCTATATACTTAATCAACTTGCGTAGTGGTGTTTGAAAATTAAAATAATTGGGCCAGTGGACATAATTACCACCTCTGATAATCAGCTCTTTTTGTCATAAGGTTTTGAGGTTTTGTCCTAAAAAGGACTTTTACTGGCTACAGAGTTCACTACTCTCCAAAAATAAAATCATCTTTTTAAGTATTAGATAGCTAACTTATGGACAAGCTGGCAACTAATTTACTAAATACCTTCGCTTCCTTTCACAAAGCTTCGGGACCCTGGTTTGACATTTGAGCAATCATATTAATGGAACACTATAACGTTAGGAATGCAAACAGGGCTGGCCTTAGGGGTGTGTGAGCTGTGCGGCCGCACAGGGCGCTGTGGAGCAGGTGGCGCCGTGCGGCCGACAGACCTCACACATGGCCGTCCGGCATCTAAAAAAGAAAATTTGCGGCAGGGGCAGAGCTAAAGGTGCCGGATAACTGCTGCAGGGGAAGCAGGAAGGAGTCCCTGCTTCCCCAACAAACAGTCTCCTGGAGCTGCAATGCCTCCACAATGAACAGAGGTAACTATGTGTGATTGTCAGTGTGAGTGTGTCTGCCTGTGTGTGTATGAATGTCTGTCTGTGTGTGTGTCTGTGTGTGTGACTGTCTGCCTGTGTGTGTGTGTGTATGACTGTCTGTGTGTGTGACTGTCTGCCTGTGTGTGTGTATGACTGTCTCTGTGGGTGACTGTCTGCCTGTGTGTGTGTGTATGACTGTCTGTGTGTGTGACTGCCTGTGTGTATGTGTATGTGTATGACTGTCTGTGTGTGTGTGTATGGCTGTCTGCCTGTGTGTGTGACTGTCTGCCGGTGTGTGTTTGTGTGGCTGTCTGCCTGTGTGTGTGTGGATGTCTTCCTGTGTGTGCATGGCCGTCTGCCTCTGTGTGTGTGTGGCAGTCTGCCTGTGTGTATTTGTGTGGCTGTCTGTGTGTGTGTGGCTGTCTGCATGTGTGTGGCTGTCTGCACGTGTGTGTGTGTGTGGCTGTCTGCGTGTGTGTGTGACTATCTGCATGTAAGTATGTGTGTAAGACTGTATGTGTGGCTGTGTGTGTGTGTGTGTAAAACTGTATGTGTGGCTGTGTGTGGCTGTCTGCCTCTGTGTGTGTGTGTGGCTGTCTGCCTGTAATTGTGTGTGAGTGTGTTTATCTTCCTGTAACTGTGTATGTGTTTTACTGCCTGTACCTGTGTGTATCTGCCTGCGACTATGTGCATGTGGTGGATTTGACAGTGTATATGTATAACTGTGTGCATCTGACTGTTGGACTGTGTGCACATAACTCTGCAAAAATATACACCTGCATTCACACACAGGCATGTTTTTATCTGAATTAAATAACCATCACACACAGCCAATAAACCCAGCACAAATGTCACATACAACCAATACACGCATATCACACACTGATAATACACCCATTACAAATATCATACACAGCCAACACATAGCATACATATCACACACAGTCATCACACATATCACATACACAGACAACACAAACATTACATCATACATGGATGACGTGGGGGGGGGCTGTGACAATTTTTCGCACAGGGTGCCTAAAGGCCTAAGGCCGGCCCTGAATGCAAATATGTATCCCTAATGCTGTAGTGCCATCGTAATCGTCAGACCATCTGCTTGAAATAGTGTTTTGCTCTGCTATTTTGGCAGAAGCACCTCGTGGCTAGTAGTGTGACAACCACTAGAGGCAGGTTTAACTTTAAATTAAATCTTTGCCGTTCCTGCAGAACTACAATGTTTTCAACTGCTTAGATAAAACGGGGGTGGGAGGGGCCATGGCACCCAGACCAGTTCATTGAGATGAAGTGGTCTGTGCTTTTAGTGTTTCTTTAATTGATCTCTCATTTTTCATAGTTATTTTTCTTTTCATTAAGGGTATATCTAATAACAGCATGAAAAACCTGCATTTCTCTTGTCTGATGCATTTGCAAGTCCTCCTCTTCTAACCCTGCCTAGACTTCCCAATGTAAATCAATGAAAAGTATTTGCAAGGCAGGTGCTCTGAGCAAATGCTGCATCTTGAGATTAGCTCCACTGAGCAAAACAAACCAGGAAGTGACAGGACCTGTTGACTAATTGACAGCCAGAGGGTGTAACAAGGCTAAAAGTGCCAATTCAGTTAAAACCTGCACTGTTTGTTAAATTAAATAAAAGATGGCTCAGTCCTCTTACATGAAGCACTTAAGCATGCTAAAGTGCTTAAGTTGTCCGGAGTGTCCCTTTAAGAATATAGCTCTATCTCCGACGTGCGGCTTGTTGAAGTGGCAATGTTTTTATTGAACGGTTAAACACACCTAAAGCGGCTTTACATTGACAGCCACTGGAATCTCTTCCACAGCAATGACTGAGTAAAACTAGGTCATGTGATATTGCAGTATTGATTCAATTTTGATGCACACACTCTCCGCACATGTGTATCAGGTACCCAATGCTCCTGAGGAGCACTGAATTGGACCATCCCCCAATGAAGCCATGCTGTATTTCTTGTCTCCCACTATCTTTCTTACTTCTTTTAAATATTTCCAGTTTACTTAATTTCCCTAACCTTGTGAATGTTGGTTATTGTAGTAACTTCATTCCACCATATTTTCCCCTCCTCATATGGGATTTCTTTTCCCGGTATTTAGCATTAATTAGGGTTATACCCTTGAAGGAAACCCAGGGAGTTTTGTTTGAACATGTCTCCTGCATGACGTTGCAGGATTCAGAGATGTAAGCCTCTGCACTGGAGAAAGGTAAGCAAAAATTAATTTTATAACACACATGGAGGAAACAACCTATATAATTAGAGACAGGGATTTGTATTCTTAACGCTTTAGAATTCCTAGGATTTTTGATATTATATTAATATTATATTATTTATCCTCTATATTTAGCAAATATGTATTATTTGTGAGGTGTGAAAATATATTTAAATATAGAAATCCATACCTCATGTGCCTGGACACCTCCATCTTGGCTACTTGTCAATCATTGTTATAAACACTCTGTGGCGAAACCGGCCTCGCCACGTGTCCTTGGAGGGGGCTGCTTGCCCGCCTCTTGCCTTTGGACTATGGACCAGACTTTATGTGAATGTGTTAACCCAGATAGCTATGCCATGGAGCCCATTCGTGTAGTTAAAGACTTCAGCTCCATGGCAATTGAACTGTGTGAATAGGATCTGAGCGCTATTTGGTAGTTTTGTGCGCTCAGATCCCAGCTATCTGGGGATATGTGAAATGTCTGTGTGTTATGTGTAAAAGGTGACTTTATGTATTTTAAAGTGTTTTATGTCTTTTTGCAATCATGTGCTCAATGGAGTCTGCCTCTATCCCTGGATAATTGGATTACTTTCCCCATTGTCTCAGGATAGAGGGCTCTGTGAAACATGTTTGAGCCAGATAGCCATGTGCCAGCCAGGGCCCAAAAGATACTTTTACTAACTTTTGAACCCCTGGTCTGATTCATGCCATTTTTTAATATGTTGTTCCCCTGAATGGATTGATTGTGAATATGTAATTTTATGTGAATGTGATGTATGGTTTTAAGGTTATGAAAGTTGGGTAGAAAGTATGTTTTAACTGTATGTGTAATTGAGTTTCCTCTCAGGATAAGGGGAGGGAATATGTGGGATATAACTGTGATGTGATTGGTTGTTTTATACCTCCCTGTGGGCGGTCCTGGATTTGCAAAGACTGTAATAAAAACCAGGCTGGGTGTGCTAGCACCAGAGTTCCTGTTTTAACCTTCAAAGTGAAGTGTCATCTCATTATTGGAGAAGGATTTATTGTATGCTGTTCCAGTTTGCCTGCTAGGAGAGTAAACCTATTCGTATGGTTCCTATTCAACTGTCTACAGCATTCATATGCTTGGGAGAATTTATTTGTTTCTCCGGTTCGGTGATTGTGGTGTCTGCCAGAGTGCTTGGAGTCCTCAGGAAGCGCTAGGAGCATCCTTCAACGGAGGTACCCAGTCGGGGTGCCAGGCGATCCGTTACATTGGTGGCAAGCGGTAGGATGGCGTCCTAGTGGGAGGTAAAGCAGCTCAGAGACACAGTTCGTTTGGAGTTACAAAGTGAGGGCAACGCTAGTATCCGTACAGCGCCCCTATCTACAAAGGAACCAACGGCGGCAGAGCAAGCATGGCGCCTGGCTATACTCAGGAGCGGTTTGACAGAGAGGTTGCCATGCGGTTGGCTTTCTTTGGACCCAACCCCGCTGAGGAATACGTACAGTTCGTGAGGAAATTAACAGCAGAGTACCTGCAGTTCATGGCAGATCCATCCAAAGGTATTGGCCGCCCTATCCGGTGGCAGAGTGCATTACGGGGACTCAAAGGTGTACCCCAGGGAGCTGAAGATGTCGTCCTTCCTCCCCAGCGCCAGTGTGTACCCCAGGGAGCAGAAGGTGTTGTCCTTCCTCCCCAGCCGCAGTGTGAGTCCCAGGGAGCCAAAGGTGTCGTCCTTCCTCCCCAGCGGCAGTATGTGTTCCAGGGAGCGGAAGGTGTTGTCCTTCCTCCCCAGCGGCAGTATGTATCCCAGGGAGCTGAAGGTGTCGTCCTTCCTCCCCAGCGGCAGTGTGTACCCCAGGGAGCAGAAGGTGCTGTCCTTCCTCCCCAGCGGCAGTGTGTGTCCCAGGGAGCAGAAGGTGCCATCCTCCCTCCCCAGTGGCAGTGTGTATCCCAGGGAGCAGAAGGTGCTGTCCTTCCTCCCCAGCGGCAGTGTGTATCCCAGGGAGCCAAAGGTGTCGTCCTTCCTCCCCAGCGGCAGTGTGTACCCCAGGGAGCAGAAGGTGCCGTCCTTCCTCCCCAGCGGCAGTGTGTATCCCAGGGAGCCAAAGGTGTCATCCTTCCTCCCCAGCGGCAGTGTGTACCCCAGGGAGCTGAAGGTGCCGTCCTTCCTCCCCAGCGGCAGTGTGTAACCCAGGAAGCAGAGACCGTCTGTCTCGCACACCAGCCGCAGGACAAAATATTGAAAGGGGAGACAGTTGGTCCCCCTCTCCACCAGCAAAAAGAGTGTCAGGGAGAGGAGCAGGTTACCCCCTCTCCCCAGCGGCAGTCTACAGTTCAGAGAGAGGAGCTTGTTACACCCTCTCTCCAGCGGCAGCCTAACCCACCAAGGGGAGATGTTAAGCGCCACAACTATGCAGATGGGACCGTAGTCTCTGCACTTGCAGCCCCAGGGGCAGGGACGGTCGGTCCTGTCCCCCAGCCACAGAGCAGTGTATCCAGAGGGGAGACAGTCGGTCTCCCCCTCCCCCAACCAGGCTCCAACCAGGCTACTTCGGTGGTAGCGCTGGCACCCGGGCAGAGTACCGCTGGTCTCTGCCCACTCAGCAACCCACCAAGGCAGTCTACCAGCCCCCCGCACAGCTGTGGTGAGGCACCTGGACATGGACAAGTTGCTATTTTATCCAGGTGTAGTAACCAGTTATTGTGGGTGGGCTATATTGCTGTTTGTGCTTCGTGGGTGGGTTGCTGGACTAACCAGGGCACTGACCGGCAGGAGGTCAGATACCCTGTTAGTCTGGATGGTAAAGGGGATAAATGTGGCGAAACCGGCCTCGCCACGTGTCCTTGGAGGGGGCTGCTTGCCCGCCTCTTGCCTTTGGACTATGGACTAGACTTTATGTGAATGTGTTAACCCTGATAGCTATGCCATGGAGCCCATTCGTGTAGTTAAAGACTTCGGCTCCATGTCATTGAACTGTGTGAATAGGATCTGAGCGCTATTCGGTAGTTTTGTGTGCTCAGATCCCAGCTATCTGGGGATATGTGAAATGTCTGTGTTATGTGTAAAAGGTGACTTTATGTATTTTAAAGTGTTTTATGTCTTTTTGCAACCATGTGCTCAATGGAGTCTGCCTCTATCCCTGGATAATTGGATTACTTTCCCCATTGTCTCCAGGATAGAGGGCTCTGTAAAACCTGTTTGAGCCAGATAGCCATGTGCCAGCCAGGGCCCAAAAGATACTTTTACTAACTTTTGAACCCCTAGTCGGATTCATGCCATTTTTTTAATATGTTGTTCCCCTGAATGGATTGATTGTGAATATGTAATTTTATGTGAATGTCATGTATGGTTTTAAAGTTATGAAAGTTGGGTAGAAAGTATGTTTTAACTGTATGTGTAATTGAGTTTCCTCTCAGGATAAGGGGAGGGAATATGTGGGATATAACTGTGATGTGATTGGTTGTTTTATACCTCCCTGTGGGCGGTCCTGTATTTGCAAGACTGTAATAAAAACCAGGCTGGGTGTGCCAGCACCTGAGTTCCTGTTTTAACCCTCAAAGTGAAGTGTTGTCTCATTATTGGGGGAAGGATTTATTGTATGCTGTTCCAGTTTGACTGCCAGGAGAGTAAACCTATTCGTATGGTTCCTATTCAACTGTCTACAGCATTCATATGCTTGGGAGAATTTATTTGTTTCTCTGGTTCGGTGATTGTGGTGTCTGCCAGAGTGCTTGGAGTCCTCAGGAAGCGCTAGGAGCATCCTTCAACGGAGGTACCCAGTCGGGGTGCCAGGCGATCCGTTACACACTCTCTTTTTTATCTGGCATTCATCATAGACAAAACATACAGAGAAGAGGAGAAATAAAACTATGTATCTACTTTTCCTCATTTGCGTTATGTGCCCAGTCTGTGCCTAGATCGAAATTGGTATTGGTCTGAATTGCTAAAGCCTTAACTAGGGATGTGCATGATCCAAAAATTCGGTTCGGTTCGGAAATGCGGGTAAGAAAAAAAATTGGGCACTTCAGCAAATGGGAATTCGGCACTTCGGTTCGGTTCGGCACTTCAGAAATTCTGGACTTTGGCAATTTGGGACTTTGGAAATTCAGGACTTTAGTTCGGTTCGGCACTTCGGCAATTCGGGACTTCGGCAATTCGGAAAATCTGTAGGGCTCCCTAACCCTAACCTTACCCTACCCCTAACCCTAACCCTAACCCTACCCTGACCCTATCTTAACCCTGACCCTACCCTTACCCTAACACTACCCTAGCCCTACCTTAACCCTAACCCTACCATAACATTAACCCTAACCCTACCCTACCCTAAACCTAACCCAACTATTACCCTACCCTACGCTACCCTAACTCTAAGCCAAACCTACCCTAACCCTAAGCCAATCCTAACCCAACCTTAACCCTAACTCTACCCTACCCTAACCCTACCTTAACCATACCCTAACCCTACCCCAACCCTAGCCTAACCCTAACCAAACCCTACCCTAACCCTATCCCAACCCTATCCTAACCCTAAGCCAACCCTACCCTAACCATACCCTACCCTAACCCTAAGCCAACCCTACCCTAACCATACCTTACCCTAACTCAACCCTACCCTAACCCTACCCCTAACCCTACCCTAACCTTACCCTAACCCAACCCTAACCCTACCTTAACCCTACCCTAACCCTCACCTAACCCTATCCCTACCATACCCCAACCCTCACCCTACCCTAACCCTACACTAACCCTGTCATCATTCACCTAATTTTCCCTCCATCTCTTTTTTTGCCACTTTTCAGAAATCCGAAACACTTCAGCCGTTTGGTTCGGTTCAGCACTTCCGAAATTCGAGACTTTGCCAATTTGTTTTGTTTGGGCAGTTCCAAAATTCAGGACTTCAGGCCTGAAATTCGCCCGCATTTACATTCGTACCAAAACGAATTGCACATGTCTAGCTTTAATATGAATTTAAAATGAAATGCACAAAAGCACAAAAAGTTTAACACAAGTTACAGGTCATTTTCAATGTATTATTCAATTCTGTAATTTGTAGAAAAATGACAATTTGACAACTTGAAAAAGCATGTTTTCTAACGAGGCAAAGGTAGCTTTATATTGTATAAATATGCAGGGTAGGATAAGAGCCCATTTGGGCCTGGTGCTCACAATTATAATGGGCCTAATTACAGAATCTTATTGACAGAAAACACTAAAATAGCAATACTTCCCAAGTGTCATGTATCTGGTGGAGGTAAACTCACAGGATGTATTTATAAGACTACACATACCCTATGCTAATCTCTAGCTTTTAATCTCTCAACCATATCCATACACACATACATTGACGTCCTGTGAAGAGGAATGCTGGTGGGCCAGTGACGTGAATCAGAGACAGACCTGCCCAGTGTTGGTCTGAAGAATTTGAAGGACACCCTGGCATGAATGAATGCTTGCCTGTCTGCCAATCATGCAGCCCATCCAACTGAGCATGCGGTAATGCATCTAATGAAGCACTCGCTCTACACTTTCTGAGGACACTTCCCTGGTGTCCCCAAGCACTCATTTGTCTACTTCTCTCCTTCACTACTTACTAATTGGCCAACGCTCCTGGAATGCAAAAAGGTAAATATAGTAAATGTAGAAGAAAGTGGAAATGGCACACTATAGAGAACTGAAACAGAAAGAGTATTTGTACAGTGTGCAAAGTCTGCTTTACCTAAACTAGTTAATTGCTCCCTTTCATCAAACTCCCTCTGCACAAAGCAAAAGCATCTGAACAGGCCCGGACTGGCCATCGGGCATACCGGGCAAATGCCCGGTGGGCCGCGATGGCCGAGGGCCGAGCCCGGCTGGGGAGATCACAGAATCTCCCCTGCCAGTCCCTGCAGGGTCAGCGCTACCCCAGCGCCAGCCCTGCTGTGTGCCTCCATGGACCGGTGGGGAGATCAAAGATCTCCCCCACTGGCCCACAGGCACTGAGATGCGGCCGCAGGTTGGGGAGTGAGGGAGGGAGGAGAGGACCCGGTGGAGCTCTAGCCAGCAGCTCCGCCAGGTCCTCTCGCGGGATTCTGAGCATTGCTGCGGTTACCACGGCAACGCTCAGATCTCGCGAGAGTGAACTCTAGCCTGCAGGCTTGAGTTCACCCTCACCACTAGGACCACCAGGGAAGGATGGCACCAGGGCAGCACGGCACCCCCTTATGGCAATAAGGCTCCCCCCCTCCCAGGCTAAAGGTAAGAAGAGAGGGTAAAAAAATATATTGTAATTTAAATAAAAAATAAATTCACACTCACACACAGCACACCCAGACACACACAGCACCCAGACACACACAGCACCCTCAGACACAAACAGCACCCAGACACACACAGCACCCCCAGACACACACAGCACCCAGACACACAAAGCACCCCCAGACACATACAGCACCCCCAGACACATACAGCACCCCCAGACACACAAAGCACCCAGACAAACAGCATCCCCAGACACACAAAGCACCCCCAGACACACAAAGCACCCAGACACACAGCACCCAGACACACACAGCACCATCAGACACACACAGCACTCTCAGACAGACACTGCTCCCTCAGACAGACACTCAGACACACACCGCACCCTCAGACACACACAGCACCCTCACTCACACAGCACCCCCAGACACACACAGCACCCCCAGACACACAGCACCCCAGACGCACACAGCACCCCCAGACGCACACAGCACCCTCAGACGCACACAGCACCCTCAGACAGACAGCACCCTCACTCACACAGCACCCACACACAGCACACTCCCACACATATACAACACACACACATATAAAGATAATAAATAAAATAACCCTCAGTGAGTTAACAGACAAAAAAATTTAGAAACCTAGCATGTGATGGCAGATAAAAACACCCTCACACACAGCACCCCTCTTACACACACTGCGCCCCTCACACATACAATATGTCCAAATATATATATATATATACACACTACAGCATCCCTCACACTGCACCACTACACACATTATGCTCCAGATACATGCTAGATCCCTTACCCTATATGCACTCTTAATCCTCTACACACACACACACACACACACAATCTCCTATACACACTAGATCTCCTACACACACACACTGCCCCTAGCCACACATATTACACCATAAACACAAATGAAATTGACCTATTTACACAATACCACACCACACTCTACACACAAGCAATCCCACAAGCAGGCTCCAAACACATGCACCATACACTTTCCTAGCCCATTTGTCCTCTGGTATCCCACTTGTGGAGACACCAGAGACAATTTAAAAGCAAACACAGTGCAAGTATGTTATTAAATTTGCTTGCGCTGCGCAGAACAAATACAGGGCCTTTTTCTAATGCTAGAGCTCTTCAGCGGGGCTCTGCGCATTGAACCAACATGCTCACTTTGAGAGGGGGCGTGCTTGTCATTAGTGATGACAAAACACACCCTCTCTGGCTACACCCCCTACTTAGGGGGCCAGTCTGATTGAAAAATGCCCGGGCCTAATTTTTTTCCCAGTCCGGCCCTGCATCTGAAGAATCGTAAAAAAAATATTATTATTTTTAAATTAGTGGACACTAATGGGCCTGGAGCTACAGCTCCGTTAGCCTCTATGTTAATCCAGTCAATGTAAATATGTAGACTATACTATCATAGTTTAGTTTATATGCATTAAGACTGATTTTCTCATATTTTAAACAGGGTGGGGTAACTTGAATGTAGTCATAGTAAAGCCAGTAAAATAAGGAGGAAAGGAGGATCAAAGAGGTGGGATATAGCTGGTCAAGAGCTAGCTCTTTTTAAGTTTAAAGGACAGGTGTCATCTGAATAATCTTTTATGTTAAATGCACTGACGCGGATATCAGTTGATTGTACTCATAGTTACCATTGTATGTATGACATAATGGTTTTACATACTCTCTATTCATAGGTATACATTCATATTATTATTATTATTATTACTGGTATTTATATAGCGTCAACATATTCCGTAGCACTTTACAATATTATCAAAGGGGGAGATTTAACAATAAATGAGACAATTACAAAAACTTACAGGAACAATAGGTTGAAGAGGACCCTGCTCAATCGAGCTTACAGTCTATAGGAGGTGGGGCATAAAACACAAAAGGACAGGAGGTAGCAATCAAATAAGGTGGAGTGAAGCAGAGCTGGAGGAGAGAGTAAAGTGCTGCCCTTTAGGAGAGAGCAAGTGACATGTGACGTAGAGGTTACTCTGGGAGACCATAAGCTTTCCTGGGATGGAGATGGGTTTGAGGCACATTTTAAATATATTAATTAAACTCTCTGTCTGCTATGTAAAAGTGGCACTAGGTTTTAATGCATATTTATTTCAACTGGACATCAGACCAAAGATGGATTATGTGAAAATCTGAAGATATCTTAATATTGCATTCAAAACCATTAGTTTGGAAGATGAAAAAAAAAAGACAAAAATGCATTGTTTTAGGTAACGCAGTGCGTACAGACTAATGAAGTTCAATTAAGCTCTGCACTGAGGATGCTAAAGGTTAATTAATAGTGGATTCACTGGTGCTTATCTTATCAGTTCTGTAATAAGAGTAAATTTCAGCATGATGGATTTCCATTGCATCCTCAATAGACAGAGTAAGTGTATTTTATGTTACAAATAAATAACAAGCATCCTTTTTAAAGCTCCATTTAAAGGGACGGCGGTATCCAAAAATGACGTGGGCACTTTTTTACAGTATATTTTCAAACAAGCACTTATGATCAAAATATATTCCTTTAAATATATTCTTTGATTTTACTAAAATGCTTACAAGAACAAAACATCATGTCTGTAGAATGCGTCCCTGACAAAAAAAGAACCACTGTCTTAAATATTGTTTGTTGTTTTACTTAATTCTTTCTCCGATCTTCTGAAAGATGTTCCCCCAGCCATATACTAGCCTCGGTAAATGACATTTATCCAGACCCTTTGCTAACATATCCTCAGTATACAACCCTCCTGTTAAATTAGTTTGGCTCCTTTCCAAATGATCGGCCTTCTATTGTCACCTCATTTTAGTCTCATTGTAGCTGTGCATAGCAATCCCTGTACTTCACACACTATTTTGAATATATAGTCCTTTTGACAAAGGATGCTCAGTGCCATGTTACACTGGTAATCCTTGTATCTTTGTGCTCCCTCCCTTACATGTGCCTTTAAATGCCAGGCATTAATCCATGGTTTGTTTTTGGGAATGACATAGTCAGATTATAGTGTTACGTTGCACATTATTGTTTAACTGTGTGATACACGTATACACTTAATATGACTGTAGAGCTCTATGATAAGCTCACACAGAATGCACGTTACAGTGGAGCTCTGTAATGCATGTATGTCCACCGTCATTTAAATCCCACTTGTTATCACCTCATTTCATTTACACGCAGTGTCAAATCTACCTTCCGATTTACTTTGCCATTATTCTCTTGCCAATTAATCACATCCATTTTAACACAGATCCCAAATATTCCTGTCACCTGAAGCCCATCACCACCTTTCCTCCCCAAAACAGATATTCATATTCCCCTTCCAAGTCTCTTTATACTCATTCTTAATGTACAGCACCGAATTTGCCTGTCAGATAACCCCCTCTGTCAGATTACACATCTCCAATAGTCCATGCCAATTAATCCCTCTCTCTCCTCAAATCAGCTCCCTACATTTCCCTCCCAATTAACGCAATCCCTCCCATAACTAGATCGCCATATAATGCAACCATTAAACCCAGAGGTAAGTAATCCTTAGTCCTGTTGGTCCAGTGGCTAGTGTGTGATCTCCCCTTGCATCTCTGTACAGCATGTAAGCAAATTCAGGAGCCATACAAAATAATATATGAATCCCTGAAAAATATTTGAATTATTTTAATTCTGCAATAACATCATGAATTCAGATCAATATGTTTTGACCAGTGCTGCTATTTTGTTTTACTAAAGAACGATACATAAAAATGTACACTGACATTAAAAAGAAAAACTAATTAAAAATTACAAACTAACAAAATAAAACAGGCAAATAATTCAGTCGGCATATCTTAAACCACAGTTATTAGCCTGTTTCCACAGTAGAGCCACTATAAAAAAAAGGCTACAATTTGTGGTTAAATATATACACATATACTTTCAAAAAAATAACTTAAATTATAATGAATTAGTTTGAAAAACAGTACTCTATTAGGTTTTGCTGTGCTTTGCAAGCAAGAGGCTAAACCTTTCAGTTCGGTAATTAAGGGTATATTTCTTTTATGAATTCCTCAGGAATTATATTAAAATAAGATTCAAAGGCTCTGCTAAGGACCCTATTTATTTGAGAGAATAAATCCGACACTTTTATGTTGATCCCAAACATCAGAAATTGCTTAATATAATTCTTCAATGTATATTGTTAATTTGAAGGTGTGCAGTCTCAAGGGATTAATCACGCATAAAACACTAACCATTAGTTACCACGAAATGACATTTTTATAACATCATATTACCAAATTTCCATTGAAAATGCTAAAACGGTTCGTCATAAGGCAGATAACTGCCTGAACTGTAAAAATGACCAACACAAGTGCTTGTACTTCAACATTAAATTATACCGTAATTAATAAGGCCAGTTAAACTGTCTACCAGCAAGAGCAATTTAGGTAACCACATTTGATCAGCTATAAATTCTAACTACATTACAATTCCAGAAATATTAACAATATGGATTAGTTGATTGAAATAGGTGCTGATCACCCACAATGCTATTTTCTTTCCTTTATTTTACTACAGAAACATAGGTCAGGCTGACCAAAGAA
>OW240919.1:122192839-122535627 GCA_933207985.1 Pelobates cultripes
AGCCTCTGGGGGGCCCTGAGGTGACCGGCTGCTGGGCCCCCCAGGAGAAGAGGCTGGCCCTGTGGGTACATACCGGGTCACAGGGCCCCCTGCGACCCGGTATGTACCCACTGAATGTGGGGCCCGGACGACCTGAGCAGTCCGGGCCCCCCAGGACCGCCGGGCCCATGACAACCGTTGCGGTTGTCATGCCCTGATTGCGGCCCTGACGGTCGGTCCTGTCCCCCAGCCACAGAGCAGTGTATCCAGAGAGGAGACAGTCGGTCTCCCCCTCCCACAACCAGGCTCCAACCAGGCTACTTCAGTGGTAGCGCTGGCACCCGGGCAGAGTACCGCTGGTCTCTGCCCACTCAGCAACCCACCAAGGCAGTCTACCAGCCCCCCGCACAGCCGTGGTGAGGCACCTGGACATGGACAAGTTGCTATTTTATCCAGGTGTAGTAACCAGTTATTGTGGGTGGGCTGTATTGCTGTTTGTGCTTCGTGGGTGGGTTGCTGGACTAACCAGGGCACTGACCGGCAGGAGGTCAGATACCCTGTTAGTCTGGATGGTAAAGGGGAGAAATGTGGCGAAACCGGCCTCGCCACGTGTCCTTGGAGGGGGCTGCTTGCCCACCTCTTGCCTTTGGACTATGGACCAGACTTTATGTGAATGTGTTAACCCAGATAGCTATGCCATGGAGCCCATTCGTGTAGTTAAAGACTTCGGCTCCATGGCAATTGAACTGTGTGAATAGGATCTGAGCGCTATTCGGTAGTTTTGTGCGCTCAGATCCCAGCTATCTGGGGATATGTGAAATGTCTGTGTGTTATGTGTAAAAGGTGACTTTATGTATTTTAAAGTGTTTTATGTCTTTTTGCAACCATGTGCTCAATGGAGTCTGCCTCTATCCCTGGATAATTGGATTACTTTCCCCCATTGTCTCCAGGATAGAGGGCTCTGTAAAACCCGTTTGAGCCAGATAGCCATGTGCCAGCCAGGGCCCAAAAGATACTTTTACTAACTTTTGAACCCCTGGTCGGATTCATGCCATTTTTTTTATATGCTGTTCCCCTGAATGGATTGATTGTGAATATGTAATTTTATGTGAATGTGATGTATGGTTTTAAAGTTATGAAAGTTGGGTAGAAAGTATGTTTTAACTGTATGTGTAATTGAGTTTCCTCTCAGGATAAGGGGAGGGAATATGTGGGATGTAACTGTGATGTGATTGGTTGTTTTATACCTCCCTGTGGGCGGTCCTGTATTTGCAAGACTGTAATAAAAACCAGGCTGGGTGTGCCAGCACCAGAGTTCCTGTTTTAACCCTCAAAGTGAAGTGTCGTCTCATTATTGGGGGAAGGATTTATTGTATGCTGTTCCAGTTTGCCTGCTAGGAGAGTAAACCTATTCGTATGGTTCCTATTCAACTGTCTACAGCATTCATATGCTTGGATGAATTTGTTTGTTTCTCTGGTTTGGTGATTGTGGTGTCTGCCAGAGTGCTTGGAGTCCTCAGGAAGCACTAGGAGCATCCTTCAACGGAGGTACCCAGTCGGGGTGCCAGTCGATCCGTTACACACTCTCTTTTGTATCTGGCACTCATCATAGACAAAACATACAGAGAAGAGGAGAAATAAAACTATGTATTTACGTCATTTGCGTTATGTGCCCAGTTTGTGCCTAGATCGAAATTGGTATTGGTCTGAATTGCTAAAGCCTTAACTAGGGATGTGCATGATCCAAAAATTCGGTTCGGTTCGGAAATGCGGGTAAGAAAAAAAATTGGGCACTTCAGCAATTCGGGAATTCGGCACTTCGGTTCGGTTCGGCACTTCAGAAATTCTGGACTTTGGCAATTTGGGACTTTGGAAATTCAGGACTTTAGTTCGGTTCGGGACTTCGGCAATTCGGGACTTCGGCAATTCGGGACTTCGGCAATTCGGAAAATCTGTAGGGCTCCCTAACCCTAACCTTACCCTACCCCTAACCCTACCCTAACCCTACCCTGGCCCTACCTTAACCCTGACCCTTCCCTTACCCTAACACTACCCTAGCCCTACCTTAACCCTACCATAACATTAACCCTAACCCTACCCTACCCTAAACCTAACCCAACTATTACCCTACCCTACACTACCCTAACTCTAAGCCAAACCTACCCTAACCCTAAGCCAATCCTAACCCAACCTTAACCCTAACCCTACCCTACCCTAACCCTACCCTAACCCTACCTTAACCATACCCTATCTCTACCCCAACCCTAGCCTAACCCTAACCAAACCCTACCCTAACCCTATCCCAACCCAATCCTAACCCTAAACCAACCCTACCCTAACCATACCCTACCCTAACCCTACCCTAACCCTAAGCCAACCCTACCCTAACCATACCTTACCCTAACTCAACCCTACCCTAACCCTAACCCTACCCTAACCTTACCCTAACCCAACCCTAACCCTACCTTAACCCTACCCTAACCCTCACCTAACCCTATCCCTACCATACCCCAACCCTCACCCTACCCTAACCCTACACTAACCCTGTCATCATTCACCTAATTTTCCCTCCATCTCTTTTTTTGCCACTTTTCAGAAATCCGAAACACTTCAGCCATTTGGTTCGGTTCAGCACTTCCGAAATTCGGGACTTTGCCAATTTGTTTTGTTTGGGCAGTTCCAAAATTCAGGACTTCAGGCCTGAAATTCGCCCGCATTTACATTCGTACCAAAACGAATTGCACATGTCTAGCTTTAATATGAATTTAAAATGAAATGCACAAAAGCACAAAAAGTTTAACACAAGTTACAGGTCATTTTCAATGTATTATTCAATTCTGTAATTTGTAGAAAAATGACAATTTGACAACTTGAAAAAGCATGTTTTCTAACGAGGCAAAGGTAGCTTTATATTGTATAAATATGCAGGGTAGGATAAGAGCCCATTTGGGCCTGGTGCTCACAATTATAATGGGCCTAATTACAGAATCTTATTGACAGAAAACACTAAAATAGCAATACTTCCCAAGTGTCATGTATCTGGTGGAGGTAAACTCACAGGATGTATTTATAAGACTACACATACCCTATGCTAATCTCTAGCTTTTAATCTCTCAACCATATCCATACACACATACATTGATGTCCTGTGAAGAGGAATGCTGGTGGGCCAGTGACGTGAATCAGAGACAGACCTGCCCAGTGTTGGTCTGAAGAATTTGAAGGACACCCTGGCATGAATGAATGCTTGCCTGTCTGCCAATCATGCAGCCCATCCAACTGAGCATGCGGTAATGCATCTAATGAAGCACTCGCTCTACACTTTCTGAGGACACTTCCCTGGTGTCCCCAAGCACTCATTTGTCTACTTCTCTCCTTCACTACTTACTAATTGGCCAACGCTCCTGGAATGCAAAAAGGTAAATATAGTAAATGTAGAAGAAAGTGGAAATGGCACACTATAGAGAACTGAAACAGAAAGAGTATTTGTACAGTGTGCAAAGTCTGCTTTACCTAAACTAGTTAATTGCTCCCTTTCATCAAACTCCCTCTGCACAAAGCAAAAGCATCTGAACAGGCCCGGACTGGCCATCGGGCATACCGGGCAAATGCCCGGTGGGCCGCGATGGCCGTGGGCCGAGCCCGGCTGGGGAGATCACAGAATCTCCCCTGCCAGTCCCTGCAGGGTCAGCGCTACCCCAGCGCCAGCCCTGCTGTGTGCCTCCATGGACCGGTGGGGAGATCAAAGATCTCCCCCACTGGCCCACAGGCACTGAGATGCCGTCGCAGGTTGGGGAGTGAGGGAGGGAGGAGAGGACCCGGTGGAGCTCTAGCCAGCAGCTCCGCCAGGTCCTCTCGCGGGATTCTGAGCATTGCTGCGGTTACCACGGCAACGCTCAGATCTCGCGAGAGTGAACTCTAGCCTGCAGGCTTGAGTTCACCCTCACCACTAGGACCACCAGGGAAGGATGGCACCAGGGCAGCACGGCACCCCCTTATGGCAATAAGGCTCCCCCCCTCCCAGGCTAAAGGTAAGAAGAGAGGGTAAAAAAATATATTGTAATTTAAATAAAAAATAAATTCACACTCACACACAGCACACCCAGACACACACAGCACCCAGACACACACAGCACCCTCAGACACAAACAGCACCCAGACACACACAGCACCCCCAGACACACACAGCACCCAGACACACAAAGCACCCCCAGACACACACAGCACCCCCAGACACATACAGCACCCCCAGACACACAAAGCACCCAGACACACAGCATCCCCAGACACACAAAGCACCCAGACACAAAGCACCCAGACACACAGCACCCAGACACACACAGCACCATCAGACACACACAGCACCCTCAGACACACACAGCACCCAGACACACACAGCACCCTCAGCACCCTCAGACACACACAGCACCCTCACTCACACAGCACCCCCAGACACACACAGCACCCCCAGACACACAGCACCCCAGACGCACACAGCACCCCCAGACGCACACAGCACCCTCAGACGCACACAGCACCCTCAGACAGACAGCACCCTCACTCACACAGCACCCACACACAGCACACTCCCACACATATACAACACACACACATATAAAGATAATAAATAAAATAACCCTCAGTGAGTTAACAGACAAAAAAATTTAGAAACCTAGCATGTGATGGCAGATAAAAACACCCTCACACACAGCACCCCTCTTACACACACTGCGCCCCTCACACATACAATATGTCCAAATATATATATATATATATATATACACACTACAGCATCCCTCACACTGCACCACTACACACATTATGCTCCAGATACATGCTAGATCCCTTACCCTATATGCACTCTTAATCCTCTACACACACACACACACACACAATCTCCTATACACACTAGATCTCCTACACACACACACTGCCCCTAGCCACACATATTACACCATAAACACAAATGAAATTGACCTATTTACACAATACCACACCACACTCTACACACAAGCAATCCCACAAGCAGGCTCCAAACACATGCACCATACACTTTCCTAGCCCATTTGTCCTCTGGTATCCCACTTGTGGAGACACCAGAGACAATTTAAAAGCAAACACAGTGCAAGTATGTTATTAAATTTGCTTGCGCTGCGCAGAACAAATACAGGGCCTTTTTCTAATGCTAGAGCTCTTCAGCGGGGCTCTGCGCATTGAACCAACATGCTCACTTTGAGAGGGGGCGTGCTTGTCATTAGTGATGACAAAACACACCCTCTCTGGCTACACCCCCTACTTAGGGGGCCAGTCTGATTGAAAAATGCCCGGGCCTAATTTTTTTCCCAGTCCGGCCCTGCATCTGAAGAATCGTAAAAAAAATATTATTATTTTTAAATTAGTGGACACTAATGGGCCTGGAGCTACAGCTCCGTTAGCCTCTATGTTAATCCAGTCAATGTAAATATGTAGACTATACTATCATAGTTTAGTTTATATGCATTAAGACTGATTTTCTCATATTTTAAACAGGGTGGGGTAACTTGAATGTAGTCATAGTAAAGCCAGTAAAATAAGGAGGAAAGGAGGATCAAAGAGGTGGGATATAGCTGGTCAAGAGCTAGCTCTTTTTAAGTTTAAAGGACAGGTGTCATCTGAATAATCTTTTATGTTAAATGCACTGACGCGGATATCAGTTGATTGTACTCATAGTTACCATTGTATGTATGACATAATGGTTTTACATACTCTCTATTCATAGGTATACATTCATATTATTATTATTATTATTACTGGTATTTATATAGCGTCAACATATTCCGTAGCACTTTACAATATTATCAAAGGGGGAGATTTAACAATAAATGAGACAATTACAAAAACTTACAGGAACAATAGGTTGAAGAGGACCCTGCTCAATCGAGCTTACAGTCTATAGGAGGTGGGGCATAAAACACAAAAGGACAGGAGGTAGCAATCAAATAAGGTGGAGTGAAGCAGAGCTGGAGGAGAGAGTAAAGTGCTGCCCTTTAGGAGAGAGCAAGTGACATGTGACGTAGAGGTTACTCTGGGAGACCATAAGCTTTCCTGGGATGGAGATGGGTTTGAGGCACATTTTAAATATATTAATTAAACTCTCTGTCTGCTATGTAAAAGTGGCACTAGGTTTTAATGCATATTTATTTCAACAGGACATCAGACCAAAGATGGATTATGTGAAAATCTGAAGATATCTTAATATTGCATTCAAAACCATTAGTTTGGAAGATGAAAAAAAAAAGACAAAAATGCATTGTTTTAGGTAACGCAGTGCGTACAGACTAATGAAGTTCAATTAAGCTCTGCACTGAGGATGCTAAAGGTTAATTAATAGTGGATTCACTGGTGCTTATCTTATCAGTTCTGTAATAAGAGTAAATTTCAGCATGATGGATTTCCATTGCATCCTCAATAGACAGAGTAAGTGTATTTTATGTTACAAATAAATAACAAGCATCCTTTTTAAAGCTCCATTTAAAGGGACGGCGGTATCCAAAAATGACGTGGGCACTTTTTTACAGTATATTTTCAAACAAGCACTTATGATCAAAATATATTCCTTTAAATATATTCTTTGATTTTACTAAAATGCTTACAAGAACAAAACATCATGTCTGTAGAATGCATCCCTGACAAAAAAAGAACCACTGTCTTAAATATTGTGTTTGCTGTTTTACTTAATTCTTTCTCCGATCTTCTGAAAGATGTTCCCCCAGCCATATACTAGCCTCGGCAAATGACATTCATCCAGACCCTTTGCTAAAATATCCTCAGTATACAACCCTCCTGTTAAATTAGTTTGGCTCCTTTCCAAATGATCGGCCTTCTATTGTCACCTCATTTTAGTCTCATTGTAGCTGTGCATAGCAATCCCTGTACTTCACACACTATTTTGAATATATAGTCCTTTTGACAAAGGATGCTCAGTGCCATGTTACACTGGTAATCCTTGTATCTTTGTGCTCCCTCCCTTACATGTGCCTTTAAATGCCAGGCATTAATCCATTAATACAAAGAAAAGGGTGCGCTGTGTCTTTAAGACAAGAAAAGTGCAATGTATCTTTAAAAACACTCCAGTGCTTCAAAAAAACACACAAAACTCTATTCAATAAATGTGTTACTATTACACACTCTACAATAGTGCAAAAAAAGTGCAAGTGTGCAAATAACACTTTTATACCAATGTATTGGTGAGAGTTGGTAATTTTTAAATACCACTTTTCTATCAGTGTATTGGTGAAAAATTAGTAGAAAAAACGGAGCACTTACAATACCCCGCTATATGTACCTTAGGTCTGGTTACTCCAGTTTTGCATACATATGTATAAAAAATAAATAAAAGAACATAGTGTAATACAGTATTATAAATTATGTTATTAGAACAATGAATAGTGTTAAACTCACAAGTGGAGAGCAGAGAAGTCTGCTCTAACTTTATCCGCTTCTTGTGTAAAGCCAAAAGGTCATAGGACAGCAGCAAGTTGAAAGAAACACTTTTTTATTTCCAAAACAAATCTTCACAATATTAAAAAATAGTCCCCCAAGTGGTATCGCTTTGCTCACTCAGTCTCTCTATGGAAGGCGTACTGCATACAGTTTCGCTGCCGGCTAGCACCGTACTGCAAACACTTCCTGGAGGCGGAGCCTAATGACGTAACCACGGGACGTACGTGATGACGCGTTTCGCCACAAAATCGGCTTCCTCAGATCACACTTCCATTCTGCTGCTGTCTTGCTTTTAAGTCCGTTTTCACAGGTGTATGTCCACCTATTAAGTCCTCATTAGTGTAACCCCTTAATATCTTGACAGAAATCTTCATTCAATTATTCATTCCCAGGGTCATATCTCCTAAATCAAATTTTTCCTTACATATGAAAAAAACACTAATTTATACTAAAACACATTTATCAGTCACATACATAAAAAACATAGATTAAAAAACTAAAAGTATCTCTTAGCTATAATTATTAAAACATACTAAAAAATATATAATAAAAAATATCAATATATATTATAAAAAATTATATAAATCAAATTCTATATTTAAACCTCTCGGTTCCAAAGTTCCTAAACGGTGTACCCATTTCATTTCTTCTTTACCTATTGCATTTATATGATCTCCTCCTCTCCAAGATTTATTAACTATTTGAATTCCTAAGAAAATTAACCCATTTGGATCCCTTTTATGGTATTTATTAAAATGGGCTGACACACTATGTTGCTCAAAGCCACGTTTTATATTATATACATGCTCATAAATACGTTTGTGAAGGGGACGTATTGTTCGACCCACGTATTGTAACCCACATGGACAAATCAGCAAATAAACAACATTTTTACTACAGCAAGTAATAAAATCTTTTATAACAAATTCCTCTTCTTTTTCTCTTGCTTTAAATTTGCTTATCCCTTTTAAAGTTCTATTTTTACTGCATTTGCAGCCCATACATTTTCCACATGAATAAAAACCGCTTTTATTATTTAAGAACATTGTTCTAACTTCTTTTCTAGGATGATTAAAGGTAAGGAGTCTTTTAAAATTTGGGGCACCTCTAAAAGTGATAAAAGGTCTCTCTGGTAAAATTTTTCCCAAATCTTTATCTTTCTTTAATAAAGGCCAATGTCTATTGATTATGGATCTAATTTTTCTAGAATCACTATTAAAATCAAATACTAAGGGCATCTTTATATCTTTTTCTTCAGTCGATCTGTTCTTTTGTCCCACAATTAAATCTTCCTGATCAAGTGTAATTACTTCCTCATATGCTCTATTTAATATATTTTTCGGATATTTCTTTTCCGTAAATTTATCCATAAGGATACTTGCTTGATCTTTAAAAACATCTATTTCTGTGCAATTCCTTCTCAGACGTTGTAGTTGTCCTTTTGGAATATTATCTAACCACGGGGAATAGTGGCCACTATTATATAGCACATAACTATTTGCATCAACTTTTTTAAAATAGTTTCTAGTTTTTATACTCCCTCCTTCTATATAGATATCCAAATCTAGAAAGCTAATGTTATTTTTACTGTGAGAACTAGTAAGATGAATCCCCCAGTCATTTGCATTCAATTTATTTAGAAAATTTTCTAAACTTGACTCCGTACCTCTCCATATAAAAAACATATCGTCAATGTACCTGTAATAGGAGACTAGGTCCACCCCCCATTCGCAACTGTTATAAATATTAATATTTTCCCAACTTGACATAAATAAATTAGCGTAGCTGGGGGCGAACCTAGTCCCCATAGCGGTGCCTTGACATTGAAGATAAAATTGGGAATTAAAGAAAAAATAATTATTATTTAAAATCCATCGTATACTATCTATTAAAAATTCTACATGGGAATGACTGAATTTTCCAGATTCTTCTAGAATCTTTTTAATCTCTCTACACCCTAAATCATGAGTGATTGAGGTATATAAAGAAGAGACATCACTAGTAACAAGTATAAACGAATCCTCCCATTTTATTTTCTTTAGGATTTTTATTACTTCTGTAGTATCCTTCAGATAAGATGGGATTATCTTTACTAGATCTTGGAGCCATATGTCGACATATTTAGATAAATTAGCCGATATTGACCCTATCCCCGAAACAATTGGCCTTCCTGGGGGGCATCTAATATTTTTGTGTACCTTTGGTAATGTATAAAAAACCGGTAGTCTTGGATGCTCAACTTTTAAAAAATTATATTCTTTCTCGCTAAGGACTCCTGTATTTCTACCCTTTTCTAATAATACATATAAAGATTCTTTAATTTCTTGAGTAGGGTCCTTTTTTAGACATTTATATACTTTTACTTCCCCTAATTGTTTATTACACTCTTTCAAATAGTCCTCTGTATTTTGTATTACTATACTCCCCCCCTTATCCGCCGGCTTGATGACTATATCCTTATTAGTCCTTAATTCTTGTAAAGATCTCCTCTCACTAAAGCTCAGATTATGAAGTCTTCTCTTCTTATTATTACTTGTATCTAGTTCCTCAAAATCTTCTAAAACACATTTCTCGAACATATCTATAGCACTTGTTCTATAATTTCTTGGATAGAATGTAGATCTATTTCTTAAACTGGTATGATCTTTATCTTCTATCTTATTGTCACATTTATTTATAGAAAAAAACCTTTTTAATGTCAAGTTCCTAGAATATTTTAGCATATCCACATATGCTGAAAAAGAATTAAAACCTACATTGGGGGCAAATTTAAGACCCTTATTTAGAATCCTAATTTCATCTTTAGTAGGGTTATACTTGGAGAGATTTATTACTCCCTCCAATTTGATGTCCTTCCTCTTTTTCCTATACTGTAATTCTCGTCCTCCTCTACATCCTCTATATCCCTGTATCTCCTTCTTTTTTGAGGTGAGAAGGTTACCCTTCCTTTTCTCTCCCCTAAAAAATCTTTATGTTCTGATTGTAAATTATCATCTGAAAGGATTTCAAAACGGTTCCTTAGTTCGGTATCCTTTCTTTGCTGTACATAGGGCGGACTCCTACCTTGTCTATTTCTATTCAGTTGGTATTTATTTTTCGGTTCTACTTTTGTCCAATTATATTGTTTCCTATTCTCTGGTGTTTTCCACTGAGTCCGTTCTGAATATTTGACAGTATTTGCTCTTTTCCAATAAGGATGATTGGGGGAGTCTGACTTATATTTATAATTATACTCTTTTTTCTCTCTGTATAAATCCGTATAAGTTCTAACTCTATTATTCTTATAATCTTGCATATCCCTCTTGTATTTCTTATGCTTGATCTCTTTCACTTGTATCTCCAATTTATTTAAATTGTCCTTAGTTTTCTTAGTTAGTTCATCATAATCTCTAGTACCCAATGTTGGTTCTAATAGTTTTTGGATTTCTTTTACCTCCTTATCTAAATCTTCCAGGCCTTCAGTTCTACAGGCAATAACTATACTCATCATCTCCCTAGAGAATCTTTCTAATGCATCATTCCAAATGTCTACATATTTTTTATTCTTTTCATTCTCAAATGTAGGTGTCTTAGAGAACCTTAGACCTCTAGGGGTGATGTTATCTTTTAAATATCTATTTAGGGTGGCAATTTCCCATTTATATTTTATTTCTTTTGCTAGAATTTTTTCTAAATCTTTAAATGTAACTTCTATATCATCTTTTGTAGGATCAATGGTATTTTCATATTGTAAAATTTCAGCTTCATCAAACCTACATTGCATATTATTTCGATATTCAAATAATGACATGATTGTTTAGCAGCCTTACTTGGTTAGAGCTATCAGAAATGTGTACAACAAGAGAGAAGACAAGTAAAAAAAGGCGCTCAATACACGTCTAAAATAATAACAACCTTAAAACCTTTTAGTTTTTTAATCTATGTTTTTTATGTATGTGACTGATAAATGTGTTTTAGTATAAATTAGTGTTTTTTTCATATGTAAGGAAAAATTTGATTTAGGAGATATGACCCTGGGAATGAATAATTGAATGAAGATTTCTGTCAAGATATTAAGGGGTTACACTAATGAGGACTTAATAGGTGGACATACACCTGTGAAAACGGACTTAAAAGCAAGACAGCAGCAGAATGGAAGTGTGATCTGAGGAAGCCGATTTTGTGGCGAAACGCGTCATCACGTACGTCCCGTGGTTGCGTCATTAGGCTCCGCCTCCAGGAAGTGTTTGCAGTACGGTGCTAGCCGGCAGCGAAACTGTATGCAGTACGCCTTCCATAGAGAGACTGAGTGAGCAAAGCGATACCACTTGGGGGACTATTTTTTAATATTGTGAAGATTTGTTTTGGAAATAAAAAAGTGTTTCTTTCAACTTGCTGCTGTCCTATGACCTTTTGGCTTTACACAAGAAGCGGATAAAGTTAGAGCAGACTTCTCTGCTCTCCACTTGTGAGTTTAACACTATTCATTGTTCTAATAACATAATTTATAATACTGTATTACACTATGTTCTTTTATTTATTTTTTATACATATGTATGCAAAACTGGAGTAACCAGACCTAAGGTACATATAGCGGGGTATTGTAAGTGCTCCGTTTTTTCTACTAATTTTTCACCAATACACTGATAGAAAAGTGGTATTTTAAAAATTACCAACTCTCACCAATACATTGGTATAAAAGTGTTATTTGCACACTTGCACTTTTTTTGCACTATTGTAGAGTGTGTAATAGTAACACATTTATTGAATAGAGTTTTGTGTGTTTTTTTGAAGCACTGGAGTGTTTTTAAAGATACATTGCACTTTTCTTGTCTTAAAGACACAGCGCACCCTTTTCTTTGTATTATTGTATTTTTAGTGTTTTATGGGCTATTGCACTTTATAAGGGAGCTGCTTCATAGGTTTTAAGGTTGTTATTATTTTAGACGTGTATTGAGCGCCTTTTTTTACTTGTCTTCTCTCTTGTTGTAGGCATTAATCCATGGTTTGTTTTTGGGAATGACATAGTCAGATTATAGTGTTACGTTGCACATTATTGTTTAACTGTGTGATACACATATACACTTAATATGACTGTAGAGCTCTATGATAAGCTCACACAGAATGCACGTTACAGCGGAGCTCTGTAATGCATGTATGTCCACCGTCATTTAAATCCCACTTGTTATCACCTCATTTCATTTACACGCAGTGTCAAATCTACCTTCCGATTTACTTTGCCATTATTCTCTTGCCAATTAATCACATCCATTTTAACACAGATCCCAAATATTCCTGTCACCTGAAGCCCATCACCACCTTTCCTCCCCAAAACAGATATTCATATTCCCCTTCCAAGTCTCTTTATACTCATTCTTAATGTACAGCACCGAATTTGCCTTTCAGATACCCCCCTCTGTCAGATTACACATCTCTATGTCCTAACCAATTACACTAAAAGATTCCAATAGTGCCAATGCCAATTAATCCCTCTCTCTCCTCAAATCAGCTCCCTACATTTCCCTCCCAATTAACGCAATCCCTCCCATAACTAGATCGCCATATAATGCAACCATTAAACCCAGAGGTAAGTAATCCTTAGTCCTGTTGGTCCAGTGGCTAGTGTGTGATCTCCCCTTGCATCTCTGTACAGCATGTAAGCAAATTCAGGAGCCATACAAAATAATATATGAATCCCTGAAAAATATTTGAATTATTTTAATTCTGCAATAACATCATGAATTCAGATCAATATGTTTTGACCAGTGCTGCTATTTTGTTTTACTAAAGAACGATACATAAAAATGTACACTGACATTAAAAAGAAAAACTAATTAAAAATTACAAACTAACAAAATAAAACAGGCAAATAATTCAGTCGGCATATCTTAAACCACAGTTATTAGCCTGTTTCCACAGTAGAGCCACTATAAAAAAAAGGCTACAATTTGTGGTTAAATATATACACATATACTTTCAAAAAAATAACTTAAATTATAATGAATTAGTTTGAAAAACAGTACTCTATTAGGTTTTGCTGTGCTTTGCAAGCAAGAGGCTAAACCTTTCAGTTCGGTAATTAAGGGTATATTTCTTTTATGAATTCCTCAGGAATTATATTAAAATAAGATTCAAAGGCTCTGCTAAGGACCCTATTTATTTGAGAGAATAAATCCGACACTTTTATGTTGATCCCAAACATCAGAAATTGCTTAATATAATTCTTCAATGTATATTGTTAATTTGAAGGTGTGCAGTCTCAAGGGATTAATCACGCATAAAACACTAACCATTAGTTACCACGAAATGACATTTTTATAACATCATATTACCAAATTTCCATTGAAAATGCTAAAACGGTTCGTCATAAGGCAGATAACTGCCTGAACTGTAAAAATGACCAACACAAGTGCTTGTACTTCAACATTAAATTATACCGTAATTAATAAGGCCAGTTAAACTGTCTACCAGCAAGAGCAATTTAGGTAACCACATTTGATCAGCTATAAATTCTAACTACATTACAATTCCAGAAATATTAACAATATGGATTAGTTGATTGAAATAGGTGCTGATCACCCACAATGCTATTTTCTTTCCTTTATTTTACTACAGAAACATAGGTCAGGCTGACCAAAGAACTATGGGCTAAGATCACAGCTAAGCACTTTTAATCTTGTGAAACAAGCAATTACAAATGGTTGCATTGATTTGTTAAAAAGCTTTGGGTGACATAAATTGTTGCCTGTTTAGCTTATTGCTCCAACTCAGACATATCACCAAGCTATAATATTTATTGTGGTGCAGGGGAAAAACAAGGGTCAGCAGGAGAGGGATTCTAGCATGGGATGTCTATTGGAGTTGGCTGACAAATGTATGATCGAGTTATCTCCTAAGGAAAAGAACAAAAATAAAAAATAAAAAAATAGCTAGGAAATAATAGCACATTGCTTTTTAACTTTTTGTGGTGTCTTATTGGAATGCTGTTAACTTTACATTTTAGGCCGAAGTAGCCTTAGTAAAATTTTCCAAGTTGGTTATACCTATAGTGCTGCTATCGTGACCTAACATTTTTAAATTCTTTTGTCAGTTCTCTGCAATACTCAGTTCAGTAAATAACTGTACATGTGTACTGAATGTATACACACTGTACACAAAGAGTTTTCCTCTTAAACATTCATCAATGCATGCGTGTAAGCTAAGCCGAATTCGTTGGTAGGCATAGTAGCAGTTGCCTACGCGTTTCTCTCTACTTACGGTGTCTACAAATTAACTTTTGTATATTTTTCGTTTAGATATACTTTGATATATGTTTTAATTTTGCATTGCGGGATTTGCTTTTTTTTTACGTTTCTGGTAGGGGCGTGTGTCCTGGCTCTCCTTAAGTACTGGAGCAAGTAGCTGAGCACTATATTGTTTGGACAGAGGTTTTGGGAAGGGAATTCATTGCCCACAGGTACCTGATACTCTATCATCCCTTGCATGTAAGTGCACATCTACCAGTGCATGCCTAATGTATCTTTTTGGGAACTACTGGTGGAAAAGAAGACAAACGATTTACTAGATGTTTTTTTGTGATGAAAATTTGAAATATAGCTAGTTTTGTAACAAGCAAATAATTGGACTACTTTATCCAATTGATGACTGGGGTGGGAGATGCTTCTTGGTCCAGACACTATTTTTGTGCTCCCTCCCTTAGAACATTGTTTCTCAACCTTTCTGGTAGAAGCACCACACAGAGCTGCTGCCAGGATTTATACCAAACTGGGCAAAAATCCAGCGTGCTTTCCCCTTGTGTGTGCCTTTTCTCTCTTCAGTCTCCTTTCTCATTTTTTTTTCACCTTTCAAGTTTCTCTCCTCTCTCAAGTTCTCATCTTTCTTTCTTCAAGTGTCCTTTTTTCATTGCCCTTCGATCTGTCTGCAGTTGCACATGTCTCTGTTTTCCACCTTCCTAGATATTTTCCATATTTTTCTGCTTGTCTCTTTTTCCTTTCCGTCGTATTCATCCAAATTAGCAATTCTTATTGTCTCTCCGCCAGTCTGCAAGCGTTGAAGGTTGCACGTAGAGATTTTGCATTCAAATATAAACAAGGCTGAGGTTTGGAGGCTGCTGCATTAACTGTTGTGTGTATGTGAAAGTGTAGTGTTGTGTTTTGGTAGAGTGTGTGTTGTGTGTAGGCTAAATGTGTTGTGTGCATTGGAGGCTGCATGTGAGGGTGGGTGTGCTGTATGCATTGTTTGTGGAGTTGTCCGTGCACATTAATTAATTTTCAAATTACCTTTCAGAAAGTAGGTTTGTTTGTTTTTTGTATTTTGCAATATGGTATTTAATTCACTACAATAAAGGTCTTATTTAAAAGGTCATTAACACTAATTTTATTTTGTCTCTGAAATCAGTGACATAAAATCTATGCAATTTCTGACACTACACTCACACTCAGGTGATCACTATGACTGGAAAAAAATAATGCTTTCTCAATTAAAGCAAAGGAAGGACCAACAGGAGTGAATTATAATATGCAGTTTCAGATACTTCTATCATTAAAAGATCATATTTTACCTTCTTTGCACCTGTTTCTTACCCCCACAAACCACTATACTACTTCTCCTAATGCTGGATGGGTCCTGGGCTGCCAGAAACCAATTGCCACAGACTGCAAGTTAAAGGACCACTCTAGGCACCCAGACCACTTCAGCTTAATGAAGTGGTCTGGGTGCCAGGTCCAGCTAGGGTTAACCCATTTTTTTTTATAAACATAGCAGCTTCAGAGAAACTGCTATGTTTGTAAATGGGTTAAGCTTTCCTCCAATTCCTCTAGTGGCTGTCTCACTGACAGCCGCTAGAGGCGACTGCGTGATTCTCACTGTGAAAATCACAGTGAGAGCACGCAAGCGTCCATAGGAAAGCATTGTAAATGCTTTCCTATGAGACCGGCTGAATGCGCGCGCAGCTCTTGCTGCGCGTGTGCATTCAGCCGAATGGGAGGAGAAGAGGAGGATCGGAGGCGGAGAGCTCCCCGCCCGGCGCTGGAAAAAGGTAAGTTTTAACCCCTTTCCTCTCCCCAGAGCCGGGCGGGAGGGGGGCCCTGAGGGTGGGGGCACCTTCAGGGCACTATAGTGCCAGGAAAATGAGTATGTTTTCCTGGCACTATGGTGGTCCTTTAAGGAGAGTGCAGAGTTTGGTGGCCAGTTTGATTTGTTTGTTTTTGGTTGCTTCACTTCTTCACGTCACACACATTGCTTACTCTATCCGTCCATCCACACATTTGCACAATCTTGCTCTCACTCAATCTAGCTACACACATCCATGCACTCTAAATATAAGCATTAACCACACCCTCATTGAGTCTACAAACAAAGCCCATCCATATACTCAGTGGTGTACCCTAAAGGGGATTCCTAGCTGGTAGCAGCAGTGTAGCACCACCGCAGGCTATAGACTCTCCAAAAAGACCTCTTTACTTTTCTACGACCTACTGGAATACAAGCTTGTTTACCCCAAACACTTATTACACCATAACCATGACATTGTATTGTTTTGTATATGGTGCTTAGCGTGTATCTATAGGTTCTCCTTGAATGTTACTATTTTAATTTGTATTTATTTCTTTAGGTTTGCAGTTTCAATAGACAGACGATGAGGACACATTGGCATCACTGGACTAAGTTGGATGGGTTGGGTTATTTATCCAACAGGAAATGTTTATTGAAGATACCTTTATACTTACATTTGGCATGGAAGGGTATCAACATCCATCTTTTGATGGGGCCTTTATGTCATTTAGGCTGGTCATCCCCTGTTGGCAATGAGGATCGAAAGAAAATTATGGCAAAGCCAGGGATGTCTCACATACTCATAATCATAGTAGGAAATTAATCAGAGCCCAACAGCTGACCCCCAAAAAGGAAAGCCATTATTTTTGTTGTTGTTTGCAATTTTTAAAGTTAGATTGGCTTATGTTTGTTTGAGCATCATGGTGTATGTTTATGCATCTATGTATATGTAGTTCACAAACATTTGCTGTATCAAGGACTGCCCTGAGACTGCCAGCCCCTGGACACCACGCTTTCCTCATGAATGATCAACATTTATAGACTTATCTAGCTTGCGTTATTGGGTGATAACTCTTGCAAAATAGTTAAGAGAAAATATGATGTTTTTTTGAAGTCTTTAGTTGTTAGTTTAATTACATCAATATAATTTAATGACTTTAAATAAATTACTGAGCGCTTTGCGCTTGTTTTCTTCGTAATTTTTTTCCCAGTTCACAGCTGACACACTATTTGCAGTTCAAGATATATATATATATATATATATATATATATATAATGTCAGGAATGTTATTTCTTGCTCCGCAATAAAACATTGTTTAGAAATCCTTTCTCCAGCAGTACGATAATACACACTTATTTTGGTCAGTGGAAAAAAACGTTCTTTGCCTGCTGAGTAAAATGTATATATATAGAATAACAGTGCAGACTGTTTTCTTAACATAAATCAAATAGTCCCATGTACACAGTTTCTTTGGATTGGCATTTAACTTACGAAAATATAGTTAAGAAAAAAAAAAGGATCTGGAGAAAATTTATTAAATATGAGGTTTTTACTGTAATATAATATTAATGTAACTCAATGCCTACTTCCCATTAAGCTGATCCCTTTTTAATACACACATGCTTTTTATTATTTTGCGTTCATGTGAATATTCCACATTCAAAGTGTTTCCACCCCGTATGGAATGTCTGCTGAGGCTGAAAGTTTGGAAATAAACAGATAGAAAACTTTGAAAAGAATTGTTCTCCGCACTTGCTTGCAGACAGGACTTGGTTCCACTTGCAAACCTTTACTGGATTTTATGTAGTGAGAATGAAACAGTGTAAGAAAAAAAAAAATTAATAAGGGCTGATTCTTATAGTTTATATCTGTAAAAGCACAAAAAAAATACAATTTGGTTTTATGACTGTTTGGTTAAGATTATGCTTTGACCAAACTCACGTTCTGCTCAATATGAATCAAGGTTTTATGGCTGCTGTGACTTGTCTCATTGTTTCTATAACTGTACACCATGCTGCTAGTAAACACTTAGCGGACTACATGTAAGCCCCAAGAGACTGTGAAATGAGTGAGACTGTTTTGTTACACCTGTTGCTGTTGCCTATCTCAATAAAGAACTAACAAGGTAATATTCAGATCCATGAGAGTTTGTTTTTATGTGTAATTGTGATATTTGACAGCTGCCATTTCCAAAATGTGGATTATACAAGTATCTGGGTACATGGTACTTTGTATGTGCCAAACATACATTGCCAAACATATATTTAGTAGACTCGTGCAGAGTAAAAAAAGTTTGGTTCGTCCGAAAAACTTCAGCAGAAAAAAATTTCAGGTCGGTAGAATTTAGTTCATGTCTGTGTTCGTTTCGATTGAATTTTGGTGTTGGAACATTACTCCTATCCTCGATGATCACCAGAATTACCTACCATAGTCTTACAGTTGTATCCAGACTGAGCCTCGCTTTTTAAGTACTTGGGAACATTCTTGAGAGACATGCAAAGGGAAATGTCCAATGCTTATTAAACAGTACAAATGTTTTATAATAAATAACATGCAATAAAGGGGAGTCAAGGGGAGTATAATTAATTACCCATCAAATATTGACAACTATGAACTAACATCATAAACAAGCTTGTGCATACAACATTAGTGAAAGCATATAACCAACCATTAACATAAAACGTATCTAGGGGGCATTACTAGGTGGAGACTTCTTAGAATAGGAGAGGGTCTTCTTAAAAAAGAATGTGTAAGGACAGGGTCTTCTTAATAAGAGAGAACAAAGATGGTCATGTACCAACTGCTTATGTGAAGTTCAGGCATGGTCAGCTGCAAAACAATGTGTGCAGAAATGAACCCTATCATTTGGTAACGAAAAAACACTTGCAAAAGCCATTCACACAGCCAGAGTAGCAGGAATGAAAAGGCTCTGACTATTCCGACATGCAAAAACAGTAATAATATTCCCTGGATTAATGGCTATGCAATGTCACCTATTTTTCCAATGATAATTCTGATTTGACAAAATTAGATTATTACATATCTGGGTTATATGTATAATGAAAATTTGGGAGCAAGAGTGATTACAAGTTGAAAAAAGGAGATTTATCAAAAATGAAAGGAAGAAGTCAGTGGGCAACTGACCACCCACTCACCCCTTTCACAGAGACAAACACAAAGCTTGCCCAAACATCCACTCTGTAGCATCAGTGCCCGTCCTTCAGTGTGGGAAAAAACAGTGCCCAATCAGCTTCTCCCAACTGCGTCTGCAGAGGGAGCAAGGATCTCAAGAGTCAGACATGCTGGGCAGAACAACTACAATGAATGGTGTGACGGCAGTCACCATCACTGGGAGCAGAAGGACACTTTACAGTGGTACCTGCCTGGAATCATAAGGACCCCAGTCAAGCTTAGGTGACTGGGGTTGACGCGTTCCAGGGTCCCTGCAAGCGGCTAGGAAGTGGACTGGGCGGACGTACTCGGTTGGAGTACAGGAGCACCGTCACAAAAGGCATTCGAAAAAGGGGGAACAGAAGCAGCAACAAGAGTACTTTTTTGATGTATCAAATGGAAAAGTGGCAGTGGCATATCTTCAGGTTATAGTTGATTGCATCATGTAATATCGCAATTCCGTATTGCAATTAACTTGGCTGGTAAAAGCTGTGTGAAGAATGATGAGCGAAGAGGAGACAAAAATATAATTTCAATACAATTTCAATTTGTGAAATGTTTATTAAAGGTAGGTCCAAGTTACAAAATACATATTTTGAATGCACTTGACAGTTAAAATAAAGAAATATTTAGTTTTCTTTTGTTACCTAGTTATTTTCCTAAGTTCCTAAAATTCTACCTCTTACAAGTTCTGCAGCTTTTTACCCAGTGCTAACTGACTTGTCCGTTACAGATGTTCAAACAGCAACTAGATGCATACTTGCAAAAACAGAATATTCAAGGATATAATTATTTAATGTAGGGTAATAGCTGCTTGATCCAAGGATAAATCTGACTGCCATTCTGGGGTCAAGAAGGATTTTTTTCCTAGTTGGAAGTTCTTCAAACGTTTTTTTTTTTGCCTTCTTTTGGATCAACAGCAAAAAACAAATGTGAGGAAGGCTGAACTTGATGGACGCAAGTCTCTTTTCAGCTATGTAACTATGTAACTATGTAGGGGCTAGGGGGCATGAATGTGACACATGGAGGGGCTAGGGGGACAGGGAGAGAAATATGGGGTGGGGGCCCTGAACAATTTTCGCACCAGTGCCCCATGCTTTCTAGTTACGCCTCTACTTGGGAGTCAACCTCAGAATGAGCATAGTCACTCAGCTGTGGGGATTCAAATGCATCTAAAAGACGATAGACATCTCTTACTTTGAGTGCTGCATACAGTTCCTCTGTCAGTCCGGGGACACTAAATATGGCCCTAGGTGACAGAGGTGAGCCCAAGGTATAGATTGACAGCCACATTGTGCTGCAATAGGCCCTAAAATGTAATCTCTGATACTGCAACTAAAGTCTGCATGCTTGGAAAACTTCCTATTTCTTTGTGTGAAAACGTACTGTAATTTCACACATTGAAATAAATAATATCGTTTACAAAATGAACACTTCTTATCAGGAAGTGAGTAAGTAGGTTGTTTAAGTCACAGCCACAGTGAAGACATGGCTAAGGCTGCAGAAAATCTTATGGTTTCTGTTTGTGTCTGTGTCCTCGGAGAAGGTAAGAAGATTAGCAGTGGTTGCTGATCAATGGTTCTGGACACGTGAGACTGCAGTTTAAAACATTATAAAAAATCCTCATTATGGGATCTTTTATATACTATAAAAACTGACACCATTGTTTATAATTTATTTATTAGATTTATTTTATAAATGTGCAAAACAAAGGCACATTACCATAATCTATCTATCTATCTATCTATCTATCTATCTATCTATCTATCTATCTATCTATCTATCAGTATCTATCTATCTATCTATCTATCTATCTATCTATCTATCTATCTATCTATCTTTATCTATCTTACTTTCTTTCATTATATTGTATTTAATAGGAAAGAAAATCCACTGGAACTGATTACCAAGACCTTAATATTCCCTCAAAAGTCTATTTTTTAATTATTGTAAAAACTGTAAAATCCCATTTCTTTTTGTGTGCAAAAGGGTGTGTAATTAAACTATCAGTATAATGCCCATCTACACGCAAAGCTTGCACTTATGAACTTTAACTGCGGAATAAAACTCCTATTACATAACCATTAAATATTATGAATAAAGCAAGTCATTGTAGTACCTGATTAATTTTTATACACTATATAAATATAGTTTAATCATTGCGTTACTGTTTTAAAACCAAGTCCCTAATACTTCCAAAAAAAAAGAATTAAAAGATCAGCGATGTGAAATCTTGATCACGACACAAACGGATTGTTTCTTTTTTTATTGACTTGAAAGAAATTGTAGCTGTGAATGAAGCGCCTTAATGAGTTTCATCCGCTAATGCTTTGATGGGCTCGTCAATCCAATATTAACTGGGTGATCTCTAGATTGGAAAAAGTGCAGCAAATATGCTTTGCCAATAGACAGGATGCACAGGAAAAGGTCTAACTATGTAACGTTGATTAGAAAATCAGCCTTGTAAAACCCATTAATAGCAGTGGAGATATAGAGCAGACTAATTTTGGTTTAGATATTAAAACTGACTCTTCCATTTAGACCAATGACAGAGATCGTCGACTTTGTAGCTACTGATGAACTATAAGGCCAATGATCCACCGTCAGTCCACAAATGAAGACTCTATTAACAAGCTCATCAATGAATAATGATGTCTGGTAGATAAAATTTATGAATATAATAGCAGGTAGTCAATAGCACAAAAAATAATAATCTGAACATGAGATATATAACAGTGACCCTTTGAATATGACAATATACGTGGAATAGTATATCCATATTATCTATATCCATATTTCCTCTTTCTTATCACCACCTCTTATCATTTGCTCTCGAGTACCCCTGAACCTAACAACCTCAGCTTAACCCCCCTCAACTCAGGAGGAACCTTAATTCTATTGACCTCCAGCAGCTTTCAGCTGATATTGATTCACAACTGCTGTCCATCCCTTCCCTCTCCTGTCCCTCACTGGCCATCTCCACATAGAACACTACCCTCACCTCTGCCTGGAACGCTGCAGCCCCGCTCCACACATGCACTTCAAAGAGGGCACGCCCCCAACCACGGCATACTAAATTTACCTGCAAAGATGCTCCCGTTGTGCTGAACACTCCTGGAGGAAGTCTGGCACCCAGTCAGACTTTCTCCATTATAGATTCATATTGTGTTCATACAGCGCAGCCCTTGCCCTCGCCAAACAGTCATAGTTTTCTTCTCTCATTAGTTCATGCTCCCGCAATCCCAGGCATCTCTTTGACACCTTTAATTCCCTTCTTCGCCCTGCTGTGGCCAACCCCCCAAACTAACCTTGCTGCTGATAGCTTTGCATGTTACTTTACCGACAAGATTGAACAACTAAGGAAAGAATTCTCCCCACCCTGCCTTTCTCTTTCTCAATTGCACATAGATTATGCTTTTCCCACCCTTCAGACTTTCTCCCCAGCTACTGAACAAGAGGTTCTCCTTTCCTGTTGCCCCACCAGTTGATCCTATCCCATCTCACCTTATCAGATCTCTCTCCCCTTGTCTTGCACCTTGTCTTCTACTGCTCTCTCTCTCTTCTGGTGTTGTCCCTGCTGACCTTAAACATGCCACTGTAGTAACTATCCAGAAAAAAACATCTACCATCCCATATTCCTGCTCCCTTTCTCCTCAAAGCTTCTGGAAAGACTAGTCTTTACCTGTATATCTCACTTTCTCAATTACAACTCTCTCCTTGACCCTCTTCAATATGGATTCTGCTCTTTCCACTCTACTGAGACTGGTCTGGTGTTACTAATGACCTAATCGCAACTAAATCAAAAGGTCACTAGTCCATACTAATTATTCTTGACCTCTCTGCTGCCTTTGACACTGTTGACCATGCTCTCCTTCTTCAAACTCTCATGTTGATCATGCTCTCCTTCTTCCAATCACTTGGTCTATGTGACTCTGTCCTCTCGTGGTTTTCCTCTTATCTCTCCCAATGCTCATTCAGCGTCTCCTTTTCTAATGATACCTCCTCCCCCCGTCCTGTCTCGGTTGGAGTCCCCCAAGGCTCTGTCCTTGGTCCCCTTCTATTTTCTCTTTATACTGCCTCTCTTGGCAAATGTATTACCTCTTTTGGATTCCACTACCACGTGTATACTGATGACACCCAGATATATCTTTCCTCCCCGGACCTCTCCCCTGCCGTCCTGCAACATATCACTGCTTGCCTTTCTTCCATCTCTGACTGGATGTCCTCCCGCTTTCTGAAACTCAATCTCTCTAAAACTGAACTCCTTGTCTTTCCTCCTCCTAATACGGCTCCTCCTCTTTTGCTCTCCCTTCAAATTAGTGGTATCCACACAAGTCCATCCTTGCAAGCGCGCTGTCTTGGAGTCATACTTGATTCTGGCCTCACCTTTGAGCTTCACATCCAGTATGTTGACAAATCCTGCAGATTCCATCTTAAAAACATAGCCCACGTCCGCCCCTTTCTTACGCAAGATGCTACCAAGGAGCTTGTCCATGCTGTAGTAATTTCCCACATGGATTATTGTAACCCTCTCTTAATTGGTCTGTAATGAAGTCTGTAATGAAAGCTGACGCCAGAATGATTTTCCTCTCTAGTTGGTCCTCTCAAACTTCACCCCTCTGTCCTTACATTGGCTTCCTGTATCCTATAGGAGTCAATTTAAAGCGCTAACCCATACCTATAACGCACTGAACAATTCTAGCTCCTCTTATATCTCTTCACAGATACATAGGTATGCCCCTTCTCGGTCTCTCCGCTCTGCCCGTGACCTTCTCCTGTCTGCTGCTCGCACCCGTACGGCCAACTCATGTTTGCAGGACTTCTCGCGGGCAGCTCCCTTCCTATGGAATAGCCTTCCTACTGCCATCAGACTCTCCCCTAGTCTTCAATCATTTAAAAAGTGCCTTAAAACCCATCTCTTTAGGAAAGCTTATGGCCTCCCAGAGTAACCTCTACCTCACATACCTGTCTCTTGCTCACTCCTATAGGGCAGCACTTTACTCTCTCCCTCAGCTCTGCTTCACTCCCACCCTATTTGATTGCTATTTCCTGTCCTAATGTGTTTTATACCCCACCTCCTATAGACTGTAAGCTCGTTTGAGCAGGGTCCTCTTCAACCTATCGTTCCTGTAAGTTTTCTTGTAATTGTCCTATTTATAGTTAAATTCCCCTCCTCATAATATTGTAAATCAGAACGAAATCTGTTGACGCTATATAAATGGCAATAATAATAATAATAATAATAATACATATTAATATTTCATCCGAAAAAAAATAAAGGAAACAAAATTGAAAATAAAATCTAGAACGTAAACATAAAAATAGTTCACAAAAATGTTAAAAAAGTATTGTTAAAAGTTTTTAGAGTAACACTAGTAGCAAATCTGACCACACTGCATCTCATGAAGATTACTCCAGATGGATATCCGGAGCACATAATGGACTGGATGCCCACAGCCCACTCTAGTAATGTTATGGAGATTATGTTACTAGTGGCAAAAGAACTTCTAGCCCTCAGAAACATTTAGAGGGACACTCCACAGCCCCTCCCCCCCCCCCAAAATGATAAATTTTATTTTAGTTGTTTTTGTTAGCAGACAGAACATATTTAATGGATGTTACATGTTTGACTGATTTCCATGGAATATACTAAAACCAGATAGTTAAATCAGCTGCATGTCAGTATGGCATAACATTTCCTTACTGGTTCTCAAAAAGATGTTAATGATGTTAATGATATTAACACATCTTTAGTACTAACATACAAAATTAAGCCCTGTACTCAATCTTCCATTACTCTTTTTCGGCAGCAATGATTACAGTACACATCAGCCCCAATACATACAATAAAAACTAAAAAAAATTGTTACTTGCGCACTATCCCAAATCTCAGTGCACATCTAAATAATTTAAGTTGACTTATTTAAAAACAAATAGACCCACTTAAGCTTTTGACAACATAGAGGGACCGCCCAGTTACTGTATATGCCTGCCTTCTGCTAAATATCACAAATTTACTGTTCTCCAAAAACCAAAAAGAAACCAACAACAAAAAGTGATGGTTTAGGAAATAGAGCACTGGAATGCAAGACTAGCAGCAATAAGAACCAAGACAAACCTTCAAAAGGACATTTTAGCATGACTATTGTACCATGATCTGGAACTTCACATTTCGAATCTCTCATGACACTATCTACCTTAAAGTTATTCTGGCCCTCATAATGTGCACCTATACTTCTACCCATTCACATATTATCCTTCCCTGACCCAAACCTGGTGCATAAAAACAGGTCATATCTTAAGTACATGCTAAATAAATACAGAAATAAGACTCCTATGTCCAGAAAATAAAATAGGAATGACGATGGAACATTATATACTACTGTTTTTATTAAAAAACATATAGTATTACATTTTAGTTATTTGATTCATTCCTGAATATCAGAGCTGTTATTTCAATTAAAAGATGTTAAAGACATATTGTACTTTTATGGAGATCTTTTCTTTTAAGATTTATTATGTGTATTACCTATAGAAATGAGAAGCTGTAAGGGGAACTACATGTGCCCCTGTGCTTCTCTTTTTCAGATGGCAGTGGTTAAGGCATGTGACAAACTACATTACTTATCTGCACACTCTTTGGAGATTCATATAATCAGAAGTGTACCAGTCAAGAAAAAAAAAAGTGTACCATGGAAACCTAACCCACCTATTAAATGACTAGGCTATGTCCAGGTCTCAGTAAATACAGGGCTAGGGGGCTCTCAATCTCCCAATACATTTAAGGCCCTTATTACTGACCAAAGGGGCACCAAGTTCCCTTGTTTGCGTACTAACTACACCCATAGTTCCCCAATCTTTTAATAGCCTAATCTACCCTCTGCCAACAAAATAGAAATATATTATTTGCCATAAATATCTCCTCTTAAAGGTTTCATTTTTTTCATTGACCATTAAGTGTCTTTAGCACACATTAAACGTTTTAACAGATGTAAAAGGAAATCTGACATTGTCATGTATTCTTCTGTGGTGTGGTAGTGGTTATGGTGTCATGAGTGCCCCAACAGAGCAATTCATCAACTCATGATGTGACAACTCACCTGAGTCCCCCTGGGCACACATGGCCTACTGACTCTACATCTGTATTTTCTTTGCTAAGAATCTGGTTAGCACCACTAAACTAAGCAATGCCATGCGGGGCCACTCTTATTGGCTGAGAGGATCAGCTGAGTGCTCTCAACCAATGAACATGGACCTGTGGTGCGATGTGCTTAACTGAGATGAGACATTTAGCTTCAACAGAGATTTAAGCAGGATGAAGCATGGGCTTCCAGGGGACCAAGGTATGTACTTAAACAGTTTGTCAAATTATTCTGGGAGGGTGCCAGGATACTTCTGGCACCATAACTACTAAAGTGAGCTCTAGTGGTTATGGTGTTTGGAGTGTTCCTTTCAATCAAACCCCTGGTGTCAAAGCAGCTTAATTCAATATCAAACTCTGTATAGCACTACTTTGGATCTAATGATATATATGAATGGTATAGATGTAACACTATTATGCGCAGTAGAGAAGACTTACTTTAAAAAAAAAAGTATATATTTGTACAAGTATATTTCTTTCTTTTTTTTCTATAATGCCTTTTAGTCTGATTACACTATCAAAATTCTAATTGTTTCTGCAGTTCAAGCATAATGTGAAATATTCCTTCAGTGTGCAATTTTCTCTTTGAAATTTTTCTTTCATTATTTGAAAAGAAAATGTACTAATGTTCATGAATCTGTATATTGTATACAGCCAACAGTCTACATGAAAAAGACTATATTTTTATTTTCAGAGCTCTCAGAGATACGCAGACACTCAGGATTTGTGCATGTGTTAAAGAGATGAAGAATTAATTTGCTCAAATGGGGGAACAATGAGTTATTTTAAAGTTCGGTTGGACATTTCCATGGAATTAGTGCCTTGTGTGACAGTCAATCAAATTCTTTTCTTCATTGTTCAGCATTCAATCAAGTTTAGAACAAGGTTTACAATGTGATACAATGAAATTATACTTTCTATAGATTTCTATAAATGCATTCAAAGTACTTGTTTGTCAAGATCAAAGTTACATGACAATAGATTGCTCTGAGGGGAGAGATGCATACTGAACAATTACAGGCAACGACATTCAATATGATTTGTAGACCAGAGAGCAGAAAAATGAGTCAAGTTGAAAATTATTCACCCTTTCTATGCCTTTGGGGGAACTGCATTATAATAGACGGTAAATTTCACTTTTTCAATATGTATGCATGTAAATAATTAATTTGCAGCACTACAGGGTGTATATTTTATCGAGACAATGGGTGTCTGTTTCTTGTAATAAATACAGTTTATATATAACACAATAAATATACATAATAAGGGGTAAATGGTTTTATGCTTAAGTACACGTAAGGATTGAATCAATGTCTTGATTGTTGAACACTAGTTGACAAACTAAATACTTTTATTTAAAGGATCTCTATTACCACAACTGTCCTTTTTTGCAAAGCTGATGGTGTATAAACAAACTATAGCTACTCGAAGAGGGATTTAGAACTGGGGCACATTATTAGAATTCCTGGCAGTCAGACAAGACAGAATTTCAGAACTGTCAGACTTTCCTATACATTTTGGTTGCGTGGTCCACACACACAATTTTGGTTGAGCATGCTTAGCTGTGAAATGCGTGTACAAGGACGTCAGCTCTGAATAAACAGTAAGTCATCTATGTATAAACTTTGATATGTATGCAAAACATGATAAATTGAATTCCTCTTTGGGACTAAACTACTTATCCCATAAACCTTTAGCTGGGCAGGGTTTTATGGGATAACAGAATGAGGCGCTAATGCTTGAACCAGACTCACTAAATAGTAATTGGCTGGGAACTATTAAGGTGAAAACCGTTTTTTTTAAAATCTATTTTTTAAATGTATTTCTTTATTTCTTTATTTGATTTAATTATTTTTAAGGCATTATCAATAAAATGGATTTTAAAAATAGTGGGGCATATTTATCCATTAAGCGTTCTTTTTTTGTCATGATTGCCAGTTTAATAATAAAAATTTTATTCAAAAAATTATTGTCATACTAAGAAGTAAAAGAGTAACAAACCAATAGGTTATATACCCTAAATGGCCGGGAGAGGAGAGTAGGAAAAATACATAAATAAGTAAAATAGATAAAACAATAAAACACAAAAACAAAAGGAGTACAAGTATGAGTCTAAATTGTTTCAAATAAAGGTGTCAAAAATGGTCCGAATGTAAAGTAAGGCAATCTATTGGTATAGTCTGATGGTACAGTCTAATCAAAGAATGGTGGACACACAATGTATCAGTACAGTAGGGTAACATTCTTGCTATGTAGAAGCAACAGGTAGCCAGGCTACATAACTGCCGTTACTGCTATAGTATCTAGACTGAACAGTAAAGATACAGGTTCTTCTCCGTTATATATTATAAACCCAAGACCACTGAACTAGGTCAAACCAGAACAGTAAATCCAGATGTCTTCATTCTAAAAGAAACATACACAGAGACATTGTGTTCTCTGTAAACTTTAGTACATCTGAATAAACGTTTAAAAACACTTAAAATAGTGCCAGGAAAACGAGCATATCAGTAGATATCGTGAAGTCCCAATGTGCAAGTGGACCACGTGCAGAGTTTCAGCTTCTTCTCCAGCCGACTAGGAAATAGGATCTGAAGACTTGTATTCACTGCTGCGTTCCACTGAGTGGCGTCTTCTGCGTTCCATTGAAGCTCCTTTCCAATTGGTTGTTCGTAAGTGTAGACGCGTCTTACACGTTTCATAACTAATACGTAACTTCTTCAGAGGCATTCGTATCGCTCATTGCCATGGGTTTAAATAGCTGAAAAAAGTCTGTGGTCTAATTAACCCTGTCAGTACTAAGAGACATTTAGTATCAAACAAGTGACTCCAAAACAAACATGAAAAATGGAATATAATAAAATGGACCCACCTTACAGAGTGGAATAGGTTAAATCCGTGCATAATACAGATAACAATACAAATTAAAATTTCTAATAAAACAAATATAGGATATAGACAGTAAAATCGACTATATAAATGATGAAAAACAATTTAATATTTAGACCCAGATACCTGATAGAAACATCCATGCAGGCAAATTAAAATACAAATAGTAAAATCTACTATAATAGTAAAAGCCAGTCTAATGTTCAGACCCAGATGTAAGGGGGAAATGCAAAGTAAACCCACTAAAAAGCTCCTCAAAATAAAGTAAATGTGAGAATAACTGAAAGGGAAATATTGAATAAATAATAATCAATAGAAAATAAAGAAGTAATGATAATAAGAATAAAAATAAAATAAAATACATATAGAAATGAAAAAAAACCCATAATTAAATATAATAATAAATAAAAATAAATAAATATAAAATACAAATACAATACAAATAAAACAAAAATAAGTAAAAACTCAATCTAGTAATAAATCAGAAAAATAAATAGAAAAAATAAAAAAGTTATTTGAAAAAATAATAATGGACTAAATAAATAAAACAATAAGAATGAATGGACAAATGGATAGTAATAACTAATAACTAAGGAAGGAAAAGGGCTATAGCTGTAATGTTGAAATGTATCTAGACAAGAAAAGCAGTAATTAGTATGATGAAATAAAATTACAAAAATGCATTAAGCTCAAAGTCTATATTCAGACCTTTTGATTTTAATGTATCCAGATAAAAGATCCATATAGCTTCAGTCCTATCAAGTGTCTTTTCCAACTCCCCTCCTCTCCAATGTACATCAACCTTTTTTATTGCCATAAATCTCAGGCCATCCGGATTCCTAGAGTGGAACAGATCAAAATGCCTAGATAGGTGGCTAGGGAACCCTCTCTTGATGTTAATTTTATGTTCTCCCAACCCGGATTAACATTTTGACACAGGAACCTTAGATTAAAGAATTCTACCATAGGAAAGCAAAGAAAAATGTTGTATCAAATTGGCACTTAATTGCAACTCAGTCCATGTAATAAACAATATGTAGGCAGGACAAAACGAAAATTAAAATCCAACACCCATTGTATGAATTTCTGTGTATAATATCTGCCTTAACTATAACACCATTCAAGCTTGGCTGTGGATGGCTTGGGACCTTAAAAAATGGTTTAACATCGAATGGCGGAACAGCTCCAGAGGACTCTAGACACTTTAACCAATTCAATGAAATGAAATAGTTATAGTGCTTGTAGAGTCCCTATACTATTGGGCATAAGAAGGTACTCAATCCCCCAAAACAGTTTGAGACAAGGAAGAACGAATTGCGTACTATAATACAAAATGCCACATTGTGGGGAGCTATCTGGTAAATGAAATTTAGAAAAATACAATATTAACAATTTTGTATAATAATTGTGTATAATTAAAATTAAGCAACACTATTAGGGTTATAATTACCTAAAATAAAAATACATTTATTGAAAATAGTCCATTGTGACATTTTTTTATTTGCATTTATTTTAAAAGGTAACTTAAAAAAAAAATTTTTACTTTCATTTTTGTTGTTGTAACCTTGATACCATATTAGGGTACATGCAAAATGACATTCTTTTTCTCAGACTACATCATTTTTTAGAGAAAAATTATATTTTCATTCTTAAGACCTTATGCTAAAACACAGAACATTCTGACATTTTATAAATGGAACTGCAAATTAAAGAAGTTTGTAACAAGAAGATTGAAAAGAGAGTCAACAATCGCATGTAACGCTAGCGTAATTAAGAAATATACATTGAAATTGGATGATGACTGATATGGAGGTTTTGCTGGGTGCATTAATTAAATGAAGCAATGTGTTCTTGCCAACCATGTATCTAACAGTTTTGTTTAGGAGAGAAACATAATTTCGGGAAGTTGAGAACTGCAACATATAGGAAAAAAATAATGTGTTTTTTTTTTTTTTTTGCACAGTATCTCGGCAGATGTTGTTTTGATTTAATTATGAACAAGTCAAGTTCTGAAATAATTATTCTCACTTAGCCATGAACAATTATTTTACTTTAAACCTTAAAAAATATCTGTTGACAAATAAACAAGTCTGAAAATGTTTGGATTTTATAAGTAATTCAGGTACATATATATCTTTTTTAATGGCTTGAACATCTTTGTGATAAAATATATATCGAAACAGAAAAAGAAAGGATTTGAAAATGTCAAAGACAAAAAAATGATCTGGAACATGGAATGTCAAATGTTTAAATGATTTGGAATGACTACACAGTTATTAGTGAATCACATTTTATAGCATAAATGAAGGTGTATATTAAAATGTTTCATATCAAATGCTGAAAGAGTTTGTTACCTGCAAAATGTTTAAGGACATGTGATATGTGGCTTCTCTGCTGTAGAACCTCAAGTTTACATGTCTTTATTGATTTAATCAAGAGAAGAAAACAAGCTTGAAGAAGTCTAAATGGGTGCCAGAAGCATCCTACCCTTTCTTGATATGTTGTCAATTTTTTTCGAAAAATTTTACTCTTATATGCAGTCTTTTGGCATTTTAGTTTTTGGCATTGCCAGAGCCAGAGCTCTATGGTCTTTTAAATAACTTATTTTCCAAAGACGACATTGTTTTGATGTTGAAAGCTCTGGAGAAATCAATGCAATATAAGCTCACCAAAATGAGCTCTGACATAGGAAAAATTGGGTGAGGAACATAAATAAATTTTAATTTGTAGGAGAAATTGGGTGAGGAACATGAAGACATTTTAATTTGTGGTGGAGACTTTTTTTATTTTTTTAAATTCTTTATTTTTGTTGTGCATGTTATTACAGTGAAGCCTACGATGCCACCACGGCTAACGGCTAGACTTGACAATGTCATGACATAGCATAAAAATAGTATCACAATTTATGAGAAAGTAATTAAAATCATGCTGAACTAACATACCTGAATGGGTCTTCTGCAAGAGTGTCATCGGACAACCATCCAATGTGAGATCCTTGGATCCGTTATTAAGCTAAGATGTGCTCTTCTCTCTCTGACACCTTTTAGGGATATTAATATGACTTTACATGATCACCTCTGTTAGCGTATACCTGACAGACCTCCTTTGTGATTGAAATAGGATTCATTATGTTAAAAGAGTGCGTAAAAAGGATCTGTTGTCGAATCCACCACTTACCCGTGGGGATGCATTAAATTTCTAGTTGCTTTTAAGTGATTTTGATAGTCAATGTTTTATCAACTGTATATGCTGACATGTGTTTTGTCATTGTCCCTTCTCTCTTGCACATATTTATTGGCAACTATGTACTGTTCTTACTGCACAATATACCTTGATGTCTGATTGAATACTGTATGTCACAAATGTACTTCATAAAAAGGTACACATTTTTTTCAAAGCTCAGCAGTTACAGCTCACAGCATGCATTTGGCCTCCTCTTTCTCCTCATTGACTAATAATTTCAATCTTTTTAAATCTTTCTAACTTGGTCTATGTTAGTTATGCTTGCTGGAAGAACATTAGTAGGACAAAAATGAATGCAGAACACATTGGTAAAAGAAGGCATCAAATGAAAACATAAAAAATGATTCAAAGAGTTATAAGATAACTTTACAAACTGTCTCATTCTATAAACTACATATACTTGCTACAGCTCCAAAATGTATATAACTGGGTATAAGTACAGATATTGAATTGGAAATGACAAAATGGCAATGGAAACCACTGATGGTATAGCACATGCTTGGGAAGCATTACTGTGTTCCTTGTGAGCAGACTTGTACAATAGTTTGAGTCTGAACTGTAATTCATCCGAATTTAGTCCGATCAATGATTGGTTGGATTCCCAAACTCCGAGTCAAGATGTCACCGAATCACAAACTAAATCACAGACCAAATGAGATACGCAATGACCAAAATATTTATTTTGATATGTGATTATGAATTCGGCCATTGGTGCCAAAAATATTTGATGGGAGAAAATGATGATTAATGTCCTAAGGACACTCAGTAAATACTGATTTCAGTGAGCAATAAAAGGAAAAAAGGAGGAGCGGTAAAACCATCTATTTTAATATGTTTATCATTATATATTTAATACATCTATAAAACGTAAATATAGATTACCGCTTCTACTTCCCTTATTGGTTACTTTTGATCCATGAACCAAATTGAGGGGAACATGCTCCTATCAGTATACTGTAATATATATTATATTAAATTATATTAGGTGTATATTTTGCAGTACACTGATTGGCACATTTTCTTTCCCTTTTGGTTTGACTGATTCGTTTTTTAATCAGGTTTCCGGAACAAAAATACTGCCAAGCCGAATTAAAATATGGTGAAAATGTGGCATCCCAAAAATATTTTTATTTTCAGGAAATGGCTTGGCTGAACAAAATCATTTTTTTTTTTAAATGTATATTTTATAGACATAAATAATCCCAATATATTTTTAGACACATTAAGAATATGGGTGATAAGTGTAAAAAAAATAAAAAATATAAATAAAAGACAAATTCAGGTGTCAGAGCCACTATAAATAAATCTGACCATAATATATGCAAATTTTCTACATTATATGTAAATATTGCTCAGAATGAGTGCCTGGTATTTTGTCTCTGAGTACATGTAAATGGCACTTGTAAATGAGTTCCTGTGTGTGAGAAGGTCTATACACTAAACACACAGCCATGCATATTTTAATTAGAACTAGTCTTGCACACTGCATTACATTAAATACTTCTTGAAACAACAGACGTCTCCTGTTCACCACAATTTCATTTTCATCCACTGTATTACAGAACAGTCTGACAGTTGTAAAGTATCTGATTACAGCGCTCCCATTATCTTAGAAATTATGGAGGTAATTATTGCCTTTCCTGTGGTTGCCCTCCTCATTAACACTAATTAAAAGTTGATCTACCTACTAATAGCATTTGTACATTTTTTAGGAAAGAGGAGAAATATGTTTTTCCTTTTTGTCCAATTAACTTTCTACACAACAAGTTTATATTAAAACAGCTGATACAAAGTAGTTCATAATGATGATAGCACTAATTATGTTTGCCCTTTTGGGACGATAACACACAAGCTGTGTATGTTTCCAGATTACCGAAAGTAGATAGGGATTTTCTTGAACACTATAATCTGTGTTAATGAAAAGTTCAATATGTAGTATATTTAGAGGGATTTCAACATTGAATATTTTTTAAATAATTTCATATTGCACAAAAAAGTCCATAATGGTCCCAACGACCTCATACCTAACGGGACAAAACCATCTGGCTGCATATTTGGCCATTTGGTGTACGAAATCCGGACATTGTTCACGATATTTAACAATTTCCGGATGTTGTAATTCAGCCACTGAACAGGAGTGAATTTGGTCCATATTAAAGAAAAATAAAATAAAAATCTAATTATTTATATGATGGCAGTGCTAGCAGCCAGCAAGCAAATATTTAGAAAACGGGGGCGGGGCCGGGCCGCCAGGCCGACTGGACGCAATCTACATGGGCTTCAGGGCCAAACTGACAAAAATGCTCTAAAGGCTCTAAATACCACTCAAATCTGCTCCAAAGCCTGATACCCGGCGCCTGCACGACACTCACCGCAGACAAGACAAGCAGAAAGGGTCGCGCCCGACCTCCATGCGGCCGGGAACCAGCATACAAGCGGCCATTACTTGTAGCTTGGAGCCGCAGAGCAGCACACCACCAAGATGACCTGCCGCATGATAAACACCCTTACATGGGGAGACCCTCAGCCCAGGGGACGGCCTTGCCCCCCCCCCCTTGATGGCGGGGGATATCCCGGCCTCATGGCGGTGGCTCAGGCCACAGCGGGAGCCCCCGCATGTGTCGATTGCTGATCGCCTACACTGGCAACGGCTGCATGATGGACAGCCTGCCAGCAATAATGAACACTGCCACGGAGGGGAAGGCACATTAACCTGAGAAGGCACCCTGATGGAGATCAAAGAAGTCTGAGCTTACACAGAGGCGGAAGACCTGACGCAGATGCACCCCTCTCCCTGCAAGTGTTCTCCTGAAAGGCACCTTCACAAAATCAGAGAAAGAACAACTGTGCAGAATACCTACTATGGGGGGCTGACCTGGAAAGCCTGTGCGGACTTGGGGACTGCTGAGCGCTGGAAGGATCCCCCGCGATGACTGCCCGCCTGCCGGAGAAGTGAGTGCCCTGGCCTCAGGGTCTTTGGGGTCCCCGGAGAGCCTTGTCCCTGATGCCATGAGCCCTGTGGGGCAGGCCTGCGCAGCCCCTCCGGCGGACCGAGCCGGTTCCAAGTATGAGGCCAGCACCGGGAGAGACATTGGGTCACGTGCTCCTCTGGGTTTGGGGTCTTAGGTGGCGATGGGGAGATGCAGGGTGAAGATGGCCCATGGACTCTAGCTGTGGGGTTCATATGGACTGTCTCTACTCAGGAGTGCCCACAAAGCAGCAGAGGACCCTGGCGCTGGGCGGGGGTCGTTTTGAGGAGGACAGACGGAGACTCGGAGACTCAGGGAATGCATGGCAGCTGTGCCATGAGAAGCCCCCATTGGACTAATATTAAGACCAGCCCTGCTCCCTCAAAAGTTTGAAAGTTACTATCTTTAGTTTTTATGCATTCTTTTTGTTGCAGGCCCATTTCGTAATTAACTAGACGCTGTTATAATACAAATAGCTAGGAATTGTCGTTGCCTCACGATGCCTGACTACTATACTGCCTTTGCCATATACGCTTACCATACCACACGATAGATCAATTAAATGAGCCCTTATAGAGTATATATAGTTTGTTTCTCTAAGTAATTCTATACACCCAGCACCTACTTAGCAACCGTATACGCCTGATTGTGGCACTGCACGCCGATACATATGTGTACGTCGACAAAACACTGATTTTGTTCTTTAAGTTCTGCCCAGCGGGCATAGGCAACACATTAGCCATTGTAACTAACCTACTGGCAAACTACATGTACAAGTGATGTTCCTTACTACCTACACTGCCATTATACACATGACGTTAGAGAGGGATTTGGTACAAACGCACCATTCACTGCCTCACACAACACGTAAATGCGCAAAGCTAACGGGGCAGACTATGATAAACCACTACATGACTATACCTCAGCTTAACAACGAAGGCGCGCTTTGTGCTACACTGCCCCAGAGGGTTTTAGTACCGCATCAGTTTAAAAAGCCCAAATACTGCAGTTTCAAACTTGTTTAACACCTTTGACATATCCAACCTTGCAACACCTATGTATACTTAATTTTTGTCATTGTTTGATTATTTTGATTTATTCGCCTCTGCGCAGGCAACCATATACTACTCTGATCTATCCGAAATATGTTTGCCTCATGCTATCTACACTCCTAATCTGCGCAGGCGACTATCTGCGTTAATAGAACGGTGTTTGACATCCGCGTTTATATTGTGATGCCAATAAACATATTTAAAACAAATAGTTAGAAAACCGCAGCGTCGCAAGGGTGAATCATGTGTCAGTTTTACTACATTTTAAAAACTAGTGACTGGCCAGCCATTGCTCTGACTAAGTTTACATAGCATGGGAAAGCCCTTATAAGGGCGTTCTCGCTATGCAATCCTCAGTTTGTGCTAACCCTTTAAAGAACAAAGATAGAGTATTTTTATTGCATTGCATTTTTTATATATTTTGCTGTTGTTGTTCTTTTATTTTCATTTGTGTGTTGGGTATTATGGATTTTAATTTGGCCTTTTTAGGGGCTAAAGAGGAGAGGAGTTATAAGAAACAGAAAATTTCTGATGGCAAGTGTAAGTTTTTTATTTTGCGAGTATTAGTTTTAATTGTAATTAGGGTGCGAGGGTAAGTAAGATAGCTTAATTTTAATGGGGTGTGGCTAGGGAATTGAGGGCCATTAGTCACCATGGGAGAACACAGTTCCAACAATTCCATTAATTCCAATTCCAATAGCCCTGGGGAACACAATTCCAATTATTCCAAGAACTCCAATTCTAATAACCCCTTGGAACACAATTCCAATAATTTGGGGAGTGGACAATGGCTCCCACAAGCTTAAAGTGGCTGGGGGCTTTGGGGTCAGACACTAGTAGGTTTTCCCATTTTTTTTTATACTTAGAGTCCACAGCCTGCTGATCGTGGGGGGAGGAACATTGGAATTTCCGCTCTATTTTTTTTTCTTTAATAGGCCCCATCCACAGTCCATGGATGGGGGTAGGTGTGGGCAGTGATCTGTCAGACCCATTACTTAATTTAAAATACCCTACACTTTGACCATAGCTACCAATCAGGTGGTGCTTGTCTTGCATTTATTTGTGAGTGCAAATAAGCAGCTTTAGTTTGCGATGATGGACAAGTGGTCCGCCTAATCATGTCTGCTGTATCTCCGGTCCAATCAAGAGGTGGAAAACAAAGGATGATTGATGGTTAGAGGACAGGCAGTAAATGTAGATTTTCACAGGTCAAGTGACAACTGAGCAACAGAGAGAAAAAAAAGGGGCAGTAAAACAATCTATATTTTCAAGCAGGACACGCCTAGACATTTTGTCTGCAGTTACTTAAAGAGACAGGTCCAGTCACAGATATACTGCCAGTGCAGCCAGTCATGGGGTCGGCATGCTCAGTGGTCCAAGGGTTGGTGTTACGGTATAACCCGGGTATCGTGGGTTAATACCGAATTGGGAGTTCACCTTATTACGGGAATAGCAACTCACAAACGCTTCAATTCACCGGACTGGATAATTATACGAAAGACCTCTCTCCTCGATACGGGACTAGCGGCTCACAAACACTCCAATTCCCCGAACTGAGAATCAGCCAAAATTCTTCTCTCCTGGAACAGGCAAAAGAATACTCCAAAGTAGCAATCCCCCCAAACACAAGCCCAAGCTCCGTCTTGAGGGTAAAACAGGATTCTGATTTATTGAGGGCTACCTGCCTGGTGTTTATGCAGGTCTCCCACCTAAGGGACCAGATGGAAGACTGGGACAAATGAGGTACAGTAGCCAGTCACAGTGGTTCAGGTATAACACTCCCCTTTGTACAGGTAAACCCCTCCTCTCTATCCTGGAGATAATTGGGAAGAAATCTCAAGGGATAAACCGCCATTTTACATGGTATAATAAAAACACATAAAAATCCCTAAATGTAAAACTACCGAATGCATTTAATTTGGATAACGTATCCCCAGATAGCCTAGATCTGAGCACACATTACTACCGACAAGCGCTCAGACCCAATGCACACAGTTCAATCGCCATGGAGTCAAAGTCTTTCACACTGTTCTTTCGGTATACGAATGACTCCATGTGATGGCTATCTGGGTTAAGTCCATTCGTACAATAAAAAGTCCTGAACGGGCCGGCGTTCATATGCCTGATGATAAGAAGGGCGGTCGGCGGTTTCAGCGGTGTTCGGTAGAAAAAGTGTCTGGTTTGAGCGGGGGATGTTGAGGATCGTTCCAGTCATTGACAAAGGCAGTTTGGACAGGGACAGTTGGACTCCTCATCTTCTGAGGGAAGTGTCCACTAGCCCACTCTTGAACGTTTTGTTGGATATCATTCGAGGACAATGTAAAAACTGCATTCTAACAAAATCATTAGCCTGACTGTCCACCATGCCTTTCTTACCTGATGGCACACTGGTGGCAGCTTATGGTGCCCAAGTATCGTGGTGCTAGTGGAGGAAGTCTAAACTCATTTCAGGAGAATTGCCAGGTGGTTCCACTGTATAGTGGAAGGAGCAAAAAAAAGAGGGCGTCCCAAACACTGTCAGGATGTTGGCATGTGATGGAACTCTACTTTAGACATGGAGGAAAGAGTATTAGAACAGCAGAGAGCAATCCCTTGTCTATCTTTTTTTTAAAAAATTTTTAATTTTCATGAGTTTTTTCAGGTGTGGGGTAACAGAAAAAAAGGAAGGGTAACAGTATGTGTTAACAAGAGTACAATTTCAGGCATTTCACAATTACAATTGTAATTATGGTGTCTTGCATTATGTAGTCTCATTGCATGTAACAATCTTAAATTGCTAATTTCCATACATTTTTCAGTATTGAGGATAGCATAGTAGAAAAGGGGTGTAGGGATGATTTTCGCGAACAACATCTCTATAGATTTCTGAAGGTACTAGTTCTATGTTTTGAGTTGTACCACCTGGTTTCTGTTTTGTGGGCTGCTAGACTCGGTCAATCTTTTAAACCCCACTTGACAATAGTAGGGCAGTTAGTATCAGTTCTTATTCTATTTAGGGACATGCTAGAAACTTTGAGCCAGAGTAATGCCAGTTTGGAACAGGTCATGCCCTTGTTTTTTCCACACTGAAGGACAGTAGGTAAAGCTTCAGACTAGATGTGTGAAAAAGCTTTGCTCTTGTCACGGTGGAGAGGGTGGCAGATTGCCCATTTTATGGATAAATCCCCTATTTTGAACTTGAAATGAGTCATACTTTACATGTTTCATTAATACATAATAGCAAAAGGAAACAAATCCAATCAATGATTGTAAAGCTCTCTCACTTTCTATTTTTTTTTTTTTTAAATGCAGAGATATAATGATATAATTTTGGTAACTCAGAGTTGGCATTGTAAATCTACTTGATATTGCATAACCATTAGGTCAGCCTATATTGTCTATTCGGTATTGAAATTTCGCCTAACCAGACAGCGGCTTAAATAAATGATGCCATTCTAAAATGTTTACTTTGCCGCCAAATTGATTTGGTAGAACTAAATTTTCCGCACTGCACAAGTCTAGTTCACATTTTCAAAAATTGATTCTTCTATCTATTTTAATTTGATTTATCTTGTTTAAATGGAAAGGCTTCTTATATGAAAGTTGATGATGTGGCTCTGTGTATTCATTTCCAAGAGTTTGACAAAACGTGGCCATTGATTGGTTATAAACAGACAGGAAGTAGATGATAAAGTAAGGAAGTAGTTGGAATGGAATATAAATCAGACAATACTCTATTTAACCTAGATTCAAACATGAATATTATTTCTTTTGTTTGTATTAGTACTTTTTATGTCATGTATCTTAGAAATTTCCTTCTAAAATAAAGGAATACTTATTTGTAATCCATTAGTGAGTTTGTCTCCGCCTCTCTGCTTTGTCTGCTGGGAGATAAAATGTGATCTCCTGGCCAATAGAAGTAGATATGCGTTATGCTTTACCTGCAATAATATTTGCTTAACTTCTGCTCAGCCTAAATTGCCTGCTGTTGTAGGTTCTCACAGAGCATTCACAACAGCAGGCAAGTTTGGCTGAGCAGCAGTTGGCCAAATAACAGTCTGACCCAAAATGGGCGCTTAGCCAGATGAAAATAGTGAAATATTCTAAAAAAATAAATAAAAATCATTTAAATACAAATCATTAAATATCATTAAATGTTATAAACTTTTACAAAATCAAGTTATGACAGTTGTTTTTTAAGGACAAAGATTTCTACACAAAAGATGTGTGTGCCATACCTACACACATTTTCTTCCAAAAAGATACTTGTGGCACCACTGCCTACGTCTTCCAATCGACTTATTGTGACATTGTCTACCTAGATTCTACCATTAATATTTCCTAGTCCTATAGACCATACCACTTAGAATAAAAGTAAAGGAGATAGCATGTCTTGAGAATGATTCAAATACATCCACCTAAGTAACATAATATGACGTTTCATAGAAAAAAATCTTCTAAAATATGTTGTTTTTTTTTAAAACTTATCACAGTACAAACAATAAAAGAAAATTAAGTTAAAATGAATGTTTAGAAAGCAGACATAATACTGTGGCACGGCAGCTTGAAAAAGGAGACAGCTTTGAAATGAAAATAAAGTGCCTATCATCAACTCTACAGGACTTTTTTTTCACCCTGGGTCAGGTTTGCATAGAATTTTCCAGATGTTAAACATCAGACTTTTCTTAAGATGAGAAAAAACAACTGTTCTGTTTTGTCCAGTGTTGTTGGTTTTAGCTAAACAATCGGATAGTCTTTCAACAATGAAACTTTCAAATGTAAGAAAAAAAATCAAATGTTACTAAAATAAAGTGACAGATTTAAAACATGTAACGTTAAATAAGAGGTAGAAAAGAAACATTTCAAGCATATTAATCATACACGATTTAGCAAGCAACATTCCGTAAATGATCAGTAAAAGTGTTTCAGAAGCATGGATTTTAATGTAAGCCAGGGGTGATCTTAGAAATATGTGTTTAATACAACGTGATAGTCCCACAGATAATATGTTGAATGATATCCAGCCAGACATCGATTTAGTCTTGAAACTTTTAATCAGGTAATAAAAAGGTAATTTTCATGTGTAATTCTGATGTAACGGTATACATTATTTATTTAAGAGTAATGGTGCATTTAATCTAAAAAAAAAAATCAATTTCTTAAAAAAAAAGATATTTACCTTAAAATGCTACTTTTAAAAGGGCCAGATCAAAGAGAAATGTCGTAGATCTAACCGCATGCCAGTCATATGGCTACTAAGTGGATTGATTGTGAGATAACTTAGTGGTTAGTACTCCAACTGCTATATCATAGAGTTGTTGGCTCAAGGTCACCTCATTATTTCATCTCTCTAAGTTTCATAAAATAAGTACCTATAAGTTGGGTAACAACATCTGGGAAAACCAGTAAAAATGTTAGCAAAGCCAAATTGTACTATTTATGGTTCAATTCTTGTTGATGTTAATGTGGAAAATGTGACAGTTTTTATGCACATCTAACGTTGGACCACAAAAAGTGCTGTGCAGATGAACTGGGGCAAGGCCGCTCATGATAACAAGCATGGCATGTCTTTTGGACTTTTTAAAACTTTTATTGTATTTTATTATTTATAAATTTAAATTGCAGCAACTGATGTCTTGTTATGGTTTTATTTATTAGAACAATTGTAAACATATTTAGCCCTTATGTATACAGCTACGTTGGCATTTATGTAAAGGTACAATGTTGTATCTCCCATGTTTTTGTTCACTTAGGGTTTAATCCAGGATCTCATGTAGCTGGAAGGTGGAAGGGTCAATGTGGTAGGCTTAGTTAACAGTTAGGAACATTTCCATGATTGTGTGACCTATGCAGTACTGATTAATAGCTACGAACTGTTTCGACAAGAGAAGTAATACACTGATCACCACACCATTAAAATGTGCCTCTGGGTCATGTGTTGAAGTATGGACTCCACAAGACCTTTGAATGTGTCCAGTGGTATCTGACATCAAGACATTAGTAGCAAAGCCTTTAACTTCTGCAAGTTGCGGGGTGGGGCATCTATGGATCGATTTGTTGCTCAATCAGATTGAGATATGTGGAATTTGGAGGCCAAGGCAATTTGAACTCTTTGCCTCAAACCATTCTTGATAATGTATTCATGGAACACTATTGACATGAAGGGATGTACATGTTCTGCAATTTCTAGGTAGATGGTACGTGTCAAAGTAACATCCATGTGAATGCCAGAACCCAAGGCTTCCCAGCAGAACATTGCCCTGAGCATAACACTGTATACCTTCTTCCCATAGTGCATCCTGCTGCTATCTCTTTCCCAGGTAAACATCACACGCACAAGGCCATCCACCTGAAATAACCGTTTTCCATTTCTCCATGGTCCAGTTCTAATGGTCACGTTCCCATTGAAGGTGCTTTCGGCTGTGAACAGAGGTCATCATAGGCACTCTGACCGGACTGCGGCTATGCAGTCCCATTCGCAACAATGCTTTCTATATTCTGTCATCTTTCTGTCATGGCCAGCATTATGCTTTTTTAGCAATCTGAGCAACAGCAGCTCTTATGTCTGATCGGACCAGACGACTAGCCTTTGCTTCCCATGTGCATCGATGAACCATGGTCGCACATGACCCTGACGCCAGTTCACTGGTTGTCCTTCATTGCACCACATTTAGTAGGTACTAACCACTGCCTGCCATGAACACGCCACAAGACTTGCCGTTTTGGAGATGCTCTGACCCAGTCGTTCAGCCATCACTATTTGGCCCTTACCAAAGTCACTCATCTCTTTTTGCTAGCCCATTTTTAATGCTTGCAATACGTCAAATTCAAGAACTGACTGTTCACTTGCTGCCCAATATATTTCCCCCATAATCAATGCTATTCACTTCACCTGTCAGTGGTTTTAATGCTGTGGCACATCAGTGCAAAGGCATGGTTAAATGGTTCCTGCAACAGGTTAAAAGGATGGAATTTGCCTTATTACCCCTTTCTGCAACATTATCTCTTTGAAATTTATTCAACTCACAAGCTAAATTTATTCAACAACAAACTATTTTTGGGACATTTTGATTTCTAAAAACATTGATGATTAAAAGTACTGTTGCTAAAAACTATATCATGCCCATAAGAATATGTACTGTAACCAGAGTGTTTTTCCCTAATGTTCCATAAGCTGTGGTAACAATCTATGTGATGGGAAAAGCCTCTTATTGGTGTCTGTTCTCATTAAATATAATTGTTTACCACGGTCATCTAAACACATAAAGCTAAAAATGCAAATGAACAAATTCCTCTGCCTGATCACAGCTTGGCAATCCAGATACCTGCAGTGTTGATCTTTTTCTTTTAAATTTAAGTGTGATTTGGCTGCGTTCGTATGCATTATAGTCAGTAGGTTGTTATTACCAAATAATCAAACCATCTCCGAAACTCAATGTCAGAAAACATATTATCTCCAACTACTTGCTATTTCCTTGAAATGAATGCGGATACAAATATATGAAAGCTCATTTGTCAATGATAGATTATTTGGGTTTTTTTTGCGCAAAATGTCCTTAAAAGAGAATCCTACTATTTTCTCTCGAGATCCAGATTTTTGTTTATGCACGGATGCACAAAATAAATCAACAAGTAAGTCAAAACTATAGCATTCGTAATAAACGACACACTGCTGAGTTCTTTCAAATTGATTATACTATTTGAGATCCTGCTGACATGCTTTAACAGCAAGATTCTCCAATACCCTAAGTCTTTTTTTCTTCTAAAATTCTGTTGTAACACCAAGAAAATCATTTGGCAACATTACGTTACAGGTGAAAACATTTACCACCGTTCATCAACTCCGGATACGCAAAAGAAAGCAAGCAAACAAATTGTTTAACATCCTAGAATGATATAAAACAGTACGTGATATTATTTATTTTTCAAAAATTGATCAATTGTAGGTTGAATGTAAAAGTATGAAATTGTTTTAATATTTTTTTTCTTGACTTGTGTTCAAAGGACTACATTTAATATTCTGAGAGAAAGGTTAAATAGTGAGGGAGTCAGTTGATTTGGGGCTACAAAAAGAAGAGATCGATAGTGTTGGGGCAATAGGGCAAATTTAAGGAGGGTTGAATTACATAGCAAGAGTGCAGAATTGAGTATCAGTTTGGGAGAATGAGCAGTAATGGACAAGGAAGACAAACTCAAGAAAGATGAGTTGGCATGTGAAGTGAAAAAATGGAACGGAAAAAACTCGAGAGGAGAAGAGAATGGTGATTATGGGGTTCAGAGAGTGGCAGAGAGAAGCAGATAACTTGGACAGGGAGGAATGATGGATAGTAAAATGGAAAGAGAAAATGAGCATTGTCAACAGAACATGGGTGGGCAAGATTGGGAAGAAGACAATGGAAACCAAAGGGGAATGTATATGGAAAAAGAATGGAATAGTGTGTAGGATTTAGCGCGTGGTAAAGAGAGGCAGAATATTTGGACAGAAGGAAAAATTAAATGGAAAGGCTTAAAAGGGAGATTAGAGAAAGAGAAGGAAAGTGGACCAGAAAACACTTACAAGTGCATACAATTGAGTAAGTGATAATGCTTTTAAATTGAAAGATATATATAACAAGTTTCAAAACAATGTGATTACAATCAAGTTGCAATATTAATGTCACAATATAAAAAGTATAAAAAAGTAGTCTAGAAAAAAATGCTGGCTCATGAAAAAGATAATGTTCTTCTCCGAAATCAGTGGTTCCCAACCATTTTTTGACTTGCGTAGCTCTTGGCAGGACATTTCCATAAATTGTACCCCCATATTAGCAAAATGTTTATAATTAAAATAGTTACTATTATTTCAAATAAATATGTTTTTCTCTGCCTAATGTCCCCTTTTTTCCCACCTGCTCTTCCTCTGACAGTGTGTGAGTGTGACAATGTGAGGGGACAGTGTGTAAGCATGACATTGTGGGGGAGGGGGCAGTGTGTGAGAGGATGGCATTGGGGGGGCAGTGGGTGGGAGGGGGACATTGTGAGGAGGATAGTGTGTGGGAGGAGGATAGTGTGTGGGAGGGAAGGAAGTGTGGGGGAGGTGGGTGACCGAGAGTGGGGGAGGGTGTCAGTTTGGGTAAAGGGGATTGTTGGGGGACAGTGTGTGGGGAGGGGGGAAGTGTGGGGGAGGTGGGTGACCGAGAGTGGGGGGAGGGTGTCAGTCTGGGTAAAGGGGATTGTGGGGGGACAGTGTGTGGGGAGGACAGGTGACAGTGTAAGGGAGGGCGGTGACAATGTAGGGGAGGGTGGCAGAGTGTGGGGGAGTGACAGTGTGAGGGAAAACAGTGTGGATGAAGGTAAGTGACAGTGTGTGGACGGGTGACAGTGTGTAGGGAGATGGTTGACAGGGTGATGGAGGGGGGTGGCAGTGTGGGAGGGAGACAGTGGGGAGAAGGCAGTGGCAGTGTGAAAGGATGACAGTGGGGGCGCAGTGGCAGTGGAGAGGGGGCAGTGGATAGCAGTGTGGAAGGATGGCAGTGAGGAGTGTGACAGTGGGGAGGGGGACAGTAGCAGTGTGGGAGGATGACAGTGTGGGAGGATGACAGTGTGGGAGGATGACAGTGGTGAGAGTGACATTGGGGAGGAGGCAGTGGCAGTATGGGAGTGGGCAGTGGCAGTGTGGGAGGATGACAGTGGGGAGGGGGGCAGTAGCAGTGGAGAGGGGGCAGTGGCAATGTAAAAGGATGACAGTAGGGAGTGGGCAGTGGCAGTGTGGTAGGATGACAGTGGGGGGGCATTGGATGACAGTGGTGAGAGTTACATTGGGGAGTGGGGCAGTGGCAGTGTGGGAGGGGGCAGTGGGGAGGATGACAGTGGGGAGGGGGCAGTGGCAGTAGAGAGGGGGCAGTGGCAATGTAGAAGGATGACAGTAGGGAGTGGGCAGTGGCAGTGTGGGTGGATGACAGTGGGAAGAGTGACATTAGGGAGGGGGCAGTGGCAGTGAAGAGGGTGTAGTTGCAATGTGGGAGGATAACAGTGGAGAGAGGGCAGTATGGGAGGATGACAGTAGGGAGGGGGCAGTGGCAGTGTGGGAGAATGACAGTGGAGAGAGGGCAGTGTGGGAGGATGACAGTAGGGAGGGGGCAGTGGAGAGGGAGTAGTGGCAGTGTGGGAGGATGACATTGGGGAGGGGGCAGTGTGGGAGGGAGACAGTGGGGAAGGGGGCTGTGGCAGTGAAGGAGGATGATAGTAGGGAGGGGGCAGTGGCAGAGTGGGAGGATGACATTGGGGGGCAGTGGCAGTGTGGGAGGATGACAGTGGAGTGGCAGTGCAGAGGGGGCAGTGGCAGTATGGGAGAGTGACCTTTGGAAGTTGGCAGGGGCAGTGGCAGTGCAGAGGGTGCACCAAAAGGAGATCTCTTACCTTTCCCACCATGTGTGCACAGCTCCCGTGTCTCCTGTTGCTCTGTGGCACACCCTCCCACGCGATGCTGTCAGCCTCTGACTGCTCTGCGATTAGGAAGCAAGGGGTGCGGAGCTGATGGAAGCCGAGAGTGACAGCACTCGGCCACCTATCAAACTGCCCTGGGTGGGCACTGTGAGCGGCGGGACTGAGAGCAGTGTGGTTGCTGTATCTTACTGACAGGATGGAGAAGGAGTGTAAGACTTCTCCATCCTGTCACTCCTCCCAGCCATAAAGCATTAACTAAACAAATCCAGGGCAGCCAGTCTCGGGGCAATGTACACTGAATCGGCCCTGCAATGTACCCTGGATCCGCCGTTACAGAAATGTTTTCGCGTACCCCTAGGGGAGCTGAATTTTACCCCTGGGGAACGCTTACCACAGGTTGGGAACCCCTGTCCTAAATTAATCATATTTTTCCAGTATTCAGGATGACATGCAGTGGTCTTGCTGCTTTCCTGAGGATATCTGGTGGATACATATGACAAATAAATCCATCCAAAATGAATAGTTACTACTAAAGACACATCTTCTTGTTGTAGGAAGACCCTATTGATGTCCTGAAAGGCAGTAAAAATGCCTCACTATGGTAAGTTAGTGCCTATTCAAAACTTCGAAATGCTGGAAAAAATCCTTTAAAAGGAATAATTACTAAAAGGTGATATTTTGTATTCAACCACCCACTGGCATCCCTTGACAAATTATAGTATATTCTGTTACTACCATGGTAACCAGACACTTCAGAGAAACTAGTAGTTATTCATTCTGACGAGTTTATATTTCCCCTAAACCTGGTGACAGGATTAGATCTGTGCTGAGCCCCATTAGTTTCCTTTTTCATTGAGTTGACATTTCAGTTCCACCCCTACAGTTCTTTGCCATATCCAATGCCAGTTCATTCCGGGGTGTTCAGTTATTGGGGACGTTAATCTGAATTTAGCTGTGTTTAATGTAAATTGCAAGCACAGTGTTAAGATTTAAAGCCTGCTACCTCGGGGGCTGTAAAAAGAAAGAGACTTTTTGTTATTTGTGTTGCTATGTCAGATAAGGTGTTAGAATAAGACCACTCCTATCTTTATCACAGCGGGGTAAGGTTAGTTTTCAACAATGTTATCCAATTTGCAGTCTTGTTCTTTCGATGCTTGCATTGCGATTTTCAAACCTGGTGTGTTTAATAGAATGTACAGAACAATATAATTTGCTTAGACTGGCAAACAGAAGTCAAGAATAGTGTAGCAGTGAAATGTCATCAATAGAAAATGGCTTTTTTAGATAAATAATCAGATTTATTTTACTCAGCCTGGTGGGTATTTACACTGGGCGTAACGCTAAGATTTGTATTATTCAGCACATTCCTTTGTTATATAATTCTGTTCAAACTAGGAAAAAAAACACAAAAATAATATGAGTTCCAGAATACGCTCTGCATGAAAAACATACAATCATTCCCATTTGCCGCTGATCGTAGCCATCAAATAATTTTAATAGTTTTCTAGAATACTGTAATAAAGATCTAAAAAACAAACAAAAAATCATGGATAGGTATCACTTCAAGACAAAAATAAATGGCAACGATCATTAAAACAAGGTACCTTTCATCTTGTTTGCTTCCTTCCATTACCTTGTAATAAATTAAAGACCCCTATGGTTCTCTCCAATGAAATGAATATATTACAATTTGCTTTGTTTGGTATTGTGTTCGTCATCCCAGTACTTATAGGTAACTATGAACAAATGGACCTCACTGGATTTCCTCAGCACTTCTTTGTGTGGGTGATGTTAGTGTTCCATAATGATCTGGGTTCACTCGTATTTGCTTGTTTCGGCAGCTGCTTGGAAAGAACTGTAAGTAAGTTTCTTTTCTTTTTATTTAAGTTTCTTCTTTGGAATGCATTGTTTAAATTGATACTTGTCTAATCTTTTGGAAGGTGCAGTTATATAGTGTATTAAGTAACCTTCTAGAAGAAATAGAGAGAGGAATGATGGTGTCTATTCACTAAACTCTGCATTTTTGTGTTTCGGTAACTTAGGGATTATTTCATAAACTGTGAATTTTCAGTAACTGAAGATGAATAAAAAAATCTAGACCAAAACATTACATTTGGAAAAATTGTCCTAGCCATCTAAAGTTTCACTCTGGCTGTTTTGGCCCTGAAGACTTAGGTGACTTGGACATTTTTTCCCATTTGGCCTGACATTTTTAATTTACTTTGATTTCTCGACAAATTAGACCATTTTTAAAAAAATCAATTTGTCATGCAAATCTGAGCAGCGGTACACATTTTAAGGAAAGGCTTAAGTGCAGATGTAGACTGGAACCACAGAATTCCATTCAGGAAAGCCAGCAGAGGGCACGCTTACAAGGAACACTATAATCATTCAGAACATTTCATCTCAGTTTGTACATTGCAGGGTTAAGTCCACCTCTTGAAAACCTCGATCATATGAATGGATGTGCGACGGTTGCAATGCATGCACTTTAGGTCCGCAATGTTCTTCTATGAGTAGCTTTGGATTTGACCACACCATTGAAGTTGTAGGAGGAGAAGAGGTGAAGAGTGCTGAGGGAGCATAGGCCCTGTTGCAAGGAAAGTGAAACTTAACTTTTCTATTTTTTTTTCAATTGGGCGGGGGACCTGTTTAACCCTTTAAGGACACATGACATGTGTGACATGTCACTATTCCCTTTTATTCCAGAAGTTTGGTCCTTAAGGGGTTAAAGCTAGGAGAGGAATACTACAAGTTTGTATTCCTAACACTATAGTGTTCCTTAAAGAGTTAATCCTAATAGCTAAGGAGTGCAAAATGTATTCCAAAATGAATCTATCCTTCATATTTAATAAATGTCTTTCGATGGACAACCCTGAGAGCAAAGTGGGAAGCAATCCAAGAATATGTGGCTCAGCCTGACCGGGTGGAAATGACACCTCACCACACTTTTTTACTCATTTTCCTTTGTTGTGGTGCAGATAGATAGTTTGCAACAGTTGTCAAAAAATCTTGTCCGACCTATGCTAAGTACTCAGTCAATATCTAGTTTTCAGAGCATTTCTCTGTCTTGCACACATACAGAAGCATTTGATACTTTTTTGAGATAGTACCTTTTTTGAGATATTACCTTTTTGTAAACGCTAGAATTTCTATAATCTTTGGAAATGTGTTAGTGATAATATTGGTTGAATAATATTCTGCCCCCATCAAAAATCCCACAATAGAGTTAAAATGATCCAGTTTCCCAACAGACATACCACAGTTCTCCATAAAAAACCCTAATCTGTAAGGGGACCTCTCCTGATGCTATCCTTGATTTTTATTAAAGTGTTGTACCACCAGAAGAAATTGTTAGGCCCTCTTCCGCAGTGGTGATGGAAAAATAGGTTACCAATGATAGGGACCATTGCAATGGTGAATTGCAAGACAGAAGGCCATCCCTGATTCTTCATTGCTAATACAAACTATATCCACACCTGTAACCTAAACCAACCCTACCCTTAACCCTATGTTTAAACTACCTCTAACCTTACCCATATTCTAACATTACCTCTGACCTTAATCCTACATTATCCAGGGCTCAAGTCCTGTAGGAATGCGTGGGAACAGCGTTCCTGCACTTTATCTACAGCAGGAACGCTGTTCCCATTACGATCACCCTACAGTATGCCGAGCACTCCCATTGGCTTGCCGTGTCTGGTCTCATGGACAACAAAACATATAGCGCCAGCTTGTACATGAGGAGTGGGCATTGCCATGTCCAATGCTGGGGCGTCACAAGATGGGTTTTGTCATACTGGGAGAACAGGGAGAGTTGCGTTGCAACCCTCACTTTTGCTCCAGCGCGAGTCTATAGCCGATTTCTATCGCTGAGGCCGTAGAACACAAGTGGGTGATGTCACTCCAGGTTGGTCGGACGTCCTGGTCAAACATGGCGTATTTTTCGCTGGTGACAGGATTGAAGGTGTAGGGAGTGACAGGAGCTCGGAGCAGGTATCAGCTCCCCAGCGGGAGCCTGCGGCCAGTGCGGTGTCAGTTGGCTTATGGAGACGGCACAGCTGAACATGGAAAACATGGAGACTCTGAATGAGGTGGGCGATGAGCTTACACTTAGCAATATTGACGGTAAGAGAATTGTAATAATACATAACGATCCGTGATCTGCTCGGTGTGTATATATGAATGTATTATTTATCATCTTTACAAGGTCCGAGTTATTAACTAAATGCCAATTATAGAGAATTAAAAACTAATGGCAAAATGTACAATAAAACACCATGTGTGGCGTAATTCTGTCACTGAGCTCTAGTAACAGCTTGCCTTCCTTAGCTATTTGCATTTTATTTGCTAAAACTTTGGTGTTATGTTCCTATGGTATTAAATTGGGGTTTATTAACACCGAATTGTAGAGAATTTGAATCCGAATGGCAGAATAAAGGCAAAAATAGCCAATCTGTGATTGTTGTTTAATTAAGGATAATTTTTTTCCCCCCTAAATATTTTGGATTGTGTTTTATTAAACTGTGGAGTTTAGTGATTAACCCATGCACTGCCTGGTAGTGATATTTTGTCACTTGAGTGTGTTGAATAAGATCTCCCAGTGAGCAAGTACGTTCCCTTAGGAACACCATAGGCACCATAACCACCTTAACTGCTTGAAGTGGTTATAGTGCCTGGAGGTTATGGGAGCCAGGTCCATTATCCCTGCTAAACTCATTACTGTTACAGGATGTTGCCGCCTGGTCCTGAATTTAGAGTTGGCGGTGAGTTTTTCTCCGCCATGAGCCGTACCAGTTAATAGAATTGGGGCAGTAGCGCGTTGCGGCTATCATTGTCTCCTACACCAGCTATGATATGAAGCAGAGCATGGCTGATTGCTTTTTTTTTGGGGGGGGGGGGAGAGCAGGGGATCTTGGGTGAGTTCTCACACTATTTTCCACAGGACTTGACCCCTGATTATCCTTAACCCTTAAACTGCATTAATCCTAAAGCAGCATTAACCCTTACCCTATGCTAACACTGCACTAACCCTAAATGTATGCTAACCTTCACCCTACTCTAACACTAACCTAACCTTACCACTAATACTACTCATACTTGGTGAATGCTGCATGAGCAGGAGATCTTCCTCTCATGCTGCAGCTTTGGCATGCTGATCACCCTGTGATTGGTGGTGGTAGCTGGCAAAGTTAAGAATCAATGACAATCGGCAGAGGGCATGCAGGAAACCCTGTCAGGTTATTTTTAAGCAATCAGTTTGGGGCCACTAAATATCAAGATTGATAACTTATTTCAGGTAGCGTGTTGTGAGTCACAGCCAGGGAAGTTGTGGCTAGGGCTACATAAACAAAGAGATTTAACTCCTAAATGTTAGAGAATTGAGCAGTGACACTACAGGGGCATGTTTTATACACCAAAACTGCTTTATTCAGCTAATGTGGTTTTGGTGCTTGGAGTGTGCCTTTAATATGACATGACTTCTTTCATCGTGTCTTTACAAAGTATATGTTAATATGTGAGAGATATGAAATGCTTGTTAATACTGTGATTGTAACTGCAGTTATTGTACACATAAATTTCCATGTTGCTGATTCAGCTAAACATTTCTCAAAAAATGCTATTTAGTAACTGCTGTGAAACCAAATAGTATTTTTTTCAACTGAAATTGCTCCATAGGAAACTACAGACACAGCATCACCATTTGCTATTTAATAAATTGCACCACTGTTTCATAGGTTTACAAAACCATTTTTTTGTGTATATGCTATTCCTAAACAAATTATGTGGGTCCATTGTACTACTCTTTTGAAAGAAGACAGAAGGGGGTCATATAGGGGCTGATAAGTGGTTCCTTTCTCTTCCTCCCCCCATGGACTATGGAGAGGTATGTGTAGAGGAGCTCCAATACCCAGCATAGGTATCGCCACTATTCTTTCCTTGAAGCTGAAAGAAAGAATGCAGTAATACAAGACCCTTTCCCCACTGCAACTAGATGACACATAGTTCTGGGAGTCAATTGCTTTTATTTTGGCCACACACGGCTTTTATGCCCTAAACCCTAGCATGGGGTTTCCATATCAATAATATAAGGGCTTTCCTCCAAGGATTCTGTTTCTGAGAGATATTTGCAGGAGAAAAATATAATGTAATTATCTCTCAGATACAGGAAAACATACAATATTTCTAAAACACCCCAAAAACACATTTTAATAACATAGGAACCCCACGAAAGTCACACCACCGAATAGCTTGGATCTGAGCGCCTATTTTGTCAAAATATCGCTCAGATCCCTTTGGTGGTTTGGGAACGCCATTCAAATGAACTTTTGACCGGTCAGCCACGTGGTGGTGCCCCAAAATAGTTCCAGAGAAAACAAGGCAATGACCGGTCATCTTTTGGGGGTTCTCGCACGAACACCGACAAATGCAAATGCCGTTCTCATAACTATTCAGGAAATTGGCAGCGGTACTAGTTCCCCAGGTGTTCGCAGGGTTGCATATCCAAAAATAGTTCCACTCTGTCAACGACCATGCACCGCTGCCTGGGTTCGGGAGACAATATGGCCGCCAGTTATTGGAACACGTGTGTTCGGTTATATGAACGGCGGCCACACAGGGAAAACACTTGCACTAATGATCAATTTATGGTTAATAGCCAGGGGTGGTCGGTGATTAAAAGGTGCGAACAAGGGGATCACACAGAGTTGGTTCGGTAAGCGAATGGGAAGGGTACGGACAGCCAAACAAAAGGGAATAAAAGTGTAGTAGGTCCTCTATTCCGCTAAAGTATGTAATATGGAGTCAGAGTATTCCTAATCCTCTGACTCTAATAGCAATTAAAACAGGAGAATATCGAGTCATATCGCCCAATAGCAAGAATGAGGACCAAAGAAGGCCTTGTCCTTGTCCTCTAGCCCTACAAAACCAAGTAGGGGTCATAGTATCCCTAGGCTCTGACTCCTAAAATCAGTTAGACAGAGGATGCCCAATCAATCTAGACCTATGAGCATTGTGGTCAGAGGATGACCAGGTCTCTGGATCTATTAATACTAATAAGGTCAATGGTATCCCAATCATCTGGTTCTATTGTTTAAACAATCCCACAATGGCTGGAGTCCCCAGGTCCCTAGCTACCCCACAAATAATAACTCCGATCGCCTCTATGTATTAGTGAGGTAGGGATTAGTACCTAAAAGAATAAAAACCTGTCAATAAATACAAATGTTATAGTTTTCTGTCAAAGTCTTGATTAAAAATCTTAATTCTTTGTCCATTACAAAATGACAAACATATATCCATATCCTTTATACGACAATAAAATAAAAAATAAAAAACCCTTGGAATTTAAAAACCAGCAAAAAGAAATATGATCCAATCTGACTAAAATTCAACTTGGAGAGACTTTATATATGTCCCTGCAGGTTTGAATTTCACTCAGTGCATTGTGATTGGTTGGAAGACAGGGCTTCCTAATCAGAATGGTTCCATTGCACCTATTTCAGATGGGAGCACTTAGCGCTCGTCTATAGAGGCAGATTACGCTCTGATCCACTAGTTGCAATTATTTATTACATTATTTTGGCACTGGTAAGGACTGTGGACAATTTTTCACAGGGACATAACTTTAAAGTGTGAATTCAAAAAGGTAAACATATGCTTAGGAGGTGTGTGTTTTAGAAAAACAGTGCTTGAACATTCAGAAAGAACACATATTGCGAATTGAAGCAAACACAAGTAGTACCAAATTCTCCACACCAACAGTAGCCTGCCATTGTGTAAAAATAAATAAATACATACATAACAGCCTGAGATAAGCCAAACTCTGGATAGAGACTTAGTAGTGTTGATGAAGAACTCTTGAACTAAGTTCTGGCTACCTGACTGATGTATTAGAATTTGTAATATAATTAAATTAATCAATAAATTGTTGTATAACTCTCTGAGTAGTTACTTAAGTCAACACTTGGTCAGTCTATGTATGAAGTGAACTGGGAGCCCAAGACTATGGCTCAGGCATTGGACTCTAAGCCTTCGTGTGAGTCTTGGATTCAAAATTGCCAGCAGTTGTCCTGCTTTTGTCAGGATAGTCCCACTTTTGAATTTCAAGCATAGTTTTACAGGAACACTCAACTGGATTATTATTATTATTATTTTTTTAAACAATTTAGTATATATGGACCCAAATGAAACCATGCATGCCTTTAATTTTCATTGTGGGTATGTATAAACACAGCTTGAAAAAGATGCAGATCTCTTGAATGCTGCCTTTGCAAGATCGCACCTTCTTCCACGCCCCAGATGTTTTGTGGCTGTCCAATCACAGACTTCCCAATGTAGCTCAATGAGAGGTTTTTGCAAGGCAGGTGCTCTGGGCAATTGCTGCCACTTGAGTTTAGCTCCACTAAGTGGAGCACTATACTACTAATCATTGTTTTTTTCCATGTAAACTGAAAAATAATAATAATAATAATAAAAAAAAGACTAATATCTTCCTGCCCACTCCGTTATCTGAGATCCTTGGCTAAAAATTCACAAAGCTCCTACCTCTAGTAATGCATATGTGCATCACCTTTCTCACAGGAATTGGCTGGCCTTCGCTAAAAGCCTTATGGTTACATCTAGTACTTTAACAGTGCCTACAAAATTGGTGTTTTGCACCCTCCAATCTGAAGTAGGTTCAGTGGGCTAAATAGGAAGATATACCTCTGCTGTCCTGAAACTCACTGACCAAGTGTGTGCACAAATACAATACAATGTTCACAGCTTCTTTCTAATTATTACGAGAGCTCTACTGGTACTCTAATTCAACAGGCTTTTAGTATCAGAGGAAAAAAAAAGACACCAAAGTACTCAAACATTATGGCAGCAGATACGTTCTCAAGTTGATCTGATTCACTTTGCCTACTGGGTAATGTATGAGTCATACCTTTAGACCTTACCAAAGCATCTCAAGTCCCTCTATGCACCCTTTGAAAACATCCAGCCATTTTATACCAACTCCAAAACATGCAATCACATCATACCCTTCCCAACATCTCCATTCACCATATAACCCCAGCAATATTAAAATCCGAGTACAGAAGTGATATAATTTTTAATTTGTGGGGTAATAGCTTCTGCATTCAATTAGAGATCTGACTGCCATTCAGGGGTCATGTTTTTTTCCTATTTTGTTGCAAAATTGGAAGTGCTTCAAACTGTGTTTCCCCCCTTCTTTTGGATCAACAGCAAAAACAGATATGAGAAAAGCTGAACTAGATTGACAAGTCCCTTTTCAGCTATGTAACCATTTAAGGCAATCACTATATTATCTTAAAATAGCCATTGTTTCAGAGTCATGGATTCTCTACAACGCAATGTTAAAATTTAGTCTTACCACATTATTTGTATGTTTGTGTTTTGTATAGTTTGCATGGTTTTATATATATACACAAATAAATGATAATCAGACACCCAAGAAAACAAAACAAAACACCATCTTGAATTACAATACTGCAAAGGTATTATAGCTTATACAATGGGATGATAAATGAATCTTTCTCGGCTCCAAGTCTGCCATTCTCCTGCCTGTCTCCTATTTGTAGTGCAAAGTAAACTAAATGATAGCAATTTTAAATTGTGATATGATGTTTACAACAGGACTGGAAGTGACAGCTTTCAAACTATTATTTATATTTCCCAGACTTCACAAGTATAGAGTTGACAGCATGCCACTTACAATTCTCATAAAAATTGATGCAATTTATGTTTGTGATACAGAATAAACTGAGCTAATAGCCAAACTAATTCACAAATGGCAAGTTTAATGCACACAATTACAAGAGTTCAGAGTTCGATTAATGTTTCTTAGCAGAAACATGTCAGGTAAAAAAAGGTAGAGCTGTGAAAAAATGACATGCTTATGAAACCTACTGTATAATTGACAATTCTTTGTCTCATGTGAAGTTAGTTACCTTAGGTAGATGATTGACATTTCTTTGAATAATAGCAATTGACAAGATATATTAAGATTCCTCCTAACCTATACATACGTAATGACGGTATTCTTACAGCTACAAGCATATACATGTGTTCTATGTACATTTCTAGAAACAGGCTAAAATTTCATTTTGGATTTTGACAAAAATGGCTAGTACTTGGACTGATTTCATTTCATTTAAGGATATACATTTCAATTGTTTAGTTTTAACTTAAAAGACTTAATTCAAATGTATATTACGAAATAATAAACATTGTGTCTTAAACAAATACTCCATGTACTGTAAGTATATATATATGCTCTTTGCACAGGTAATGGTGCATAAGAGGTTCTTATACATTCAACATCGTACAGCGCTACGGAATTTGCTGGCGCTATATAGATAATAGAATAATAATAATAATCATGTTACAATTGCTGCGATTTACAGAAAAAACAGTAAAAAAACAACACTCCTGTATTGTGTGATATCACAGGGTATGCAGTCCTTGGCTTTTTAAAGTTATTTTACAATATGTGCACACACTATATGCCCACACAACATCTGAACTAACCTTAACATGACCTAAGGCCCATGGGTTAGACAGGGGCCAGGAAACAATGATGTTATTTATTCAAGCTTAATTTGCCATTCTTATATAAAGAGTGAAACCTGAATACTAGCCTGCTTATGGCTCTATATTATCTTATCCCTTTCCATGTGCACACAATATACAGTGGGACCTCGGTTTACAAACGTCTCGGTTAACATAATTTTCGGTTTGCAAATGAAAATCCATTGAAAATAATGCCTCGGTTTACAAATTTGTTTCGCATTACAAAGCAAGTTTCCCCAGATGCATTGCACCTGGAAGGTTTACAGCACCGCCCCCTGCATGCTGGAGCCTGTGGGTAGCATGTGGCGTCAAGTGTGGAGATGTTGGAGCGGCTTTTTAATCAAGTTTTGGAGCCATTCTGGAAACTGTTTGCAGTTATTTGGGGACTTTTTGGTGCATTTCTCAAGCTGTGGAGAGGTAGGGAGCTGAGCTTCGTCGTTTGCATACCTTTTATTGTGTGTTCTGCATTGTGGGTTGGTTTCCATGCCAGCTCATTTTGACTTTTTTCTGACCTCCAGAACGGATTAATTGGTTTTGAATGCATTCCTATGGGAAACCGCGTCTCGGTTTACAAATTTTTCGCAATAAGAAATATCACGGAGAACGCATTAAATTTGTAAACCGAGGTCCCACTGTACTTCAGAAGAACCCCTACAGGCTCTCCCATTACAATGTAGAATGCTTCCCAACAGAGAAACATTGCAATATGCAGTAGGAGAATCACTTGGAGCCCATGGAGAAGCACTTGATTGGACTGGTATCATCTGTAATTAAATATTGTGAGATTGGTTGCTCCTGGAAAGTTTTCCACCAGCGGCCACATGTTCCTCCAGAATCAAAACTGTTAAAAGTCCCTGATAAGGAGAGACACTGAAAATAAGCACTGCAGATCTGATTGGTTGATGCACCTCACCTTCCCAAAGATTGTCCATATACAGCAAAATGCAGCAATCCATTACTTCCTAAGCCAAATTGCAAACTGCACATGAGATGGCTACTAACACTAATTGAAATGGTGGCTCTACTGCTCAACAGACCAAGCCCCAACCAATGACTCTGGCATCCCAGCTCCATAGGTTAGTATCAGATTCCAGTATGAAGTCTGTTCTTTAGATGCATGTGGAGAAGCAACCAGAACAGGTCTGTGTAAACTTCCAGCATTAGCTAAATAATCTGATTGTAGGAGGGAGTTCTTGGTTGATAGTGATCCCTGAAGCGTTACATTGCCTGTTAGTAGAATGAGCCTGGAAAAATGGCCTAGATTCATGATGACAGAAGACTCTTCCATTCTTGCTAATGTTCGAAGAGGAACGGTCGACTGTCTTAAGAGGGGATGCTGTTAACTTTGGGCTGTGATATTTTTGAAGGAAATGTTTGCCATGGTGTTGTGTGGTGTTGTGGCCTCAACAATAGCATTATTTTAGTATCTCAAATAAATGTAAACTTTTCAAAACTTGGAGTGTCGGTATATGCTACTTTGATGTATTAAGAGGTGTTGAATCTCGTTTTTGATGGATGGCATTTATGACATTACAGCTTCAGCATGGCATTCATTGCATCAACCTCAAATCCTATACAATTAAGATTCTCATATGGGACCAAAGCAGATTTTTAATGGTTGATCTCAAAACCTATGGATTCCAAAAATCTAGTCACCATTTGTGCCTGACAAAACAACAGCAGTCTGTCTGTGGAGAGTAGTAGAATGAAGAGTAGAAGACTATGCATGTATGACACTTTGCTACATTCTTAAAATAATTGTACTGATTTCTCCTGATCGGTCATTTCCTATTATTCCCCTCACAAAAATATCATTATGTGATTTATTTGAATCATGAGGCTCATAAAGACTGAATAGCTTAAGCCCCTCCACTAAATAATAGATAAGACCCTTCAAGTGTGAAGATGAGGCAAGAAAGATTGTATTCTCTTGATGACACACCAAGGTCTTAACTGAGTCTGAAAGCAAGGCTTGTGAACTGCCATGTCTGACCATCCAAATGGAAGCGGAGATACTGATAACAGTCCGGATATATCAGAGCAGTGAATTAAGCGTCTTCGAGTTTCACACATGTGAATCAAATCTCTTAGAAGATGGATGCCCTCCATTTTGAAATTAAGGTATTGGAAGAAGAAATGGACACTCGTCACATTTATGACTAAAATGGACCAAAGTAGGCACTCTTTTTCTTCACGAGGAGAGGTTTGTTTGGAAGGGCTGTTAAGAAATATTGATTATGTAGTTCTTCACAAACGGTAAGACCTAAGAATCTGAGGAAATCACTAACCAGTTATGGAAACAGTGGAGGATATGCCCAGCAATCTAAAGTTAGCCATATACCTGTTGGACTTATCTGTGCGGTACTTGGACTTTACTTGACCTCGCGTTCTGTGACCATGATCATTGGGGACCAGAAGCAGCTGGAGGCAAGACTGCACTGCCATCCAGCCCTTGAAAAAAGTATAACACAAGCATTATAAAAAGTCCAATACTCTGACCTGGGGTAGGAGGCTGAGCAGCAGCAGGGAGGAGGAAGTTATCTCTAGATGTCTTATATAGACTCTCTCCTGTTTTCCTTTCAATTTATTTGTGTCTATGATGCTTTTGCTGCTCTTGAAGGTGACAGTAAATAGAGTATAATAAAACATGAAGCCTCCTGTCGTGTCTTAAAGTTGGTGGCAACAGTCAAAATAGCAAATATTTACAGCTCTAAACATTCAGGCTAATGGACTGCATGCAGATACCATAACAAAATATAGCCATTTTTTTTTTAAACTAAAAACATGACATAGTCACTTTATGTTTCCTCAAATTTCATATTAATGTAACGTAGCTGCATAGTTTCAAAAATATATAATAACTCTTGAGCTAAGAAATAGTTTGATCAATTACTGTACAAATAAACATACCTTTCATTTTAGAGACTTTTCTTTTGAAGACTAGTGCATACAAATATTGCATACAGAATACAGCTGTATGTAGATATTTGTGCTTGATGTATGTGTTGGTAGTCTGTTAAAGCTCATATGATACATATTTGCTTTTAGAGAGACAGTCGTAATAGAACTTTACTTTTAGTGAAGGCATATATTTGTTTTCTTTGGGTTTAATCATTGCACTTTTTTTTTTCTTTGAGATTTATACAATTAGTGCAAAACTATGGTTAAATTATGCTTTGTTAAATATATGTGTTTTGATGTACTGCGTACTTAACAAAATAGAACTCTGAGACTGTGTTAGTCAATTACATATTGTTAAATATCCTCATTGCAAAGGGCTTTTAAAAAAATTATGCGCATTGTAAATGCTGCTACTGATAATACTAATAATTATTAATATAATAATATAAACAATATTGTCAGAAATGGCTACCTGCTATTTTAAAAACGTACCTTACTTATTTTTGTCTTGTAGAGGTCTATCAGAGACAATGGGGAGCTTTATAAAAGTGTTCTTTTCTCAAAAATGTTGCAATCTCAATGAAAACCAGCAGAACGAACATCATTCCATTGGTGACCCCTGCCCTTTTACTAATTTGCACTACTTCTTAGAATTGAACATTTTGATAATTCTCTCACTTTGACTCCTCCCTCTTCTTTCTCTGCTCATATCCCACTTGACATCATTAGTTGATTTGCTATGTCTACTGCTTTTTATTGTGTTGATATCTGCTGGATAACAGAGATAGTCCAGGCTGGTGGTTACTCTCTGGTGGTAAGGAAGGGTGTAACTGTATGGAATGATGACTATTCAATTGTTAATTAAAGGAACCCTATATGTATTCCTGACCCAAATATGTACTCCTGACCCAGTTGTGTTAAAAACACCATCTAGCCCTCCTGGCTCCCCCTCGATCACCTAAATATAGTAAAATCGTACTTGTATTGCAGTCTGCTGCTGCTGGCTCTTCCCCTGATCTGCCTGCTTGGCTGACATAATCAGAAGTGGTGTTCTAAACCAATCACAATGCTTTCCCACAGGAAAGCGTTGGATTGGCTGAGCTTGTCAAGTAGGCAGATCAGGGGCAGAGCCAGCACAAGCCAGACACAGTCCTTGCCAATCGGCATCTCCTCAAAGATATGCATTGAATCAGTGCATCTCTATGAGGAAAGTTCAGTGTCTTCATGCAGAGGGTGGAGACGCAGAATATTAGTGTTGCACAGTGCCAGGAAGCACCTCCAGCAGCCATCTAAGGAGTGACCAGTGGAGGTATCCCTAGGTTGCAATGTAAACACTGCCTTTTCTATGAAAAGATAATGTTTACTGCAAAAAGCCTGAAGGGAATAATTATACTCACCAGAACAAATGCAATAAGCTGTAGTTGTTCTGCTGACTATAGTGTCCCTTTAAGGTTAATCAAAAGTATGTGCTGCAATACACATTAATGAGTTAACATGTTGACTTTTTAAAAAGAGTTAACATCTAAAGTTTAACCCTTTAATTTTAGTTTTTTAAGGGGTGACCAGGTAAATAATAACCCGCAGGGTATTATTAACTAAAAAGCAGAATATCAGAAAAAAGTTAGCGTAACCCTTTAATGTTATATATATATCTCTCGTAACGGCAATTTAGAAACAAAAATACTATTTAATTCTATCTTTATAAGCTAGCTATATATATCTTGTTTCAAATAAATCCCATGATGATATTTTTGCACGGGGGTTATTAGGCAATAATCAATCAGGACAAATCAGTAGAACTATTTTAGACATGTAGCACAGTGTTATACTTAGTCTTCTATTGCCCTTTCTGGGATGTGGGGGCAAAACAGTTTGTTACCAAAACTAAGTACTGTGTAAATCATGGTGATGTCCATCATGCAGTTCGTGAGGGTGTATTTGTGTGCATGATATTGTGAGAATTCCGGAATGTCATGTATGGCATTAAAAAAAGATCCCTGAGTGCATGTTGTATGTCTGTAGCATTATGGGTAGATGGTGGCACCACAACCTGGAAGTGCTGTGGAGATACTGTAAGTGTTTTATACTTACCTAAGGTGTAAACCTAAACCCAGTAAATGTTTCAATAGTGTTTAATGTGGTGAGAAAAAAAAAGGGAGGTTTCCACCACTTGTGGTGACAATTACTCTTTAAACAACTTTAAGCGGGTAATGAATTATCTGGTTCCTTTACTTTTACTATTGGAATATTGAAATAGTAAGCCTTCCTTAATTGGTTTAATGTTAAATGTTAGATACCACTTGGCAGCCTGTCAGTACACAGTATAATTTTTTAATTATCAGTTAGTTTTCTTTAATATTATTATCATCATCAAGGTTATAGTACATTTGCCTTACTTTAATAATTTTATGCAATGCTTATTTACAGCTTTTTAAAAAGCACTGTGTATGCCGTCGGTCCTTTGCAGGTACATTGTATTTATATAGATATATAAACCCATAAGTACAGTTTCTTCAAGGTAATCCCGGAAAAAAGATGTTCCTCGATGACCTTGATACGTGTCCCTATGGTGTAACATTGGCTTCAGTGAGGTGGCCACTGTTGCATTTAACTACTAAACCTAGAAAACATTTATTGCATTAGTGTCAGTTGTTGTATGGGATTTCTATTAGAAACGGATACTGAGTTGTTGCAGTCCATTAACACTGATAGCAAGTAATTTGCATTTACTTGTGATTCCATCATTAATCTTTTGCTCCTGAGAGCATTGCTGTCCTATGTAGATGTTTAAGGGTTAAATTGCATGCTGGGAATCAGTCGCCTGAGTTCATATCTATTCAAGATTTTTATTTTGAATTGAGACAAAAAAAATTCAGAGAATGACTGTTTCGTAGCATTTCCTTTGCTCATAAATCCATCGTCTGGAGAACACACTGTTTTATTTTTTTTCTCAGAGAAGTTATTAATTTCCCATTTGTCTTATGGAATCATTTGTTTACCTCATGTTTAAATTAACATCCTGCACTGCTTCTAGACAGACGCATATACCCATATTTTGTCCTTCTCCAGGTAAACGTTTAAAACTCATACTGTATACTACCATTTGGTTTATTTTAACACAGATTAAAATAAATGTGCTACGAGTGTTTTAATAAAAACATTCTTGCCAACCTGGACAAATACATTTATCTGTAATAGAAAAAATGTCCCCCTTACTTCCAGAGAGTTACATTGCATAAGAAGGGTGGTGAAATCAATTCTGGATTGTCATAAAAGGCCAAGTGTGACACCATTAAAGTCAGTTCTCTTCACCCTCAACGCGCAGCCTCGTCTTGTGATTGTAGGGAACAGCTATACAGGCTATAACCACTAGCTATAAGAGCTTCACAGCTATACTCTCTTGGAGGAGAGGCCTTCCTGCCCGGAGCTGGATCCAAAAGGTTTGTCCAGGGTGGAAAGGGACGGCGAGACGCCAGCCAAGCTATGGCGGCTAAGGGGCTACGGTGCATACGGTGCCCAGTGCAGTGCTTATTGTCCTTCAGCGTCAGCTAGGAAGCATCGATTGGCGGAGGCACCCAGTCTGGGTGCCAGGCAGTCCGTCACAAGCAGCAAGTTTGTCCTGTATGTATAAAAATGGAGAGGATTCTGTCACTCATAGTAATGACTGTTGAATACAGTCAAGTAATCAAAAAAGAAAAACATTAGTTCACTGAGTGTGGTTGTAAATAAAAAACTAACTTGCGTCATTTAACCCAAACAAGTGAGTCACCAATATCAGCCTTGACAAAGGCACATAAGATTGCTGATACGTTGACTGTTTTCTGTGCTCCTTCAATAAAGGCTGCCTTAGAGGAAACCACGGTTGTGCCCAGAAATTGTATATTTTGAATTTTGACCAATAACAGCCAGACATCTTGTAGGGAATCGGACACTAGAACAGGAGGTGCTGGGGACTAATATGTTCTTCTGGTTCAGTTCCCTACTGAAGATTAGTTTTAAAACATTATGCTCTGTCAAAATGTTAACTCTGTCATGTGTATTAAAGCACACATCTTTAACCAACCTCAACTAACATCTGAATAGTCATTGTTCCATACAGTTACACGATTCCTTAGAAAAAGAAAGTCAGAGAGACACAGTTACTCATGTATATACAGTGGAACGCTATCAGGGTTAATCACTAACGTGAGAATTCAAAGTAAATTTAAAGTGAAAAGTGAATTTCAAATTTAACACCAAAATAGCCAAACTAGAAAAATTCGATGCTTTTAGTCTAGTAACTCTGGCCTAAATTTGAAATTCACTTTAGTGAATAATCCTGTATGTACATCTTTACATAGTTACATAGTTACATAGCTAAAAGAGACTCGAGTCCATCAAGTTCAGCCTTCCTCACATATGTTTTTGCTGTTGATCCAAAAGAAGGCAAAAAAACCCAGTCTGAAGCACTTTCAATTTTGCAACAAACTAGGAAAAAATTCCTTCTTGACCCCAAAATAGCAGTCAGATGATTCCTTGGATCAAGCAGCTATTACCCCACTAATTAGAAATTATATCCCTGTATGTTATGTTTTTGCAAGTATTTATCCAATTGCATTTTAAACATCTGTCTAGACTCTGACAAAACCACCTCTTCAGGCAGAGAATTACATATCCTTATTGCTCTTACTGTAAAAAAACCTTTTCTTTGCCTTAGATGAAATATCCTTTCTTCCGGCCTAAATGTGTGACCTTGTGTCCTATGTATAGCCCTGTTTATTAATAGATTTCCAGATAAAGGTTTGTACTGGGCCCAAATATGTATCTTTCTCTTCCTGCTTCCTGACTGAAGGGTCCTCTCTGTCTTGTCCCAATGAATGTGTGTAAAAAGGTATACTGGGCCATATTCAGTTCTAGTAGATAGGAATACTATGTTGTTCATGGGACTTAGTTATTATGTAGTTTGGTGTTGCCTCAGTAATAAAGGGTGGTAGTGCTTGTATGTCGATTTGGTGTCTTGTCCTTAATTTTCAAATAAATGTTTAGTTTACTGTACAAGCTACTCTTGTGTAATACATAATCTGGTTAGGTAAGTCATAAATAATCAAAATATTAATATTATTAAAGGCTTATTTTAGAGCTTACTTATAGTATTAGTATGTAAAATTGCTCTTAATGGGCACCTAATGATAGGTTGAGAGCCTCAGGCCATCAGCGACCACTAGGCTAAACGTTCCTCACACTGCAGTTAAGCTGGCCCAAAAGAGATCTCAGCTGTCATACAACTCTTTGCCAGCAGTAGATCTACCATTTTCCATCCTTTCAGGGTTGTATTTGTGTGCATGGAGTTTATATGTGTGAATCTTTGTGTATTTCTGTATGTAGCTGATGTCTGAATTCAGGAGTATATTGGCGAGTAGTGTTGGCATTTGAATGCAAGGCTGTTTTTGTGTACAGTGTTGAGATTTGAATGCAGTAGTATATGTGAAGGCAGGGGTGTGTTTCTGCTAAATGTGGGCAATGTTTGACTGCAGGTGTGTGTTGTGTTGGTGCTTGAATGCAAGGCTATTTTTTTTTGTCAATCTTTCTTTTATTGAGGCAAATGTTATTAATGGTATAGAATAAAGGAAGGGAGACGAACAAGGAATATACAAGATAGGGATATTACATCATGTTTCATCTCCTAGATACTTCAGCCTCATTTTATGTTATTTAAGTAAACAAGAAACCTTCTGAACTATTACATCTAGACTATGTACTGACTTAACTAAATCAATGCCCACGTTAAGATGGTGAATCTCAGTTGGCATATGTGCTTCTGGTTAATCTGTCTCATTTTTTTGCAATGCCATGAATCATATTAATCTAGCTAGGTACAACAAGTCAAACAGTATAGTAATGCTTAACAAATATCAGGTGGTTCTGCGCAGTTTACACAGTACAGTTTAAATGACAGGGTATAATATTATAGTGCATTTAGTTGGTCAATGGAAGCAAGGTTAAATGTCAGGCATGTTATGCACTATACGTAAAAAAGGAAAAATGAAACAAAAAGACAAAGAATTATATTAGACTAGGCTACAGTAGGCTATGAATCAAGCTATGAAAGCCACCAGTCCGGCATGGCAATGCAAAGTGAAAACAGGCTAAAGATAATCGTGTGGTTGAACTTGTGGGAAGCAACATGGATAGTTCAAGTGGTGTTCCATGTAGGTGTTGAAGCTCACTGCCAGGGGTGTCTGTGAGCAGGTCCTGCGCACTCAGGGGCTCTTCGAGGCCGGGTCTACACCTTTATGGGCGTCCTGTAATGCCCAGGTGTTTTGCTGTCGCCTGCAGCAGTCGGGGCTTCCAGCGGTGTGGTTGGTACCGTGGAGGTGTTCTCCGCTTGGCCTTTGGCCCAGGATGGCTTTTAGTATAAATATTGGTTGCGGCTCTCTGTGGAGTGCCTGAGTGAGGGTCCTTCCTATTCCGCATCTCCTGTCTCTCTACCTTTTTCTCAGAGGCTGGATGTATCAGCTTGCTACGTTGCTTGCTCCAGGCTGTCCCAAAAGCGTTGGAGTATTATGTCCAGTTGCACATGATTGTGCTCCACTGGGATGAGTAGCTTACCAGTAGGTTGTGGTAGTGTGGGCTCTGGTCGCATGAGCTCGTCCGCAATCTTGCGTTGGTTGCCGCCAATAATGCCAATAATTACTTCATGCCTCAGGCTGGTGGAGACCGGGATGACCCCCACCGGTCCATGGGGGGGGAAACGAGGGTTCAAGCTTGATCGTGTTGCAGCTAGTGGATGCAGGAGAGTGGCCGTCTCCACTGCGCCAGCCATGTGAGTAGGCCGCAGGAGTCGATATGGAGGAGTCATCCGGTTGGGCCACATGAGTGGTGTCTCCAGGTAGTTCCGTCTGCCTTGTTAGGGACAGTATTTGTCTTATCTCCACTTCAACAAGCAGTTTACCGGCTTAATTAGTCATCTGTTGCGGGAGCCGCAGGGAGACACATCCGCACGGCTCTGCGGTCAGGCCCCGCCCCCGAATGCAAGGCTATTTTTGTATTCCACCAACAGAAGTTTGCTGTAGACTTTGTTATCAAATGACTCCTGGCAGGTATTTGTGCATCAACTGGAGGCAGATTGAAATGTGTATGAGAGGCCAGGTTGGCAGATGTTTAAATATTGCTATAACTTTAAGGATTTGGCATTTACCTCACAGGAATATGTTTAGTAAAACGCCCAGAGTCTTTTGGGAGATAGATTTGTTGCTTAACTTCAACATGACCTCATAAACGAAAATGAAGTGCCTGATAATTGTTGATCTCATTATTCAGCTCAGATTTTCCCCTTGTCCTCAGCAGGTGAACTAATAGAATTTGAATGCAGTGGTATGCTTAAAAGCAGGGGTGTGTTTTTTTTTGTAGTGTCAGTGTTTGACTGCAGGGGTTTGTGTGTTGGGTCACACAAAAAACACACAAACACTGCCCCACAAAGTCACATGCATACACTGCAATGCACATATGCACACAGATACATACACAAACATATATCTCTGAGAAATACACATAGACATGGACACTGACACGCACAGATTGATACACATGAATAGTTGCTCTCATAAACATACATGCATAAATACACACACTGACAAACATTCATATATACACACATAGAGATCTACAAACAATGACACACATGTACATAACACACACATAGATATACTCACCTTCTCTCAAGTCCATCTCTCTCTCCTGTTGTGTGCTCTCCAGATGTTTCTGGTAAGCTTCCCTGCAACCCTCCCTTCCTCTGTTTTGCATCAGGAACCTTGGCTGTGCCAACACAGCTGGAAAGGGTCCCATGGTGCCATGAGAGCAATGGACAATGGTTGGCCCCCTATATGTGCTGAGGGCCTGGTGTCGTCTCACTGACTGCATTGACTGTAGTTCCGCACCTGGAACTTGTGGTGTTAATGCTCTTCTGACCTGGCGCTCATTCAATGAGTCAGAGTGTTGCCATGGCAGCCCAGTGGCAGCACTCTGACTCATTCACTGAAGAGCAGAACCGAGAAGGAGCTCTAAGCCGTTCCTCCAGTAATTTATTTAGTATATTACCAAATTGCCAATATACTAAATCATGATTTTGCCAAGGGGGCTCTGCCTGGCCAGGGACACCCTTGGCAGAGGATTCTCAAGAGCCTATTCTTTATGACCCTGGCAATTCTGCCATGGGATGGAGGGCGGGTGGGGTGGATAGGTGGAGTTTTTTGCTGCAAAAAATAACGTCTACTTTTCTAACAAACCTCTAAATCACTAATCTTTCTAATTTATGCATGAATAATATTCCGCAGAGTCCTTGTTATTTCCCAATGATATTTAATCAGGACAAAATTATTTTGTCTGGCCCCAATACCAAAAAAACAAAAAACTGCTTTGCATAGGGATGGTAACTGAAAACACACGAGTTCACTTGCTGAGGACAAGAGGAAAAGCTGAGCTGAATGATGAGATCAATAATTATCAGGCATTACATTTTTGTTTATGAGGTCATGCTGAAGTTAAGCAACAATTCTGCCTTCTAAAAAAAGACTCTGAGGGTTTTACTAAACATGTTCCTGTGAGTCAAATGTCTTACGAAACCTTAACGTTTAGACAAATATCAACCTGGCCTCTCATACACATTTCAATCCGCCTCCAGTTTATGCACAATACCTTTCATTCTATAACGCAGAACACAGAGAACTTTTGTTGGTTGTCATCTATAAATAATAATATTCTTCACTCTAAATGTCCAATAGACATGTGTTTACAACAAGGGAATGTTATGTATATCTATATTCAGTTAATTTTATTTACTTAAGTTGGTTAAGAGTTAGTAGTGAAATACGAGTACAAGACAAATTCTGCATGTCATGCCTATATGACTCCTGGATGTGACATCACAAAGTGACACACAATGACAGCATATATATTATATAGGCCATTCTAGGCGGGAGAAGGAGATACAGTGCTGTCTGATGCCGGTGAGCGTACAAGTGAGTCACAGCCTTGCTGTGGCTCTCACGACTAACTAGCCACTCGCCGGATTTGGGGGGAAAGAACAGACAGTCTGTTCACTTCTGCAGAGTTTGATGGGACAGGGGCTTGCAAATGAAAATGTGTGTGGAATGAGTGTTAAAAAGAGTAGATGGAGGCCATCTCTGAGTAAACGTATTATGTGATGCAACATCAAGAACCATGATCAGGGACAGACTCTGCAATGCTCCCTTGCAGTTCTAATCCAATGCGCCACCCTGTGACAGCTCTGCTGCCACCCTGGAGGACCACCACACTTCACAGAGGACTGCCTGGGAACCCAGTTGGAAGTCATCAACAGGAGGTGATTAAATATCTGTGATGGCATTTTGCCGGGCCCTCTAGTGAGCCACATGACCTAGGCTAGCGCCTTGGACACCTTATGAAGAAAAGTCCAAAAATGCCCCAATCCTTGCTCTTTATAAGAAGTGTCATCTATTTTTAAACAAATAGTTCCTATAATGAATGTCATCTGAATCTGACAACTAGAATAAAAATAAATAAATTTAAAAAAAAACCACACACACAAAACCCATTAGGCACTTATCTTATTTACATATATTGAATTGCAGCAATAACAAACCTGATCTTTGTCTCATTTGCTTCTAATTAAAGCGTTGCAGAACAACTGCAATTCACACAAGAGCCTGTTTTAATAGTCGATTCTGGCAAAGTACCAATATCACAATGTAGCAATTAACAACACGACTGTATTTGCTATTCATGGTTTGATGTAAAAACTTGTTTATTAAGTTGGGCTGGAGGCACTGGTGTGCAATAGACCTGGATGTAATTAGACTTGAATTATTTGTCTGTTTCTGATATTGTAAACTGGCACTTAGCACATCATTTAAATTGACACACTGAGCTGCATGGTTTAACCGGTAATTAAAACATGTTTTGTTAATTAGATGATGACCACTTTATTTCAGGGCTCTTGTGTTTGGGTGCTGTAGTGCGCTCTGTTTGTATCGGAAACTGCCAGACATTCCCTTAATGAGTCCTTGTTTTGTTTCAATTACCACCTGCCGTTCAGCAGCAAAGCTTGTTTTAACTAAACAAAATTAATGCTTGTCTCTTCCTTTCTAAGAACTTAAATGTTACACAAATTATTGTACGCTTATTATTCAAGTGCTAGAGAGATTCCAGTTTTTAAATACTGTGGAGGGCAATTAAAAGGAGGTTATAAAAAAAAGAAAAATTAAGTATAAATATTGTTTCCGCATATCTTCGGCTTTGTAAAGGAAGAGATAATTGCAGCACTTATGATGTGTGTACAAACTAACTAGAATTCTGTAAATCATTAGTGCTCATGATTGATATGAATATATAAATGAGGAGCACAGTTGGAAGCCTGTTGTAGAACGCATGAGTTGCCGATAAAAAACATAAGCATATATTTCAGAAACTATGGTTAGGATGTCACTTGATATCATTTTAGGATGCATATCACTGCACATAGTGTAAACAGGGTGGTATACTGGATTCACCTGTGGTTTATGATATTACTCTTGTTCTCTTTTGAAACATGGGAACCTATATATAAGGCCAGATGCTCCACATGACCAAGTTATATGGGCCCATTTATCTCATTGTTTATCAATAGTTTATGAGATTTACCATGGATTTCTCAAAGCTTGTGCAAAGTTCAGAAAAGCAAACTTATTAATTCGTGCTTTTAAAATTACCTGTGTTGAGTTCTATAATTCTATTCTAGTTGATCTCAACAGAAACCATACTGCCAGATTAATTTGCCATTCTTGGAGCTCCTCTTATGTGTCATCCCTTTGATAATGCTATTGTATTCATGTGCCCTTTAGGATTCAAATCAAGATACTAACACTTACCTAAAAAGCTTTTAGCAACTTTTCCCCACATTAGATTGCTTCACTTATTCAGAAGGTATGTCCCTGCACTGCACTGCTAACTTTAGCCTATAGAATTTCTTAAGAGCATCTTCATTTCTATGGAATAACATAACTGCCTCCATCAGATGTCCCTTAAAACTGATAACATCAGGCAAGCCTAGAGCCCCCATGGCTAATTCCCATTCCTTAAAATTCTCTGCCCTCTCTCATCTAACACAATTAGTATTTACACAGTCAACTCCACTCTATCCCCATCCATCTCTACTGCTTTCCCACACACCCAACAGATGAGCTTATCCTCTACATCACTCTTCTTCCTTGACAGTTTTTACACTGTACCCTCTTCTAGATTGCAAACTGATCCCAAGATGAAAGTAGAACATACACAACATACAATGAGTGTTTGCTTCTTTTAACTGTTGCCTTATGCTTGGAAACATGACAGTTAATATACGAATTGACAGTCACGTTTGCTATGGTCATAAATGTAAAATGCCCCTGAGCTTTCACACTGCCTAGTACATGACACTTGTGGTGTATGGCTTTTGAGGTAGAGCAGTTCACCAGTTATAGAGACACATATTTAAAGGGACAAAGTAGAATATTTTAAAGAACATATTGCATGCTTTTACCATTGAACCTTACAAACAGGGCAATCCTGTCTCAATGTGTTGTTAGACAAACATAAGGAGCCTAAAGAAAGTCATACTATGTAAAAACAGTCTGGAGAATTGGGTTGGTGGTGGTGGTTGGGGGCAGCAATTCAGCATTTCTGTATTTTCCTAAGATGACTAATTAGCAAACCTCTGAGATTGTGTATTGTTCTCAGTTCCTCCCTCCCTAACTGACTCTGTCTGCACATTAGAATAATTCATCTGTTATTTGGATTACTATACCCACTTTCATCTTCAGGCCTACTGCATAGCCAATGTTACTAAATATGAAGAATAGGAAAATGAAGAATATTTCTCATTGCTATGGACCCATTGCTTCTCATCTGCCACAATCTATGTTCTGTAATCCGAATTTATACAGAAACCAGCAATACTAACATCACTGCCAACCTGTAACAAAATGTAACAAGGACAATATCGTTTACCTAATGTCACACCAATGTTTTCTTCATGATAGTTTTGTGTTATCAACGAATGCCAAACAGAACATAATTTGGAGTTCCCATATCAGTATCAAGCAGCTTGCTAATACTTTTGATGTTACCATAGCAACTTCAAATATACAGCAATTAGTCATCTCAAACTGGAACATTATAAAAAGCTAAAATCGTCTGTAAATTTAAACTTCCAAGTGTTGACTGAACCATTATTCCTCTCAATTTCTGGAAAACTAGTCTGTGCTCCGTGAAAATTAAGATTTGATTTATATAGTGACATTTTGTAGATTAGGTGTTTATTCTCTGTATAATGAGTTGAGGTCAGTTGATAATGATTTGCAAAATGTAGCCAAAATCTCTCTACTTTTGGCTAAATTTGGATTAGTCCAATTAAGTAGCTGCTTTCCCTTAGAAATTTGGCCAGAGTATTACAAACCCAAATATCATGAATCTTATTGAGTGAAACAACATAATACTGAGCTAAACAACGTACAATATTAAATTACCATTTATTGAAAACATTTGAGAGTAAGGACTGACGTTCACTAGATGTACTGTCTCCCTAAACATACCGAACTGCTTATCAATTAGAAGATATGTAGATTTGTTTGGAGTTAAAACCAATTTTTGGGGATAATTATGATATAAAACATGTATTCTATTAATCTTTTGCTATCTTCCTCTCAAATACATATTATATTCACACATAAATATAAACAACATTGACATTTTAAAATACATACCATTTTTATTGTTTGATTAAAAAATATACAACTGTTAGCAATTTGTTTTAATGTATAGCTTTTATGTGGTATATGATTATATGACCAGTGGCAGTTAGTAACCTCAGAAAACCGCTTAAAATCATTAATAGGGTCACTGGGTACCAATGCTCCACTGGACACGTTCCTGGTGAAAATATAGCGTTTAGTATTGTTACACATTGCAGTCAGGCTGCTGTGCTCCTAATTATGATTCAACATTATCTGTAATACCCAAAAGGAAGAGTTAAAGAAAATCAAAAAACAGATGTGTACTGTAACTGACTTCATGACACAGAGATTCCTAATATATAGAGCAGTAGGGATTGTTAGTAATCAACAGTCCCCAAGCACACGCATAGTTGCCTCTCTTTATCACTGTCTAATTAAATTTCACTCAAGCTGAACTTCAGATCCATATCGTTTAGCTGCAGTCATTAGAGTCAAGTCTGTATGCTCAAACAATAGATATACACTCAGCAGGCACACTTTATTAAGTATACCTGCACGTTCATGTAAACGTCCATATATAATGCACGCAGACGTGGTCAATGGGTCCTGTTGTAGTTCGGCCAAACATTAGAATGGTGAAGATGCATAGTCTATGGAACTTTGACCATTGTAGGTGCACTTGACTTGTTGGTTTCAGCATCTTCAAAACTGTTGAAGTTTTGGGATTTTCAGTGGGCTTTTATAGTAGTATAATGGTGTGCAAAATTACTTTGTTAAAGCCTTGTACCCAATATTCCCTTTGTACGTAAATATTACTTTAAAGATTGTCTTGATGCATCCTTAAAACTTATTTTGACAATGCTGTGTGATTACAAAACACCCTAACGCTTTTACATGGAAACAGAACCCCAAAATCTAGCGAGAAATTTAGAAGATGCTTGTAACTGTGCTACTTCTTTTGTGATGCTGAGTCTCTAACATAATTTATTATCATAGAAGGTATCTGTTTTATTAGTGAGTCTTTGTATATACATAACTCTCCAGCACGACGATACAGAGAGAACAGGATTTAGTCGCTCCGTTTACAATATACAATACGAGTTGTTGTGTCAAATATCCGTAGAGATTTGTTGAAATGAACATGTAAACACTTTTCCTTCCAGCTTACTGAATGTTGTCAGTTCCTGCTCCCAATTACTTACACTGTCATGACATTGGAAATCAAAAAGATTGATTTCAATTTTCCAGTATTTACCTCGCCTCACATAAGCATTACAATTTAAAACCAAAGTAGCGTTATGGAGTTAGACGCATGTGAGCTGAGCTTCTGATATAAACAGAAAAAAGGGCACCTTGCAAATTGTGATGCTAACACCTTGAAGATTACTGCTGGATATACTACACGGAACATAAAATCTCTTTGCTATATCCTAGAGAAAGCGATGATAACACCTTTGCTCTAATTCCTGCTTATTATATTACAAGATAAATTAGAATAACTTCTACAATTTTATGTTGTGTACACATCTGTTTAATACAGAATAAAAATAAATTGCCATAGTACATCTTGAACATCTTGTGACACATATATTTGCTGCAAATATGAGTCCAGGACCAGTTGAGGCAGGAGACAGATACTACATGGTAGCTTACAAAAACTAATAATAAGTGATAGTGCACATTACAGTGAAAAGTACTACACATCACTGCACTTCTTTTTTTTTTTTCGGAAGCTGCAGAATTAATTTATAAAAAATAAATGATAATTACGGTAATACAAAAATAAAAAAAGACATAGCCAACACATTCCCCTCTGCGGTTATATCCAATTAAGGGCCTCTATTTACTATTGTTAGATAAGCTTTTCAAATGATTTGATATTTTTGTATAAACGTTTAAAATTATTTAACATTATGAAAATATTTCACTTTGTAATTTTTTAAATATTTTTTGATATATTTTTTATATAAATGCTTTCATATATATATATATATATAGGCACAAATAGGCAAAAAATGCATACAATATTCCCCCCCGAGTCTACCAATGAACTGAGGGCTTAGTCCTATTTATAGAGACTCGGGGAATATTGTATGCATTTTTTGTATTGATTGTTTTTATTATATTATTTGTTTTTGGTCCCTGAGGAAGTTCCTGTCTATAGGAACGAAACGCGTAGGACCTTTCCTCTATTTTATTTATGTGGCTAATGTATATGGCCCTTTATTTACAATAAATTTGCATAATTATTTTATTCAAACCCATCGGAGTCTCATTCCTATTTTGGTCCGCTTGGATTTCCAGTGGAGAGTGGAGGCGTTCAGCCGCCCAAGTTTACCAGGGCAGGCACACTTTTGGCACATTATTCATTTTGATCTTGTGAGTGCATTACCATCTCAGCACACTAACATTTGTTTTACTGTATCACACTATGTGTTCTTTTTTGTTCCTGTTTTAGATTATGTACAGCCGAATCTCATTTCCTTTTGTGCCTATATATATGTTGTAAAAGGTCGGGAACTGGGCCACGACCTTGAGAGGCTGTTTGATTGAATACATCAGATAAGTATATCTGGATACTAGTACGTTTTTTTCACGTCAATAGTGTTTGAGATATTATATATATATATATATATACATTTATATATATATTGTTTTTTTATATATATATATATATATATATATATATATATATAAATGTATATATATATATAGTTTTAAATTCTTTATTTAGGTTGTGTGTAGGATAACAAACAGATTTGCACTGCCACAACAGTTGGTGCAATCAGATCAATACACAGATGAAAACAGTGTTATGGCTTCCAATACAATGCACTTTTTTTGTCATGATAGAAACAAGGAGCTGAAAATACTTCTCTAGACTAGCTATAACAAACAGTCTTACATAAGGTTTAACTAGCTAGACTGATGGTAGGAAAATCATAAGTTAAAAACTTGTGTGGATGTGAGTTGGCCTATGCATAGATACAATTATTGTATGTGGTACATCCTGAGCAGTACTACCGCATATGTGAAATTTCGAGTGGGTCACTTCATAAGAGAAGAGATGCACTCAGTGCTATTAAGTATTACGCCTGGCTATGGCATTATTATATGTGGGGAACAAGGTTAACTAGGTTCAGGCGGGATGGGGGGGGGAGTAATATGGTCAATGGATTATCAGTCTAGAGGGGTGCAATAGGCACATTAGCAAAACGTGATAACATAACAACCAAAACAGCATAACAAATTAATTAACAGAGGATCTCTGGTGTGTTGCTACATAGCTGCATGCTTCAGGTAGTTACTGCAACAGTCAGATCTTGTTTGGATCCATGTAGTATGAAGGGGGCCACCCTATCTGGGTTCCAGTGATGAGTTGGTTTGGCCTCCTAGGAGCTCAGCAGGGTGAAGAGAGTCCTTCGGTAGTCCCAGCGTGGATATTAAAGCTACTGCTTTGGAGGTCACACACCGTATGCTTGATTTCTCCGTGCAGGATCAGCAGTGTTCAGGGCAGATGCCATTTGTATTGTATTCCATGTTTTTACAGGAGCGTAGTGAATGGTCTGAGCGATCTCCGCCAGGCAAGTGTGCCCCCAGTGAGGTCCGCTTAGAATGATAGTTCCATCGCTTCAAATTTATAGGGTGAGCAGTCCCTGGTCGCTGCCATGACTGCAGTTTTATCTTTGTGTTGTTGGAACTGTAAATTGAGGTCCCGAAGTGCCGTGGTTGGTCCTTTAGCCAGTTTCGGGGCCAGAAAGAAGCCATCCAGGTTAACTGCCTTAGCCTGCCATGGTGAAAATAGGGCCACTAGTAGGCATTGCCGGGGTGTCCTTAGGGATGCCCCGGACCTTAAGATTGTTGGCGTGATGTGCATCTTCAAGTGCCGCAAACCGGCGATCATATGCCTCATTCTGTTGCTGAAGTCCCTGGAATACGTGCTACAGTGAGGTGATTTGATCAGTGCAGACACTTGAAGCAGACTCCAAGGCTCCGATTCTTCCTGTTAGGCCATGGATGTCAGCGCAGAACGAGGCAACGTATGACTGGATGGTCTTCTGGAGCTGTGCAAGGAGCAACTTCATAACTGCTGTCGTCACCGGTGAAGCATCAGCTTTCTGGGGGACCGGTGCTGGTATATGCACCGGGGGTAAGCCAGCTGCCTCTTCCCGCGAGGAGAAATCATCAGATAGCTCGGAGTAGGTCTCTGAGTAGGCGGCCATCTTGGGCCCAGTTGCCCCATGCCTCTGCCGCAGGAGCTCAGCAATATTTGGTCCCTGTCGCAGTTTGTATGGTCTAAAGAGTCTTGCGACCCATCTTGCTGTCCTGTCACCAACAGCACCAAAAAGTAAATAAAAATAACTTTTGGATGTTCCAAATGAGTAGATTTGGGCCTGAAACTGCAGGAGCTCATGTGCCATGTGACTGTTCAGCTTAGTTGCTATGCACCACTCTTTTATATGTTTTAATATTTTGTGAACATAATTTTGAAAATGTATCCAAAAATATAAAATAATTTGAAAAGCATATCCATCAATATTAAACTGGGGCCTAAGCAAGAGGGAGAATTATTTTTTATTTGTTTTTTTTATTTTCTTTCTAGCAGAAGATTTAATAGGAATTGTGTTGAGGAAGAAACCTTAAAGAAACATTCTGGGATGTGAAGGTTGATAATGTATTTGATGGACCAAAGGTGACCAACACTGAGACTCAAACCAATGGAAAACAATTAAATCCCTGAATGTAAGAAAACATCCTAACACCTCTATCCCTATTGTAACATCAATGAGCTGAAGTTTTTATGGGGGAGGTGGTGGTGTTCATTTAACTGGCAGTGCTGTGTCGCAGGAAGTGACATTAAATATCAGTAATTTTACTATGGGAGTTTTTTCCTCCAGTTGACAGCTTAAAGTTAAGTTTAAAATATAATTTCCAAATATGTTAGTGATTTAGGTAATATAATGAAGAGATTACATTTCATTATTCACTTAAAGTAAATTTTAACTTTCATATATTGGTGAATGACCGGTCCACTTTATATAACAATTTTATTTTTTTTTTAAAACCTGGTTGTCTGCTTCTTCTTATACGTAAGTTTCGCCGTGAATATTTCCCAAAGCTTTTTTTTTTTTGCATCTGATTTCTAGGACAGTATCTTTATCACACACATCTCGCTCTTTAAGCAACAAAAGAACAAAATTATAACGAGCAACAAGCAACCCGCCTTCAATATTCTTTTACTCGCAATACAACACAAGTCTTTTATTATTTTGTCTTCTGCAATCAAGGGGTGACTAAATGGTTGCAGGTGGTGATGAAAATAAAAGCTATCCATCATTATGTATTAAGCATGAAAAAGATGCACAATAATGTAATTGAATCCCAGAGCAGACAATTATTTTCATATATTGATAATGCAATGTGAAAAACTGTCAAGATCTCTAATATGATGTTTGCTTCCATCATTGTGAGACTACAAGCCATACAAATAATGAAATGTAATAAAAATGTAATAATTTGCATATGACAATGCCATACAATGAAAAAAAACCACCTAATTTGAAACTATATATGCAATTCAATGTAATATGTTGTTTATGTGTAATTTTGATATCTTTCTTTTATAATGAAAAAAAAAAACCCTTTCATTGATGTACAAGAATTGTCATTGCAAACTTGAGGAGACATAAAGATTGATTTCTGGAATTCCATTTCTTGAATGAGTTTCTTGAAGTTTTAAACAAAAACGTCTACTTCTTTTATCAAGGCTGGTTATTCTTATGGTGTCCTTGAAGATTCTAGGAAGCCCAGTGGGTGGAACAACATTTAATGAAGTAAGGATTCAGTGTGACATATTTTGGAGCCACTATAGAGGTAAGGCTGCATTGTTCTATTTAAAAACTATAAATAATTTTAGGTTCTCTAGTTCCTCATCTCCCGGGGTTTGTTAAGCCCTCATGTGATCAAGTCTCCAACATCTTTGTGAATAAAAACAAGCAACGAGGAGATGTTTATATATTTAGAATGATCTCCTGCCAGGGATATTTGATATAAAAAAAACTATACACAACTTGTATGTATGTACGTAACTTGTGCATACTAAGTGCTAAGGGGAGTGTAATCTCTCTTTTACATTCGATTATCAATGGTAATTCATCCTTAATAAGGGATCGGTACCCAGAACCTATTTGAGGTAATGCACTAATAGCCCAGTAGATAATATCTGTATCAAAGAGAGATCTCTTTCCCCCAAAAAATGCCTGAAAGGCCTGGACTGTTATAAGAGGGTAACATAAAGCTGGTTTTGCATGTTCAGGAGCACTTACAGAATAAATTTAGCAAAGGTAATAATTTTATCTCACTATGCTAAGCGAAGTAGCATAATGTTTTGGCCTTTTAAAGGGTAACACACATAGAACATTTCACCATGGTCTCCATCTTAGCTTCAAATGCATTGTCATACCTACCAATATTGGTATTCAGTAACCTGGTAGATGCAGAGAGCCTAGCGTGCTTATATAGATTACCCCAGACTTAAACATGTGTTGCGTGCTGTGGAAGATCTTGCACATGTACAGAACAAATGAAAAGCTCTTGTGCATGTGATTGCATGTTCTTGCTATTCTCTTACATATTTTTTTTATTTATAGGATTTTCTTTCATGTCTCAGATAATAAAATAACATGTATGGCGTTGAAGGTTCCAAAACTGGATTCTCACACCAGGACTATTTTTGGGTGAGTGGGTGGGTGTGTGGGTTTGTGACAATTAAAAGCAATTTAGGTAATTTTCATGGATTTGCTTATAAAACTAAATATAAAACAGGCAGCTGTCAGGGAACCAGGGAGTCCTAGTATCATTAATTATGTATGTATTTATTTATTTTTACAAGGAAGTATGCATTGACATTTTAATTTTAAACATCTTCTAGGGTAGGGTTTATGCAAATGGTAGCTCCACGGGTATTGCAAACAACGACTTCAATTATGCTTTGCAACTCTAAAAAGTGTTAAAGAAACATGGCAGTCATAGTTTTACTACATTTGAGGACTTACAATTTGCCCACCCTTGTTATAGGGTGGGGGTAGACAACATTTGGCACTACAAATGTTGTGGACTACATCTCCCATAATGTTCTTGCATTCATAATGCTGTCAAAGTATCAAGAAAAATGTTGTCAACAACGTCTGGAGTGCCGAAGGTTGCCTACTCCTGTTCTAGGGTATAGATCTTATCCAAGTCAATTATACACTTTTTATCAAACGTGGCCTTTTGAAAGGGTGATTGAACTTTGCTGGGTATTGTTTCTGTGCTCTGAGATTTAAACAGTTATATTTACCAACTAGACAGTTGAAGCTGCTATAACACTACTTCTGTTAGCCTTGTCCCCTAGCCAACATTTCACCACCAGATCTCCATACATTTATTTCAGGTCCAGTAATATTTTGTAAACTCAATAATAAAGTCGGTATTTCCTCTTTTTCCACAAAACGGGTACACCCTAACTGTTGGTGCCAAACCTTTTTTTTGTGGTATTTTTTCTTCGAAAATATGTGCTTGGCTTCTAAATTTCACCTGATCCTCTCCAAAACTAAAAGTAATCCATCATGAAAATATTTATTTGTGTTTGTCATTTTTATGGTTCTTAAAATTTGTAGTGATCTGGAATGCATGCCTTTAATGGTCAAAAAACATTCCATTAATCAACAAGACATAAAACTAATCCGCACAATGTCTTAGAATTCTGTTCATACCAGTTCAACAGTTATTGACAGACGTGTTTCTGCCATGGAAGTCATTATGCTGTGGGCATTTATTTAACCCTGCTCCATCTCTCCCCTGGTCTCCTGTTTTTTTTCCATCAGCTATAAACATAATACAAAGATTTTTAAAAATGCAACGTCAGCAGCCAATCAGGAAAATAAAATTTTGTGCATGCTGTGAAATGTGAAATGATATTAAAATGCAGTATAAACTGCTGGAAAATAAAAACACTTTGAAAAGCACATGGACATATTTTAAGCAGTATATTGTATAAAGTATTTTTTAAATAATTAGGATGATTTTAAAAAGTGAACATGATTATACAAAATTCCATTTTAAATTGGATCTGTTATGATTGGATTTTGATATTTTAATTATATTTCCACAACTCTTATATACACAATACAATAAAATTCATAAGGGGACAATTTGGCACTAGTGATGTCCCAAACGGTTTGCCGAACGGTTCGCCACATATGTCATCATTGAGTAAACTTTGACCCTGTACCTCACAGTCAGCAGACACATTCCAGCTAATCAGCAGCAGACCCTCCCTCCCAGACCCTCTCACCTCCTGGGAGGGTTTAGCTTAATGAAACAGTTTTTTTGTGTCTGACATAGCCTGCATAATGTATTTTTCATTTTCAATCTGATGTAAACTTACTTTACAAGTTTTTATCCCCTGCTCTGTAAATTAAACTTTAATCACTCACAGGAGGCTCCCGCAAGGTCTAGCAAGCTATTAACAGTGCATGAGATAAACTCTTACTTAAACATAAGGGAACATGCTATAAGGGAAGTATAAACATTAGATCTCACTTTACAGGAAGTGTTTAGGAAGGCTGCGTAAGTAACATGCAAGGAGGCGTGACAAGGGCTACATCCAACTGCTTCATTAAATTAAAGTAGTTTTGGTTCCTGTATTGTCCTTTTTAATACAGTTTTTTTTTAAAAGTTTATTTTTTCGTAGCAAGAATTTTTAGATAGGAGCACTGCCATTTGAGCTGCCTTCATATTAACTTATATTACTAAAACTTCTGGCTGTGAGCTCTTAGCTCACTGACTAAGAGTGATTGCCAGTGGACACACTATAGTGGTTATGGTGCTTGGAGTGTTCCTTTAAAGATAAAAATGTGACTGATGTTAGCACAGCAAGTTAATTTCAGAATTTTTGTCTAGCTATAATACATGGTGGTATTGGGGGACATGCAAATATAATCAGAAGGTATTAATGACTTCAGCCACTTACATTGAGTGATGGCTGACAAAAACAAGGTTGCCTATTACAAAATCTATGATGCCCTAAGCTTTGGAGTTAATGATACATAATGTAAATTTAACTCTGCGTTTATGCTATGATTTTGCAACTAGAGATTAAAAACACACATAGCACACAGGTACATTTTCAAAAATAATTTTAACTAAAGTAAGTAGAAAATAAGGAGACATAAGGAGACATTTTACAGTTTAATCAGTTAGTCGGTTTAATACTAAACAATATGCAGAATATAATATATGTGTAGGATTTGGGTAATTTTATTCAAACATCAACATGTTTGTCTTTAATATTTCAGGATAGTCTTTTACCTATGATTGTTTTATATTTATTTTTTTATTAGGCTTTCAGTAACTCTTGAAGTTTAATATGCCTAAAGGCTGATGTTAAACATACTGTTGGCTGACCAAAATTACCCTTTAATCTCTAAGCTTATAAAACATACATCCTTCAGGGCAGCAATGATTTTAAAGCAGCCCCGCAGTATACATTTTCCATAAGCAATCTCCATGTAAGGAGACATTCTGTCACTTTAGCTTAACATCAAATAGAATTTTCAGAAATGTCGGGCACTAGTGGATATGTTTTCAGTTTCACAGAGTATCTGTAAACTGTTGCCTCAATCAAAGCACTGTCCCCTAAAAGAAAGGACATCTGGTCACTCCATAAAAGAATAAATATAGTCTTGTTTGCATTGGTCACGCAAGCTGCCCATTACTAACTAGCATTCACATCTACAGTGACCCTACTGCAAATGTTCGATGTGCAGCACATCTTTCAATGAGACCTTAATACATACAAAGACCCCACCGGGTCCTCACAAACTGTGTAAACATCTGTCACATCATGGCTGTTTTTCCCAACCAGTTTCCTCTGAAACACAAAAACGTTTTTGGTCTACCAATGCTAGCCCCAAGCTTCGACGTACAATAGAAACAGAGCACAATTAAAATTCATAACACATCTTACACAGGCTTAAGAGGCCATTCATTGACCTTTCATTAGCAATCTGTAATCCCTGAGCCACCATACACAATACTAGACCCTAGAGTTGTGCTTCTTTGCTTACTGAAATCCAAGAACAATGTGGCTTTGCCAAAAATATCTAAAGTACTTAATTTCCAAAAGTCCCCACAGTGACAATGGGGATCTGGAACTAGCCTAGTAAAAAGCTAAAAGCTTCCTTGAATATTTTCTGCATGTACACGGAATATCTAGTTGTAGGACTGTTTGAAATTATAAAAAAAAAAAAAAGATTGACATAAACTACCGTATTTATCGGCGTATAACACGCACCGGCGTATAACACGCACCTCATTTTAAGAAGGAAATTTCAGGGAAAAAAAACTTAAAGCACCATACTCGTTTTCCTGGCACTATAGTGCCCTGAGGGTGCCCCCACCCTCAGGGACCCCCTCCCGCCGGGCTCTGGAGAGAGAAAGGGGTTAAACACTTACCTTTCTCCAGCGCCGGGCGGGGAGCTGTACTCCTCCTCTCCTCCTTGCTCGCGACGTCATCGGCTGAATGCACGGCGCATTCAGCCCGTCGCATAGGAAAGCATTTACAATGCTTTCCTATGGACGCTTGCGTGCTCTCACTGTGATTTTCACAGTGAGAAGCACGCAAGCGCCTCTAGCGGCTGTCAATGAGACAGCCACTAGAGGCTCTGGAGGCTGGATTAACCCTCAGAATAAACATAGCAGTTTCTCTGAAACTGCTATGTTTATAAAAAAAAGGGTTAATCCTAGAGGGACCTGGCACCCAGACCACTTCATAAAGCTGAAGTGGTCTGGGTGCCTAGAGTGGTCCTTTAAATTTCAAATAAAGAACTTCTTACCCCCCTTTCTTACTCCCCCCTCCCCCTCTTCTTACTTCCCCTTCCCCCTCTTACCCCCTTCTTACTCCCCCTCCCCCTCTTCTTACCCCCCATTCTTACTTCCCCCTCCCCCTCTACTCCCCCTCTTACCCCCTTGTTACTCCCCTCCTCTCTACTTCTCTCCCCTCTTACCCCTCTTACCCCTTCTTACTCCCTCCCTCTTCTTACCCCCTTTCTTACTCCCCTCCCTTTCTTACTTCCCTCCCCTCTTTCTCTCTCTATTTCCCTCCCTCTAATACCCCTTTCTACTTCCCTCCCCTCTCTACTCCCCCTTTTCTTACTCTATCTTTCTTACCTCCCTCTTTCTTATCTCTCCCCTTCTTACTTCCCCTCTTCTCTTACTCCCCTTTCTACTTCCCCTCTCTTCTTACCCTCCTATTTCTACTCTCCCCTATCTTACTTCCCTCTTCTTACCTCCCCTTCTTTACTCCCTCCCTCTCTTCTACCCTCCCTCTATTTAACTCTACTCTCTTTCCAGATGCTGAGTTTAGTTAAATAAGCGGGCGTCGAAGTGTAGGAGGTGTACCAGTGTGTACTCTTCGTCACTGGCCGGTAGAAAACAGAAACTCCTGTTCCGCGCAGAACAGGAGTTTCTGTTTCCTGTACCCGGTCGGACTGACAGGAAGGTGCACACTGAGTGTGCACCTTCCAATCACTCCGGCCGGCCACCGCGGACAGCAGAGCAGCTCGGCCACGCTACAGGAGAGGTAGGAACCAACTGCAGCCGCCTGAGCGCTCTGTCAAGTATTTAAAGGGCCGGCGTATAACACTCACCCACAATTTCTCCCCTATTTTCAGGGAGAAAAGGTGCGTGTTATACGCCGATAAATACGGTATTTTTAATACTTGAACTTAATACAAATACAAAAAAAAGTCCTGTGCTCAAACTCCCATCACTCCTGGGTGGCAGCAAGGACCATAGTACACATCAGCCCCAATACCCTAATACATACAATAGAAACCAAAGAAAAAAAGTTACCTGTGCTCTTCCCAAATCCTTATGCATATTTAAACAAATAGAGGTTATTTAGCTTCTCCAATGGCCATGAGAGTTTAGCCCACCTGCCACGTCAAGGCAGACCTCTTAGGTGGGTCCTAACTAACCATTTGCCTTGCTTCCTTGAGCTTCTGGCAAAGATATCTCTAATGAGACAGAAAGGGGTATTATTTATATACATCCCTACAAGCTTATTAACCCTTAATAGGGAATACATGGGATGGGCGACAGCATTGCAACCTAGCTGTGTGATACAAAAGTGAATACAAATTCCAAAAAAACAAGTCCTGCTTAATAATTTTGTATGTTTTGCATAGAAGCTGTTAGAGAAAGTAAATAATGTAAATACAATGGTGTAGTATCCATCTGTTTCCTAATGAACAGGAATGGAATGAAGGTGTTTAGCATTATACACAACCATGTTTGACAAGAATGAATCAAAAATAGGTGGGCCTCCTGCTGTGATACTGCTTTGTTTCACATGTTATGATGAACAGGGTAGTAAGCTTCGTATGGGCTACACATGACCTTATGCGTGGCCAAACTGTGTTCCAGAATTTGAATTTATGCCATAAACACCCTGTGATACCCAAGCTTTGACCCCTTTATGTAGCTACCAGAAACTTAGCAAAACTATTTTTTTATAATTTTTAAAAATATTTTAAGTTTGCACATTATACTTTTATGCATAGAAACGCACGTCATGTCCCTTCCTCCTACCTGGACTTCTGTATGCACGAAGATATGAAGGGCCCTTCCTGCCATATTGTGCCCTCTCTGGCCTCATTTGGTAAGGGTTCACTCCCCAACTTTTCATCCCTTCTGCCTATCTTCTTCTTTACTCTTGATGTGTCATGTTTTTCTTGCATCATATTGCTCCTTTGTCCCTTTGCTTTTTGTTAAACTTCTAGAGTTTAAATGTTTTCAGTTCTTGGTTAAGGAATTCATAAGATTGGTGGTTGAAATTAATGTTGAATTCACTTTGAATTCCCACTTTATTGAATAGCTCTGTACATTTTTCATTCTACTGGAAGGATGTTCAAATTTAGTCCATACTGGCTTCACCTATAATTAATATTGTAATTCGTTGATATTGAGAGGTATTTTTCTGGTACAGAACAAGTCAGTTAGAAAAGTCCTAATATCGTATCCAGATATTAGCCGCAGAATACTTTTTCCAGACAGCCTAATTCTATTCAGTGAAGTTGTGTTCATCATTAGGAACTCGTTTTCTATTCTCCAAATTCAATGCTTATTTTAATAGTCACATGATATGGTGATCCCGATGGCAAATGTAAGGACTGCAGAGGGACAGGTAATAGATTCATGCACTGATAGCTAATTACTGGCTGACAATCAATGTATGACATTTCCTTATAGGAAACCATGTCCCATTCTTAATCTACATCAGCCAGCAAGAATGTTGGGAGGTATGCGTTAGGAAATGTAGCATATGAGTTACCAATCAAAATGCCTGTGTAATAAACAATTTTAATCATTGCTAGCATGCATGACAATAAGTATGGGCATATAATTGGAGGTTATAAGGCGTCTGTCTCACAATGGGGGAGTGAGCAAACAAGAATAAATTCAATAGCTGCAAGAAACCTGACAGTTTTGATACCACAGAAAATAAAACACATACATCAAAAAATGGTCCACAGTGCTCTCGATTGATTACCTTAATACACTTGTAGTGGAAGTGTTGATGCCTTTCCTGATAATGTAAAATCTGCTTTAAAGTTGTCTGTCCATTCATCCATCAATCCATCCATCCATTCATCCATCTCTCATAGAGATGGAAAAAAACATTTCCCTTTCTATCATAAAACTTTGTCTTCTCTTTCACTTAAATAAGGCCAGCATTTAAAACAAAAACATATATTCTATACCAAGTAATGTAAAAATGGATAATTAAACCCCAAGAAACTCAAGCCATACAAACATAAATATGCTTCTCAATGTAAGAAAAATTAGTAAAAGCTCTAAGTCAACTCTTTTCCTGAGGATGGATAATGCAAGTATATTGGTGGTGGGTCCTATATTCTCCTTCACCCTCTAGAGTCTGTATATAATTTCCTTTGAGTCCATCTGTGAGGTTAACTGGGAATTAGGGATTTTCAGTCATCATAGTGACTGTAAGCTGTAATAATGACTGAATCTATATTTGCAATGTAATACTCAGTTATAGGCACTAAGTGCTAAAATGAATAAGATTTAACGTGTACATCCTTCTAAGCAATAATGATTTAAATCCAAATCTACACATTATTATTATTTTATTATTTATATAGCGCCAGCAAATTCCGTTGCGCTGTACAATGGGATGTAGGGATATCAATTATTAAGGAGTGTATTTCTCTAGAAATGTTTAAAGTGACATCGTACCATATATATCACTCCCAAATTGACCTACAGGGCCATTCACTAAAGTGTGATTTGTCATGAACTCAGTCAGCGTTGTTTACTAAAGTTAGAATTGCTGGGAATTCAAAGTAAATTCAAAGTTAATTTCAAATTGTTAGGCCAAATAGATGAAATGGTACATTTTCTGTTGTGCTTTCAGGTTTTTAATTTTTTCCTACAATTTTTTTTTTTTTTTTGGAGAGTATACTGAATTTCTGACAATTCACAGTTTAATTAATAACCATTAATCAGTTTCTCATTTAATTTCAGACTTAATCTTAATACAAAATATGTAAAACATGCAGAAAAAAAGTCACAAAAATAATAGTATATTTTAAAAATTAAAACATGAAACACTGTGCACTATTTTAATAAATATTTTGTTCACCACACTTGTCTAATTCTGATTATAATTGACAATATTTTTTAGATTAAAATTAGTGAAAATAAATATTAAATTGTAAAAATGAAAAAAAAAATATTAGCAGTTTCAAAATAAATATATTTCACAAATAATCATCAAAACAAGCAGTTATTTTAGAACCTGAAAAGTTTACTTTCAACTTTTCTTGTACAAGGAAGGTCTGGTCTAAGGGTTAACATGATTTTATTCAAAATTCATTTTCAACATACTGGCAAAGGGTTAATGAACATTAACCCCATGGAGGACATGACTATGTTGACTCCTCTGTATAATATTGTTTGCTATAAAAATATAGAAAATATATCTATTGGCAGATACGATTGAATAGAAATAAAGAAATATTTTTTATTGCCTCTATAAATGATGATGACATAACATGCTCAATAAATTTTAAACTAGCTTTAATTGCTAAAATATGTTAGGTCTACTTTCTTTGTATTGTATCCAAATAGTGATTTTGTTTGTCACCAACAAGTTAATCGTTTTCTGGGAAAAGTCTTTTATGGTGATGTTTTAGTACAGTTCTAGGTGATTAAGTATTCTTTCTTCTGAATATTTTCAGAAGCATAAATGTGTTGGAAAGAAAAAAGAAAAATTACTCCCCACAAACAAATATATCTCCTTTCAGTAAATATATATTGAGTGGTGAAGAAGCTGTGCCATCAGAGGCAAATATCGGTATTGCATAATGCCGGATCACAGTACAGCAACATTAGTATCTTGGCTGGTTATTAAGACATCTGGTCGAAGGATATTGCCAATCAGCACTTGGAACGTCCGTTGAAAAATCATTTTCCTTTGTTGTGTTTGTGGTGGAAAAAGGTTTCTAAAGATTATGAGCCGCTATTTAATACTAAACAAATCTATGAGGTGGACCTATGTTCTGAGTCTGCCAAATCATTTTGCATGTTCTTCATTTTGTGATTGGAACGTTGGATATTCGGGCCAACGATCACTTAGAAGTTGTTTATTATAAACACTGTGTCGACACTGAGACATGTTTTATGCTACACATGCGTGCCTGTTTTTATAAGCTCTAACTTCTAGCAGTCCATTATTTGCATGAGTCCAGTTAACCTGTTGCATACTGGAAAGTTGCACAATATAAATGTGTTTATTGTCTACCTAGGATGTTAAAGGAAAACTATAGTGTCAGGAATAAAAACATGTATTCCTGAAACTATAGTTGTAAAAGCACTGTTTAGGTGTCTAGTCCCCTGTGCCTGCCTTTAAAAAGTAGTTTACTCACCTTATATCCAGTGTCGTGCTGGTCTCGCTGCAGCTGGCTCCACTTCCTTGGCTGAGATCATCAAATTTAACAGTCTTAGCCAATCCAATGGTTTTTCACAAACATCCTTAAGGGAAATTAATGAAAAACGTTCTCTGGTACGAGTATAGTGCCACTGGAAACTTCAGAATTTCACTCCTTAACACATAAACAATGAGCGTTGCTGTGTACTGTGCTGAGCTAAGTGAATTCCTGAAAACGCATAAACTCAAAGGACCACTATAGTGCCAGGAAAACATACTCGTTCTCCTGGCACTATAGTGCCCTGAGGGTGCCCCCACCCTCAGGGTCCCCCACCCGCCCGGCTCTAGAAAGGGGAAACTTACCTTTTTCCAGCGCTGGGCGGGGAGCTCTCCTCCTCCTCTCCTCCTCCGTTCCTCCCCGTCGGCTGAATGCGCACGAGCGGCAAGAGCTGCGCGCGCATTCAGCCGGTCGCATAGGAAAGCATTATCAATGCTTTCCTATGGACGCTGGCGTGCTCTCACTGTGAAAATCACAGTGAGAAGCACGCAAGCGCCTCTAGCGGCTGTCTTTGGGGGAAGGCTTAACCCATTCATAAACATAGCAGTTTCTCTGAAACTGCTATGTTTATAAAAGAATGGGTTAACCCTAGCTAGACCTGGCACCCAGACCACTTCATTAAGCTGAAGTGGTCTGGGTGCCTAGAGTGGTCCTTTAAGTAATATTCGAGAGACTTTTCTTTGACAGCAAGTCTATACACATAATATATTGTATAAATGATTTGCATTATATTTTGTACCCATACATTTATATTTTAATTTAGTTTGATTAAGTAAGTATTAAAGAAACACAGGTGTAAACAACCTATAGCAACCTGTTACAAAGCACAAAACAACACAGAGACAAAGACCAGCAACAGTTAGATGGAAATTGTTGCAACATTTCTTTGCTTTTATCCAGCTGGCTTTAATTTTTTGGGTGTGTGCACAGTCTTTAAAATACTGGTTTCGAAGCAAAGCCAAGTTCTAGATGCATACAGATCCAAAGACAACCTCAAATGCACCTGTTTAAACCTTACTGGTTTTACACCATATGAGGCGGATTTTGACCAACATGATTGGAGCTGGAAGAAGTCACGCTATTGTAGGTCTACTGAGGTTAGTAGGAAATTGATTGAAAGCAATCAACTAAATTATTATACTACAAATAAGTTGAATAGAATGTATTAACAAGCAAAGCTGACTTCAGGAATATTGGGACCCATTACACACAGTCAGATTAACCATAAAGCAGACTAAGGCAGTCGCCCACATTAGACTGGGATTAGACAGGGGTCAGGGTACCATGAGGATACTTGGTCAATCTTGTCTTTATTTATTATCCTTATCCTAAGAATGGAATGGGAGAGGAGACTTGTAACCTACTCAGGGCCCTGTGGGATCCTAATCTTTCTCTAAATATGGATGGCATAAAAGGTATTTGACATTATATGATGTCCATCTGGCATGCAGTTTCAAAAAAAACATGAAAAGCATGAAAGTAAAAAAGTTTTTTTGTACAGTACTACAAAACGTATAAACGAAAATGGACAAAGACATTCCTTATGTGTATATTTAGTAGCCTGCTGGCATTTTTTAGAATGCAGATTTCCAAATTGCCATAAGAATATAAATATTTTGACTGCATGTACTCATAATATCTGGCAATAACCAGACAGGCATCTGAAATTTTTATGGCTGTTATTGCAACCTGCAAACATGTTCTGACACATCGCTCATCCTCCCTTCTCTCTTTGGCTTGTTTATGAGCTCTGTGGATTTCACTACAATGTGGTGTCTGTGTGTTTGTGTGAATGGGGAGTGTATCATTATTATTATTATTACTGCTATTATTTACATACCTCCAACTTATTATGCTGCACTTTACAATTATGCAGTGGGGATACATAGCAGGAAGTAAATGATAACTGATGACAGATAAATATAAAGTGAAGAAAGTCCAGCACAAATGAGCTTACAATCTAGGTACAGTCATTTGTGAACAAGAAAGCAGGACTGACAGTGCCTCATCTAAAAATTAATTTATCTATTAGCTGTCCATGCAATCTTAGCACTATAAATGCTGCCTTTTCAGAGAAAAGGCAATGTTTTCATTGCTTCATAGTAACACCTCTAGTGGCAGTCACTTAGGCGGCCTCTAGAGGTGCTTCCTAGTTCAGTGTTGCACTGTGTGCCGTACCTATGTTCAGCTGCTACATGCTCTGCATGGAGACACTGAACACTCCCCATAGAGATGCACTGACTCAATACACCTCTATGAGGAAATTCTGATTGGTGCTGTGCAGTGTTTAGCTTCGCAATCGCAATATAATCTAAATGCTTTCCACTGAGGAAGCATTGGATTGGCTGAGATCATCAAGATTGCCATAGAGGCGGAGCCAGCTTAGGCAAGTCCAGCACGTTGATGAAGAAAAGGTGAGTTAAAAATCTTTTAACTCTAGAGAGAGGGTGGCTGATCACCTATTTACTCCAGCACTATGTACACGCATGTTTGTATTCCTAACACTATAGTGTTCCTTTAAGAAGGACTAAGCTAATTAGATAAATATAGTCACAGTTTGGTTTTATTAGCCTAAATTTTGAAATGCAATTGTCAATTCACTACAATCCTCTTTCTAGGGAATAAACCCCTTCAAAACTTGATACCCATATATTCCATTATTACCTACAATGGTAACCATCAAGTAAACAATAAAAAAAGGTAAATATAACTGAAAAATAGGAGAAAAAAACATGTTTACCATAACTTTTCCAAGACAGTTCTCCTTTGAAATATGTTCAATTATACACATTTAATGCATTTCTGTTCAAACAAACTCTGCAGCAAATCTAAAATGATAAAATAAAAAGTCATACAATCTCTCTGCTAGGTTTTATAAGGTTATCAAGATTACAACATTTGTTAAGAGTGGGCAGAAAAATCTTAAAGACTTAATGCAAGGCGAAAACACCAATTTTCTCTATATGTTCAACCCACAGATTGGACTAATTGGCATTTTTTCATTACACTAGAGTTTTTTTTTCCTTTTCCTTTTTTTGCTGCTGTCTTTATTACATTTGTAATTGTTCATCCGAGAAAATATTCATATTTAAAGAATCAAACTAGTAGTTCAGTGCTTTGAACAACTTTCTCAACAACACCCTCATACCATTTTATTGTTCAATTATTTCATTTGGATTTCAAAAATAGACGTCTGTGCATGTGACATAATAGAAAAGTTGACTGACACCACAAGCAATATTTCTAAAAAGAATTTTAATTAAAATTAAAACTACTTTTTCATTTCACCTGTTTAGCATTCAATACGTGAATTTAGATTGTATCAGCACTGGACGTTCAAACCATCGAGCAGGCTGCGTTCGGGAAGTAAAAAGAAAAAAAAAATCAAAAACTCATCCGTTCTAGTTGATATCATCAGAAATGCTTCATTTTTAACTGCAAAATATCACAATTGGGAAAAGTAAACACTATGATTGTGGGAACCTGATATATATATATATATATATATATATATATATATATATATATATATATTTTTTTTTAAGATCTAAATTAACAATAAACAAAACAAAAAACTTAACTGGGGCATGCTTGTGTTTTACTTACAAGATGTTAAAAAGTATACATTTGTTAAGTATTTATTTCATATTATTTTATGTTATTGTATGAAAATATATATAACATTAATTAAGAAAATGTAATGTTAGTAAAACCTATAGTTTTTTTTACATTTTATCCTATAATGTAAGATTTTATTCTCATTGCCAATATACAGTAATGCAAGCATTTTATAAGCTAATGCCCGTAGAATTATGTATGAAAACTACAGAATAGAAACAAGTGTGGAACTACCTTTGCATTAAAAACAGTGGATTGCAATTTTTCTGGTTAATGTTGTTTGTTTTTACATTTATATATGAATATTAATTAAGTTTAAATACACAATTTTGTGATTCCGTTATAAACGTCATGTCACTTGCAAGTTGCCTCCCATTTGCAAGATGCCTGGAAACTCTGCAAAAAGACAATGGACACGTTTTTGTTATTTGTATTTTTTTAAATCCTAAAAAAACAAACAAATAAGAAACCTTTAGGCTTATTTGCTATACAATGAATGGTAATGAATTGAAACTTGGATTACATTATAAATGTGAAAATAGTGAAGCTGTGATGGTACTAGAAGATTTTTCCATTTTGATTGAAACTTTCGTATTAGGTTTTCATTTTCTATTCAATTTCACTCTTAATAAATAAACCCCATAGCTGCAAATCTAAGCCCAAAACACCTTCTAAAACGGTCGTATACTGCTGACTTCTGGGGAATGGTCTTCAAAATATAATTAGGTGTCTGCATACTTTGATAAACAGTGTTTGTGTGTGCGGACTCAGTGCTAATCATTGCCAACCTATGTGCCATACAGTTTCATACCTCCCATTAAAAGGACATTCCAGACCCCTAAATCACTTAAATCCCTTTAACACGAGGCATCCCTAATTCGTGAAAGTACATTGATCTATATAAAAAGATCACTAGCCTATACTGGAGTTGCAGAATTTTATCAATGTTTACTGAAGTGGCAGAGTCAGGCAGTCTCACTATCCATCTATCTGTCCATCCGTCTGCACAATATAGCACTGCGTATGTGGCAATCTACCAGTCAGCTCTGAAATTGATTGGTAGTTCAAGGCTGACCTTATAAGCCACCACATCATATAGACCATCATGACTCTGGAGGTTGTATCTCCTCTCACAGTTCCATAAAATTATCTAATGGTGATGTTCTGAGCACAATCTGTGTTAAGGTGGTAAACAGAAAGTCTAATTTAAACATGTTACACAAAACAGCGTAACACAAAAGCAGTGTTTCTCCCCTACATTCACAAACATTCCCACACTGTGAAAGATTCTGGTGGTGAAATGTAAATCACTGTCCTTCTGTATGTGAAAACTATTTTTACAGTAAATGTAAATAGCTTCCTAATATGTTGCATCTGTGTTTACAAAGGGACCTGGGAATTTTTTCCATGTATGGAAGTAAAACTAGTGATGTACTGAGCATATACGATGCAAAAAAAAAAAAAAATAATTATTACTGTCCAACTTTAAACATCAGAAGTTTCATGTTATCTTATTATCTTTTTTCTTTAATATACACATTTCTTAATAAAATATAAAATAATATTCACATTCTTTTAATGATTATATCAATATGTCCAGTAAAAATAAAACTGCAAGAATTTATAATATGCACAACAGTTATTTGTCTGCTGTAGAGTTAGAGCCTTTTTTACTCAATCATTCATAACTATTTAACTAATCATGGTAAAATATGCATAAAGCAACATATGATTTTGTTAAAATAATAGATTAACAGAATGCAGTAAAGTATCTGATATTTATTGTATCTGACAACCAAGAATAATATGTGTGACCTGGAAATAATAAAAAAATATACTCAAAATAATATTCTTTAACTATGTATCAATACAAGGTTGGTTTGTAATATTGCCATCATCAGTTTTTGTACACATGGTTAAAGGAACACTATAGGGTCAGGAACACAAACATGTATTCCTGACCCTATAGTGTTTAACCCACCATTTAGGTGGCTTGACCCCCCCGAACCCCCTATAAAAGTTTAAAACTCACCGCCCCTTTGTGACATCATCAAAATGGCCAATCTTTAGTTAATCTAGCACGGGGACGGGGCCAAATGCTGTTTTGGCCAATCAGGACCTCCTCGTATAGATGCATTGAATCAATGCATCTCTGTAAGGAAAATTCAGCGTCTCCATGCAGAGCGTGGGGACATTGAACGTCAGGGCTGCTTTTTTCGGCAGCACTGACCCAGGAAGCACCTCCAATGGCCATCTAAGGAGTGGCCACTTGGAGGTGTTCTAGAGGCAATGAAAACACTGCCTCTAGAACACCTCCAAGTGGCCACTCCTTAGATGCATGAAAAAAAGCCTCAAGGGAACTATTGTACTCACCAAAACAACTACATTAAGCTGTAGTTGTTCTGGTCAATATAGTGTCCCTTTAGTATGTGGTTAGATCCCCATCTCCCATTTGGCTTTCATGTTGAAAAAGTTTCATTAAAACTTGAGAGCCAAAGGGTTCATTTCTAAAGCATAATAATGTGATGTGCATCATAATATATACCAATATATACAAATACAAAAGGTTTATTCACTAAATACAACATTGTTATGAATTACAATCCGCATTGCAAAATGTAGGTTCATTTAGCCAAGCTTGTCTATAATTTACAATTAATAAGGTAGTAAGTTACTACATTTCACAGTTTAATCCATATACTGTAGTGTATTTCCTCAACGAAATGATTTAGTGTAGTGAATTGAAAACCCAACCAAAGTAGTGGCTTTGGAATAATTCACCAGTTCTTCTGTAGTCCCAGTATGGTAATTTATGGTCTTTGCAATTTGTTTTTGATGCTGCTTTGTGTGAATGCAATTGGGTGTTTAAATAAGTAAGAGTTAATTTTATAAGGCATGTTATAGGCACACTACAGACACACAAAACAATCCAACTAACTGAGGTGCATTATGTGTCTGGAGTTTATTTAAAATAAGTTTATAAAAGTGACAGCCTCCTTGTTGGAAGTCTTCTTCTGCTTCATTTAGCTCGGCAGAGCATGCCTGTTTTTCCTACTTCTCAATGAGTAGTACTACAGCTCATTGAGATGCATTGGAAAGCCATGATCATGTGTGACTGCATACGTGGCTCCACCGCAGAGCTCCATCTCAGTGAGCACTGGAGCACTGATTTGAAATCTGCGCCTTGGAAAGAGGGCATTGGTTGCAAAGGTTACAGATGTAAAAAAAAAATTAAAACAAATTTGTGTGCTGAGATTCTATTAAATCTATTAACGTTTTCCTTTAATTCAGTAATATTTTAAGGAATGTCATTGTTCATCTCCTCTTATTGGAATCTCCAAACTTTACTCATCTCCTCACTCTCTCTTCATCTCACCTCCCCATACTCTGCCCCCATCTGTATCTCTTCACCTTTATCAACCCCTTTATTAACCCTCCATCTGTCCAAACCCCACTTGTGTCTCTCCACCTGTCCAAATTCTCATCTGTATCTCTTCTCCTTTATCAACCCCCATCTGTGTCTCACCACCTGTCCAAACTCCCATCTGTATCTCTTCTCCTTTATCAACCACTATATGTGTCTCTCTACCTGTCCAAACCCCAATCTGTGTATCGCTCCACCTGTTAACAACCATGATAAATGTCTCTCTCCACCTGTTAACTCCCATGATCGGTGGCTCTCTCCTCTTGTTAACCCCCATGATCGGTGGCTCATACTCACACACACACATACACCCACAATTTACACTTTTAAAGCCAGTAGATAGGGGCTGAGTAAGGGGACAGGGCTGTAGTAGAGGGATAGGGGCTGTATTGGGGGGACAGGGGCTATAGTGGAGGGTATGAACTGTAATTAGGGGGTTAGGAAATGTAGTGGGGGATAGGGGCTGTAGTGGAGGGTATGAGCTGTAGTAAGGGGGTTAGGAAATGTAGTGGGGTATAGGGGCTATAGAAGGTTGATGGCTACAATTTGGGAAAGGGGCTGTGGTGTGGGTGACATAGGTTGCATTTGGGGGAGAGAAGCTGTAGTGGGGATGTTATGGGGGCTGTAGTGGGGGGCATGGGGCTGAGGAAGGGGGACAGGTGTTGAGAGGGGGAACAGGAGCTGAGAAAGGGTGGGGGACAGGAGCTGAGAGCGGGAACAGGGGCTGAGAGGGGGGCAGGGTCTGAGGAAGGGGGATAGGGGCTGAGGAAAGGAGAAGGGACAGGGGGACAGGGCTGAGCAAAGGGACAGGGGCTGAGGAAGGGGACAGGGGCTGAGGAAGGGGGATAGGGGATGAGCAAGGGGAAAGGGGCTGGATAAAAAAAAGTGTATCCCCCCCCCCTGAGTCTTAGCTTAGGCCAGGGAGGAGTGGGCAGCAGCCAGCAGGGCAGCAGTCAGTGAAGTCGGCTTCTCCTGAAATGTCTCTCTTCTCCCAGACTCCCCAGCGGTCCTGTAAGAAGAGCAGTGGATGTTACTGCTCTTCCTGACATCATCAGGAGAGATCGGCTGACTCCACTGGCTGCAGGCTGCAGGCTGCAGGGAGAGTGAGGTGAGTCGGAAAATCTGAGTCCTCAGCCAGAGACAGGGGATTCAGATTATTCCTTTTTTTGCTGGGTGCGGGCGGCCCTGGGTTTGCCTCCCTGCCCCCCGTCCTAGCACGCCCCTGCTACACACACACACACAAACACACACACACCTCCCCCTCCCAGCCCTGTCTCTCTTTTGATCCTCTGATATTCCAATTATGGGGACACAATGACATGTCACTAGCAAACATCAGAGCATCCCCATTGGAAAGCACTGAATCAAAGCTTTCCTATGGGAATTTTGTAGACGTTGGACATCCTCATGAAAAGCGTGATGACATCCGTCATTAGAATCCATGAGGTTGTCTTAAAGGGACACTGTAGGCACCCAGACCACATCAGCTTTATAAACTGCCATAATTACCTACTAGGGTTAAGTCCTCCTCTAGTGGCTGTCTAGTAGACAGCCACCAGAGGGACTTCCGGGTTCTTAGATGACTTTTGTCTAAATGACGCTGGACATCCTTACACTATGCATTAGGACTTTCTGCGCCACCGGAATTCCCATAGGAAAGCATTAAATAATTAAATAATGCTTTCCTATGGTGAGATCCTAATGCGAGCCCGCCAGTTGCCGTGAGTGTGCATTAGGTCTCCCCCGCTGGCGGAAGTGTTAGTAACCCCTTTTGCACCACGGGGATGGGCCTTGACAAAGGGGAAGCTAGAAAATTAGTATGTTCACATCGCAGTTTCTCTATTTCCAGATCACCTTGAAAATTAACACTCTCAGTTTATTTTTCTTGGTATAATTTTATTATTAAATAAATAAAATACAATGTGGTTAACAAGCACTAACATTGTAGATTTTCTAAGGTCTCGTTTCTTTAATTTAGATGCACGCGCTGAAGGGATTTATATTAAATCTGATAATTTGATGCATAAAGGAAATAAGAAAAAAAGAGAAAAACAGATGTAATTTTCAATGCAGCTTAATTGAGTCAATGTAAAAGTTCCACTACTCTTACAAACTGAGCAAAAAGAAAAAGATTTTATGCAGAATACAATGTATTAAATACCTGTCTGGGTTATTAAAATACCCTTAAATATACTGATTGAGAAAATACTACATTTATTTAGATATAGATTTTTTTTTAAATTCTTTATTTTACTTGTGCATGTGGTTACAAAACACGCTTGCAACGCCACGATAGCGACTGCGAGCAATTCCATGACAATCATTGGCATAGTTAAGAGGTTGCACATTTTATATTTGAAATGTATAACAAGCAAGTAATGCGTAGAGTGATTAAAGAAAATAAGTACACATGGTAAAGCAGGGTAAATATGACTTCGGTGTAGTGCCTAATGTGTACTAAAAATGTGCTTGGGACATTAGCTTCACAACAACCGATTGATACCTGATGTGTGAGAGTTTAGTTTGCGCTTTTAGTGCGTGTGCCCCCTAAGTGAGCCCCGCTGTGTTTTTAGTGAGCTGTTCCAGGGGTTGGGAGGGCTAGGTTTGGTAGTATGGTTATGCTATAATATAATATTTTTCCCCGCTGTTGCTGTTAATATGGTTGTGAGTTTGGGGGTGTTCGGTTGCAGAGTGTAAGATAGCCCCGTCCATCCGCCATTAATAGGTTTGTGTTGTTTTATATCTGATGAGGGCGGGCGGGGGGAGCGGAGATTAATTCATCTGATGGGTGGCATAGGTCTATGTGTAATGTGTGTAGATGGCTGGCATAATTATTTGTGTCCTGCTGGGGAAGAATTCAGACATGGGTGATAACAGGCAAAGCTTGCCAAATAAGCAAATTAAACAGAACGACCACCATAACTGAGGAGTCATAGAAAAATAAAAAATATTAACTCTGTTAGAATTAGGTCTAACTGTTAGATATATATATTTTTATAGTTTTGTTTATTTTATTTTTTTTTGTTGTTTTTTTTTTATTTTTTTTTATTTTTTACTGTGAATGCACATTGTGGGCAAATAATGTCACATATCTTCAAGCTGAACACTGTTTGCTACTCATTAGTGATTTATAAATGATATCTTTTCCCTGGTGACATATCTTTTGAAATGATTCTCCAATAATAACATCCTCCAATATTAAAACAGGAACATCGCCATGCATTGTGATCATCTTCAACCACATTTCCTCACTAAAATTAAATTTGAGCACACCAACTGATATTGTATGCATATATTTGTCTATGATCATTATAAATCCCCTAAGGGTCCCTATAAATCGAGAGTTTTGCCTCTTTGCAGTAATTTTACCTAATGCTCCAAAGCAAAAAACTAATTACCTGCTGTCTTTCCACAACTTTGATCTTTCAAACACCATGGAAGCGAGATCCTATAGGTAATTGTATGACAGCAATAAGCTTAATGGGCTTGTATTAATCACAGATACATATTTTTTTAATTCACCATTTATTCCCCATGTCTGATTGCCGCTTATCACAAACCTGCACTCAATTATTTACAATATTGCCAGATATTAAAGAAAGGGATATATTGCTGAAAAACAGTTATTAACTTTGTTTTCATTTAACAATATAAATTCTCAAGCATTCAGGAACGTTCCGAAATTATTTTATTCACTACATTCCATATTTGATTTACTAGCCTCAATATGGGTTAATTCAAGAAGGCCAATGTGAGTATTTTAACCTTGTATATACACTAAAATTAACTTGCTCCAGCCTGAAGGGGAACCAGACCACCATAACCACTACAATATTTTGTTTTGCCTGAAGGGGAACCAAACCACCATAACCACTACAATAGTTTGCTTCCTACCTAGGTACTCCTAGTATCACAACCACTACAGCACTCTACAGTGGTTATGGTATTAATAATGTCTCTAGCACCTTATAAAGGGAGATTTGCAAAGAGTGAAATTTAAGGTAACACTATAGTTTTAGCAATTAAACATGTATTCCTAACACTATAGTGCTGAAATACATAGTTACATAGTTACATAGTTACATAGCTGAAAAGAGACTTGCGTCCATCAAGTTCAGCCTTCCTTGCATTTGTTTTTGCTGTTGATCCAAAAGAAGGCAAAAAACCCAGTCTGAAGCGCTTCCAATTTTGCCACAAACTATGAAAAAATTCCTTCTTGACCCCAAAATAGCAGTCAGATGTCTCCTTGGATCAAGCAGCTATTACCCCACTAATTAGAAATGATATCCCTGTATGTTATGTTTTTGTAAGTATTTATCCAATTGCAGTTTAACCCCTTAAGGACCAAACTTCTGGAATAAAAGGGAATCATGACATTGTCACACATGTCATGTGTCCTTAAGGGGTTAAACATCTGTAATGACTCTGACAAAACCACCTCTTCAGGCTTATAATTCCATATCCTTATTGCTCTTACTGTAAAAAAAACTTTTCTTTGCCTTAGATGAAATCTCCTTTCTTCCAGCCTAAATGTGTGACCTCGTGTCCTATGCATAGCCCTGTTTATGAATAGATTTCCAGATAAAGGTTTGTACTGGCCCCGAATATATTTGTATAAACTTATCATATCCCCTCTCAGGAGCCGTTTTTCCAAAATAAACAGATTTAATTTTTTTAACCTTTCTACATAACTAAAATGCTCCATTCCTTTAATCAATTTTGTAGCTCGTCTCTGGACTTTTTCTAGTGCCATGATATCTTTCTTTAGAACAGGCGCCCAAAATTGCACAGCATATTCAAGGTGTGGTCTTACCAGCGATTTATAAAGAGGCAAAATTATATTTTCATCCCAAGAATTTATGCCCCTATTTATACATGACAAAACCTTACTGGCCTAAGCAACTGCAGATTGAAATTGCATATTGCTGCCTAATTTGTTGTCTATAACAATTCCCAAATCCTTCTCGTGTGTCGTTATCCCTAATTCACTACCATTTAGTGTGTAAGTTGCTTGTGCATTCTTAACCCCGAAGTGCATAACTTTTCATTTCTCTAAGTTAAATTTAATCTGCCATTTTAGTGCCCAGTCCCCCAATCTATCCAAATCCCTCTGCAGCAAAGCAATATCCTGCTCACATGTTATTACTTTACAAAGTTTTGTGTCATCTGCAAACACTGATACATTGCTTTCAATGCCTATTTCAAGATCATTTATAAATATGTTAAATAAAAGTGGTCCCAAAACAGAACCCTGAGGGACACCACTTACCACTTTTGTCCAGCCTGAAAATTTACCATTAATGACAACTCGTTTTACTCTATCCTTAAGCCAATGTTCTACCCAAGAACAGGAATTTTCATCTAGACCAATTTCTTTTAGTTTGAAGACTAACCTATTGGGAGGAACCGTATCAAATGCCTTGGCAAAATCCAAGTAGATCACATCCACTACAACACCCTGATCTATACTTCTACTTACTTCTTCGTAGAATGCAATTAGGTTAGTTTGACATGACCTATGTTTCATAAACCATGCTGATTATTGCTAATAACAAAGTTCTTCCCAATGAATTCCTGAATATTATCCCTTAATAGCCCTTCAAATATTTTCCCAGTTACAGAAGTTAAGCTCACAGGTCTATAATTTCCAGGCAAGTATTTTGAACCCTTTTTAAATATAGGAACAACATCTGCCTTCCTCCAAGCCTCCGGTACAACACCTGAAACAAAAGAATCTTGAAAAATTAAATACAGAGGTTCACTTATTTCCCCACTTAGCTCCTTAAGTACTCATGGGTGAATATCGTCAGGCCCCGGAGCTTTATTTACATTAATTTTCTATAATAGCTATAGCACCTTGAGTTATCCAATCACAAGTTATCTGCAAGTTTTATGCAGCAATCATTTGCATATCTCTTGCCATAGGATCCTCAGTAATATATACTGAAGAAAAATTGTTATTTAAAATGTCTGCCTTTTCCTGGTCTTCATTAGCTAATAAACCCAAATCTGTTTCCAGTGTACATACACTTTAATTTTTTGTTTTTTTAGAATTGATGTACTTGAAGAAATTTTGGGGGTTGGTTTTGAATTCTTTAGCTCTCAATTTCTCATTTTCTAGTTTAGCCACTTTAATTGCCTTTTTGCAAGCGTTATTGGCTTCCTTATATCTTAAATAGGATGCCTCTGATTTGTCTGATTTAAATGCCCTTTTCTTATTTTTTATCTCTTGTTTTACTTCAATACTAAGCCACATTGGTTTTAATTTGTTTCTTTTATATTTATTACCCATTGGTACATACTGAGAAATGTACCTTTCTAATATTTGTTTGAATAGTTTCCATTTATCCTCAGTGTTTTTATCACTAAGGAGTTTATGCCAGTCGATATGTTGTAGAGCTGCCCTAATCTTATTGAAATTTTTTTTTTTAAATTATATGTTTCAGTATACCCCACTTGCTTTTGCTTTTTTGAGTTTATTTCAAAATTTACCATATTGTGATCACTATTTCCCAAATGCTCCCCTACTTGAATGTTGGTTAAAAGATCAACATTGTTTGTTATAACGAGATCCAGACAAGCATCCTTTCTAGTTGGTGCTTGTACCAGTTGTGACATAAAGGTGTCATTTAACACATTCAAAAACCTGATTCCCCTTGCTGAAGTACTAGTCCCTCTATCCCAATTTATGTCTGGGTAATTAAAATCTCCAATAATTAACGTGTTACCTCGATTTGCAGCTTTCTCAATTTGCTCTAACAGCTGTTCTTCCTCAATAATATTTACATTAGGTGGTTTATAACATATACCAACCAATAATTGATTTCCCTTTGTTTGCCCCAAGCAGATACCTACCCATAAAGCCTCCACATTTTCCTCGTCACACTCCACATGCCTAAGATTTGACTTTAACTCATGGTTGACATATAAACATACCCCACCACCCTTCTTGTTTTTCCTGTCCTTCCTAAATAACGTGTACCCATTTAAATTAACTGCCAAGTCATGTGTCTCATCCCACCATGTTTCTGTTATTCCTATTATATCATATTGTTTAATGTATCCTATTGCCTCTAGTTCCCCCATGAGTCTTTTGTACTTTTTGTGAATTATCAATATTACATACCTCCTCTGTTCAGAGCTTTCCCCTCCCCCATCTCCACCCCCTTTGTTCTGAGCTAAAGCCCATCTCCTTTCCATCCTATCTCCATTTTCTAGATTGCTTTGACCCTCCCCCCCTTACCACTAGTTTAAAATCTCCTCCAACCTTCTAGCCATCCTATCCCCCAGCACAGCAGACCCCCATCTTCCGTTTAGGTGCAATCCACCATGACTATACAGGTTGTACCCAAGCGCAAAATCGGCCCAGTGCTCTAAAAACCCCAAAACCCTCTTTCCTGCACCAAGACTTTAGCCACGCATTGACCTCTCTAATCTCCTGCTGCCTTTCTGCTGTAGCGCGCGGCACAGGTAATATTTCTGAAAAAATGACCTTGGAGGTCCTTTTCTTTAGCTTACTTCCTAGTTCCCTGAACTCATTCTTTAGGACCTTCCATTTTCGTCTGACTTTGTCCTTGGTACCAATATGGACCATGACAGCTGGGTCATCTCCAGCCCCTCCCAATAATCCCTCCACTCTGTCGGCAACATGCCAGACCCAAGCACCCGGGAGACAGCAAACTGTCCGGTTGAGTCGATCAGAGTGGCAGATTACCCTGTCTACTCTCTTAATAGTCCCCTACCACCACAGCGTGTCTAGACTTCCTTACCCTCTCAACCCCACCCGTACTAGAGGGGCTGTTCCCATATATAGTTGTCCAGCCATTCCCTCTCTGTGGAGTTAAAAGGTGTGGAGTTATCTTCTCTCCAGTATCACCACGACTAGCCCGACTTCCATTGCTGAGATCATCAATCTTGATGATCTCAGCTTATCCAATGCTTTTCCATAGGCTTTTTCCATAGGTTTTTCCCAAGTGCATCAAAATGCAGCAGGGGAGGAAGATAGAGAGGGGGCAACATTTTGTTATTAATACCCCTCAGCCAAAGCCTATGTATGTGTGGTGGACAAAGGCATGCCCACCTCTTCTTTATTTTAAAATAGCCCCAACTGCTTCTCATGTGTGGGGACTGGGAGGGACAATGGGATGTCAACCCATTGGTATGTTAATAGCCCCAGCCTAAAACCATGGGTGAGGGCTAGGATGGATAATGGGAAGACTCTCCCTTATTCTTTTAATAGCCCTCAAATACCGCCTCTTGTTGGGAGCTTGGGGGGGAAGGTTTAGTTTCCACTTCGGTTATTTTTTAAATCCTCCACCTGCTCCTCATGAGCATGGGCTGTGGGGATTTTAGAATACACCTTCATATTTTTTTTTATTGATTCCCCACCTGCTGGCCCTAACTTATTATTGTGTTTAAAGCCTGTGTCAGGCCCCCTATGGGCTTTTTTAGTGACTGAGTGGAAACAGCCTTCCAGTCACAGGTTTTTAGTTAAAGTGAGCAGGTGCTCATCTATTTAGAAGACATGTCCATCACCCATGGTATAGTGGGTGAGGGTATAAAGAAGGCTTTTAAAAAATTTTCTTCATTCTTTTTACTTTGGAACTCTGAATGACAAACCAAACAACACAACTTGTCCATTGCCCGTTTTGTTTGTTTCGTGATACGTCCGATGGCCTTTTGAAATTGCAGAGGAATGGCCAATCACCCAAAATTCAGACAAATAGCAATTTGTTTGAAACCAATTGCACACGTCTATTAATAAGTATATAAATAAAAATTATCATCTTGAGAAAGGACCAGGTGGGGCTGAAACGTTCATTATTTATCTAAGTGTGACAGCTTTGGATTAAAGATGTCTGCACAATTTAGAAATTGTGCTCCAAAATGTAAGTTTTTTTTTTGATATATATATATATCGCTGGTAAGTACCTGGGCATTTTTATTATAAGGTAGAGTTAAAATGTAATCATATTTGTTCATAAACAAAAAAAGCATATAAACCTGATTAATAATTTAAACAAATGTGTTGAGAGCACACGGAGAAAAAATATGTAATTTCTAGGGAAATATGTGGCTGCCCTCAGATTGTCAGTGGCATTCAAAATATTACTAAGGTGCCTTTGTAGCCACTATATCTTTTATTAACAGTTTCACTGGGAATAATTACATATTGCTTCAGGAGCAGAGAGTACACAGTTGCAAGAAAACTGTATGCGAAAACCTTACAAATATTTGACCTTCTGCGAGGTTGGCTTCACGACCCTAATTTGAATAAGGGAAGTAATAATTATGCTTCGAAATGAGCAAAATGTGGCTTATGAAAAGAAATTGGAACAATAGGCGTTTGTGTGATAAGTTTTTACCTTCAATTATATTCTGTTTGTTTAATCATGGATACCTCAAAACTAAACAATATCAGGACTTTAAAGCTGTGTAAACAAAGATTGTTTGGACTGGTCATCAATCATGGAACCAGAGGGCATTTTGTGTGGAGAGAGACAGTTGTTTCATCTCCAGTTTTCAACTTTAGAAAAAAGAATTGCAGATGCAGAACAGTAAAACTGTTTATATGACACTGGTCTTGACCCCTTACATTTTAATGTTCTTTCTGACAAAGAAAAAAAAGAAAAAAAACACATTATTTTCATTGACTGTTTCAGTGCCAGAGAGTGACAGGTAAATTAATCCAATTTATATTTTTTTATATTAATATATATTACTGTTAAAAAAAAATCCAATTCAACAAATGGTGGTATGGATTCAACTAGAGAGACCTGCATATAAAATGAGAAAAAGAAATGCAAAATCAAAATGTTAAAGAAAAAAACGAACAAACAAAAAAAGACGACAAAACGGAAAACATTACTTTAAACTATAATATATAATAAACTGTATAAAAATCACATGTATTTAGTATGAAAATGTTTTCACTTGCTGTAGTCGAAGGTATATTTAATCGCACATTTCCCTTATTATAATTCTTTTCATTTCCTATTTTTAATAACCTCACCTTTTATTTGCATGCACATTTGTTGATTTCCACAATATTCTAAGTTCTATTATATTTTATATCTAGTGCTTGTTAAGATGGTAAAAACAAAGACTGTAAGGGAAATAAAGAATGTCTGGAATACACATAAGGCTTTCCTAAAAACTAAATACATTTATTATTCACATATATTCTGGAAAGACTTGATGGGCTGTTTGGCTTTTATCTCACGTCAAAGTATATATGGTTCTATGCAATGTTTAAGAAATAGCAGAGATAAATTAGGAGGGTAGTATCGATATTAGGAATACCTCTCAAAGGACAGTTTTTAGGAGGGACAGTTTCTCTTTAAGGGCCCTCATCATTTAGGAATATTTCTCTGATCAATATAAATGTTTCACTTTTCTTGGACTGAAACTTTTAGGTATATAAGTGTAAAACAGATGTGTTAAGCAATAAAACGCACAGTTATGTGACTTTAAGTTACACAAATGTAAATTAATTTTTGCATTGGGTTATGTATTTAAAATACATTTCAGTTTCATAAATGACTCTTAATAGAACACAAGGTCACCTAAATGCAGAGCCAGATTAACACATCCAAGGGCACTAGGCATTGTACCAGTTTAAGGCCTTTAGCAAACACTTTTACATAAAGTGTAATATTACTTAATAGCTAGGTGACCTCCATCCCGAGGCCATGCACAGCTGAAGGGAGCCGAGACAAGTGTTGGACTGGGAATACAAAGCAGCCATGGATGTATCTGTACACCAGCCTTATTTGCAGCACAGATTATATTTATAGTCACTTGCTTGATTATACGTGAGTATGTCGCTCCGGAGATAAAGAATTCAGATACACACCCGATTGGCTCAAATTCAGATACCGTATATACTCGAGTATAAGCCGACCCGAATATAAGCCGAGGCCCCTAATTTTACCCCCAAAAACTGGGAAAACGTATTGACTCGAGTATAAGACTAGGGTGGGAAATGCAGCAGCTATTGGTAAATTTCTAAATAAAATTAGATCCTAAAAAAATTATATTAATTGAATATTTATTTACAGTGTGTGTATATGATAAAGGCAGTGTGTGTGTATGAGTGCGCAGTGTGTGTATGAGTGCAGTGTGTGTATGAGTGCAGTGTGTGTGTATGAGTGCAGTATGTGTGTATGAATGCAGTATGTGTATGAGTGCAGTGTGTGTATATGAGTGCAGTGTGTGTATGAGTGCAGTGTGTGTGTATGAATGTGTGTATGTGTATGAGTGCAGTGTGTGTGTGTATGAATGCAGTGTGTGTGTGTGTGATGCAGTGTGTGTTTGTGTTGCAGAGCCTTGGTGGGGGGTGGGCATTTTTATAAAAAATAAATAAAAATATTATTTTAATTTTTTTTTGTTATATTATTATTTTTTTTAATTATTTTGTTATTATTTTTATTATTATTTATATGTATATATTATTATTTTGTTTTATTAATATTTTGTTATTATTTTATTATTATTACTATTATTTATATTTGTACATTATTAATGTATTTATTTTTCATCCCCCCTCCCTGCCTGATACATGGCAGGGAGGGGGGCTCTCCTTCCCTGGTGGTCCATTGGCAGTTCAGTGGGGGGAGGAGGGGGGCTGGCAGAGCTGTTACTTACCTCTCCTGCAGCTCCTGTCAGCTCTCTCCTCCTCCGCGCCGGTCCGTGCAGCTCTTCTCTCAGCTCACACTGTAAGTCTCGCGAGAGCCGCACTATGACCCCGCGGCTCTCGCGAGACTTACACTGGGAGCTAACCGAGGTGCTGACCAGACCGGCGCGGAGGAGGAGAGAGCTGACAGGAGCTGCAGGAGAGGTAAGTAACAGCTCTGCCAGCCCCCAGTCTGTATTATGGCAATGTAAATTAATGTAAATTGCCATAATACAGACACTGACTCGAGTATAAGCCGAGTTGGTTTTTTTTTTTAAAACTCGGCTTATACTCGAGTATATACGGTAAATTGCAATTTGGCAAAAACTGAATGCACATGTCTAATATTCGCGAAGGTGTGACTTTTCAAAACACAAAGTGAATTCTATGTGAATTTCAAATTTGAAACCAAAATAGAAAGATTTTTTTTTTTTTTTACTATGTATGCAATTTAAATAGTTTGGCCTGAATTTTAAAAATTCACTTTCAATTCCTAACAATTCAACCTGTAGTGTATAGCCCTGGCCTGTTATCTTTTCAGCCTATTCACTTAGTTAGAATTCACTTTGTATTTCAGACAGTTCACACTTCAGTGAATAAATCAGCGGGGCCGGCCCGTCCCCTGTACCTTTAAGACATCTGGAGCAGGGCCTGCGCCACCTATTTGCAAATATATATCGATTACCGCTATACATATGTGCTTTTCCGGGCCCTGCTGGTGTGTACAGTGAAGAGGGGGCCCTGAGAGTGCTCTTACATCCCTAGCAGCACCAGGTACTCTTCTCTCGCGAATGGCGAAAGCGTTACCAAGCGTTGCCATGGCAATGCTCCTGCATGCATTGTGTGCCCCGCGGAGCGTTGCCATGGTAACCCATGGTAATGCTCTCGCGGCTTGCGAGAGAAGAGTACTTGCTGCTGCTGGGGATGTAAGATCACTCTCAGGGCTCCCTCTTCACTGTCCTCCAGCTCCACTGGACCACCGTGGAATCATGTATCCCCCTCCCTGCCCCAGGGGCGGATCCAGAGCCTAATCTCAGGAGGGGCACTGGTAGTGGGGTGATAGGGGCTGTAATGGGGAAACAGCGGCTGTAATTGAGGCTAGGAGATCTATTGGGGGATAGTGGCTGTAGTGGGGGATAGCGGCTGTAGTGGGAGGGTTAGGGACTGTAAATGTGGGGTTAGGAAATGTACTAGGGGATAGGGGCTGTAGTGGGGGGAATGGATGCAATCGGGGATAGGGGCTGCAATTGGGTGAGAGAGGCTGTAGTGGGGGTAGCGACTGTAGTAAGGGAATAGGGGCTGTAGTGGGGTGATATGGACTGAAGTTAGGATGAATGGGGCTGTAGTGTGGGGGGATATGGGCTGCATATAGAGGGTAGGGACTGTAGTGTGGGATAGGGGCTGCAGTGAGGAGTAAGGGACTGTGGTAGAAGGGTTAGGGACTGTAGTATGGGTGTTAGGGGCTGCAGTGGGGGAATGGGACTGTAGTGGGGGGTGAGAGCTGAATTAGGGAATTAGGGACTGTACAGGGGCATGTGAGCTACATTTGGAGTGTAGGGACTGTAGTGGGGGACAGAAGCTACATTTGGAGAGTATGGACTGTAGGGGCTGCCATAGGGGGAGTATGGGCTCCTGTTTGGTTAAAAGGGCTGTAGAAGAGGGCTTAGGGCTGTAGGGCATAGGGACTGCAATTGGAGGGTTAGGAGCTGCAATTGGGGGCTGCAGTAAAATTGAAGGAGCTTTAATAGAGGTGTTAGGGGCTGAAGTAAAGGGCTTTAGTTGGGGGTGTTAGGAGCTGTAGTAAGGGGCTTTAGTAGGGGAGGTTAGGGTCTGTAGTAAGGACTTTAGTAAGGGAGGTTAGTGCCTGTAGTAAGGGGCTTTAGTAGGGGGTTAGGGGCAGGAGTAAGGAGTAAGGGGCTTTAATAGGGCTTAGGGCCTTTAATCAGGGTTTAGGGATGTAGTAAGGGGCTTTAGTAAGTGAGGTTATGGGCTGTAGTTGGGGTTAGGGGTGTAGCAAGGAGTAAGGTCATATAGTAGGGGTGTTAGGGGCTGTGGTGGGGGTTTAGGGGTATATTAAGGAGTAAGGGGCATTAGAAGCAATATTTGGGGCTGTAGTGGGGGTTAGGGGTGGAGTAAGGGGCATTAGAAGGGGTGCTAGGGGCGGTATTGGGGGAGTTAGGGGTGTAGTAAGCAGTAAGGGGCATTAGAAGGGGGTGTTAGGGCTATAGTGAGGGTTAGGGGTGTAGGAAGGCGTAAGGGTCTTTAGAAGGGGGTATAAGGGGCATTAGAAGTGGGTGTTAGGGGCTCTACTGGGGGTTAGGGGTGTAGTAGGGAGTAAGGGGCATTAGAAGGGGTGCTAGGGGCTGTAGTGGGGGTTAGGGGTGTAGTAAGCAGTAAGGGGCATTAGAAGGGGGTGTTGGGGCTGTAGTGGGGGTTAGGGGTGTAGGAAGGAGTAAGGGGATTTAGAAGGGGGTGTTAGGGGCATTAGAAGGGTCGTTAGAGGCATTAGAAGGGGGTGTTAGGGGCTCTAGTGGATGTTAAGGGGTGTGTTAGGGCATAGGGGACTGAAGAAAAAACAATAGTGTATTCCCCCTCCCTGAGGCTTACCTTGGGTCAAGCCAGTTCCCTGTTGGTCCGGTGGGAGATGTGCTGCTGTGCAGACAGTTCCTTCCAGCAGCCACTGAGGTAAGGATCTGGGCGGGGCCTAAACAGGGGCGGAGCCTGCCACGAGTGGGCGGTGACTGGTGCTGCCGATGTACAAGGGCTGTGGATAGAAGGGCAGCAGCAAAGCAGGACCATGGAAAGCCCTGTCATCGTGCTGCACTTTGCCCCCCCCCCCCCGGATCCACCACAGGTAAGAGGCAGGGAGGGGAGAAGTGCAGGGGAGGGAAATAATTGCAGGAAAGGGGGAATAAGTTAAAATAAAAAAATTAAAAAACTGCTCACCCCCACAAATGTACTTATCACCACAAACACACACTGCATTCACTTCACTAACACAGTCACTGCATCCACTATACACACACACACTGCATCCACTATACACACACTGCATCCACTACACACACACATACACTACATCCACTACACACACAGACACTGCATCCACTAGACACACACTACATCCACTATACACACACACACACACTGCATCCACTATACACACACACACACATTGCATCCACCACACACACACTGCATCCACTATACACACACACATTTCATTCACCACACACACACACACACACACACACTGCATCTACTACACACACTACATCCACTATGCACACACACACACACTGCATCCACTACATACACACACTGCATATACTATCCACACGCTGCATCCACTTCCATACACACTCTGCATCCACTATACACACAAACACTGCATCCATTATACACACACGCAATGCAATACACACACACTACATCCACTGCTTCCACTACACAAATATGCAGTCTGCACACAATACACACACTGCATCCACTACACACACTGCATAACATAATGGTCGTGGATGTTTTTTGGTTGGTGTGGTTTTGTTGGGGTGCAGCATTTCATGCTTGGACCCAGGCAGCACAATGCCTTGGGCCGGCCCTGTAAACCAGCATATAGTAAATATAGTTTATTCTTTCTTTTGAACTAAAATATTGCTCTGCATGGGCTGATAACATGTTGCTCTGAATATTTTCATGGTATTCATACAATCAATGTAAATATGGACATCACTATTACATACAGTCATTTCTGTGATTATAGAGAATGATCACACTGTAAGCTGAGTGTTAAGTATGATTACAGATAACGCTCTGCGTGGATAAAAGGAGTGATGTTATAAAATATTCTGCGTGGATATATAAAGTGATCATATATAAAGTTTGGCATGAATAAACACTGATCACATAAAACGCTGTGCATGAGCACATACAAAACTCATTCGATTCTCTGCATGAATAAAAAAAATAGCTTACATAACATTCGTAGCAAATTAAATTGTATGGATGGCACAATTCAGATGAAAATAGCTAAGCTGTGAGTGTAGCTGTTGCTAGTAGAGTTTTGAATTTGAATTTTGACATTCAAATTGAAATTTGAGTACCCTTGTGTTCAATGCTTCCCATCCATAGTTCACCTTTCTGAATTTTTTTTTTTCTTTCCAGCCTTAATTTTTTAGTATATGTTTCCAGGCTTAATTTTTTAGTATATGTATTATATGGATTTATTTTTCTTGGGTAGCCTCCAAATTTGTTTCTAGAAAAAGATGGACTGTAGATGCTTCCTTATGCTTTGTTACTGTATTACATATCACACGCTCCAATCAGTTATCCTAGATCTTCCAGATCTGCCTGTAGGGGGGAGTTGCAAAGTACAAACATGTCAACTTTACTAGCTGGTAATACTCCTTCCCACAGAGGGCCCAGCCAACTATGCATCCATGTCATTGGATTTCTGGGTAGCTACGTTCATATTGAGAAGCCCTTATCAGTCTCTGAGAGGTCACCATTCCCTAATCTTTAAGTGCCAGGGGTTGCCATGGTGACGGAATAACAATAGAGGAATGATCTACATAATGATGCGACAGTTCCAAGGCCCTGTGGGCGTAAAGTATGTGCTGATACATCACTATATCTGCGAAACTGGGTGGAAGTCCCAATGAACAATAGTTCCACATTGCCCTATTTCTCAATGGCTCAAACATAGACTGCATTAGCCAATTCTGTTAGTGACAGAAATATTTTTTAAAGACATAATAAATGTGTATAGTTGCCCTGTGTGTCTGTTAGATAACAGAGGGAAAAAAAAAGATCTTTCTCTTTCTTTTTTTAATTTTATTTAAAAGTCTAATGATACGATTCAATCTGAGAAATTCCAACGCCTGTGCGATCTGATTCTCATAATAGAGAGGGCAGAATAGTTATATGAATGGGAAACATCTTAATTTAAACCAAGTGGGTAAGGGGTTTGAGGTGATAACTACAAAAGTACTCACGACGTCTCACTTTTAAATTCCAGTCCCTCCTCCTGGTTGATTGCCTGACATGTTCAAATCCTATAAATCTAATGTCTTCTGCCGAACCATTGTGAGATTATTTGAAGTTTTTTTGATGGATTTGACGTGCTCAATAATACCACACATGAATTGCTTAACCATCTTACCCACATACTTAAGCCCGCATGAGCAGACCAAGAGGTAGATAACTCCAACAGTCCGTCAATTTAAAAAAAGGATCTACCGGATAGTTGGTGACTTTGATGTCCGAGAATGATTTGGATTGGCATAATAAATGGCGACATGCTGTGCAATGGCCACATTAAAAAGTGCCCACTATGGGCTTCTGTAACCAGCTGTTTTTCATGGTTGGAGGTTACTGTATAAAGAGGTGACTATGTACCACCCTATCTCATAAGTTGCATCCTCTTCTTGCAGTCATGAATCAGAATTGGCCAAAAGTATTTTAAGCATATTATTTCAGCCAGAATCATATGTGCCTATAAAACGAATACAATATACAGCTGTCTCAGCAAACAAATATGGTGATTCAGTTCCATCAAATGGTCATATGTTAAGCCCACCACTACTTCACAGTATCCCAATATCGGTGGGTCCTACACTAATTCCAACGTGGGAGACATTTTAAATACTGCTAGTGCTAAATTAGCTAAAGTGTATATAAATAATCTGTTGTAAGAGCATTGTGAATGTATATAATGTAAAATCAATGTAATAAAAAAGATAACACAAAAAATGCAATGTCAAAACGAAACAATTAATGTGCAATTGTTTAGTTTTGACACTGCATTTTTTGTATTGTGTTTTTTTAATCACATTAAGATTTATGATTTAAAGTAGCCATATAAAATGTAAAACTGTATTTTTTTTTGTTCGCTGCTCCAATATCGTATAAATGTTTGTCTCTATAGTAGAATTATTGCTGAGAAATGCATGTTGGGAGGTGTGCTCCCATTTCTATAAAATGAATAGGCTGTTCAGAATCCTGCTGTAGTAAACTATCCTTAAGTATATAATCACAAGTAAAATAAAAGGCTAGAGCGTATGCTCTTTTAAGGCAATGATTTGGTTAACCCTTTTTAAGAAACACCAATCTAATTTTGCGTTAATTTGTTTTGGAAATCTGTGTCATTAGTACAATTGCATCGCAAGCATAATTATTGTCCTATTGGTATACCTGCCTTCAGACGAAAACTCTCCCAGTTTGGCAGATTATTGGTTGCTGTTTTTTTTCATGAATAATATGGTAGCACGACTTTGGTTTGGTTGCATAGTTATAATTATCTCAAGGAAATTGAGGGGATTGCCTCCTACCTCTGACGTGAAGCAGAGGTTAAGTACCCATTCTTTGGTGTCCAAACAAATGACCAGTATGTCATCAATATACCATTGCCACATAAATACGTTCCACATATATTGTAACATGGTGGGGTCAGCCACAGTACGCGCCTTCCAAAGCCCCATACATATATTGAAGCACAAGCTGTTCCCATGGCTGTACCTCTGAATTGGTGATATAAGTGGTTGTTAAACAGAAAATAATTTCTTGTTAGATCATGGGAGATGGAATGAATAGAGCTTCAAAGTCTAGGATGCATAAAAGTGCCCCTGTTAGAGCTTTGTGATTGTGAGGTTCATAAAGATTGTATTTAGGTAGGATGGCAACATCTCAACAAAGGGTTTAATGACTTTCTTGATGTATTGACTTTAATTTTGAGTGAGATTGTCAATGCCTGAGACAATTGGTCTACACAAGGAATCAGGCAAGCATTTGTGGACCTTGGGCACAAAAAAAGGTGGTAATGACTGGTTTTGAATTTAACGTGTATGAAAATTCATCTCTGTTGATTAAATGATTATTGAAGGCTTCATAAAGTAGATACCTGTTAGGATTCAAGAAGTAGAGACATCATTCAGTAGTCGTGCAGCCGTGTCAATATATTGGCCTCTACTTAGAATAACTACATTACCCCTCTTGTCAGAAGATCTAACTATGATTTCCAAATTATTCTGCAATTCTTTCAGGGCTCTCCTTTCACCACTGGCAAGGTTGCTCTGTGGTTTATACTCTATTGCTCTTACTTGAATGGACTCAGTCTCATTACACACCATGTTTACAAAGACTTCGATATTCTTTAAGTCCTTAATATGTGAAGTAAATGTGCTCTTGGCCAGCAAACTGGTCCTCAGAAAGTTACAGTTAATTGTATCATCACTCAAGTTCATTAAATCAATTAATATTTGGTGGCTTTCTTAGTTTCTAACTGTCAACACACAGATCTGGCTTTATTCTCCTCATGTATCTGATGGTATTTATGAAGGGCCAATTTGCAGGCAAAATGGTGGACTTTCTTTGTACACTCAAAATTGTTAGAGGGGGGAACTGGGACAAAAGGTAATCCCTTCACGAGCACACTCATAAAGATGAGAGGAGATAAATTGATGACTCTTAACTAGCATGGTCCCTGGAACTCCTCGGGTTGTCTCCACCCCCCCAAAATTATATCCCTTTATCCAAAATGCATGTTGGAGTGTTTGTCTATATCAAGGGGTTCAAAGGTTCTATGAGTCCTACTCTAAATCTGAGTTGTCATGTTCCAAAGCCGCATCGTGGTCTGAGTCAAGTTTTGTAGTACAGTTAAACCTGCAATACACTTTATGATACACTTTGCCTGTTTTGCTGAGGAATTCCTCCTCAAAGAGTAACATACAATCTAAGCATAGTATATATGGTAAAAGATTACATATCAACACATTTTATTGCAAATTTAATTTTCGTATCTTATAACTACATTTTGTGACTGATATTTTGGGTTTTAGTTGTAGTTTTTCTGTCCAAAACCAAGATACATTTTTTTTTTTTTTTTTATGGAAATAGATTTAAACTAAACATAATACACGAAAGAATACATTTACATATTATTTTCAGGACATAAAAAGTATATTTTAGTCTAATTTTTGTGTAAAAGTCACTTGGTACTAACCTTGAAAGTGTTAATTATGTTGACCTAAAACCCAGACCATATGTTTTTCTGTTGTATCCAGCCATTTAAAATGAATCTGTGATGTTAAGGAAAATAAAAGATCTTTTATTTATTTCTGCTATTGCACTCACTCCCAGCATGAACCAGACGTTGCACTGTGTGATCTTGTCTCTTGTCTTGAACGGATAGTTCCAAAAAAAAGAATAATATTTGTAACCCCATAACTTCCAACAAATTGCTGCCACCCAAAAGATTAAAAAATATTTAAAGCATAAACGGTCACTTCTCTGGAAGTGACATTTACTCATTCCCTCACCCCAATAAAAATGATTTAAGTATTTAATGGGGTGAGTAGTATAGTGGAAGTAAATAAAATAATACACTTTTCTCTTATCTCTGCAGTGCTTCCATTCTCAGGGTGACGTCATTGCCACATAATGTTCCAGGCATACTCATGCATGCTTGTCATTAGTGGAGAAATGCCATACGAGCATATGTCCGTTTGGGCATTCCATCCATGCTGTTAAATTAATTTACATGAGATTCTTTGGCTGTGTCAGACAGACAAGCATGAAATGTATATCATAAAATAAAAATTAATTTATTTTTTTGGTTATCACACCATCATGCTAATGTCTTGTTAGCTATAGGATTGTGCCAAATATTGCACTTTAAATAATTTAAAGGGATGCTCTAAGCACCAACACAACTTTAGCCTAATGAAGTGGTTTTGGTGTATAGAGCATGCCCCTGGCGATCACTGCCATCTCAGAGTAAAATCACTTTTGTTTCTGTTTACGCAGCCCTAGCCACACTTCCTCTGGTGATATCCATGATAAGAAAAAGTTTCATTAATAATCACATCTTACAGCACGGTGATTTTTACGTAAGAAGTCTTACCTCCTGCCCTGTTAATTAATCGTAAGCATGCATATGAGGCTCCCGTAGTCTCCTGCAGGCTATTAATAGAGCTGATGATAAGACATTCTAAATGAAACAACTGTGCATTCAGCAAAGCTAAACAATTTAGACTTTTCCAGGAAGTTTGTAGGGTGTCTGTGTGAGTCACGGCCAGAGGAGGTATGGCTTGGACTACATTACGAAAGTGATTTAATTTTTAAATAGAGAATTGAGCAGTGATACTGTAGGGGCATGATATATATACAACAAAACTGCTTCAGTAAGTAAAAGTTGTTTTGGTGATTACAGTGTCACTTTATTAAAGAGCACTATTTGCAATAGGACAGTGGAGGTTAAACGTTACATTACAAATGTTTGTGAACGTTAGTTCCCACAATTCTCACTCATCATGGAAATTGCAGCATCATTGTTACTGCTGTCACTGCATGTGTAATAATTTCTCATGACATGCATTTTTTAACCCCTTAAGCACACATGACATGTGTGACATGTCATGATTCCCTTTTATTCCAGAAGTTTGGTCCTTAAGGGGTTAAAGCTTGTTTTAACCCATGTATTGCCTAGTGGTAGGGAGTATGCTTTATTAATTATTCACATGCCTAAAATTATGACGGGGGGTTTTAGATTTTTTTAAGGATTCCAATTGCAACCTTTCTACAATTCATAGGTTCTACTACATTGAAATATATAAAGGGTATCATACATTTGATCTAAAGCTGACCCTTTTAAATATACTGAACTGTTAAAAGTAATTGCTGACAAGCAAAAACATGCAAGGTATTCAATAACTTATTTTGTGTATAATCACCTGGGCTTGGTATTATCACAAAGAGTGAAAATTAGCTACATTGGAAATTAGATTCTCTTTGCCCCTTTAAAACACTGACCCCACTGCAAGACTCACATATTTAAAGGGTCAATCTATGCACCAGTTCATCTGTAATGCATTTGATAGTATTCTACCACCTTGATATGCTGTATATCCCCTTAGTGATCAATTTTCTTACCGTTAAAGACCAGGGCTGTTTTTTACATTTCTGCGGTGTTTGTGTTTAGCTGTAATTTTCCTCTTACTCATTTGCTGTACCCACACATATTATATACCGTTTTTCTCGCCATTAAATGGTCTTTCTAAAGATACCATTATTTTCATCAAATCATATAATTTACTATAAACAATAAAAATAAAATTTGATTAAGAAATTTTAAAAAACCCACTTTTTCTAATTTTGACCCTCTAAATCTGTTACGCATCTACAACCGCCAAAAAACACCTGTGCTAAATAGTTTCTAAATTTTGTCCTGAGTTTAGAAATACCCAATGTTAACATGTTTTTAGCTTATTTTTTTTCAAGTTATAGGGCAATAAGTACAAGTAGCACTTTGCTATTTCCACACCATTTTTTTTTCTCCAAAATTAACCAAAATGACATTGTAACACTGATATCTGTCAGGAATCCCCGAATAACCCTTCATATGTAAATATTTTTCAAAAGAAGACATCCTAAGGTATTAAACTTGGGGTATTTTGACACACTTCATGCAACCATTTTACCACCAATCTATGCCAAATTAAAAAAAAATAATAATTGGTGATTTTTTTTTGACACACATTGCAATTTAAGAATACATGTACTGAGAACTTTAAGGGTTACTGCCAAAGAACACCCCAATATGTGTTCAGCAACAGCTCCTGAGTACAGTGAAACCACCCATGCATAGGTGTGTCGGGTTCTCTGGGGGCTAAAATACCTTATTTTGAGGGTGCGCATTCCTGTTTTCCAGCTTGGAATTATCACAGCTGGTCATCATGCACCCATGTCCTATTTGGGACATTTTTGAAGCCGGCCAAAGTAATTTACCCCCATCAAACCATATGTTTTTGAAAACTACACACCCTAGGGTATTTCAAATAATGGTATTTTAACACTTTCCATGCACTAATTCTACCACCAGTCTTTGTCAAACTTTTGGGTAGTCATTTTTTTGTGTTATTTTTCTCTCACAATGTACTTTAGGCATGGATTCTTAGTTCCTGTTATGTGTTACTGACAAAGAACGACAAAATATGCGTTCAGCAACATCCCCTGAGTACAGTGATACCACCCATTTATAGATGTGTCGGGTTTTCTGGGGGCTAAAAGACCTTTTTAAGAGGGTGCGCATTCCAGTTTTCTAACATGGAGTTTTCACAGCATGGATTCTCAGTTCCGGTTATATGTTACTGACAAAGAACACCCCAATATGTATTCAGCAACATCTCCTGAGTCGAACAGTACCCCCAATGTACAGGTTGTATGGGTTTTTGCAAACTTACAGGGGTCAAATGTAGGGCTTTCCCCTTTTCCATATTTGCACATTGAAATTTGCCAAACTGGTTTGCTGGGCCTATGTTGCTCTTGAGACTGTATGGCAGCCCAGGAATGAAAATTAACCCCATCACGGCATACCATTTGTAACAGTAGACAACCCACGGTATTCAAAATCCGGTATGTCCAATCTTTTTAGTAGCCACTTAGTCACAAACGTATGTTATACTATAAAATGCTTTAATTCTTTTAAAATATATTATACATATATGATATATGTATAATATATTTATTTTATTATTTTATTTTTATTTTTTAGCTGCCTTGGGGACTGCCTGCCAGCTCAGACAGTCCCCCTGCTGGCAGCTCCATATACTCCTAATGCGGCCATGTGATCATGGTGATCACATGGCCCTGGAGGGCTGGGTGGCCGAAGCTCCTGCAGGGGGACTGCTGGAGTCTCCGGCAGTTCCCCCTGCCGTGGATCGCCGGTCCAGGAAAGTCAAGTGCTCCTATTTGTCATGGTCGTACTAGGTACGTCCACGGTCCTTAACAACCATTTTTTGTCAGACGTACCTAGTACATCCACGGTTGTTAAGGGGATATATGTATTTATAATGTCATTCTAAATGTATTTTGATTTAAATATATATGTATATTAATATCAAAATACAGTTAGAACAAGTTTAAACTGTATATAATTTATTTAAGTCCAAATGTGAATCCAAATGGTAAACCTGCTGGAAGATAAAACTTCAAAGAGTCAGGGTAGTTCTTCTGGAATGGGGTCAGATCAGAGTATTCTTGGCAGCCATATATGCAACAGAAAGAGAAAACTAATGGTGCAGAAAATCCCAGAGTAACATAAAAGTAAATAAAACGTCTATGGTCCTACTTACAATTGATAGAGCTTAACCGAGCCCTAGTCTGAATGGCGTACAGTGGTACAATCCCCACTTATAGGATACGGGAGACGGTGTAGGTAGGCAGATGTTACAAAATAGAGAATGCACACTAGAATCACTACAAAGAGTTATGCAAATAATAGACTAATAATAGGTACAATAAGCATAAAGCAAAATATAAAGTGACAATATATAGGCATAACAAAACAAACAATAATAATTACCACAATTCTCACAAGCCTATTCTGGCAGAAACATGAGCCCCAATACCCCCAATGTTTTGGCACCTACTGGCTGCCTTTTTCAACAGTTTTAATATAAATTTGTAAAAAAAAAAAAAAAAAGGCTATATAGTCAAATAAATGCTTGTGAATAATAAAAACAATAGTATAAATCATAAAATAAGAGGGAAATACGTAATATAAACAGGTAATATATATCTTAATACATATAAATAATTAATACAAACTTATCACATAGAGAATTAACAGAGATAGGTGAAACACATTATTGAAGTTGGGAGAGGATATACATACATTATAAAAAAGGCAGTTATAAGAAATTAAAAAGATCAAAATCAACATTAAGACCATCTGGCATAAAAGTTTTTAAAGGGAAAACCCAATACTCTATCTCTTTTTTGACTAGAATTTTCTTAAAATCACAACCTCTCCAAAGGATTTTACATTTTTGTATACCTATACATTTTAAAAGTTTAGGGTTTTTGTTATGTTTTAAAAAGTGATACGGAATGGTTGGGATTACCCTTAGTAATATTTCGGCAGTGCTCAGCCAATCTTGTTTTTATGCACCTAGAGGTCATTCCTACATATTGGAGGCCACATGGGCACTCCAATAGGTATATGACATTTTTAGTGTTGCAGCATATAAGATCTTTGCTAGGATAGGATTTTTTAGTATTGTTCAATGTAAAGTGATGGTCTATCTGGAATAACATGTTTTCAAATTTGGTCCTGCTTTAATATGTGCCAGTGTTTTTTAATAATTTTTTTGACCAGGTTACTTTTATTATTAAAATTAAATATAACCGCTATAAAATGAGAATCTTTTTTGTCTCTATTTTTGTATTCTAAAAGGTCTGTCCTGTCTTTTTTTTTTGTGACGGTCTCTAGAGTATTGTTGAGGTTATCCAAAGAGTAATTTTTGTTGGTGAATTTGTTTTTTTAATTCTAAGGCTTGTTCTTCAAACTCTGTAATACGGGAGCAGTTTCTACGTAAACATAAGAATTGGCTTTTAGGAATTCCTTCAAGCCATGGTTTGTGATGACAACTAGCTTGGTCAGTTACTGAGTGCATACTTTTTTGAAAAAAGTTTTAGTGTTGATTGTGCCGTTGTGGATAAAAATATGTAGATTTAAAAATTAATACATTCTCGACTGTGTTATAAAGTTAAAATGATACCATGGCTGTTGTTATTTAAATGATTTTTAAAACGTTTAAGAGAATCTACCTGGCCTTTACAAATAAAAAACAGATTGTCTATATATCTAAAATAGGAGACCAAGTTTGTCCTCCAAACATGCTGGCCCCAGGTGGCCATAAATCCCCAATTGGTCATGAAGAGGTTAGCATAGCTCAGGGCAAACCTGGTCCCCATAGCTGTACCTTGTTTTTGAATATAAAATAATCTAAAAATAATTGTTATTTAACCCCTTAAGGACCAAACTTCTGGAATAAAAGGGGATCATGACATGTCAGGCATGTCATGTGTCCTTAAGGGGTTAAAATGATATTAATACCTTCTATAATAAAATTGATCTGTTCTGCTGGGTTAAAATGTTAATAACTGCTTCACAACCCTTATTGTAAGGAATAATTGTATGGTATCATACAATACCAGCCATGTTCTCATCACAAACCATGACTTGAAGGAATTCCTTAAAGCCTATTCTTACGTTTACGTAGAAACTGCTCCCGTATTACAGACTTTGAAGAACAAGCTTTATAATTTTTTATGTATGTATATCCTCTCCTAACTTCAATAATGTATTTTACCTATCTCTTTTTATTCTTTATGTGATAATTTTTTCTTAATTATTTATATATATTAAGATATATATTACCTGTTTATATTATGTATTATTTATACAATGTACTATTGTTTTTATTATTGACATGCATTTATTTGCCAATATAGCCCTTTTAAAAAAATGTTTTATTAAAATTATGCTTTCCCCGTTAGTTCCCTACCTAAGTTACCCTACATAGGGTTTCCTTAGTAAAGACTTCAAAAACATGGCCGCCACCATGTGGAGTCTAAATGCGCCATATCCTCCATTTTCTCATAGAAGGATATTCATCATTAGTTCACTGCCCCTTTTAGGAGGAGCTTCCCTTTTCATGTAGTCTGTGGGTACAACCAGACCTGGCCACACTACATTTCCCATCTCTTTGCACGTGGTCACGTGACAGGCCTGAAATGATCCAAAATGGCCGTGGCCGCTGTTTTTGTAATTTTCTTCCCTTTAGAAGCTCAGTTTTGCTCCATATTTTATACACTAGTCCTTGCATTGGTCTACTTTCATCTTTAAAAAAAAATAAAAAAAAAATTAATAAAATCAAGTATGATGTCATTTAGGCGCAAAATTTAAATAAACCACACCCACACTCCCTAGATAAACCTATGCCTGCCAGGTATGATTTTTCTACCTCCACATGAGAAAGCCACTTTGGTGAAACGCGTTGTGGATATTTTAACTGTTTCTTTTACATTGTATTTTAATAAAGGTATTTTGGCCTCTTTCCACTGTGAGTAAGACATTTTACTTTTTTATTATTTTCTACGTGGCATCCGAATTTAAGTTCCAGTGAGGACTACTCGAAAAGAATCCACGGTGGGGATTATGCCACTTACGCCTACACATTGAGCAGTTAGTCTGCCCAATACAATGTGAGTACCTATTCATTATTCTATACTCCTGGTACCTTTTATACTTTGAGCACTATTGCTGTCTCTTTTATAACCTTTATGATCTTCATACCGATGATACATCTGCATACCTAAACCGTCTCACGTGTCCTATAAGTGGGGATTTTACCACTGTACGCCATTCAGACTAGAGCTAGGTTAAGCTCTATCAATTGTAAGTAGGACATTTTATTTACTTTTATGCTACTCTGGGATTTCCTGCACCATTAGTTCTCTCTTTCTGTTGCATATATGGCTGCCAAGAATACTCTGATCTGACCCCATTCCAGAGGAACTACCCTGACTCTTTGAAGTTTTATCTTCCAGCAATCATTTGGATTCACACTTGGACCTATATTTGAACTTTCCTTTGTCGATCCTTTTTTATCCTTTTGTCTATCAAATATATATAGGTTTTGCACAAAAAACAATTGTTTGCAACACCCACCACTCCAGATAAAGTCTTCATTATCAAATATATGTACATAAGACAGTCACTGATAGTAGTAAATAATCGGAATTCTTAACAACTGCAGGCTTAGCAAGCCACACTTTTCCCCAGAAAATACTTTCAGTCTCTTCATGGGAAAATAACCAAACTGAGGCTTCTCATTGAAAAGCCTCTGAATATGTGTACTCATTTTATCTGAGGTCTGGAGGAGCTTGTCTAACATCTGTGTGGGAGGAGGCTTTTCATTTTCGTTAGTTCAGGGAAGCTAATGGAAGAAGGCTGCAACGCTCCCTGGCAGTCTAATTATGTTCCATAGTTAATCGATAAAAGTACCAAATTTTCATAGAAATCTGCACTTTTGTAAACTTAAAGTAGAATACTCCTCACCCATAAAGCAATTTAGCAGACTGAAGTGCTTTTGGAGTGTGAAGTGGTCCTTTCAGTAAAGTTATGCAGTAAGCCACCCTAATTGTAAACTCTGGGGATTAAACCAATATCAATAGCAGTCCACTCAGCTGACATTACTTATATGACTGACAGATATGGAATATTGTGTATCACTATTGTCTATTCCCAAGACAAGAGCCAGAACACAAGGAGGTGTCGAGATGTCCCTTGAGAAAAATCAGTTACATAAACTAATGCTTCCATGAGTTTACCTCAATTATGGAACAAAATGGATTATTTGCAGTATTTATTTTATTAGTTAATTAACTAACTAACTCTATATCATAACTCTTTATCACTAACTCTATATTGAATACAATGTTATTTGGAGAAGCTACGAATATTTGCCAGGCCTGAGAACAAATTTATCCTATCACAAGTCATAAATGAGAAACTGAACAAAAATAAATAAATATTTTTCTATTAGATGAACCCACATACCATCGCTACCACTATGTTTATCAGTCGGGGAGTTTGGGGCATAGAGTTCTAGTATCTTATAAGTTAAAAAAACACAATGAATGCTCAAAAATTGTACCCCATTTCTTAATTCTTTTTATAATGCATAAAAAAATTGTTCAGGGGCTGAACGGACGTGTGCCGAGAGAGCTCCTATGGTATCAGCCACAAAAATGGAGCTAACCTTAGACCTTAAACTTGAAATTAACCTAAAATGCATCCCATGCAATTGGGGAGGGAGCCGATGACTCGGGGGATAACTTACACAATGCTACTGGTTACTGGGAGCTGGCATTACAACATGCAGCCTAAGGGCTCTGGAGCCTGGGAGAGGCGGCCGCTCTTCTCACTCCATAAGCTACGGAGTGGACCTGTCAGGCTCCTAACCCCCCCCTTGGATCGGTGGCGGTTATCCAGGTCCCCACAGAGATGTCGACATACTCACATGTCATGGAGCCGGCAGAAACTATGGAGCTGTCTACTTGCAAACAGCATGACAAGATGGTTGCTGCTGGGAAGCCTGCTGCCATTCCTGCATCCAATCTATGGGCCACAATGGAAGAACGGATATCCCACGCCTTTGAGAGACTGTGGGTACAAATAGCAGTTCAACCTGATCTCGTCTACACTGACACCAAGCAGCTGCCCGCTGGGCACAGTGCTGATGCAACACTGAAAATGGCTTGCGAAGAGGCTGGTGCCCCAACAGACACAGCGGAAACAGAGGCCTGGTCCTGCTATGGACCCCAACTTCCCAGGCCACAGTTTAATAGGGGACGGCTCCCTAAGTGTAACCCACACCCTCAGAAGGTTACTACTGTTCGCATGGGAAAACACCTTGGCAAAGGACCTAGAGAAAAGAATTCCTGGACACTCCTTGCAGCGGGACTCGTGGGATTGGTGCTGTGGACTCTACTGAAACCTGGGGCTGGTGGGGTGCAGTTGTGCGGGACTTGTGCCATTGTTACTACAGGGGCAGTGCCCACTATATGAGAGGAGATGGCTGCATGTTATTCTTTGCTTTGTTGCCTCAGGGGCTACAGCTCTCCACCAGGGGCGTTTTAGCCGTGAGGCAAACAAGGCATTTGCCTTGGGCGGCATTTTCCAGGGGGCGGCAAAAAAAAGCTAAGTAAAAATCCGTGCGGGCGGAGCGGGCAAGGGAGCACTTTCCCCTGAGCTCTCTGCTCAGCTCCTTCGCGCGCCGCCCACAGATTGATGCCTGGAGCCGGAATATGACGTCATATATGACGGTGCGCGAGGGAGCTGAGCAGAGAGCTCAGGGGAAAGTGCTCCCTCGCCAGCGCCGCCCGCCCGCCCAACTGACCGACCGGCAGCCCCAGGGAGAGGGAGGGGTTAAATTTAAAAAAAAGTGAGTGTGTTAATGTGAGTGAGTGTGTATATCTGTTAGTGTGTGTCTCTGTGTGTATGTCTGTTAGTGTGTGTCTGTGTGTGTGTCTGTTAGTGTGTGTGTGTCTGTTAGTGTGTGTCTGTTAGTGTGTGTGTTAGGGAGTGTGTGTGTGTCTGTTAGTGTGTGTGTCTGTTAGTGTGTGTGTTAGGGAGTGTGTGTGTCTGTTAGTGTGTGTGTTAGGGAGTGTGTGTGTGTTTGTTAGTGTGTGTGTTAGGGAGTGTGTGTGTCTGTGTGTGTGTGTGTATGTCTGTTAGTGTGTGTCTGTCTGTTAGAGTGTGTGTGTGTGTGTCTGTTAGTGAGTGTGAGTGTGTTTGTCTGTTAGTGAGTGTGAGTGTGTTTGCCTGTTAGTGTGTGTGAGTGTGTGTGTCTGTTAGTGAGTGTGTGTGTGTCTGTTAGTGAGTGAGTGTGTGTCTGTTAGTGAGTGTGTGTCTGTTAGTGTGTGTGTGTCTGTTAATGTGTGTGTGTGTCTGTCTGTTAGCTAGTGTATGCGTATCTGTCAGTGAGTGTGTGTGTATTTAAAAGGCGGGTCGGTGGGGAAGGCTTGGGTGGGGGTGGCGCCGGGGGGGGCTACTGAGTTTTGTCCTGCCTAGGGCAGCACAAAACCAGGATACACCACTGCGCTCCACCCGTTGTGGACAGTCATTAATGATGCTTTCCTCCACTGATCTACACTGTCTCCAGATTTCCATTTCTGTTAAAGTTGATTTCTCATAAGGCAGCGCATTTCTATCTCTACCTATCACTACAGCATTTCTTGCACCTACTCTCCACACCTCTAGATTAGCTTGAGACAGTATAAATTGTTTTATGCTTAGTTGTGTGTTGCTTCACATGTTTGAATCTTGCTTGAAAAAAAAAAAAAGAGGCAGTATATTTCAGAGTTTAGCTCTTTATGCATATCTACTATACTACTGTCAAGTACACACTTGCTATGACTCATGTATCTCATTTCTGTAATATATCTATTGTGCCTCAAATAAAAAAAAAAAACCGTAAAATAAAGATTACCTTTTAAAGGGTTGAAAGCTCTTTTATAGACACAGCAAGTGTCTGAAGCAGGCAGACCTCTCTACCGTAAAGACACTCAAAACACTGTTTTTGATTGTAGTAAGCCTTACTGACATGTTTCTCCCCCTGAAAAAAAATATAAAAAAAATAAACTTACCTTAAATCCCACATCAAAGCCAGTTTCCCACTAGAACCGGATCCTCCTCTAGTGACGCCACTCCCCCTTGCCTGAGGGTTGCCACAGAGGATATGCTAAGGTTTGGGACTCCGCTGCGAGAAAGTGAGGTCATACGCGATGACGTCACTTCCTCCAGACACTGCTGCTATGCTATTTAAAAAAATGTAAAGCCACCACTATGTGGCCTGTGTGTTTATGCTTTAGGGTGCATACCCTAATGCAATAAGCTGCGCACGCCTATGGTTGCCTACCTCTTTTAAAAGGGTTGTTTAGAGGCATCCTGGCCTTGTTTGGCTTCACATGTATTTATAGGAAAAGTATTGTATTCCACAATCAGCGTTTATTTGCAAAAATGGGAATTGTTGGTAATTCAAAGTGAATTTTTTTTTTTAGGTTAAAGGACCACTATAGTGCCATGAAAACATACTCGATTTCCTGGCACTATAGTGCCCTGAAGGTGCCCCCACCCTCAGGGTCCTCCTCCCGCTGGGCTGGATGGAGAGGAAGGGGTTAAACTTACCTCTTTCTCCAGTGCCGGGGCGGGGAGCTCTCCTCCTCCTCTCCGCCTCCTGGGCTGAATGCGCATGCGCGGCAGGAGCCGCGTGCGCATTCAGCCAGTCCATAGGAAAGCATTCACAATGCTTTCCTATGGACGCTAGCGTATTCTCACTGTGATTTTCACAGTGAGAAACGCGGAAGCCCTCTAGCGGCTGTCAATGAGACAGCCACTAGTGGCTGGATTAACCCTAACATAAACATAGCAGTTTCTCTGAAACTGCTATTTTTATAGAAAAAAGGGTTAACCCTAGATGGACCAGGCACCTAGACCACCTCATTAAGCTGAAATGGTCTGGGTGCCTATAGCGGTCCTTTAAAGTAGCCAAACTGGAATAAACTTTGATTGTGGATGAATCGAACTTGATGAATCGAATGGCTTTATAAACCAAGAGCAACCATACTATGATTGTTTATACACACTTTTCTGAAAATAACTGTGTACAGAAATTGGCTGTCACACACAAGTTGGACTAAATTAATATAGACAGCCCCAACGATGACTTAATGTGCTTCACTTAAAAATCACTCTCACCAGTAAGAGTGGATGGAGAATTCACCCTGCACTTGCAATGAGGCAAATTTGTTATGGACCCTAGAGTGATCTTTTAAAATCAGTGAACGGTAAAAACATTGCACAAATTAATAATTTTCCATGAATCTAATATTTTAGTCATAGATTTTGTTGTTGTAGCCTACTACTCATATATAATAGTTATGAATAATAATTGACACTGTAGCTGCTGTGCACTGTGTATCCTACGATGAAACACTGATTAAATGCTTGCAAACAAATAGGGTAATAAAATCAGATATTCCCCAGAATAGAGAACAGAATCCAGCAATATTTCCACCCTGCTTTCAGTGTTCTATCTCAGAATCCTGAGCTATTGGATCACATGACAAGCAACAAGCTGACCGATACTTAGGGATACTATATCCACCATTTTTTCCCAGGACACATATGATTTATACAAATTGATGGGCAACATACAGCAAGTGCTGCCCTGCAGTATGTAAAAGTCAAATGCTGCAGGAAGTAAATCATGTGATAAATCAGCCAGGAATTCTGCATATATAATATTCATAATACAGGGCAGTAACATCATGTACTGCCAATCAACATGATGAAATTATGTGTGTCCAGAAAATGATGATAAATATGGCAACCCTACCTGTACTTATATTTTACATACAGTGGGTACAGTTCTATTGAGTATTTGTATTTGTTTGCAGACTTAAATGGATGCTCTGGTCCCCTATAGCACTTTAACATGCTGAAATGGTTTATGTGTAATGACTGTGTGCTCTTTTTTCATTTTATAGAAAGTGCAGATTTCAATAGAAATGGACACATTTGTAAACTTACCGTGTTAAACCCCACTGGCTGTCAATCTTGTTACTTCTTGGTTGTTTAGCTTAGTGAAACTAAACTCAAGAGGCAGTCAATTGCCCAGAGCATTGGCCTTGCAAAGACTTCTCATTGAGCTACATTGGGAAGTCTGATTGGACAGCCATAGAAAGTATAATCTGTGTGCACTGGGTTAGAAGGGCTTTCAAAGGCAGGAGGCAAGAGAACGGTAGCTTTTGCAATATTCCTTAAGATATATCCCCAATGAAAAAATATTTTTTATATATATTTTTTTGTATTATGACAGTGGGGTGTCCCTTTAATTGTGTTTGTGTGTGTGTAAATGGAAACGCACATACATGCAGCATCATTAAATGGTTAACGTTCTTAAATGAATAACACAATATTATCTAAATTGTTACGATATGGTTGTCTACTTCTTGCAATTCACTGTTTAGAGGATAGAACCCACGAGACTTAACTGGAGAAAATTAGAGGGAGCCCAGAGTTCAAAAGATGATTAATATATATGAGCAGAAAGTAATTTAAAATGGCATCCATATTACTAGTTACAGTTCATTTGTGAAATAAATCCTCTCTAATTTCATATGCTACTCCCTTATTGTTGGCAAATATTTCTATTCAGACAACCATACGTTTCTGCTTACTGATCTGAACTTGAAAAGTGAGCAAATTTTAAAAATACTTTCAAAGCATCTGGCAGTTTCTATTTTGCAATCATAACGTGGAAAATACGTGTAAAATTTCTTTTATGGTTGAGAGTCAACAGGAAGGGATTTTTTTTCCATTTATTTAAGCATCTGAATAATGTCTCTGTTTTCTACATCAAAGTTCAAGATGTTAAATGTAGGATTCCCAAATCAACCCTTGGTGGAACCAAACAGAGTGATGCATTACATAAACATTAAGTTAGCAACTTAGCTCAGTCATTTTAATGGCAGTTTGAGCAGATTTATTTTTCTATCACAAGGATGGATGTTTTACGAGAATACATATTTGTGGACTTAGCAGCGCCAAACACACTGACTATTAATACAATGCTTTTAGCTTACACTTTTAAAAAAGTCATGACTACCAGTAATAAAATTAATCATCAAGATGCCACTTAAAATTCGCCATGTGCCATGACCAGATTTCTTAAAGGATTTACACAAAATGAGTGCTCGTGAACCCCAAGGAATTAAAGGGGAACTGTCACTTCTCAGGAATTTACAAAACATTGAAATCACCTATAATTTGTGTTAACTTTTTTTTATTTTTTTTTATTTAGATTAAAGATTTAGCAAATCATGTCATAATCCAATTCAGACAAGGCAAAGCCAGGACAAACATTGCAAATGCAGAGGAGAAACAGATGCATTGTTTAATTTCTCCTCTTCTGTGTATGCTTTCTATATGCAGACTACCTGGTGCAAAGGACAGAGCTAATAACAATGATTGACAGGGAGTTAAGATCGAGGTACATATTTGCAGGATGAAGAAGTGTGGATTACTACATTTAAAGGGTTATTTACAAAAATGAGAATTGTTGGTAATTCAAAGTGAATTCTAAGCGAATTTTACATTTTAGGTTAAAGTAGCCAAACTGGAAGCATGGCTACTTGGGCGAATGCTTCTAGGTGGATGGATTATCTCGGCAAAGGAGAAGTGCTCACTAACACAGATTTAGACAGATTTGTGAACAATATTTTAGAGAAATAGGCCTTTTGTGTACATAGAAAAACTCTTAGATCTTTGAGTTCAGCTCATGAAAAATGGGGGCAAAAACAAAAGTGTTGCGTTTATAATTTTGTTCAGTGTAGTTTGGCAATGTTTGTCTTACATTTGAACTCTATTAAATTACAAACAATTCTCACTCGCACCAATCTCACTAGAGAATAAATAAAGAGTATCAAACAATGGCCTTCTGTTTTTATTTCAGCCAATGGAACCTTGAAATCACTAAAATATGAGCAAAATGTCTATAATAAATTGAAAGAAATAAATAAATAAAAATTCCCCAGGTAGAAAACCATAAACTGGATACCAGACATAACCCAATACAAAAGAAACTGTTCAGGTATGTTAAATGTGTTTTGTCAGAACTAATTGTCTTAGTTCAGAATATATTGTTGCCATGTAAATAATTGTAAGTATATACATATATTGTGGCCTCCTCAATATCAGAATTAACCAGTAAATGCAGGCCTGCATCCCTAATAAAGGCAAGAATGCCATCAAAGGAAACATCAAACACTGCTTTTATTTGGACTGATGTCATCATTAACTGCGCCAGCATCAGACAATCACAAGTGGTGGATCATGTGATATATACCCACCTTCTTCTTTGGTGAGTAAGCCAAGAAGTGCAATCCTCAAATTTGGAAATGGGAAAATCTAAAACGTCCAGCCATCCTACCTAAAGACACTCAGTTTGTCATTGTCTACTTGACCCCTATCAGTAACAGAACTAAGATTATCATATAAAACCATTAATTCTAAAGGAACAAATGGGACAGTTAAACCAAACCAAAAACCCATATTCAAGCTTCAAAAAAGCCACCTTTTAGGTAATGCTCAAACTCCTATTTGGGCAATGCTCTAACCTTGGGAGCATCCTTGACTACATCCACTCTAGCAGGCTTTTCCCTAATAAACTGCTGTTCCTGAAAGCATCTCCTCTTTATGTACACAACAGTAGCCGGGATGCGCGCCTCTGCATTAATGTTGAAAACGACAAGAAATTCCCCATCGACATTGTGACTCATTATTCAGACAGAAGAACCCCTTCTTCTGTTCCATCCATGCTCCAGAGGTACAATAATCAGTGAACTCTAGAAAGGATCTTGACACAGGTTGATTTGCCATCATATACAGTAGTCACATATCGGCATCCTGGATGTCAAAATGCAAATTGGGGTGCACTGCTATCTTCTGGCAGAACTGTTGGCCATACTTGGACCAACACTGCCCACCATAAACCTTGTAAGTACCCCATATCACGTCCACGTACGCAAAGGGGGAAATGCTAAGAGAAATGCTCACAATTAATAGCCACAAAGGTAGAAAATCCCTGCAAGCAATTCCCCAAAATATTAGGAATAGATCTAGACTTCTTCTCTAGTTGGACCTCATTCCTGAACCAGCACTTGTGTAGATGCAAAAGAATGGGGATTGCACTAGCTGTCTGCAATGCTGCCAGCAACAATTGCCCCAGCATAGTCTGCCCAGCGTCACTCACATTCTCCCCACCTACACATCCTGAGCTTCGTGAGTCCTGAATATCACACTCATGAGTGGCAAGCAGAGGAGAGTTGCTGGCAGAAAGAATGCTGGGCCGTGGCAGGACTTGGAATGGCGGTGTAACAGGCAGACAGCTGGATACTGGCTGAAGACCATCAACAGGCTAAAGAAAAGTGTCTAGCAGGCTAGAGGGCTGTGTGAGAGGCAGGGAAGGAAGCTGCTGAATGGAGGAACAGCAAGGGAGCCAAGGTGGGGGATACCAGACAAAGATTCCCTCAGCTGGGCTTCCCTGCTTTGTGAAGGGTTGGAGGGCGCTGACAGAGCCATCTTCTGTTCTCAACTTGCCAAATTGGGTGTTGTAGGAGGTGTCTTAGATACATTCCTGCCTGTTCCTCTGGTAACAGCCTCCAGAGGGCATTCCTGATAATGTGGGGAGATGGAGCCAACCCACCATGAAGTCCTCCTCCCTGGAAAAGTATATACTGTAACTTTGGTTGCTGCACATTTCATGACCCTGACTAGCAGTTACATTTCTGCCCTATAGGTCCAGGTGAGTGTACAGTTTTAAAGAAGACCAGCAGAGAGCGTCTGAGTACAAACAGACAGTCTTACAAAGGAGAAAAAACTTAGTGGTCAATGGAAATATGTTTCAGTAAGTAATGCATTCAGTAAGTGATCACGTTTAAGTTCATGACAATTTGAAAAATCTTTTCCATACACTCACATTGTGAAAACACAAAATTTTAACAGAATAAATGTACATTCCACTCATAGATTTGTACTGAGAGTCTCAGACAACGCATGTTCCCCTCATAGACTTATATTGTGTAAGCACAGACCTCTTTAGTTAAGATTATAAGAGATTATTTTTATATTTTGTACTACTGAAATTTCCAACAAATATAGAGATTAATAATGACATGTACCTGGATTTATTTGTGTGTGTGCTTTGTGGTGCATGTACTTGTTAATGCTCCCTAAAACATGCAAATCAGTCACCAAATTCTTACCCATAACCATGCACCTCAATGGATAGTAACTTAATAAAAGTGAATCAAAACTAAGTATGATCTGCTAATATCTACATCTGGCTGATTACACGGTATCTCATCATTTCTTGTCCCAGAGACCGAAAGTGGGCAGAGCCTTCTAAAAAGTGGCCGAGACAAGTTGGGAACATGTTTTATCATTTCTGAAAGGAACTATCAAGTGAGAATTCCACGGAATTCAAAATAAATTTCAAATTTAAGGTCAAAATAGCTGAACTGGGAAAACATCTCCCAGTCAACTATGCTTTCAGTTTGAATATTTGACCTTCAATTTGAAATTACTATGCATTAATTTTGAATTCCCTGCATTTCTCATATTAGTGTGGTGGTTCCCAAACCAGTCCTGAAGGCACCCCTAATGGTCCAGGATTTAGGGATTACCCTGTCGTGTGTAAGGTGTTTTTTTCTTTTTCTAAAACCAACTTAGATACAACTGGGTAATCCCTAAATCCTGGACTGGTAGGGGTTCACTGAGGACTGGTTGGGGAACCACTGCTTTAGTGAATAACTCTGTATGTTTACAAAGGTTTGGTTAAGATGAAAAAAATAATATGTCATATTATTATGTTATCATTTATATAGCGCCAACAAATTCCGTAGCGCTTTACAATGGGTGAACTAACAAACATATAGTTGTAACCAGACAAGTTGGACGCACAGGAACAGAGGGGTTGAGGGCCCTGCTCAACGAGCTTACATGCTAGAGGAAGTGGGGTAAAGTGACACAAAAGGTAAGGGTAGTATTAGACTAATGACAGCTGTGAGAGAGGAATCAGTCGGAAGCTATTAACAGTTCTACATACCATTTGTCACACCTGGAAAAAAATTTCACAGCCCAAAAAATTATGCCGAATTCCAATCCAGCCTCTTTATTGTAATCAAATTAGCTTATGTTACCAATGACGGCAACAATTCAGAAGAAGTGATGCTACCAATAATTAAAAGAGCTTGTTTTGTTTAGGAGCAAACCCCTTTTTTACAATTTACCAAATGCCAAATGTTCAACTTTTTTTGTGTTAAATTTAAAATGTTTGTTCTATACAAAACAATTTTTTATTTTTTGTGTGTATGTATACATACGTGTGCATGTAATTGCCTAATTGTCTATTTAACTGTGTGTTTTTTTAAAGCATGTCATTTATTTTATTAAAAAGGAAATTGAATAGAAGCTGCTTATACTGGTTTTACTTCATATTCCCACTCAACAGATGCAATGTACGTTCCACCGTGAAACGTTTATAATAACAAGTTCATTACCTTGCCTGCTATTTACTTTGCCTTCTATTTAATTGCTGTTCTAGGGGAGGTCCCCTGTATCTGCATAAACTACTTCTGCTTTGTATAATTTACATGTGATTAAGCATCCTCCAAGCTGTGTTCACAATCATTTCTGCTTAGACAAATAGCCCCTTTGGAGACGGATTTTCAAATCAATCTAAGGAAATTGATTGTAGGCCACAAGGAAAAAAGACACATATCTTGTGGATAATATATTTAACCAATTGCATGGTGAGACATTTAGCTTTTACTCATTGGCATTAAAAGGGTTAAAAATATATATTACACTGCTGTGAAATGCATAAAATATTTTATGTATTTGGAAAAACAACAATCGCTGTTCTAGAGATTTCTAACCTTAAAAGTAAGGTTAATGTATTTCATTCATTGGAAAAATAGTTGAAGAAAACACAGGAATGATCCAAAGAAAATCCCTTTGGACCAAAATGATCTATAAAAAAGCAGGGTATAAGGTATGTATAACGCGATAAATGTATACGCATGTGTTTTATTTTAATAATATTCTTCCATTCTCTTCCCCTTATGAACCTTATTTTCATAGACATTCTTCTTCAGAAAATGTAATGAACATCACAAATGTCAGAAACATAACACTTTATCAATGTTAATGCAATTTTGTGGCATTGTTCTTTATACTTGTACAGTTCAAAATGTTTCGTACTAAAATAATTTTTTTTGAGTTTATTGAAAATAATGACACCTGCACTAGCAAGGCCCTTATTAATAGTGCGACAAGGTTTTCCTTCTTAGGCTCACCTATACTCTTGTTTCCCTATACCTCCTTGCACTCTGTTGAATGATCCTCATTCTCCGCTACCTGGGATTTGTGGTACCTGCAGCAGTGCCTCAAACCCGCAGAGCATCCAGGGTATGGATGTGGATTTTTTTTTTACATCCGTTGGGTGTTTAGCTTGCTTCATCCATATGGCAATTTGGAGTTTAAGATTTCATACGAACAACTGATTGCCCAACATTTGGATAAATTGCATTTGTTTAAAAACCTATGGTGCAAGTCTAATATAATTGTATTACTTTGTATTTCATCTGCATTTGATATGCAGATAAACAGTGAGAGATCATATAGATAAGTGACATAAAGAAACACTATAGCATATACATGTTTGCAATCCTAATGCTAGAGTGTTGTCCTACCTATTTGGATTATTCCCTTCCCACTCAGAATAAAAAAGGAAGCTTTACTTACCTTTACTTGCCTCTGTCTTGCTGCTGCCTTATTGTCTCCACTGGCTGAGATCATCAGTACTGATGAACACAGCCAATCCAATGCTCCCCTGTTGAAAGGCCAGTGCGTATGTGCATCAATCGCTGTGCTGCAAACAAGTAGCATCTCCTAATAGAGATGCATTGAGTCAAGACCATAGAGACGCAGAATGTCAGTCCTGCAATCTTTGCAGGACCTCTTCAAGGAAGTCCCTCTAGTGGCTGTCTGAGTGACAGCCACTAGAGGTGGCGCTAGGCATAAAAGGCAGCGTTTATACTGCTTAGCCTGCAGGGACAGATTCTTTACCTCAGAAACACTACATCAAGCTGTAAGGGTTCTGGTGCCTAAAATGTGACTTTCAGGTTCTGATAACTTTCCACTTAAAGCTGACTTGAAAAATAAAAAGCTTTACTTTTATCCCTGGAGTTGTTGGGGAAGTTCTTTCAATGGAATGACATAAAATTAATTTATTAAAATATGTGTTATAGTCTTCCATGCTCCAGCATGTCATATACATTATCTGAGGTGATTAAACGTCACGTGTCATGCCAGTTATTATTATTATTATTTTATTTTTTATATAGCACCAGCAAATTCCATAGCACTGTACAATGGGTAGACTAACAGACAAGTAATTGTAACCAGACAAATGGACACACAGAAACAGAGTGGTTGAGGGCCCTGCTCAATGAGCTTACATGCTAGAGGGAGTGGGGTATAAACACAAAGGGTATAAGTAGGGGTAATGAAATAGGTTGCTAGAAAAGTATTCACAGAGAACTTAGTAGGTTAATTTTGACAGTTGCAGAGGAATCATGGGGGGAATGAAAACCCGCTAACAGTTTTAATGATGTTTTCCTAAAAAAGTGTGTTTCACGCCAAGGGTGCATAATTCATTGTTGCACAATAAAATATTGCCATTTAATGTAATTTGTGTAGTGCATATACGAATTAGCCACTTGGTAGAGATCAGATGACAGAAGGGATAATGTAAATTGCATAGGAATGTGAAAGGGGGCAGATGGTTTACCATATGGATTGATCCTTTGATTAATCAAAGGCTCTGCAAGGTGCGAGAAGTCACACATAAGTGGCCTGGATGTCTGGTTTAAATATAAACTAACTCTCTAAATTGCCATATGTCTAGATTCCCTCTTAGATATGGGGTCCTTTGATATGTTAATGACCATTAGCCTTGGGTTCCAGTATCATATCCTAAAGAAACATTAATATTTACCCACAGATTAATAATTAGGCCTCATTTTTATTATATTTAGAATGGGACTAGCACAATCTTCTAATCAAGCCCAAACGCGATTTGCGTTCCTTAACCATAGGGGAAGAGATTTTGATGTCCGCAAATTCATAGATGCAATTATTATTCCTGTGGCAAGTACATAAGAGGATATAGAACCAAATGGCTCTATTTGGATTAATGTTGGTCTGGGAATACAAGGGGGTAGTCACTTATAGTTACTATAGGTATGCTTTATCTCCAGCTGTGGGCGAGAATTGGTAATGCACAGGGTAAATATCTAATGATACTGAAGTGTGTATTGTACTTGCTTAGGGGCCAGAATCTAATTCTACATTAGTCACCACCTTTCTTACCGGAGACCCCTGGGCAGAGGTTTTATGAAAACCTGAGTAAGTGATTAGGACTTCTATTATTTTATCCCTTTTGTTTTTTTCTGTTGTTGGTGTAACTAATTTGAATGTCATCTATATTTTTGCATGCACTTTGACTATTTTTTGCTCATAATAAATATTCATTTTTTGAGCTCTGCCTTTGTCTGGTAAAAAAATCAAGTTATCTGAAGAGACTAATTAGTGTTTTTCAATTGCTTAGATATTGTGCTAAGTTGTATTGGGTGGGTTTTTATTATTAAGTTATCTGGGGGACCAAGGCACCCCATTTATAAATTGTCTTGGTGGTGGCAGCCTTAAAATAGTAATATTTATATTATTATGGTTAAGTGTTGGTGGTGTTAAGTGGGATTTTATCATTATTTCTCGTCTAGTGCAGACAAATAGTGAACTTTAACACTTTCACCACCACAACTACATCACGCACACTCTTGAAGTAGGGTGTGTCCATGACAGTATGTTTTCAAAGATGTTTTGAAGTAGTGGATACTGGGTGAAAGTCTAATGGAGAAGGGAAGGGAATACCACAGAAAAGGTGCAGCCCTGGAAAAGTCTTGGAGGCCGGCATCAGATGTGGGAGTACGAACAGAGGATAGACGTAGGTCTTGGCAGAGCGCAGGGGCCTCGATGGGACATACTTGTGTATTAGGGAGTATAGGTAGGTTGGAGCAACTATATGTAGGGATTTGTAAGCAAGCACCAGAATCTTAAATTGAGCCCTGTATCTAACTTGAAGCCAATGTAGGGACTGACAGAGGGAAGAGGCGTGGGAGGTGTGGGCGGAAAGGAAAATGAGCCTTGCCCCTGCATTCATTATAGATTGCAGTGGTGCAATCTGGGAACACGTAAGACCACTTAGAAGGGGATTGCAGTAGTCAAGGCGAGAAAGAACAATGGCATGGACCAGCACTTTAGCTGCATCTGGTGTTAAATAGGGGTGGATGCGAGCTATGTTTTTGAGATGGAGGCGGCAGGATTTGGTGATCGACTGGACATGAGGGGTGAAGGAGAGGTCGGAGTCAAAGAGAACACCTAGGCAGCGAGCCTGTGAGGTAGATGTGATTGTAGTGCCGTCGACTTGGAGGGAGGGAGACACGGGAGAAGCAACACTTGAGGGAGGAAAGACCAGAAGTTCTGTTTTGGACAGGTTGAGTTTAAGGAAGTGAGCAGCCATCCAGTTGGAAATCGCAGAGAGGCAGTCAGAGACACGTGTCAAGAGGGACGGGGAGAGATCAGGAGAGGCAGGTAGATTTGTGTGTCATCTGCATATAAATGATAATGGAAGCCAAAGGAGCTGATGAGTTTACCAAGGGAGACAGTATAGATGGAGAACAGTAGGAGACCAAGGACAGAATCTCTTGCCACTTTATAGTAAATGCCATATCTACTATACATCTATGCACCTGGTGGCTTACCACCAGTACATTCACAAACATAACTGGGGAGCGGTGCTTTGTACATCCAAGAATGTATCTTGTGTAAGGAGGAAGAAAACATCAATTAGTGTAAATTTCCATCTCTACATTTTTGTTGGTGATTTTGCGAGCACAATGTATAGATGTAATTTTTATATATATTAATATATATATATATATATCTGAAGGTGAACTTGTCATCCTCTTGACTTGACTTGATTTGTAGATGACAGGTTCACTTTAATCTTGTCTAATAAAAATGTACAATCTTCTTTTTTTATGCTTTCACTTGATACTTGCTCTTCTAAATTAATGAATAAAAAGCACCCATCTGCACTAGTGGTTAAAGCAGGTGGCAGAGGACGTGGTATTCTCTTGTCTAATAATTAATTCCCTTTAATGCATAATGGGTAGATTAGCAGGGTTGCCAAAGAAGCTATATGATGGTATTCTGCCCGGAAGTCCAGAAACCTCAGTTTTATTCATGTTTCCATTGCTAGATTCATATGTGTTGCATCAATGGAGCATTCAAAAGACATTTATAGAAAAGACATTGAGACTCGAATGTAAAACACATGACATCTGGAAATTTATTTGTAAAGCCCCCCCCCTCCATCAAAGCTTAGTTCAGATCACACCATATTAGCTGTGTTTTCCAGTTCAGCAGAATCAGGAAGGTAACCACAGACTCGCCTAATGGAAAACACATGAAATAACCCAGCAAATTGCAATATATACTTGCAGTGAGTTTCAAGTAGCATCATTTAAAATAATTTTATAGCAAATGAGTAAGGGACATTGTTTGGCAATAAAATTATATGAAAGCCTAACAGGGTAATTCACTAAACGCCGAATGGCCTCTTACCGAATGGTGTAAAATCATCCAGGGCTGTATGAGGCTATTAGGAATGCAAAATCCGGGCATTGTTCATGCTATTTAACAATGTCTGTATTTTGCAGAGAATATTGTCCGGATTCACCTGGACCAAACACTGGCATAAGGCATAAATCTGGATGTGGATTGTTATTATTATGTTATTATTATTATTATAATATTATTTATATAGCGCCAACAAATTCCGCAACGCTTTACAATGGGTGGACGAACAGACATGTAGTTGTAACCAGACAAGTTGGACACACAGGAACAGAGCGGTTGAGGGCCCTGCTCAATGAGCTTACATGCTAGAGGGAGTGGGGTAAGGTGACACAAAAGGTAAGGATAGTATTAGACTAATGACAGTTGCAAGAGAGGAATCTGTTGGGAGCTATTAACAGTTTAATTGATACACTTTTATGAAGAAGTGGGTTTTTAATGATTTTTTGAAGGAGTGGAGACTGGGTGAGCATCTAACGGAGGAGGGAAGTGAGTTCAACATGAACGGTGCAGCCCTCGAGAAGTCTTGAAGGCGAGCATCAGAGGTGGGAGTACGGACAGAAGATAGACGTAAGTCTTAAGCAGAGCGTAAGGGCCTAAATGGGACATACTTGTGTATTAGGGAGGATAGATAGGTGGGAGCAGCATTATGTAGAGATTTGAAAGAAATAACCAGAATTTTAAATTGAGCCCTATATCTTACAGGAAGCCAATGTAGGGACTGACAGAAGGGTGAGGCGTGGGCGGTTAAGTAGGGTCGGATGCGCGCAATATTTTTGAGATGGAAGCAGCAGGATTTGGCAATATATTGAACATGAGGCATGAAGGAGAGGTCGGAGTCAAAGAGAGCCCCTAGGCAGTGAGCCTGCGTGGTGGAGCTGATGGTAGCACCGTTGACTTGGAGGAAGAAAAACACAGGAGTAGCAACATTTGAGGGAGGAAAGACCAGAATTTCAGTTTTGGTCAAGTTGAGTTTAAGGAAGTGGGCAGCCATCCAGTTAGAAATAGCAGAGAGGCAGTCAGAGACACTATTCAAGAGAGATGGGGAGAGATACAGAGAGGACAGATAGATTTGCATGTCAACCGCATAGAAATGATATTGGAAGCCAAAGGAGCTAAGGAGTTTACCAAGGGAAGCAATATAGATGGAGAACAGTAGGGGGCCAAGGACTGAACCTTGGGGGACACCAACAGAGAGGAGTTGGGGAGAAGAAGCAGAGCCAGAGAAAGAAACACTGAAAGAATGCTGGTAGAGGTAGGAGGAGCACCAGGAGAGAGCAATATCTTGTAGACCGATATTGCGGAGGATGAGAAGAAGCTGTTGATGATCAACCGTGTCAAAAGCTGCAGAAAGGTCAAGGAGAATTAGCATAGAGTAGTGACCATGAGATTTTGCAGCGAGTAGATCATTAATATCTGAGCCCCGGATGCTTCAACTGCAAATAGTTCAGATTTTACAAATCTGAGCAGTATACTGCTGGCAGCTCTACCGGTCAGTGGTCAAATAGTTAAATAACCATTGGAGAGGGTTCAAAAGTTACTCCAACCACCATGACCACTCAGTGATTAGAAGTGGTCATGGTGGTAGGAGTCAGTATACACAGCACATGTCAATTCTGTGCATATTTTTTTATAAATATGTGACAATTGTTATCCTTGAAGGCAGAGCACATGCAAGTGAAAGATAGTTTTCCCCTCCATTTCTCGCACCCTGTGTGCACCTCCTTCTGCCTCCCTCCACTAGATGTATTGGCCTTTTTTTGCCACTCTGAGACAGAGAAATGGTCCAGTCACAAACATTTTTATGAGAAGCTTGTGAGTGCAGGGGCGTTTTAGCCGCGAGGCAAACAAGGCATTTGCCATAGGCGGCATTTTTCAGGCGGCGGCAAAAAACGCCCAGCAGCCAGTGGACCACCAGGGAGAGAGGGAACCCCCCCAGCATTCCCAAAGGTAAGGAGGGGGGGGGGTAAATAAAATAAAAAAATTGTTAATGTGAGTGTGTGTGTGTTTGTTAGTGTGTGTGTTTGTTAGTGTGTGTGTGTCTGCTAGTGTGTGTCTGCTAGTGAGTTAGTATGTGTCTGCTAGTGTGTCTGCTAGTGAGTTAGTGTGTGTCTTCTAGTGTGTGTCTGCTAGTGAGTTAGTGTGTGTCTGTTAGTGTGTGTCTGCTAGTGAGTTAGTGTGTGTCTCTTAGTGTGTGTCTGCTAGTGAGTTAGTGTGTGTCTGCTAGTGAGTTAGTGTGTCTGTTAGTGTGTGTCTGTTAGTGTGTGTGTGTGTGTGTGTCTGACAGTTTGTGTCTGTTAGAGTGTATGTGTGTCTGACAGTTTGTGTCTCTTAGTGTGTATGTGTGTGTCTGACTGTGTGTATGTGTGTGTCTGACTGTGTGTGTGTGTGTCTGTTAGTGTGTGTGTCTGACAGTTTGTGTCTCTTAGTGTGTATGTGTGTGTCTGACTGTGTGTATGTGTGTGTCTGACTGTGTGTGTGTCTGTTAGTGTGTGTGTCTGACAGTTTGTGTCTGTTAGTGTGTGTGTGTGTCTGACTGTGTGTGTGTGTCTGTTAGTGTGTGTGTGTCTGTTAGTGTGTGTGTGTCTGTTAGAGTATGTGTGTGTGTGTCTGTTAGAGTGTGTGTGTGTGTCTGTTAGAGTGAGTGTGTGTGTGTGTCTGTTAGCGTGTGTATGCGTATCTGTCAGTGAATGTGTGTGTGTGTATTTAGAAGGCGGGGCGGAGGGAAGGGTTTGGTGGGGCTGGCGCGGGGGGGGTGCCTAAGTTTTGTCCTGCCTAGGGCAGCACAAAACCAGGATACACCACTGTGTGAGTGTACTGCGCAAGATCCCCTGTGACGTCAGGAGAGGGCATGCAAGTCAGTGCCAGGAGCTTTGCTAGTAAATGGATTCCAGTTAAGAATACTTTTTTTGCAGCGTTTCCTGCAAATGGCGGAGGGGGGCGAGGGGTAGGGGGAAAACTCCAAAAATGCAGTAAATCTTTAAGTATGTTGTGGCTGGATAGTATTTACTAACCAGCACTACACTAAAAAAGTAGAAACATTTAAAAAAAAGAAGCATATGGGGGTCAATATTATTTAAAAAAAAAAAATTCACATTTATTTTTATCCTCCAATTTATCCTACCTCTGTAAACCTGTAAAATTAAGCACTTTTAGATGTGAGGGACATCTCATCTGAGATAAAATGTTTGCAATCTTTTATTTAGTTTCTAACAACACAAAACAAAAATACCTGTGGTCTATCCCAAATCCCCGTGCATATTTAAATAATAGAGGTTTTTAGTATATTAAATGGCAATTTTGGTGATACTAAAAATCTCTGTTAATTAAAATGTGGATAAGGATTTTGAATAGTGCACAGATAACTTTTTTTGTTTTTATTCAATGTATTGGGGATGATGAACCCTATAGCCATTGTTGGATGCCAAATGTAGTGAGAGTTTGAGTGCAAGGCTTAATTTTCAAGTAGTTTAACAAAGTAACAAAACAACATATTTTACAATATCCTGTATTGTTTAAGTTTTTGCTTTATTACTACTTATTATTTAACTTTATTATTACTTTTTATTCATTCTCTCCTTTTTTTACTCTCTGTGTCTCTGAAAGGGTTAAGCAGACTGAGGTCATGGCACCGCTAGACCTATACAATGTGCATGTAATACATAAGCGACATCACTGACAAAATATGCAGCCAAACTTCTGGAAGCTATTACAAACCAAATAAACAAACCCGATTACACTTCAAAGAAATGTCAACACGTTTCTCTCTTCTGAAACAGAAAAGTTTTCTTTGCTAAAATCCACATCTGGAAATGCATTACTGATTTACACTTTTCCAGCACTAAACTGATTTATTAATTTAGTTAAATTGCCGTATATATTTAATCAAATGCTCAGTATGATGCTTGCCCAATTCTCTGTGTTCTTTTTAAAAAGTCTACAATCGTGTCATTGAGGATGGGATGTGCAGTGCATTATTGGTAAGCATCCCATACTACAGACGTAATCCTTCAAGACATTTAGGTGGTAGCAAAATTTCAAACAAGTAAAATGAAACGGATTTCATCTCCCGTGGTGTGATTTATTTGTTTTTTCTGACCTGTCTCAAATTAAAAAACTAGCAGTCTCAAAGTTATAAGTTGTGTGATTCCCAAATACTCTTGCTGTGGTGTAGTGTCAGATTCCACTAAAAAATCTTGACTCAAAAATGGTAAGTTAAAAATTCCACCGCTGATCCAACAGCTGAATAATGAACTTCATGGGTCTTGAGTTGAAATTGATGTTGGGTCTAATTTTTGAAAATTTATTTTGCGTTTTTGGTCTCTTGTCCTTAGAAAAGCATGTGATTGACCTGGCAGAAGCTAGAATTTGCAGGCATTTTTAAAACCATCCCTGCATGCACTCTTAAACTGGAAATGTCAAGCTTTAGATAAAAATCTTGACAAGCTGGTTGTCAGGGCAGTCTTGGACCCTGCGTGCACACTTCGTGCTGTGTGTTACTACGAGGTCTATAGGAACACCGCAGGGTGCAAATCACTTCAGCAGTGGCCATGTCTACAAGCATACGAGATGCTGCCCGATGCACACTAGAGCATTTTATGGCTCTTCCACACCATGTCCTTATGCTCTCGTGGACGTGTATGCAATGTCACACTGATGTCACGCACACACATATCGACGTCATGTGACCACTTCTATCCATTTAGAATGGTTATTAGGGTACATTAATCTCAGTTTGAGTTATTTTCAATGCCCTGTTGTGGTTTCCAGTTTGGTTATGCGGCTATTGATTCTTGTGTATTTTGACCTTGGCTTGTTCTTTGACAATTCTGGTGTAACGGCACCCCCAAATGCCCTGGTGTAACGGAACCCCCGAATACCCTTTCCAAATGCCAAGTCAGCTAACGAACACTCCAATCAGCCGAACAGGAATTATACGAATACTCCACACCATACGAATACTCCAAGCAGCCGAACGGGAAAAACCATATGATTAAATCCCCCCCAAGTACGAGACAAGGCTCCGTATTGAGGGTCAGCAGGAATCTGGTTTAATGTGGGCTACCTGCCCGGTATTTATGCAGGTCTTCCACCAGGTGGACACTCCCCTAGAGGACCGGGTGTAAAACTATGACAATAATAATACAGTAGCCAATTACAAGGTTGCAGACATAAACACTCCCCTTTAGTTGTAAAAGTCCCTCCTCTCTATCCTGGAGATAATTGGGAAGTAATTCAATTATCTCAGAGGATAGAGGCAAAACTCCAGGTCTACCAGCAGCACACTTCCATGCTGGGTGGCCGGCTGTTCGGCAGTTCATTCAGTAAAATGAAGAATAAATGTACGGGCTGTACGGACAAAGAACTAGCCGAACAAACGAACCAAGGAGAAATAAAGCAGTTTAAAAGACAGAGAGGTCTGTCACATCTGGCTTCTGTATCCCCTGACGTTTGACTTGTCTGCTGTTTTTGTATCTGTTTCCTTGACTTCGGTCTATGCAGTATTTTACTATTTTTACATGAAATTCCGGCCATAAAAAGGTCTGGTAATGTGTTTAGGGTTTCTTTATTTATCTTCGTTGACATAAGTTTATTGTGTTGCGTATTAGTCTACCCTGAAATCTCCTAGGATAACAATGGGTGTAAGGGATTGCTCTCCAAACTCTACTTACGGGACAGAAGGAATCCATTTGTGAACCACGGGATGCCGACGACCCATGCTGTTTTTAGCAACTGCTATGTTCAGGGAACATTTGGAGCCCTCGAGATGTTAATCACGACACAGATTAGATACATATTAGTATACAGAGTGCCAAGGATATCATAGACTGTTTCTTATGATGCCATACCAGGGATGATTCTTGTTCCTGTCTGGCCATAGGCAACTATTTAGGGCAGGAGCAGATTGCACACAAAAAAAAAAAAAAAAAAACAACAAAAGAAGAAAAAACTGAAGGCAGCTTGGGCCTACTTCAACATATGATCCTGAAAATAAGCTGTAATAGCCTCAATGCTAATATTGCCCAGAATGATACCTGGGTTTGCAGAGTATTCCACATGTAGGATTATAAGGGCATGGTGTTAGGAAAGTTTAGACCCAAGGAGCGTGATCATCAACAGAGAACATAGGGATAGGGGACAGTTCCTGCTTTCAATGTGCTGTTGACGGTAAACCCCTATATATTTTAGTCCAACTCCAAGACATGCTTGTTTAATTGGATAATTAAGCGCTGTACTAGCACAGAGATGTACGTTTCCTGACTAATTTTCTGTTCCCTATGCCAGGAGTTCTACCATGGTTTTGAGAAGGAAGGCATAACCTTGGACAAGATTAGATAACATTATCCGGAAATAAAATAGGCGAAGTTTCCTGATTTGGGGTTGGATCCAGGTGAATATTTATTTATAAAATATTTTACCAGGAAAGATACGTTGAGATTTCTCCTGGGTCCACAAATCATTGCATTGTTACATTAGGGTACAACAAAATACAAAAACAATATTAATACACAATATATACAAAATTTAACATTTAACAGAACAGGCAGGAAATATATAATTAACCATGACACGTGCATTCTGTTTTGAGGGATCTCTTAAATGACTTTAGGCTTAGGGAAGATTTTAAATTGTGCGGGAGGTCGTTCCACAATTGCGGTGCTCTATAGGAGAAGGAGGATCGGGCCGTTTTCTTTTTGTATTGAGGTAGACTAAGTAAAGTGCTTGTACTGGATCGGAGCTTATAGGAAGTGGGAACAGCTGGGGAAAGCATTTTGTTCAGGTGGGGTGGGAGTTTCCCAGAAAAGCTCTTAAAAACAAGGCTGGAAAGATGAAGGGTGCGTCTGGATTCCAGCGATAGCCAGTTTAGTTCTTTTAGCATGTCACAATGATGGGTCCTGTAATTACATTGTAGCACAAATCGGCAGAACGAGTTATACAATGCGTTGAGTTTATTAATGTGGGATTGCGATGCAGATGCATATACTACATCCCCATAATCAATGATTGGCATCAGCATTTGCTGTACAATCTTTTCCTTTACTGTAGGGCTTAGGCAGGCTTTGTTTCTGTACAGGGCACCTAGTTTTGGATAAAGTTTAGATGCAAGATTTTCTATGTGCAGGCCAAAGATAGATTGGGGTCTAACATCATACCCAAATATTTGAGTGAGTGGACTGCGTTCAGTGTGCCATTTGAATTTGTTTTGATGGATAGGTGGGAATTGTGTAATTTGTGTAATTTAGGTACTGTTCCAAAGATCATTGTGACAGTTTTGTCAGTTTTCAGGAAGAGTTTGTTTTTTGCGATCCACTTTTCTACCTCTGTAAACTGGTCTTGGAGCACAGCCTCAAGTTGCGGTAGATTGGATTTGCTCACATAGATTACCGTGTCATCTGTGTACATGTGTACATTTGAGGATTGGCAGACATTAGGCAGATCATTTATAACTAATGTAAATAGTTGGGGGTCGAGATTGGAAACCAGGGGAACACCACACGTGAGTGGGAGAGGGAGGGAGTCACTGTCAGAAATGGACACATATTGTGAGCGATCCGATACATATGATCGAAACCAGTTTAGAGAATGATCACCAATACCTGAGTTTTTGAGTTTGTGCAGTAGAATGTCATGGTCTACTGTGTCAAAGGCCTTAGCAAAATCAAGGAAAATAGCTCCAGTTAGGGCTCCTTGTTCCATGCCAGTTTGGATGTCATTGCAAACTTTTAGGAGGGCAGTTGTAGTGGAGTGATTCTGGCGAAAGCCCGATTGATCAGGGGTCAGATAGTTTAATTGTTGGTAGTACTCACAAAGTTGTGTATGGACAAATTTTTCTAAGATTTTTGACAATACCGGGAGAAATGATATTGGGCGATAGTTAGAAACCAAAGTAGTGCCACCACTTTTATGGATAGGCACTACTCTCGCAGTCTTGGGTATGTATCCAGACACCAAGGATTCGTTAATTAGAGTTGAGACGGGTTTAGCAATTGCCGGTGCACTGAGCTTCAACAGCATTGCTGGGATTTGATCAGGTCCGGACTGGTTTTTCATTTTTAGATTATTAAGATGTTTTTTTTATGACACTAACAGGTACAGGTCTAAAAATAAACTTGTCTATATTGGGCCTTTGCAAATTTAGTGTGACCTGATCCACATTTGTAGTTTCAGGATGCGTGTCATTTATTAGCTTGGCAATCAGGGCAATAGAGCATCCGACAAAATAATTGTTAAAGGCATTTGCTACATCTAAGGGAAGTTGCAGTGTTTGGTTACCCACTTTGACAGTGGAGGGTTGGGAGCGGATTGGGGGAGTTTGTAGTTTATTTATGACTTTCCAAAAGTTTCTAGGGTTTGAGATGTTACTGTTCAAATTTTCACAGAAATATTGGGCCTTGGCCAGTTTTGTCTGTTTTGTGCATATATTTAGCCATTGTCTATATGCACAGTGATCATTCATAGAGCCAGTACGCTTAAACTTTGACCACAAAGAATCCCGAAACTGGTACATTTGGATGAGGTCAGCTGTGATCCAGTTCATATGTGCTCCTTTTACCCTCACCATACACAGCGGGGCATGCAAATTCCAAATTTGTAGGAGTTCAGACTGAAAGTATTCAACAGCACAGTCTAGATCTGGGATAATGTTTAATCTGTGCCATGAGAAATTCTTGATGTCATTTAAAAAGGATTTAAGATTACATTTTTTGAAGGACCTAGTTATTTTAACCTTGGGAGAGGATTTAATAGCCTTTATTTTGCGCACGCAGTACACTAAACAGTGATCACTGAATGTGTTTGGGAGAACACCAACCTCCTAGATTCTATCAGGAGAAGTGGAGAGAATACAATCGAGCAGGGTATGGTTATGGCTTTTAATGTTTATGCGAGTTGGGGAGGAGATTAATTGCGTTAGCTGCAAAGTCTTAAACAGCGTGCAAGAACTATTATTTTTAGGGTTCATCCAATCAATATAAAAATCTCCAAGGACCAACAGTTCACGTTTTGGGTTTTGAGCTATGGTTTCACTAAGGAGATGGGCCATGTCAGAAAGGGAATGCACAGGGGAGCTAGGTGGGCAGTAGATTCCTGCAACAATGATTGATTTACTGCACGGGATCTCAATTGTGCCAGAAAGAAAATCAAAGGTGGCAGGAGGATGGTTTTGTAAAGGGGTAAACTCTATGGAATTGTCAACATAAATAACAATGCCTCCTCCTCTCTTTGCTCTGTAATTTCTAAAACATGAATAACCCTGTATTGCAATGGCGGTGTCTGGTGTTTTAGCCGTTAACCATGATTCTGAGAGCACAATGATTTTTGGTTTGTAATGGGAACACCAGGCTTGCAGTGCATCCAGTTTTGGGAGTAAACTACGGATGTTGCAGTGCACAAAAGAGAGGCCTTTTTTAGTGGGGAGACTAGGACTAGAATTAGCTGGGGGACCATCATTTGCAAGGGCAAGTAACATAGATGGATATTTGATTTAAGGTCATTTAAGGAAAAACAAAAGCAAAGATTGAGAATTACAGAGATAAGACAGAGGTATTTAAGTAGGGAAATAAAACCATTAAACAAGGAACAGGAAAGATATATGGGCCTGAGCTGGTTAAACTAACTTTTAACATGATGGACAATGACAAAGGTGATAAAATACTTTGCATGATTAGCACAGTCTATAGTTACAAAGACATGAAAATGTATACATTGAAAAGAATAAAACTAAATAATATTTACTAAATATAAAAAAATACACATCCAACAAAATTAACAGGGTACATAGAAATATAATGAAATGTCAGTCTTCCAGAAGGCTACCTGTTTCAAATGGCCATGGAACAGCTGATGGAGCTCTGAGTTCTATGCTGGACTGGGTATGTTTAAAAATCAGACTGTTTCAAATGGCCATGGAACAGCTGATGGAGCTCTGAGTTCTATGCTGGACTGGGTATGTTTAAAAATCAGACTGTTTCAAATGGCCATGGAACAGCTGATGGAGCTCTGAGTTCTATGCTGGACTGGGTATGTTTAAAAATCAGACTGTTTCAAATGGCCATGGAACAGCTGATGGAGCTCTGAGTTCTATGCTGGACTGGGTATGTTTAAAAATCAGACTGTTTCAAATGGCCATGGAACAGCTGATGGAGCTCTGAGTTCTATGCTGGACTGGGTATGTTTAAAAATCAGACTGTTTCAAATGGCCATGGAACAGCTGATGGAGCTCTGAGTTCTATGCTGGCTGGGTATGTTTAAAAATCAGACTGTTTCAAATGGCCATGGAACAGCTGATGGAGCTTTGAGTTCTATGCTGGACTGGGTATGTTTGAGGATAGTGGTGTATGATTCATCTACCTGGTCCTTAGTTGTTTAACATAGATACCTCAAGATAAACTTTCAATCCTGAGCGTTCTGGCTGAAGCCAATCAAATTCTAAACCAGAGAGGGCTTGTGACCAAGTGCTAGTACTATATGGCACATTTCACAATGTACTAGCACTAAATCATTTACAAATCCAAGTTCATGGTGTTAAAACTATATTTACATTTAAAAATTACATTTTTACACTACATTTAATAACAAAAAAAATACTTGTATTTAATGCACATGCATAGCACAAAAAACACATTTTAACATATTTTAATATCATTCTTCCCAAGAGTGGAAGGGGGAAAAGGGGACGGACCAGTGACTCGATCACGTCACTATCTTGGACGAATGGGTGCAGAGCCACCGAGAAAGGGGGCAGGTCCGTCCCAATTACTGGCAGGTCAGCTTGGCTTGAATGCATGCCAGGTTGCCTACCAATCATGTAAGGCCAGCCCACTGAGGGCAGACCCTGTAGGGAGCACAGTTGTGGTACTCTCTGGACGGTCCTAATCCCCTAAACAAAGCACAAGTATGTCTAATGATGCTCTTGAGCTATGCTTGTAAGCGACAATACCCTGTTGACCCCAAAAGGGAACTAAGTCAGGACAATGGGACAGGATCTGAAAATTGGGTCTGTCCCGCCAAATTCAGGACCGTCAGGAGACCTATAATATTCAGCTAGGCATGCAATGCTGTGGGTTCACTTGTAATATTTGTTTTACCAAATTAAAGAGGACCTGTCACTTCCAGAGAAATAACAGTTTCTTGTTCCTTCAACCCAATAAACACTATTACAAAATTTCCTGGGGAGTATAACGCAGCGCGGGTAAGCAAAAAAAGCTTTCTTACCTCTGCCTGTACTTCCTTGTTCAGATGACTTTGTCACCCTATGATGCTTGTTTGTGTATGACACTTTAGGGTAACTTATTTACATACTTTGGCGTTCTTTGTCTGGCAAAACTTATAAATTAAGTAGAAGTTGCAGTTACTCTTTAATGTATTTGAAGTTTTGAAAGTTTAATAGACATACATGCTTTGTGCACCTATTGAAACTTTATATTTATAGTTGAGCGAACCCGGACTGTAAAGTTCGGGTTCGTACCGAACATTACGTTTTTGGAGCCCATACCCAAACACGGACATATCACTGTATGTTTGGGTTGGAGTTCGGTGTTCTGCGATTTAATGGCGCGTTTTTAATGGCATGGCTGTGATTGGCCAGTGCAGCATGTGACCCAGCCTCTATATAAGCTGGTTACTTAGTATTATTAAATTATGCCCCTACTCGCTATACCGCTATACCGCGAGTAGGGGCATGTCTATTAAACAGTGAGCAGCCTTCCCCTGCCCTGCAGAGCTCAGTCTGACGGAGCCCTCAATGGGCAAAAATGGATTAAAAAAAAATTGTGCTTTTTTTTAAAGTACGTCGGTTATTTGGCCTTTTTTGGGGCTGAAAAAAAGAAGAGTTTAGAAGAAAGAAGACATCAAATGGCAAGTCTATTTATTTTTTTTATTTTTTTTACAGGTCCCCCCTCATTATTTTTAGGATGAGATTAGGTCCCCCCCAAATTTTTATTTATGGCCCCCACCCACCGCTCAGGGGTGGGGGCTGGAGGGGAGGACATTTGGTCCCCCCCTTATTGATATTTAGGGCCCCCACCCACCGCTCAGGTCCCCCCTCTTATTGTTATTTAGGGCCCCCACCCGCTGCTCAGGGGTGGGGGCCGAGGGGGGGAGGACAGTAGGTCCCCCCTCCACATTCTTATTTAGGGCCCCACCTGTTGCACAAGGGTGGGGGCAATAGGTTGGTTTTTTATGGGCTGCTCACTGTTTACTAGACACGCCCCTACTCACGGTATAGCGAGTAGGGGCTGAATTTACTAATACTAAGTAATCTTTACTTAGTATTAGTAAATTTGGCTAAAAGACCACTTTAGGTCTTTCAGCCTTTTGGTAGATAGCTCCCTAATACCGTGGGAATTAGGGAGTTATCTACTAAGCAGCTGCTTATTTTATGTATTTTATGTTATTTTAAGTGATTTCCCTGTTCACATTTGTTTGTAGGGCACTTGTCCTACTCTTACCCCCATTTTACTTCCTTTTGCAGCCCTCTAGCCCTTTCCAGGACTTTATTAGAGCCATTTTTGTGCCCAAAAGTTCGGGTCTCCATTGACTTTTTTCCGAAGTTCGGCCGAACCCACCGGACCTGAACATCCAGGTGTTCGCTCAACTCTATTTATATTGTATTTTCTTATATTGGGGTTTTGGACCAATTTGATATCTCTACAGCACAGTGCACCATATCTGAATGGTTTGGAAATTGTTCATGTTCATATTGGTACCTGCTATATTGGTATAATGTGCAGATTGTCTTGATAGAAGTTTATTTTCAAAATAATTGAATTGCTAAATGTAGGTTAAAATCCCAGGGTTATTCACTAAAGTGACAGTTCAAAGTGAATTCTAAGAGAATTTAAAATATATGGTCAAAATAGCCCAAAATGGAACAAATCTCAAATTTAGCATTGCTTTCACTAGGGGCACTCTGGGCTTAAATTGGATATTCACTTTGAATTCACAATTTAGTAAATAACCCTGTTAGAAGTGGAGATTTGTTAAATTCCAAACTGCAATTTGCCCGAAGTTGGGCAGATCGGATGACAGTCTGAATTCCCAAACTCAAGCTGAAATGTAGCCGAATCACGAACGAAACGAAAAGTGCAATGGACAAGTAAGTTTTTTTGATCTGAGATTCAGAATTCTGGTGCCGAAAAAAGAGATAGCTGATGTTAAAAAAATTATTGCTGGCTAGAGTACTGTCAGTAAATGTAGACTTTATTCACAGATCAAGTGAGAAGTGACCAACAGAGATAAAAAAAGGACTAGCAGTACAATCTATATTCGTGTATATATGTGTGTGTGTGTGTGTGTATATGTATGTATATATATATATATATATATATATGTGTGTGTATAAACACAGATTTTTTTTTTTGCTTCTTGTCTCTTTCCCTCTATTGGTTATTTTTCCATTTTTTCTCACTTGATCTTGAACTAAATAACAAAAAAAATATATACGTATATATTTTGCAGTACATTGATTGGCCCGTTTTAATGCCCTTTTGGTTCATCTGATTTGTTTTCCCAAATTTTTTTCATTAAAAAATTTATGCAAGCCAGACCACCATGTGGCTGAAATTCATCCATCACAATATTTTTTTTTAGTTTTGGACAAGATGGTTTGGCCGAAACAATTGTATTCACCAAACACAAGTCGGGTTAAAATAGCCAGGTTTTTAATTCACTACACATTTTAATGCATTTATTAGCATTAAGATAAAATGAGCTCTATCATTAATTTCTGGGCATAAACAAAAGGCAAAATGCACTACTGATCACAATCAGTGGCAATTATAAAAATGAATAGATGCCATTTTAACCAATTATTCTAGTAAGTATGCTGTATATTGTGTGAATCCTAATATTATGTTGAGTTAGCTGCATTAATCCTTGTGTGCCTTTGGGACCGTGCATGTTAGACCTTATCAAAAGCCCCATCCCACCAAATATTTTAACCCCTTCTATGTCATAGAAATACATTTTCGGAACTGAATATGTTATCATCCAATTTCAATTATGGAATACTAACAATAACATTAAATTTAATGCGAATCAAAATATAGCCAGCGTTTGTTGTTCAGGAAAAGTTCAAATAAACATACCTTCTCCAATTAACTGGAAACAGACGCTGAGAAGAATTTGGCAGATTTACAGTATGCCTTATAAAAAAAAAAAAGAAAAGAAAAAGAAGAAAAAAACTTTGATTCAATTAAAACCATATATCTTATGGCTCACTCTGAGATTTTAATAAGGCTCTCACATTTGTTCCATAATGTTATTCTTTTACATAAACGATACAACATTTTGAACTCTCTTATTTATTTATTTATTTTTTTTAATCAAGGTTTTGTGCCCATCTTTTTCAAATATTCCAATCAGTTCTAAAAACAAGTGCACTGCAAATTAAGTTAAGAAATATTTAGTTATATCAGGGAAATAGTCTTAGTGACTGACATTCTCACAGCTCTTTGGGAAGACTTGTAGCATTTTGCCTAATTTAAACACCTTTATTATTTTATTATTTAGCTAGCATGATTACTTGCATTGTTGCAGGTGAAAAGTCACTTACCTGTATAAAAAATTGTCAACAAAGGGGAACCTCTCTTTAAAAAAGTTTTTTTTTTATTTTTAAAAAATGTGAATAGATGCAGGAAAATGTAAAAATACCCGTGAAGAGAAAATAGTCCCTTTTTCGGGTTAGGCATTTGCATTAACCTGTATTCAAAATGCCCCATATTTTGTGGGAGAGCTCTTATTTCGCAGTTTTTTTCTACTTGCCATGTTATTCTTCTGATGATTTATTTCTGCAGCACCATGGAAAGTACAACTCAACCACATGCCCGCATGCAATCTGCTGTGCATGCGTAGGATGCATATGGAACTGTCTGGTAGGTGTTAATTTTGATCAATCCCCCTCTTCATGTCAGCAGTCACATTGTGACATCACAACATGGCACTTTTTGATATTCTTCTATGATTAGAGGGACACTATAGGCACCTAGAGCACTTCATCTTATTGAAGTTGTTTGTTAACGGCATTGTCATTCTAAATGCATTCTAAAGGCATGCAAAGCATCATAGGAGTTGTAGTTCTACAACATCTGGGGATCTACCTGTTGGGCAGCCCTAGTGTACAGTATCCCTGTTCCCTTAACCCTGCAATGTAAAATATTGCAGTTTCAGAGAACTGCAATCATTACATTTCAGGATTTACACTACCTCTAGTAGCTTTTTACCGGACAGCTACTAGAGGCAGTTCATGCTTATTCATAGACTTTAATTCTGTGAAATGATGCTGGACATCATTACGCTTTGCATGAGGACGTCCAGTGTCTTCTAAATCCCACATTGTAATTCATTGAGTCAAGTGCTACGGCCTACCTACAGGCAGAGGTAAAGCAGAGAACCTTCACGTATCAAGAGTTCTCTCCCGTAAAACATTCATTTTAAATGTCTAATTTTATCAGTGAGAAAATAGTAAATAGAAAAACAGGGACATGTCACAAACCTTACATGTCTCACATATAATCTGTAAAAGTCCCTCAACAGTTAGATGTGGAGGGGATTACTGGAGGTTTTAACAGTAATGTGCAATAGCCTTCCAATACATTTTCCAATGTTAAAGCATTGGCTTGGCTGAGATTGTCAAATTTGATGATCTCAGCCATGGAGGCAGGGCCAGCCACAACGCGACCAGCATGACAATGGAAAAAAGGTGATTAAAGTCACCTTTTTAATGTAAAAATAAAAATAAAATGGGGGTCCAGTGACCCAAATTGTTATTTTACCACTATAATGTCAGGAATACATGTTTGCGTTCCTGACACTATAGTTTTTGCTTAATGTATAATGTGTTTGCTAAATATTTATGTGAGTACTTGGAGTGAAATTATATGTCATTATATATCATAAATATGTTTGACTGAAGTGTGCTTTTAGAATATTCATTAAAATCTTGTTCTTGCAAATCATTGACAGTGATCCCTCCATGACTGACTTTCCAGACAACCCTGGTAATATTGTTTAGCTGTTTTTATTAATACAAGCTGCATGAATTATTTCTGGCTAACCTTTTTTTTTCTTTTACACATCTTCTAACTGATAAAAAGGAAACTACAAACAAAATATTCTGATTGTGTTTCTTTCAACACACAATCTCTACAGCCTTTTATGATCATTAAGTCACCGCATTATTAAACCTTAGGTGTCTGCCTGGGTCTAAAGGTTAGATAGGGGCCCTTGAACCATACATGTGATTGGCTCAACTCACAATTGAAGAACAGAGGAAGGGACACAAAGCAATAACCCTGCATAAAGTGGCATTAATAGTTGAGCTTAAAATGTTATTATTAAGTGAAAATAATATCATTCTGTTGGCATTACCCTTCTAAATTATTTTATGAAAACATATATTTTAGTGAAGGTGCCATTTTAAGTGCTCTAAATTGTGCAAAGAGTGAACATATGTGAAAGCTCTTTGTCTATATTACCAGTCCATGAACTAATGGCCATTAAAATCCTATGCATATCAAAAATGTCAGTACGATTGCTTAAATTTACAGCAGCTCTGTGACCAAAAACATATTTATAAGCATTTCATAAAGACAAAATCTTTATAAAATGCTACCATTAGCTGCGTTGGAATTTCACTGAATTCCAACATGGTCAAATGATAACATAAGACAAAGTAGGAACTACTTTGTGTTATGGTAAAACCTCAAGTTGACAAAACTTGACAAAAGGCACAATCAAGTTCTGTCAGTTCCTTCAGCTGTCACTAGTTGTGGCTATGGGTATCAGTCATCGCTGATCGTGATATTTGTAGCCTCTTACTGATGTGGACTCCTGGTAGATTAAGTACCAAAAGCTGAAGAACAAGGGACAGTTCCAGGTAAGCATCACTTACACCTACATCACCCCTGGGGCTTCTGCATCCTAAAAGGCAATTGTGGTCTTTGCAAAATGTAAAAATACTGTCAAAAGTGACAGTTACAATATGTTATCAAAGCTGTGCTATAAAATAATATTCTTAAAATGCTTCCAAAATAGTTGAGGGTGAAACAGCTTAGCGTTCACTTTATTTTTCTTTTGAAAATACTGTGGGACTTTGGGATAGGCCACCAATTTCTTGCGGGTGTCCAGCTTTTCTATCATTACCCCTTTGCAAAACTTTCCACTTTCTTCTTTTGTGATTCCTTGAAAACCTTGTGGTCTGATCTCATGCGTTTTGTCCTTCATTACTAGAATGATATTGTTATAGTAGCCAACTCCCCCAAGACTTGCTAATTTGATTTCAGTTTACAATTAGCTAAGCAGTAGCGCACATTTTAAAATAACTCAAACAAATCATACTTTTGGTTATATACCAAGCTGAGATGTTGGAACAACTTTTTGTATCATTTCTAAGAAAAATATATTATTGTGCCTTACAATAGTGTTTCTGTGAAACTTTTGTAGCCCTTTTTTTTCCCGATATAGCAAATAGTTTAAGACCTTGTAGAATGTGTTCAAATTGGACAGAAATATAGTTTAAGTATATAGTAAGTAGGCTGTCTGTATTCAAATAAAGAAAGAAAATAAACATCAATTCGGCTGCTACAGAGTGGGAAATAAAATCTATGTTGTTTATTTGGAAATGGGTAACACGTAGATTCCTTTGCTCCAGCTGAAGCCGGTAGTAATTATAAACACACGTTGTTTAAATTCCCTGTATTTTATCAAAGGAAATGAATTCCCTTCTTTTTCAAACACTGTCATTTGTTTATTGTGCTTTTTTCAGACTTTGTTACGCTTAAAACCAAGAAACTCCACATCTGCCACAAACACAATGTCTACCTTGTTGAAGGGTTCGATAATACACACTGTACTAAAGAATTTCAGACACACCTCTGAGTATTTAATATTTATGGTTACCTAGTTCTCAGGCTCTGTGTTCTCCGTTCAAGTTAGAATTAACCAGGTGCACACTCCTCTAGACCAGGGACAGGCAACCTTCAGCACTCCAGATGTTGTGGACTACATCTCCCATGATGCTTTGCCAGCAATATGGCTGTATGAACAGTATGGGAGATGTAGTCCACAACATATGGATTGCCAAAGGTTGCTTACCCCTCTTCTAGACTATAGTTGACTTCCACTTTCTTTAATAAGTAAAAAATAAATACATTTGCAAACAATTAATTGATCTAAATTAATGGAGATTCTCATCTAAATGTTTCCAAACATTACTGCAAAAAATGACACTTCTGCAGGAAACAGGAAGTGGCTGAGGTTTCTCAGTCAATCTTGGTTCTATTATTGTTATCTAAAAAGATCACTGTGCATATCCCATAAACCTCTCTTTGAATGGAATTATGGGATATGTAGTAACATTATCATATGAGCTTCTTTAACTTTGATTAATAGATGCATTCATGTTTTTTTCATGTCATATAAACAAATAAATGAAGACAAATGGTGGATTTTCAGGTGTGCACGTAATATTTCTAGATAGATTAGTTTTGTGTAAGTATATCCCACTAAATCCGTTAATCTTAATTTGTCAGGATTCACTTGTCTGTTGTATTTACTTGTGGCTCACTACTGCTGAATATGATGGCATTTTATCAATAATACTATTTTTAATTTATAAAAAAAAAATATTTAAAGATAGAGATGTATTGTATATTCTTTTTTTTTTATGTAAGGTTTAAAAGTCCATTGTAATTGATTTAAGAAGAGTCAAAGTAGATATCTGTCTATCGGGACCTCTAAGACCTTAAATCATAAATCTTCATGAGTGAGAGTCTATCCAGTCTTTAAGAGCAGTGATGCTAAGACAGAAGAGATACTTCTTCTCTCTGCCTGACAACTGATTAATAGACCTAGTAGCAATAAGGAATCATCAGCATAAATCCTTACCTGTCCTCCAACATGTTTCATGCAAATTCACTCTGTTCTACATTTCACACTTTACTTCTCAAGGACATAGATAGCTCTAGTACCAGCAACTCAATGGAACTACAAGTATCGTGTTATCAGACGAGATATAACTGTTTCTGTTGCTTTACATCATTATAAGCCTCCCGCACGTACCTAACCCATAGTTGTTAACAACAGAAGATACAGTCAGAACAGTTGTGATTATCAACAATGTCATTTATGTACTGCTGAACTGCTGTTGTGGCTGAAACTATAAATAACATGGTTGGACACGAGAAGGATGTGAATGGAAGCAAGAGGCCTTGCTAGGTGTCCCTAAAGGTCATTACAAATCGTTTTGGCAATATAATTTATTCTTTCATATATTTTCAACTTTTAAGTGCTGCATCTGTTATTATACTCTTGACCTTTGTTGCCTTTTAGACGATGTCCTGAAATTAAAGACTCAATGTTAGAATCCTGATAGAATCACATTTTTAAAACAAATCAGCTTAAACTAATATTTATACATTTTTATTAATTTCATCTAGCCATACAGCACATATTTAACATCCTAATAAGCGGCTCACACACAGTTAATATTTTTTAACCTGCATTTTCAGATACTCTCCAACAACGAAGCTGATAATAATGGAATCTTTATAAAATTCATAAATTAAAGTGGCACTGTCTTTGATTTAGTGCTGGCCTTAGGTCTTCGCACACTGTTTGAAACATAGGAGTGATGCACCCCATGTCCACCCGCTCATCATTATTGATCATCATTATTTAATGTTAACAGCTGTAAAAAGTCACTTATGATATACTAGTCAATATATAACAGACACACTCATTTAGGAATGTTTGGCTGTGACTGTTAACATCGCATGCAACTGTGAATAAAAAAAAGTTTGTTTATTACCGCTGCTCTTGTTTATTTGTGTGTAGAACCATTTTAAATGCATTTCACTGTCTCTCTGTGTACAATATAATTGTTTATTGCATGTGAGGTGTCAATGTATATCAGATTTACTGAGTGTGAATTGTCCTGCATGTGCACTTGTCAGTTTTTATCTCAATGTTTTTTTTGTGTCAGTGTTTGTTTTTTTGTTTTCTTGTGTGTGCTATGCCAGTATGTTTGCTTACTTGTTGTTCTGTGTGTAAACTGTAACTATAAGCATATGCTGGAATTCCTAGGTGTGGGCAACATCAGTATGTGCGTATATCAGTATTGTTGTGAATGTGTGTGCAAAGTCAGTATATATAAGTGTCAAGATTTTTTTTTTGTGTGTGTGTGTTTGTTGTGGGGGACATGTCTTGTCACATCTGCTGGGGTGTGTATGTATGTAAGAGTGTGTCTCTGCTTGTGTGCTAGTGTTTCTGCATGTATGTGTGCTTGTGTATAACTATGTATATGTCCTAGTGTTTCTCCATATGTGAGCTGGTGTGAATAGATAAGTAAGTATGTTAATTTTATAATTATGGATGAGAATCTATGTGTACATGCTAGTGGCTTGTTTAGCTATTTGTGGCTATTCATACATGGATCTGTGTGCTAAGATGACAACTGACTTGCAAGATTAGATTAAAATACCAGACTCAACAAAACGGACATAGATTTTATTTTTCCAGAACACTGATTTTATTTTTCCAGAATGTGGTGTACATTAATAAATCCCTATGTGCTATATGTGCTTTACAAAACCTCTTCCAGCCTTTGAGTCTGACAGATATACAGACCAGCATTCACAACACTGCAAATCTGTATTGTGGCCGCAATTGTAGTGATAGCCAAATTGTGGTTTTGCATCAATAAAATCTAAGCAGTTGGGATCATGTAAACTCAAGTCAATTTAGAAATCAACATAAAACATAAAACAAAATATAAATAAAAGAATGTGTTGAGAACCAAATTTGCCTTAGTAATCCCTTAATGTCACTAGTTCCATAGAAATAAACATACAAAACAAATAAAAAATAAATAAATAAAGAATTTAGAGCTATAAAGCGGTTTGCATTTTTGTACTTGTTATATTTTACATAAAATAAATTGCTTAAGTCTGTCATCTTGTGTTATTATTCCTCCCGTCATCTAGATTGTAAGCTCATTTGAAAAGGGACCCTATGAACCTCTTGCCTCTGTTGTATTTTTGTGGTTTTTGTTCATAGTAAAATTGTAAATCACTGCAGAATATGTTCCAGTTACATAAATAAACATAGTAATGGAAGTTTGCCCAAAGTTGAGATAGGTGGCTGTGAAATGCAGGGTCACAAAGTGCTGGAGTCAAATCAAGTGACAGTTAGACATGTACGCATTTTTTTAATATATTCTTTGCCAATTGTTTTTAAAACATTGGGTTTAGATTCCGTATGGCTCTGTGTGGCTTAATTACACAGCTGAAATAGGAATATCTGAAGCTTTAGTCTGAGAAAGATAAAAATTTCCTAAATCTCTAGTTTTATATTGTCATGAATAATTATCAGGGTTATTAACTAAAGTCTGCAAAATCTGGACATGGTTCGCACTATTTAACAATGTCTGTATTTTATTATGTTATTATTTATTATGTTATTATTTATATAGCACCAACAAATTCTGCAGCGCTTTACAGTGGGTGGACGAACAAACATGTAGTTGTAACCAGACAAGTTGGACACACAGGAACAGAGCGGTTGAGGGCCCTGCTCAATGAGCTTACATGCTAGAGGGAGTGGGGTAATGTGACACAAAAGGTAAGGATAGTATTAGACTAGTGACAGTTACAACAGAGGAATCAGTTGGGAGATATTAACAGTTTAATTGATATGCTTTTATAAAGAAGTGGGTTTTTAATGATTTTTTGAAGGAGTGGAGACGGGTGAGCATCTAACGGAAGAGGGAGGTAAGTTCCACAGGAATGCAGCCCTCGAGAAATCTTGAAGGTGAGTATCAGAGGTGGGAGTACGGACAGAAGATAGACGTAAGTCTTCAGCAGAACGTAAGGGCCTAGACTGGACATATTTGTGTATTAGGGAGGATAGATAGGTGGAAGCAGCATTATGTAGAGATTTGAAAGCAATAACCAGAATTTTAAATTGAGCCCTATATCTTACAGGAAGCCAATATACGGACTGACAGAAGGGTGAGGCATGGGCAGTGCGGGCAGACAAGAAGATGAGCCTCGCCGCCGCATTCATTATGGACTGTAACGGTGCAAGTTGGGAGCACGTAAGACCACTGAGAAGCGGATTACAGTAGTTAAGGCGAGAACGGACAGTGGAATGGACCAGTCACAACTGGCGTTTAATAGGGTCGGATGCACACAAGGTTTAGGAGATGGAAGTGGCAGGATTTGGCGATAGACTGAACATGAGGCGTGAAGGAGAGGCACTTGCCAGCCGCCACATTTAAAAAGTGAAATAAGATTTTAAAAAATAACCTCCAACATTACTATAAGAGAGGTTTAGCTGCCCAATAACTACAAAGGCTGCCATATTACTGTAAGGGAGTTATTAATTCTACTTTATGTACACGCCTGCCCTGACACGGATGGGGAGCATGTCCACCTGCCAAAAGCAAATGAATGTTAATTTGCAATCCTGCTGGATGCATTTGGTCCCCATACAGTTTAAAATCTGTGCTTTGTACATATTTTAAAACGTATACTTTGTGTAGGGTAAATATCACTGATTTCAAACCTGACACCTAATGCTCAGACCGAATGATGCAGAATCAGTTGGATCGACTAATTTCTGACCAGAATTGGCATTAGTATATATAAGAATTGCTGTTCCTTTCAGAATTTGGCCAAATTGTGTTAAATAATCTTGCATATCTTTATTGTGTTAAGTTCACAATTTTGAGAAGAATGCAGGACATTACATTTTTCACATTTTGGTTTTCCTGCTCCCATAATGCACAGCTTCTTGTAACATGTGAAAGTTGCATGATTAAGAAATAAAAAAAGAAAATAATGAAGAAAAAAAGATAAAAGTGTGAATAAGAGTACTAATTATTAAATTCTTTGCTTGACTTCTAAATTATTCCTAAGAAAGCCATTACACTATCGATAAACTAAAAACATTAGTATTTCACTGGATTAGGAATATTACATGCCAGTAACCAGTAAACTTGTGCACAGTAAAAAAAAGGAATTATAATGGGGGCGGGATAGGACGCCCTAACGGCGTTAACAGGTTAAGTGCATGTTCCTGCCATTTGGTTCATAGATAAAGTGAGAAAAAGTAACCAACAGTGGAAAAAAGAGGAGGAGCAGTAAACCTTTTTATATATATATATATATATTATACATGCAGAATGTTGCATATTCTATGTTTCTATTGATTATTTATGGATGTATGGATTGACATAAGTAACAGATGGTATCAATAAGTCACAGGGTTTTCTTGTATGAGAAGTCTGGAATGTTGGTTGGGGGTCTAATCCTTATATGACTACAGTAGAGTTATACTCTGATGTCAGTATGGGCACATCTATATAGTAACTGAACAAAGGGACACAAGGTTTCTCTCTGTCTCTCTCTCTCGATGTAGCGCTGTAACTCTCCCTTCAGAAGTCCAGCAATTACCATCTGCTGTTGAACCTCCATAATCATGTAACATCCTTTGTTGTTTTAATTCGTATCCGTAACTAAGAATAAACCTGAAGAAACCGTAAGTTAGATTGCGTATTATTACTTTTCATTAATGTTGACGTATATTAATGGTGCTTGCCTTTGCCCCAAGACTATATACAAAAGACGTATGTATCCATCAACTGCTCCTCCTTGATATCCTCTTACTTGATCTGTAAATCAAATCAAATTTAGTGGCTGTCCCCTAGCCATCAGTCATTCTTCTTCTCATCAATAATCTCTTTTTTTTTTGCATCACAAGTAGAATTCCGCAACTCAAATTAAACAAACATGCTTTGCAATTGAGCTATCATTTTGTTTTCTGATTCAGCTTCTTTTGGCTCAGTGTTCGGGAATTTATACGATGACGTTATCAGCCCATATTCTCCAAGTCTAGTAACCAGTAATGCCCTTAAAGACCAATGTTAGAATATTAGAATAATAAAAACCCAGACTTTTAACATCCTATATTAAAATGAAATGCCCCTACTCATTTAAATGAGTCATTGCAGAGTGTAGTTTCTGAGTAAGCCCTTTATTGAAGCTGTTACCGGGTTACTATTCTCAGATTCATTTAAATAAGAGTTTATTAAAAGCTCATATAGATTACTTTGAGGGTGGGTTGGCAACATTTATGGGATAGTAAATACAGTAGAACACTTTGAAAATGGTGCCTTGAATTTACTGCAAATGACTGATTTTTAAAAATTGATTCTTATTGAATAGTCCTGCTTCTTTCCCAAATCGTTCTTGCAGTTTCACATAGATCAGGTTCACATCAGCGAGGAGAGAATTATTGGTAATTCAAAGTGAATTTCAAATTCCTGGCCAAAGTAACTGAACTTGAAGAATAGCTGACTTTGAGAATTTTTCCAGTTTAGGCATTTTGGACTTAAATGCCAAATTCACGTTGAATTCCCAGCAATTCCCACTATTCCATGAATATCCATCTTATTTCTTATCTCATACACTTGAGATGACATGAAAGACTATTCAACTGCTTTTCGTTTGAACAGTAGTTGAAAATGCAAACATTAGTCAATAGACCCCTATACTCCAACATTTTGAATTTGTAGTCTAATTTGGTTTACAAACGCTGTTGGCAAAGACAGAAAAACCTTCAAAAAGTACAGAACTGATGCATTTTGGGATTTTAGTCTTCACAGCACAGAAAACACTTAAACGTTTATTAGTGTGGTCATGCTAGAAGGGGCTGAAATGATGTGATATCAATGTATTTGTTGAAGAGAAAGGGATTTAAAGTCCTTAACTCGCTTTCTATTTTTTGCAGTTTCCTGAAAGTCAGTTAGAATCCTCATTTTTGGATCAGATCAGTGATTTCCAAATAAAAGAATTACACGCTGTTTCATCCTGAGCTCTTTTTTTGACAGCTTTCATCCGTTCTATTCAGGTCCAGTTGTTATCAACATGTATTTTCTGACCAGTACAACACACAAGCCTTTGTAGCTTTAGGGAAGTTTGCATAGTTACTCATTAAAATTTCACTCTTTCTGTAGCTCCCAAAGCATATCAGTGTCAGAATTAGTGAAATAAATCACATTTAAATAAAACATTGAAAATCATATATTACTTGTGTTAACATTTTACTTAATGCGGTATTCTCTTTTCTTTTAAATGTGTAGCAAAAGGTTTAGCAATTGGCATCATAATCCAGTTCAACCCTGGAATAGCTAGGGCACACATTGCAATGGAGGAGCAGAGGAAAAACTAAAAATTGTCTTCGCTTCTTTACTACCACTTACTATGTTTAATGAAAGAAAAAGGCAGAGCTTTTAACAAATACTGATAGATCGACAAGATTGGGGGAAGCACTCAAAACTGTGCACAGTAGCATATGCAAGGCAAATGTGTTGTTGTGGTGCTGGAATGTCCCTTTAAGCAGAGTATTTACTATCCAACCAGTTTAGAATGAATGTAATAAACACATCTCTTTTGTGCTGCCTACTCACATTGCAGCAAGTGATCCACCAACATGTTATGTTATGTCATGAAGCCCTCATCCACTACTGCAGTAGAGTCATGTGATGAAACAGGAAAGCAAAAGAAGTGTGCACATATGTGTATGTGTATGTACAGGTGTTACTATGCCTTATGGTGCAAACATAGAGATGTGCTATTGCTCAAACTCTTTTCAACTAAAGCAGAATGGAGTCTGGGTCACAAGTAGGTTTAACAATATATCTGTACCGACTGCAAACATTTAGAAATTTAACTTTTAGATAGTGTGTGTGAGAATATGTTCTGCAGCACATTGGGACCCATAAATGCACGTTCTTGCATATTAGAGGGAAAAAAAGTCTTGTTTTACTGCACAAATAGACCAAATGTCCATACTGTTCCTCTCCCTGTGTATGCATTTAGGCAAGGTGTATGTAGAGTTTGCATGTATACACCATTCTGCACTATAGTGTCCAGTTTTCCCCTGTTCATCCCGAGGGTATATGTTTTTGCAGCATACTCAACATTTTCTCCCTCTATCAGATAGAAAATCCTACCCACTTAGCTACCAGCAGGCAAAAAATGCATGTAGATTAGTGGTGTCCCGAATGGTTCGCCGAACCATTCGGCGAACCGTTCGCGAACCGTTCGCGAACCATTCGGCAAACTGTTCGGGACATCACTAATGTAGATCTCTTTCTACATGGAAAATAACTGGGTGACATCACAAATCAGTTGCAGAAACAGACTGAGCATGTCTGAGTTCCATCCTCAGAATGTTTTTTTCCCAAAATTGACCAAACATCTTGTTGCTCCAATTGCTCTCAACAGCTACGTAATGTATACTTATATAGAACTTGGACCAGTCAAATGAGCCATATGTACTCTTCGGAGTCTCCACACAACCCTGGAGCGTGTGGTGAAACCAAAGTGCACTTTCATGTTAGATAATGGTGCAGTAAGATCATGCTTTTTTGGCTGATGGTGTTTATTTTTCTGAAGACTGTTGGCTTCCATCCTGATCCATTTGTAAACTTCTACATCTTATAAATCTGTTTTCCATTATTTGTTATAGGTAAGATCATCCATTAGAATGTAAGAGCATACCCTAGAATGTGAACACATATAATCGTAGATTGCCAAGATCAAACCCTTTTGGCTGAAGCCTTTGTAGCATAAATTCTCAAAAACATAACAATGATTTAGTACTCATTTTATCTTTTAGCTATGGCATGTTACAGAAAAGTCCCTATGCTAGCCTAAAGAGTTAACTATTATATGTATGTGTTAAGACACATATTACCTGTTAGATTAGATATGAGTACATTTTCTAATGCTTCTTAGCAACAATATCGTACATATCAGTGATTTTCTTTAAAGCGCAAACGGGGAGATATTACTTAATTGTTCAAATGTATTAGTACCAGAAAGTTAAAGTCAATTTTTATTTGTTCAACTGCTTTTGTATCTGTCATACACCATTTGTATCATCTCTTGTTCATTGTAAACTATTGTAAAATATTGAATTCCTTATAAAATGTTCTTCAAAAAAAATAAACAAAAAACACTCAAAAAGCACAATACTTTACATTGATATACTAGTAACAGTACTCCACGAGGGTTAGAGCAAAACATTAATAGATTTTGTAGCAATATTCTGCATAAAGAAATCAGTTGCATTTTTCTTAATTTGTATACAACTTTAAACAATGTAAAGGGTGTAAGTAATGACTCTATATATAGCACAGAGAACAATCTATTTGGTCTTATTTCTGTCTTTTGTGCTTGTATGGTCTCTATAAAATGTTAAAATAGGCTTTATGTATGAGAACAAAAAGAGATTCAATAGTGAGTTTTTTTGTTCTCATGTTGTGAATTTTTATTCTCACATTGAGACTCTTTGTACAATACAGATAATGCTAGACACGAGATTGTAGAAAATCTAGCGCCGTAATGTAATAATTTGATACTTAAGCTCAGACACTAATTGTGTTGCATTTGTGCTATTTTTTTTATGGAAGCACTGTTAGAAATCTCCCCCATAGCGTCAGGCAACACCGATATGTTTTACCTTCATATTTCTTTGTTCACACCTATTATTGTTTCAACAGCAAAGCCTGTGGTTTGTATAGCAAAACCCGAAACTTAATAGTATAGCCAAACTGGCTTGCAATGTAACATGGAGAAAAAAAAAATCAACAAAAACCCTTTCAACATTAGAAAACCGTGTATTTATACATGCTTACAAATAGCAGGTATTTTGTTATATCAAAATACTCATGTAGGGAAACTTAACAGCTGAGTTGAAGAATTTCTTTAAATGTGTATGTTTTGAATTAAAGTTTTGAATTTGATTATTGAGTGACCAACTTTCATTATTAGTAAATCAACCAGCCCCTCAGACAGGATACCATTAGAAGGATAAGACTTTAATCTGCTTAATGAATAGCAGTTCCTCCAATGAAGTCTATCGGGATTATTCACTAAAGACCTGATTTTGCCGGGATGGACAAAATCCGGTAAAAATTACAGAATTCCGACTGCAATGGCAATTCTATTAGTTAAGCCAATCCATTTACAGCCTGTGAGGGCTCGCTGCAGACTGAGCTCTCAAAGTGCGGAAAACCAATATAAAGGCTTTCCCATGCTATACCAGCTTATTACATCACATGGTCAAATTTCCCATGCTATGTAATATCAGCAAGAACTACAATTACAATTACTAGAATTACATAGGCTAGCAAGCGCTGGTCAGCCACCACATGATTAACCATCGCTGCGCTAAAGGTTTTTTAAAGTATATGCGAGCAAATAGTGCTTGAAATTATTGTTCGTTTGCAAAAAAGCAAGTGAACGATTATTTGTCCTGATTGACTTAAAAATTTGTATCGCGGACATATTCTGAATCCAATACTTTGTTTAGGGTTTGGATATGAAAAGTACTGATTTTAAACCTGGCACTTAATGTTTTTATCTGAAATTCTGACCGGAACTGTTAGCAAATATGGGAATCACCATTTTGATTTGTTATAATCACCAAATGTTGTCTATTCAGGTCTTTCTTTGTTGAATTACCCTGTAAGGGTTGACTTGCATAATTAAGGATAACAAAAAAAAAAAAGAATAAATAAATAAATAATCCCAACAACTTAATTATTATAGTTAAAAATTATCAAATGGATTTTACCATAACTCACTAAATAGTATTTAAATTTAAAAATACAAAGTGGTTATATGGATCAAACTATTATCTGTATCATCCTATTAAATCCTTAGCTATACTTGAGTTGAAATGGCTTATACTTATTAATATTCCTTAACCCCTTCACTAACAAGCAGTTTGCAGATAAACCATCCCCAGAATCCTAGTATTTTGGTTGTCCTGAAAACTAATATTTAAATGTATTTTTTGTTTTAGCATGTCTAAGTAGCATATTATTTAATAGATCCAAAGATGACAATTTTGTCAGGACTGAAAAAAGTTAAGAAAAAATGAATAGACCAATTAATCAGGTTACTTATGGGATACAGAGTTTCTCAATATTTTACATAGACTTTTTCCTTACATAGTCTATATCCTCTTACCTATACATATCCAATATGCACTCAGTTCTCAGTTGTGTGTGTGTGTATATATATATATATGTATATATATATATATATATATAAAAGGGGTAGTTCCCCACTATCCATATTATATTACCCTCGCATTGCTGCAGTGTTGCCACTTTAGACACACACAGAAATACATTGCACACATACATACACTAATACATGAATTTATATATACACTTTGATACATGCACATATCTACACTCTATACATACACATACACACTCTGATACACACTCACAAACACACTGATGTACAGAGTCACACAATGGCACACAGACACATACATTGACAGTGTGTGTCTGACAGTGTGTATTGGTACCTGTTTGTGCGTGTCTGGCATTGTGTAGCATGTATGTGCCTGAAAATGTGTGTCTGGCAATGAGTATCTTTGACAGGCGCACAGTCGGATTTGCCGGCATATGCACTCATCTTATCCAACCCCCATAAAGATAGGGACACAGGTTACACTGTTGGAAATATTAGTCCACAGCTTTATTAAATTATAAATAAAATAATTAAGGAATAACAAATGGGGTCATTGCCAACAGACCTTATTAAAGTTAACATCCCCCATGTACATAACATTCCCCTAGCAATGACCCCCCAATAATAACAATAGATAACAATCCAAATAACATTAGGTCCCTTCAGTACTTTTTTCACTTTGACCTTTTTCTTTTATTTATATTTTTACTTTCATTTATTTACTCCATGATGAACGCCCAATAGGCCCCTCCCCGGTCTCCTCCGTCTATCTTAATCGGATAAGTAATTTCTTTAGGCTTGTTCACGCCCCTCTCTTCCGATTGGCCTGGACACTCAGGGGAGTATCATGTCACTCATTCGGGTCTAGGGCCTCTAATTGGAGGACTCTCTCTGAGGGGTGTGCACTTACCCCCTTTATAAATGGCCCCTTTTGAACATGTCAGTTTGCTCTTGATAAAGGCGTATTGAACATGCCGAAACGCGCGTCGAGCTGTGAACAGCCGATGCTGTGATTTTATTATTTTTTCGTATATTTACCTGGGTTCGCACGGCGTCTCTTACCTACTTGATTTAGTTCTATTCATTAGCTGTTCATGGACTTTGCTAGCCTGCCACGAAGCAGCAGTTAGAGGGATATGTTTGGGCTAGATAGTTTAGCATAGGGTTTATCAGGATCCCTGATGCAGTTGGGAGGTTCTTTTTTGCAATTAGACCCTATGCCGTTTTGGTAGCTTTATTTGGTTTAGTATATCGATAGTTTTTGCCTCTTACTACTGTGAAGACCCACTTTATTCTGGGCCCTATAGAGGCTATGGTAGTCTTCTTTTTTAGATTTAACTAAGGGAAGGTGATACTACTATTTTTGCAGATTTTTATTTTATTATTTTTCTCTCCTCCTCTTCCCCTTTCTTTACTCTATTGGGAAGTCTTTACATCTAGCCCAGGCACCCTTTCTGGATTTTTCAGCATATTTTTTTGTTTCCCTGTGATTGCTGCAGCAATTTTTCCCTTATATCTAATATATTTTTCAAGCATGTAATTAGACCGTGATGCCATTTATTATTTATTTAGTTCATTGATGAATTTTCACCTTGTTTTTTCAGAGACAATTATATTTTATGAATTTCCTCTATAATACTAACTACTAAACTGTTTTGAGCTTAGTGTACCCAGGCTTTTTAATAGGTGTTGGCACTTTACCACTCTCACTTTCTCTTGGCATATTTAATAGTATTTGTGTTCAATAAAGATTTTCTTATTTTACTTTATGTGACGTTTGATACTAAGGAGGTATTTTCTTATGCGTTGGCATTTCCACCTACTTTTTGTGAGTGGATCTTCCACCCCATTCTTTTTCTAATTGACATAAGCCTTTGGGGTTAGGCCCCTTATACCTCCTGTAACCTTTATAGGTAGAGGGTGTGATTTCTCATCCCCTCTCCCTTTCTTTTGTCTTTTCGAATCCAAATAACATGTTAATACAGAAACTGGCTGCCCAATATGGCCATGTTTCCACCAGGTTAAATTGTAGGGGTATACAGAGACACCGCTACCCAACATATCGATTGTAGTGGTGTACCAAGACACCGCTACCCACCATATCAATTGTAGGGGTGTACCAAGACACTGCTACCCACCATATCAATTGTAGGGGACCCTCCAAGACACCGCTACCCTCCATATCAATTGTAGGGGTGTACCACGACACCGCTCCCCACCAGTTCCCATGTAGGGTGTACCAAGACACCACCACACCCCCTGGTTCGGAGCCACCGACGAGCTCGAACCTACCAACCACGTGCAACACTGTCCAATCCACACTAAAACCACAGGATGCCCACTTTCTCCTCCATCTGCCCTCCGATTTAACCAGGCCATTCTCTGCCGCTGTGAAAAAAAATGGGAAATCGCCTAACCTAACCAAATTCAGGGAGGGTGGGAGGGACAACTGACAGGTAGTCTTAATTTCATTTATAATGGCCACTTCATAAAACGGCCAGTATAAATACACCCCTTATGGCTCCGCCCTACCCAGCATGCTAACTGACACTAATTTACTGTGGCTGCTATGCCTACCTCCTGGCTCTGTCAAGGCCTATTCCTCTTAGCTGCGCTGATCCATGGGCTACATGTGCATCTGTGTGCTTATATCTGTGTATGCGTATTCATGACTGTGCCTGGAATGCATATTTGTGTCTGTGTATCTCAGTGTCTGGGAGCGTATGTGTGGAGGGAGCTGGATGCATTTTTGCCAGTGCTTGAGTAGCGCCGGCTCTGCTATCAGCACAGCCATTGCAAACTAAATGAATTTGCAATAAACACATTTAAATTGCAATGGTTGTAATCGTGTATACATGATTGCAAGGTATGGATGCAGACCCTGGCAATCTTGTATACACAAGTGATGATGTAAAGGGATTAAAAAAAAACTTCAAATGTTTTGTATTTAAAAGTTATATTAAAAGCAGCGTCAACATAAAATTAAGTGATCCTCAGCCAAGGTATCACAATGCACCATGGAAATAAAATAGCAAGCCAGTAGATTTTCTTTGTCAGCCATCACTCTGTGCAATTTAAAAGATGGCTGACATCATCTGCTTTAACTAATAGAATCCTGTGCAATTATTAGTAATTGTAACTGAAACATTTATAAACAATGGGGAAAAAAATCTCTGGCATGCTGAAATTAGAAGCATCTTAAGTTAATCTTGTATTACTGACAGTTGTGCATGGTGTGGAACCTTATATGGGCAGGCTTTGTTATGAAGAAGGGCCAACAGTCCGGTTGTTAAAGGTTTATAATATGAAATGTTATTGGAGAAAAAACTGGCTAATTTAGCTTTTTTTTTTTTAAAGTAATATTTTAATGGGTTCATCCTTAAAATTGGTAATTGTGGATAAGAGAGTAAGCAATTGCAAATTGTAGGCCCAAAAAACTAAACTAGAGAAAATTCTAATGCTCGAATTAAAATATGCAGTCAGTTCTCCATAACTGCCAGTCTAGTTAATAAATTAATTTTTAAAAACTTTATTCTGTTATGTGTACTATGTACGAGGGATATCATTTGAAAAACCCAACATGACAGACCAGCTTTTAAAAATAGTTGAAAGCCTTGATCTTCCATTTTGGATACAAGATGAATTATATAGTATTATTATGTGGTATGCCATCAATCTATTACCTTGTGAACATTAAACAGACTTGGGAGGCCGGTGACAAGAGCTTGAAATGCTATATATCTAATATGCACAATAAACATTATGAACATGCAGGTTTTAATTTAAATTTTTATTGTGTATTTACATTGACCAGAAATGTATTTACTTCCACTAAGCTGCGAGGATTTACATGCGGCAAACCATATCTTATTTGTATGCACACGTTGTGGGGCAACTGAAAATTACATTTACTCAATATTTACTTAGAACCTACTTCTTATTAGAAAACCCAGTTTATGAACCGCAAACAAAGACAGTTATTTGCCTTAATATGACTCACAGCGGTCTTTATATATACCAAGAAGCATACAATATATACATCATTTAACTCTCTCTGTAAGCCTGCTTAGATGTCAGGATGATAGCATCTTCTTCTGTCTAAAGATTGTTCTCTGAAGCCTAAACAAAGACATTCATCAACAAAGGTAGTTACAATACATGTAAACGATAAGACACATGGTGGAAAATGTTATCAAAAAAGCTCAAAATCATCAATCTCTTGTTAATGCTAAAATTATTCTTTAAAACTGTCAATTTAAATGGTGAATTCAGGTTTCTCAAACAGGGGTGTTTATATACTAACTCAACAGTACATTATGGAACATGAACAAGGGATGTGGGAAATTTTATATGAAAGAACCAAATTAGAAAATTTGACTAAGCAGCTAATATTACAGCTTGGCAGTGTTGGCTTAGAATGTGCAATTTCCGTGTTGATTCTCCTAATTCAGTGAAGTAACATTAGAGAAAGTTTTATATATACCAAAGCTGCATGAACTGGATCTTTTATATCTATGCAAGAGCGAATCAGACACTTTTCAGAGCATAACATTCCTCGAAGATAAAAAAGATTTGTCCTGTAGGAAGCTGTATTGAATATTATGAAATGATAAAATTTTTAACAATGTGACATTGTGCTACAATCAAACATGTTGTATGATAAGATTGTTATGGACAGAAGAATTAAAATAAAATGGCTATTTACTAATGTCTATTTAAGATTACATCAGTGGAAACAAGAACAAACAATTGCGAGTTCCATTGACCAAAGCAAAAATTATGAAGAAAATAAAAACATTTCATGATGGATTTAGTATTGTACTCTCCCAAAAACTGGAATATATATGGAGACTCAACAAATTGTAAATTTTCTTCCATCTGTGTCTGCAAGGAGTTGTAGCAAATCCAAAGGTTCTGCTGCTGATGCAAAGCCCACAATGTCGTCCAGGAAACGAGTGGGCTGTATCAGTTAATAATAAAAGTACTATAGATTTTAAGGGAAGGAACTCACAAAGGAGGCCAGGCAGAAGGGGCAGCATGCCTGCGTTAAAGTAGAGATTTATGGACTAAAGTGTTTCATGAGTCATAGTGGGAGGCTCACATAGTTAACCAGCCACTGGTATCCAAATGTACTATCATCAGTGTAATTTGGTATAGTGCATGTGTGGCTGTTTGTTCTGTATCTGCATCTGTTTCTGTCTGCTTATGTATGTGTCTGTCTATGCCTGTCTGTGCATATGTTTGTCAGTGAATATGTGTGTTTGGGTGTGCCTGTGTTATGAGTCTGTCTGTAACTGTGTGTGCGTTTGTCTGTGTGTCTATGCTTGTCTGTATATGTGTGTCCATCTGTGCATGTATGTGTATGTCAGTTTCATTGTGTGTATGGTGACTATCCTGTAAATGTGCTGAACCTTATACATAAATTGGTTCCCAAGTCTCAAACAATGCTGCACACAGAGCTGCCCTCTATACCCTTTTATTCCCCATTGGTACACCATCCCTAAGGGATCTCTTCTCCAGGTCATGTAAAACAGATTGAAAGACAGGCAACTTACCCGGTACAGCCAACTAATGTAATGTTTTGACTCTATGAACCGTACTAGATGATCATGGTTCATACAGTCCATGCGATTTATTTAGTGGTTGTGTGACCAACAAAAACATCCTTTACTTTTCATATGCTTGGGTTGCCCGCTTGAAGTGTTCTGCAAGGGATGAAAATAGGACTTCGGTCTGAATCAGTAAGAAAATGGGCAAATCTTGGAAACTCTAAACACTTCACTAAACATTGTTGATTATGATGCTTGGAGTGTCCTGTTAAACTCTGTTTAGAAACGGAGAAAGTGGTAGACAGACAGAATTTTCAAGACACTGACTCCTCAATGCACTTTAACTCCTTAAGGACACATGACATGTGTGACATGTCATGATTCCCTTTTATTCCAGAAGTTTGGTCCTTAAGGGGTTAAATATTCATTTCCCTTGTTGAATTTTTAGAATTCCTGTTCAACCATTACTAATATAACAAAACAGACATATGCCATACTAATAAATCCAATATTTAGGTCAACACTCGGACTATCTTTATAGCAAATATTTTCAAACCATGTGCTTTTGATTTTGACTGTGTGTGGTGCAGTTGCAGCTTTGTCATCCCAAGTAATTCTTGCCAGAGGGCAAGTTTTAGAAAATAATAGGAAAAATATTAAGAGATGAAAAGAAATAATAACACTTTGCATTTTTATTACCCGTGTTAAATAGTCTTCATATTTTATTTTTCCACGCAGTTTGACAAATATGGATACTTTTTAAAAGCAGAGTAATGAAAACAATTCTAACTGGTATACAGTATTTTCAAAAATCTAAGATATTAATTTATCTATATAATTATTACCAGTAATCTAATTTTGATAGTGCTGGTTATTACCACACTCCCAGAATCAACTGTAAAGGAGGCGGCATAGGCATCCTTCTCTCCCCTCAATGTACCTTTCAACCAATTATAACTCCCCCTGCCCTATCCTTTTCTTCTTTTGAAGTTCACACTGTCCACCTATTTAAACCCACTCCTTTAAGAATTGCTATCATCTACCACCCCCCTGGTTATCCTAGACTATTCATTGACACTTTTCTTCCTGGCTTCCCCACTTCCTCTCATCTAGCACTCCTTCCCTTATACTTGGGGATTTCAATATCCCAATCAATAACCCCAATTGCACTGATGCTTCTCGTCTGCTCTCTGTAACCTCCTCCTTTGGCCTTACGCAATGGTCCAATTTAGCAACCCATACAGCAGGAAACACTCTTGATCTTGCCTTCACCAACCTCTGTACTGCCTCTGATCTCTCCAATATTCCTTTTCCTCTATCTGAATATCACTCTCACAGAAACCTCCAATGTCTTGACCTAGAGCATTTCTCCACTAATCTCCAAACTCTCCTTTTACCTATCTCAAACCTCACCTGTCCTCATTCTGCAACCTCCTTCTACAATTCCACCCTCTCCTCTCAACTAGACATCATGGCACCTTGTACATTTAAACGCCGCAGGCCCCCCCAACAACAACCCTGGCACACCAAGCTCCATACCTCCAAAAATGCTCCGGAACTGCTGAACGCTGTTGGAGAAAGTCTCACTGTGCATCTGACTTTCTCCACTATGAATTTATGCTGAGCTCATACAGCTTGGCTCTTTCCTCTGCAAAAGTTAATTACTTCAATACCCTCATAACCACACTCTCCTGCGAACCCAAATGACTATTTCACACATTTAACTCTCTTCTTCGCCCTGCTGTTCCTCCTCCACCTACTAACTTGACCGCCTCAGACTTTGCAACTCACTTCACTGACAAGATCTCTACAATCAGAGAAGAGATCTCTCATCTTTCTTCTTCCCCTTACAATACTTCCCCTAACTTCACTTCCTCTGCTGTTCTATGTTCATTCGCACCCGCTACATTGGAAGAGGTTTCTGCTCTGCTCCAGTCCTCCCGCCCCACCACCTGCTCCCTAGATCCAATTCCCTCGCATCTCATCCGTACTCTGTCTTCTTCTCTTTCTCCACCTCTCACTAAAATTCTCAATCTCTCTCTCTCCTCTGGTATATTTCCATTGCCCTTCAAACATGCAACTGTAACCCCAAATCTAAAGAAGCCCAATCTGGACCCTAACTCCCCATCCAACTATCGTCCTATCTCGCTACTGCCTTTTGCATCCAAGATCCTTGAAAAAATTGTGTATGCAAGATTGACAGACTTCCTCGAGTCCAACTCTCTGCTAGACCCGCTTCAGTCTGGTTTCCGCGCTAAGCACTCTGTGGAAACGGCACTGACCAAAGTATCCAATGATCTACTCACTGCAAAATCTCGTGGTCACTACTCTATCCTAATTCTCCTTGACCTGTCTGTGGCTTTTGACACTGTTGATCATCAACAGCTTCTTCTCATCCTCCGCAATATCGGTCTACAAGATATTGCTCTCTCCTGGTGCTCCTCCTACCTCTCCAGCGCTCTTTCAGTGTTTCCTTCTCTGGCTCTGCTTCTCCTCCCCAAATCCTCTCTGTTGGTGTCCCCCAAGGTTCAGTTATTGGTCCCCTACTGTTCTCCATCTATACTGCCTCCCTTGGTAAACTCATTAGCTCTTTTGGCTTCCAATATCATTTCTATGCAGATGACACGCAAATCTACCTGTCCTCTCCTGATCTCTCCCCGTCCCCCTTGACTAGTGTCTCTGACTGCCTCTCTGCTGTCTCTAACTGGATGGCTGCCCACTTCCTTAAACTAAACTTGACCAAAACTGAAATTCTGGTCTTTCCTCCCTCAAGTGTTGTTACTCCTGTGTCTGTCTCCCTCCAAGTCAATGGTGCTACCATCTGCTCCACCACGCAGGCTCGCTGCCTAGGTGTTCTCTTTGACTCAGACCTCTCCTTCAAACCTCATGTTCAATCTATCGCCAAATCCTGTCATTTCCATCTCAAAAACATTGCACGCATCCGCCCCTACTTAACGCCAGATGCGACTAAGGTGTTGGTCCATTCCACTGTCCTTTCTCGCTTTGACTACTGTAATCCACTTCTCAGTGGTCTAACGTGCTCCCAACTAGCGCCGTTACAGTCCACAATGAATGCGGCGACAAGGCTCATCTTCCTGTCCGCACGCACCTCCCATGCCTCACCCTTCTGTCAATCCCTACATTGGCTTCCTATAAAATATAGAGCTCAATTTAAAATTCTGGTTCTTGCTTTCAAATCTCTACATAATGCTGCTCCCACCTATCTATCCTCCCTTATACACAAGTATGTCCCGCCTAGGCCCTTACGATCTGCTGAAGACTTACGTCTATCTTCTGTCCGTACTCCCACCTCTGATGCTCGCCTTCAAGATTTCTCGAGGGCTGCACCGTTCCTGTGGAACTCGCTTCCCTCCTCCATTAGATGCTCACCCAGTCTCCACTCCTTCAAAAAATCGTTAAAAACCCACTTCTTCATAAAAGCGTATCAATTAAACTGTTAATAGCTCCTGACCAATTCCTCTTCTGCAACTGTCACTAGTCTAATACTATCCTTACCTTTTTGTGTCATTTTACCCCACTCCCTCTAGCATGTAAGCTCATTGAGCAGGGCCCTCACCCCCTCTGTTCCTGTGTGTCCAACTTGTCTGGTTACAGCTACATGTCTGTTCGTCCACCTATTGTAAAGCACTGCAGAATTTGACGACGCTCTATAAATATCATAATAATAATAATAATTATAATAATAATTAAGACCAAATTATAATTTATTTTTTTATTTTTTACCAAACATAATTAAAAACATTTTTCAAATATGTGTCATTGATGCAGACTAGTTCCCAAGGTTGCTGGCAAAAAACACGTTAGAAGTAGAGGGCCATTATAGGCTCCAAGCAAACAAATGCAATTGCAAATTAGTTATCAGAAAAGAAAATTGATGATCACAGTTGAATCATGCACTGCACATTTTATTAGGTTATGCATCCAGTGTATCTTTATTTATTTAGCTATGAGACATGGTTTATGAAGGCTTAAGGGGACTCTTACTCGTCTTAGAACAGACTGACCTACTGAGTTCTCAGTCCATGACTGAGGGCCCGTCACAAGGAAGGGACCTGGTGGCTCGCCCTGGGGGCTGCTGGGTAAAGGGCCCCTCCACTCAGCCTGTCCTGGAGAGATAATCCATCGCCACAGGACTGCAGCTCTGCGTGATGCAGAACTGCAGACCATGGTTTAAGTGTCTTGTAATATCTGGTTAATCAGATCATTGCTGCGGGTTACCATGACTATGATCTGACACTGCCGGATCTCATTGGGCACTTAAAACATGGTTTTCGTCTCTGCCCCTGCAGAGATGGAAACCGGATGTCAAGTCCACCGGACCACTAGGAATAGAGACCACCAGACTACCAGGGAGTGAAATCACTGGATCACCAGGCAATTGAGGGTCACTTAGGGTTAGTCAATGAAACACAACCTCCACCCACACTGAATGTGTCATGCATTCCCGCATACTATCACTCCTATCCCACATACTATTAACCCCCTTCCCACACAATGTCATCCCCCACACACTGTCAACCCCCAACAAACACTGTAACCCCTACACACATTTTCAACTCCACACACGCTGAGACCCGTCACACATATTGTCAGACGCACACACACTGCAACCCGTACAAACACTGTCACCATCCCACACACTATCACCTCCCCATAGACTGTCACACTACCGTATTGGTGTTTGAATGCATGGCTGCGCTTGTTTGTGTTGTTAGTGTTTTCCTGTAGCTGTGTTTCTGCATATATATAATGTTTGGCATTTCAATTCAGAATTGTGCTTTTGAAGTGTTACCATTTGATTGCAGGATTATGTTTGTGTATAGTGTTGGTGTTTGCATGCCAGACTGTGTTTGTGTACTGTGCGGTGTACAGCCAATCAGTAGTGTTGTGTACACCAATTTATAAAAAAAGTACCTTATTTATGAATGGGAACCTACTGACTAGCTTAGAGTTTCAGCTGATCCCTCTAAGGCATTCAGCGGCACCCCGTCCCAATGCTGCTCAAGCCATCCGTTATGTAAGATTTTATAAAGCAGAAGGACAGGCATGTAGTGAATGAATGTTTAACCCCAAAGGGGAGTCAGCACCTGGATCATCATGACACCGTAACAATTTAATTTTGATGATGTTGATATGGTGCGAAAGCTAGTCTTTTAAGCTGTTCCTGTGGGCGGGTGGTTAGTAATAAGTATCGGATGACTGTGGACGATTTCTAAATTAGAACTAATAATCATTTTTAAAAAATGAGGCCTAATAATGTCAGAAGTTCAGTAGGTAGCTTGATCGTTAGGTAAGTATGCCTGCATTTTCAATAATATTCTTATATTTTTTTTTAGAAGACATATGGTATTCATGAGAGCATGACAGCATCCAATGACAATAAGACATGGACCAAGAAAGGTTAAAGAACTGCAGTGTGAAAGTCATCAGTTTCCCCCGTAACATGATACATCAAAGTCATAAATCAATACATGTGAACATATTTTGTACCTGGGAGTTCTTTTTATTTTCAATTTTAATTCAATGGCTGCAGTGAATATGTGGAAAGGATCAGGGAGAATGTCATCCCAAAGAGCGGTATTGAAGATTGTTTAAATCCGGTGCATGGAAAGTGTTGAAATGATCCATATGAAATACCATAAGTTGTCTAGAGAACATGAATTTTTCTGCTACACCAGTTATATATTATTATACACACAACTGTAAAAAACGGTAAATATTCCTTCTCCTTTTTACATATTGTATTATTAATAAAATATGTTGAGCAAAAATATGTAATTAAAAAAAGTAATTTTTGTTCAACTTATAATTGATATGCCTGGGATAAGAAAAAAAATGTAACTATTGTTGAACAAACAAAAAACAAAAATGTCAAATCACTCAGGTCCTGAATGTAAAAGTAGCCCTTTTTTCTAGGGGTTCATAAGACAGAAGGAAGATCAATAAATAAAAGTCGGATAATGAGTGCAGTGCCTTGACCTCTCACAAGTCCTTTAATACAAAGAAAGTAATAATAGGAGTGCAGAAACTATTTGTCACGTGTATCCTTCCCACTATATTTAAAAAAATATCTCTCTGTCCGTCTGTCTGACGTCTCTCTGTCTGTCCGTCCCTCTGTCCATCTCTCCATTCATCTATCTATCTATCTATCTATCTATCTATCTATCCATCTATCTATCTGTCTGTCTGTTTAGTATTTTCCACAGTTTCAATGGAAGTAGCTGAATTAGCTGCTACCTATAACTGTAATTGCCTCGTGTATGTTCTACAGTAAAGTCCACTAAACAATAACCCCTAAACTACATTAAACATTTACCCATACAATACCCTAACACTAATCCTTAACTCCTACACTAACTAAGACTAAAAATGTCTTGTAATATAAAACATAACAGCAAATGTATATTATGAGAAAATGAATGCCAATCTCTGGTTACTTGAGAAATGTATAAGCCACTCTTAGGTTTTGTAGTTTGTTATGATGTCTCCAGACATATGGATATCAATGCAGAACGATAAGTCCTGCGCTCACTCCCATCACTGGGCGGCAGCAATGACTACAGTACACATTAGCCCCAATTTATAGTAAAAACCAACGGAAAACATGTTCCCTGTGCTCTCTCCTTAATCCCTATGTATTTTTAAACAAATGGAGGTTTTTTAGTGACCTCCATTGGCCATGAAAGTATAAGCCCACCTGCCAACATCAAGGCATTACCCCCCTCCCCTCCCCCCCCCCCTCAGGTGGGTCCTAACTCTAACCATTAACCTTGCTTCTTTGAGCTTCTGGCAAAGATCTCTAACGAGACAAAAAGGGGTATTTTTTATATACACCCCTATACATTATTAACCCTTAATAGGCAACACATGGGATGGGCAGCTGCATTGTAACAAGGCTGAGTGACACAAAAATGGATACAAATGCAGAAAGAAAAGTCCTACGCTCACTCCCATCACTGGGCGGCAGCAATGACTACAGTACACATTAGCCCCAATATATAGTAAAAACCAAAGAAAACCATGTTACCTGTGCTCTCTCCTTAATCCCTATGTATTTTTAAACAAATGGAGGTTTTTTAATTACCTCCAATGGCCATGAGAGGATAAGCCCACCTGCCAACGTCAAGGCAGACCCCCCCCCAGGTGGGTCCTAACTCTAACTCTATGGCATTATTTTCTCATAATACACAGTCACCATTCTGTGTCATATATACTTGTTCATATCAAAGGATGACCACACTTTTCCTGATTTTCAAATTTCCATAAGCATTAACTATGTCAAATTACACATGCCTGCATATTTTCTAATTTCTGATTATGTAGTCTCTGAGGCTTGAGTATGCATACATCAAGTTTGTTTTCACAGTCAAGGCAGAGAAAGGCAAGAAATTAAAATCTCTCATCTTGATTGAAGAATTAAATTTACTGGTCCTATTTCTTAAAGAAACAGAGTAAAGGCTTAATATCAGCAGTACATTTTCTTTTGATCAGTTTTTCTATCTATCTATCTATCTAGTCTGCTATCTATCTATCTATCTATCTATCTACAGTTTACCCATTATTTTAGTGGGCAAATCATGGTATCTATTCTCCTACTGCACGTAATGGATAGTGAAATCATCCATACCATAATGAATGGGGTATAATGCATACAGAGACTGGGAACCATACACTTAGGTATTTATATATGTATATATATCTATATATATACATACATACATATATACATAAATCAATAAGGGGAGCACACCAGGACTTCAGTATAGTGAAAAAAGTATTTACTGTATCCAAAACATGGTACAAATTCTGTGCAAAGGAAATCAACGTTTCGACCCTGCTGGGGTCTTTATCAAGATCACAGTGAAGTGTGGTTATAATGAACAATATATACATACAAATGAAATAACGCTTACCAATCAAATAATCGGGACCCCGATCAACTACAGTCACATGCTACGCACCGTTCACGTGGTCTCCTCACTTCCGGGTCCTGTAGCTGATCGGGGTCCCGATTATCTGATTGGTAAGCGTTATTTAATTTGTATGTATATATTGTTCACTATAACCACACTTCACTGTGATCTTGATAAAGACCCCAGCAAGGTCGAAACGTTGATTTCCTTTGCACAGAATTTGTACCATGTTTTGGATACAGTAAATACTTTTTTCACTATACTGAAGTCCTGGTGTGCTCCCCTTATTGATTTATGCATATTTGAACACGGGACTGCACCTAGGCATTTGATCCATTACAAGAGGAATTTCAGGAGGAGTGCCTTGCTTATCTATTTTTGTATACATACATATATATGTATGGCGTGAGTCTGAAATTGTGAGAAGGGTTATTCATCATATAAAGCCTCTAACACCCTCCCCTTACCTGCAGCCGTATCCTCGAGGTTGTAATTCACTTCCGGTTCATACCTGCCTGAAGGAAAGTTGACCCTCGGCAAGTTCCCATGATTTCCATGAACAATCCTGGTGTTCCTAAAAGCTTTACCCCTCATGCTTCAGCCTGACAATCGTAAGTAATCAAGCCTTTCGGGCCTCATGCACTTCGTTCAGCAAAACGTATTTCCTTTATACGTACGTATTGGCTATTGTATTTGAAGTTAATGTCACAAACAAACTTATGAACAATCAAACGAACAATACTCTCAAACTCACAAACCACTCACATACCTATCAAATCACGAACGCTCTAACTCACGAATGCTTAATCTCATGAACCGCTCAGAAACTCACATACCACTCAAAAATCATGAACCACTCAAAACTCACAAACCGCTCAAAATTCACGAACAGCTCAAAACTCACAAACCGCTTAAGACTTACAAACCGCTCAAAACTCACAAAGCAGTTAATCTAGACATATGTATTATGTTGCAGAAGTATATTAAATATATATATATATATATATATATATTTAGGCTAATACTAATCGGTACGCCAGAAACTCACGTACCGCTCAAAACTCACGAACCACTCTAAACTCAGGAACCGTGGTGCAAGCTTGGTTAAGCAAGACTGACATTTCAAATGCTTTTAAGCTACTCCCCATACATCCTTCTCTATTGCACCTGCATGGAGTTAAGTGGGAACAGCAATATTACTATAGTACCACTAAACAAACGTTCGGTTCAAAGAGCAGTCCTAAGCTGTTTGCCATTTTTGCCGAAACTTTATGCTGAATCTAACTTAACACATACAGGTGCCCAATGATGATTTACTATTTAGAAGATTTTCTCTTGATCCAAAAATTTGATGCAATAATAGTCAGCTTTCAGTATACGGTTGATCTGTTCAATATTCTAAGTGTTCCTATGGCTCTATAAAAAAAGAGGGTCCCAGTAACGAAATCATCTTTCTAGGTTAAACTAAATTCTTACTCTAAACTGGATCTTATCAAGTTTACCACATGATAAGATCCAGAGAATACTAGATTACATCCAAACATGCCTCAATCAAAATTTGTGCTCCAGTCATTGTTGGGTTCACCTAATTTTGCAATGAGGATGATACCCCAAGGTCGTTCCTTTATCTCAAGGTTACTCCATCTATTCCACAGCCTTCCAGATGATGACTCTAGGGCTTCTCTCGACATAAAGGCAAAGGCAGATTTGGCCATGTGGAAAAAACTCTTGACATCATGAAATGGCAGATGATTATTTATTCCACCCATTTCGGACCATTCACCAGATGTTTGAACAGATACGGCTGGTACAGTTGGCTACACAGCCATATTTGGTGGCGAATGGGTACAGTCACATTGACCTTTGGAAACAGCCTCTAGCACACTCCTCCTTCTTGCAGCTATATCCTAAAGGTTGCCCTCCTACCCCTACCCCCTTATTATATCAATTACAACTGGTGGGCCCCCTCCTAATTACAAGCCTAACCATTCATTGGTTTTGGCACACCATAGCCGACTTTTACTCATATAAGTGTTTCCCTATTCATTCTATAAATATATTCTACTAGGCTTAAAGTTCCCAGACACAAATATATATATATATATATATATATACACTCTTGAGTCTTAGTTGCCATAATTTTGATGGAAGCAGCAGGGTTTCTCTAATGCATCTTAAAAAAAAAAAAAAAAGTCAAGTTATGTCCAATCTAATCCATTTTATTACTCTAGAAAATAAAAGGGTCATCTAGCACACGAAGAGTCCTCTCACAGAAACAGATGAAGAAAACCAGCTCCTTAACCATAATACCACTGGGTATGAGTTTTTAAAAAAATATCAGCACACACTACATCTTGGTCTACCCAAATTGGTCTCAAAATTTCTGGGGGTCAATGATTACATTGAAGTGGTGAGACTCTTCTCTGGCAGATTGTCTGTTAAAATATGCCTAGAATTTCAATGATAATCTCTGATTCCTATTCTTTTAAATTAGTTATTTTTACACATTTAGTACACATTTAATAAGAAAAAAATATTTATTTGCAAACAATCTAATAAAACTCAGTAGTTTTCAAACTATGCTTTATTTGAACAACAGCTATTATTGATACCCTTTCAAACCCAAAGACATTGCATATACATATATTTTATTTCCATAGAAAGACTGCTAAGGCGATGGTGATGTTTTTCTATGGAATGTAAATATCCTACACAAATATTTCTGAAATATAATTTCATCTCTTTCTGTTTGTCTATCACACAAAATGGTATTTGTTTTGTCTGCAAGTTGTCAAATACTGACCAAAGGAATACATTTTTTTGGAATCTATTACTGGAAGTACAGAAGAAAAATGAGACTTGATTAGAACAAATTTTAAGTGGTCTGATTATGTGTAACACTTGTTAGCAGGATGCAGATTCCTAAAATGAAGGCAGCCGCATGACATCTAATCAACTGTTCGGGCATATTGCAAGTTCAAGGTCTTCCCAAGAAAATACTACAATTACACATTTATTTTCTCTTATTAACCTGTGTAACTCAGTACATCCTGCAGGTGGAAATATTGCCCCTCAAGAGAATTTGGAATTTTTTATAGAGAGTAATGTCAACATCTTTTGGAAAACGTAATACATTTTCAGTTTATGTTGCATATACAATCTTTCGCTAAAAGTCTGAGCTACTCTTGGCATATTTTGAACTGATACTTATTGGATAGATAACTAGCGTAATAATTGGGTATGGAAAAGTGACACTTTATGGAGGTCCCCATATTGCTCTTGTGTTTTGGTTACCCTTTGCCCAGTATAGGTGCAGGGTGTGTATAATGTATTTCTTTGTTGTTCATTTAGCTTCTTCCCCCTTCTCATTGTTTTCACAGCATGTCTTGTCCCATTGTTCCAGGGATAAGTCCAGGCAAGTTCCCATATGGTCATCAATAGTGATGTCGCGAACCGTTCGCGAACTTCCCGCGAACGGCTCGCCACGGTTCGCCACGAACCGTTGCGAACGGCTCGCCACGGTTCGCCACGAACCGTTCGCGGTGAACTCCGGTCAGCTGACACATCCCGGCCAATCTCCAGCAGACCCTCCCTCCCAGACCCTCCCACCTCCTGGACAGCATCCATGTTAAAGGCAGCTACATCACTAGTCATCAACCCTTGTTTTTATCTGTCTCCACCCTTCCTGGTAATTACAGAGCTCCATTCACACTGGTTCTAAGCTTTGTAGTGTGATTGGTTGCTATTACACATCCATGCTTCTATTGGCTGGCTTAGAATATGTAGTGTAATTGGATACTATCCGAAGTCCATACTGCCATTGGGTACCACTGTAACCCTATTATAATAAATGAGGCTGTGGAGGTAGCAATAAATGTGCTGTTTTTAATAAAGATTTTTTGTGCTCCCCTTTACTAAGTGTCATCTAGTGCTTAGGGAAGTGGGCTATAATCCTTACAGCAGCATTTCTTCCAACCTGAGAGGACTTCAGCGGAGATATTCGCTTGGTGGTTTGGAGCTCCGCTACAACCAGTAATGGTCTTATTAAGGATTCACTGAAGGAGGAGTCATCACTTCTTTGAAATAAATAATTCACTATTGAAGGGCTTACTGGTATATATAGTGTAGCAGAGATAAGTATAACACATAAATATCTCAGCTCATTTTCAGGATCCTTTTAATAACATTTTGGCACATATATGAGGAAGCAGGCATCTGTTTAGGAAGTGCTACTGAAGCTTATGGCACAATGCAGGTTAAATTAATGTGCATGGTATGCTTTGGCTGTATCAGAACACCACAGCATATGATGCAAAAAAAAAAGGTTATCAGGTGCTAGAAAAAAACAAAACAAACACAGACATATGGCATTTCCACTTTAAAGCTCACCTGCAAGGTTGGTACTATTTGAAAGAAAATTAGATGTTTACCTTTTATCATACAGAAAATAAAAACCTGTTAGTGAGGGAACTTCACCTTTTTTATTTACAAAGTATGGCTTGGAATGACATATTCTGCCACTACAAAAGACCAATTTCTAGTCCCTATTCAATATGGTCCAACAAGGAGATAGCCACCAGCAATACCAACACATTTTAGAAAACTTGTTTTGTACAAAGAGTAAAAAAAAAAGACCTGCCACACTCCTGTAAATCAAATAATCCAAAATAATAAATACATAAATTGCAAATCAGTAAAACTCTAAATCAGTGCATCAAATTTGGTGAAGCAGTAGTAGATAGGCAAGAGGAACTGTGTTTTCTTTTGTAAGTCACCAGATGATGATGAGTCCGACTGTTCCTGTCTAACCTGCCTCTTTTGACTACTGGCACCTATCCTCAGCATTCTCTCTGCCGAAGGGTTGTGATGGTAGTAGTGAACGTAGGTGATCACAACTATGCAAAATCAGAAATGGAGCAAGTGGACCTGCTGCCTGCTCTAGTTCTTTTTTTTCTGCCTCTTCCGTCTCTAATATTGACTTGTGATGTTGCTTCATATCGGCACTGGTGAGATGACTCCTCAACTGCCCCCACTTACTTCCTTGCTGCACTATTTGCACTTTGAATGTAAGCCTTCTTGGAGGCTCTCAAAGTGAATTCAAACTTTGCTTCATTCTCCTGATACATTGTGACACCATTGTTGCGTGGCCAATGACGATGAAGGTAGATTTGCACTGGAGGTAGTGAAAGCAATTGCAACACTAGCATGTAGACTAGAACTTAGCTGATTAATGTTAATGGAAATATTGATGGCGCTGGTATAGGGGATGTGGATAGTGGTGAAATTGGTATTGGTGGTGATGGTAATATAGACAGTGAGTGAGCTACTTTTGCAGTGTTAGGAGTTGCAGCTTATGTCCTCTGTCGGATGAGATATTGTAAATACAGATGGACTTAGAGAAGATGCAGGAGGTGAGTGCACATTAGGTGCTGGAAATATACTGGGCTGCTGCCTGTTCTTTTCACACGCTCCTTTTCTTATTCCTCTGGCTCGGCATATTCATAGTTGGGCCAGAGGTAAAGAGGGCTTTGTACGGAAAACAGAATTTTCATAATCAGATTTCCTCACATCTACCACCACCACCAACAGACATTGGGGGCACTGCTAAGTTCTCACTAAAGTATGACCCTCACAAAGTAGATTTTGCTGCATTCTCCCTTAGTTGCTTCTTGGACAGCTCCAAGAAGGTTAATTACACTTAACTATTTGTAGTAGAAGAAGCTGCAGTGCCAGGGAAAGCACAAGTTGATGCAGCATGAAAAGGATTGAAAAAAAACAAAACAATTGCCTTTTGGGTGTTGAATCGAATGTAACTAACATTCTCCTAATCCCACTACCCTGAGCGTGAATACTAATAGTGGTGGTGGCAGTGGTGGTGGAGACAAAGGTATCAGAGGTGTCAGCAGTCCTCATGATCCAGGTGTTTACTTTAATAAGCCATTGCACTACTGCTGATATGGATTGAGGAATAGGACTCTTTCCCGTACCCTTCCTCAAATTCGTCTTGGGATTAGTACATGGCATTAATGATGGCATGTTTGCATTTCTTATTACAATAAATGTAAGTATTTGAATGATGTGTTTTGTGTAAATTTACAAAACATTATTCAGCAAAAATAAGTGTTTATGGTGCTTGGTGGCATTTGTCAGTCCGTTCAGCTGCAAGGTAGAATGGAGCCGTCTGGCTGAGCCAGAGTGGAGTCGTGTGGAATTGGGCTGAAATCATCTGTCTCATCTTGCTCTGCTCCCTTGCATGCCTTGCTGTGATGCCGTGTGCCGTGACATGAGGTGACGCTGGCCCTGGCATTACTTAACTGCATGCAAGAGTGCAGAGCAAGAAGAGTTTGATGATTACCGCTGCCACACTGGACACCAGGAAAATAATCCGCTCCAGCTCTCCAAAGGTAGTAGGCTGGATGGACTTACATTAAAATAAAAATTAATAATCTGTGAGGGTATGAGAGAAAGTGTGTGTGTGTGTGTGTGTGTATCTCTGTAAGTGAGTGTGTGGCTGTCTGTCAGTGTGTGTGTCTGTCTTTCAGCGAGCATGTATGTGCCTCAATGTCTGTCTGTCAGTGAATGTTAGTGTCTGTCAGTGAGTGTGTGTGTGTGTCTCTCTGTCTCCTAACTATTTAGCTGGCTCCTAGATTAAAAGCAAATGTGTCAAGCCTTGAATTAAGAAACACGTCACAGTGCTTGCACATATGCAAAGCACAGACTGGACTGAACACAACCAGAAAAAAATAAATACATTAAAAATTAAAATAAATGCTCCTTCTACAAACAGTGAACAAAAAAAGTTTAATAATTGTATGTTGATAACCTAGTCCCGTACTAAGAACAATAGCCAACTTCCTATTTTTCGCTCATAGTTGTTTCAAGTGCCCCTGGTAGTAGCTATTAGCGCGATATAGCTGCAAGCAAAGCCTAGTCTCAAACTAGAATTAATGACCCAGGTGGGAGAAATGTTTTTTTTACTGAACACACCACATTCCCCAAAACAAGCATTTTCTTTCACAGTTTAAATAACAACTGTATATAATGAAATAACTGTATATTATTAATCTAGTCTCACACTAGGAACAAATGAATGTCAATCTCCTATCTTCCACTCAATCTTGTTTCAAGTGACCTTGGCAATACCTAGTCGCTGGGTACATCAGCAAGCTAAGTCTGGAAGTGGCACGGCAGTGAGAGGATGCAAAAGAGCCAGAGCGAGCAAATTTGGAAATTACTGAGATAGAAAACTGTACACCTGAGAAAGATGATTGTAGTTTAGAAATGCGTTGTGTTTTATGGCCAATGGTGAAGAGGGTTATTTCAAGTTGGTGACCCCTTTTTACTGCATTATTTCCAGTTCATTTTATTTGTGTGAGTAATAAGTCGCATTGCACCCTGCCACCTGGACGCCTATTAACTTCAGATACAGAACTTGATTTTGGCTCTAAACCATGTGGATGGTTCTACACAGAGTACTGCCTGCCCATATTTATGTATATATTGCACTATGATGTCTTTTGTTATTGCTTTGTAGATATATAACTGAAAGAGACTTGCGTCCATCTAGTTCATATGTTTTTGCTGTTGATCCAAAAGAAGGCAAAAAAAACCAGTCTGAAGCGCTTCCAATTTTGCAACAAACTAGGAAAAAATTTCTCCTTGACCCCAAAATAGCAGTCAGATCTCTCCTTGGATCAAGCAGCTATTACCCCACTAATTAGAAATTATATCCCTGTATGTTATGCTTTTGCAAGTATTTATCCAATTGCTGTTTAAATATCTGTACAGACGCTGATAAAACCACCTCTTCAGGCAGAGAATTTCACATCCTTATAGATCTTACTGTAAAAAATCCTTTTTTTTGCAGTATATTAAATCTTGTTTTTTCCAGCCTAAATGTGTTTTTCCTAACTATAGAGATTTAAATTGTTTAACCTTTCTTCGTAACTAAAATGCTCCATTCCTTTTTATCAAATTTGTAACTTGTCTCTGCACTTTTTCTAGTGCCATGATATCCTTCTTCAGATCAGGTGCCCAGAATTGCACAGCATATTCAAGGTGTGGTCTTACCAGTGATTTATAAAGAGGTAAAATTATATTTTCATCCTGAGAATTTATACATGACAAAACCTTACTGGCCTTAGCAACTGCAGATTGACATTGCATATTGCTGCCTAATTTGTTGTCTCTCGTGTGTTGTTATCCCTAATTCACTACCATTTGGGGTGCACGTTGCTTGTGCATTCTTGACCCTAAAGTGCATAACTTTGCATTTCTCTACATTAAATTGCATCTACCATTTTAGTGCCAGTGTCATCTGCAAACACTAAAACATGGCTTTCAATGCCTATCTCTAATTTTATCAGTGACTTGCTATATTTTGTGATCAAACAGAAAATCCCCTATTTGTAACTATAAATATTTTCTGCATTTTTGGATGTGGTAGAGAGACCATTTTGGTCAAACAGCTACTAAATTTTTTGAAAAAGAACAAAGGGACTTCATGCAGATACTCTAGGCAACATCGTTACTGTACTGAGCTGTAGTGGTCGTGTTGCATAAAGTGCATCATTAATATACTGTTTAGTTAGAATGAGCATTTTCTATCATGATAATCATACTCATGAACTGGCTATATGGTAAAAAAAAGAAAAACAAACTTCACCATAACACCAAAAAGTGTTGAGTAAAAGAAGGAGTACCAAGAGGCCTTCCCCAGCAGCGCCCCTTAATAAACAGGTGGATATATATAAATATGGGATACAGCTTGATAACTAAAACACAAAAAATAAACAGCACAAAAGTGATGTATTGTAACATGTTAAATATGGCAAATACTGTTTGCACTCACAAGACTTAAGATAAAAGAGTGCCTTGAAGCGACAAAATGGCTAGGATGTTCCCCTCTTCTCCTTTGCCTGGAAGCAATGACTTTTGTAGAGCAGGAATCTCAACAGACAGAGTCAGGAAGTAGTAGAAAATTATTTATTTAGGCAATAAAAAGCCTTTAAGTAATAAAAAGTACTACAATCAACAAACGTAAAAAGCATTTTCTATCCCTTTAATCATGATACTCATACTTATGAACTGGCTAGCATTTCTTACTTTGGCACCAGAACAGTCACGTTTTCCATAGGCCTCTATATAAGTGAGAAAAGTCCAAATGTTAAATGAAAAAATAAAATAAAATAAAAAATAAAACGGGTACCTAGAATTCTTTTTCTTAAATAACAGCAAAGTATTAACAGCATGAGATGCTAAACATGCTAAAAAGGAACAGCAGTTACTATGAGGAAGATTATCAAGCCAGCAGCCATCAAAGCAACAGTCCATCAAATTAAGAGCTTTGGGAAAAAAGAGGTAATAGCCTAAGTGTACGCTTAAAAATAGAAAAAAAAAGTAGTCACTGATGTTTGTTAAGCGAGTAGGAAGCATCTAACATATTATTTAGCTTAATATGAATTCAGTTCCTGATTCTCGGCAACATGCACATTTGAAATGTTTACTGAATTTGCAGCATGTCTAATAATTTAGTATAAATAATAATAATAATAATAATTTAGTATAAATGGTGGAATGTAATAGCTAAACTGGGAAATTTGGACAATTGATTGGCAGTGTAAAGCTAAGAGCAATATAGCTAACACAAATGAATAAGAAACGTGTTTAAGCTCACCTGCTATTTCAGTTCTATTTGGATGTGTGCAAAGCAATTCATGTCATTTCTTCTGAGCAAAATTTCCCCAAACATTATTATTTTTTTTGGCACCTCAGACGTTTGGCCAGACAAGTCCAGGAATTGAAAATTAATTATGACTAGTGATTGCTAGCCAGCCACTGCATTAAAAAAATGGATAGGAATTAAATATGCCCACCTTATATACTAATAAGGGAGTCATAGTGACCCCCACAGAACGTTTTTCTATATCTGCCCACTGGCTGTTAGTGCTGATAGTTACAAATAGTGCAAATAGTTAACCCCTACTCCCAAAGCAACCAGCTATTGGGCGCTTTGTTTGTTTTGGGATCAGTTCACGTTTCAGCAAAATGGTGGATTGGCCCATATTTGGCTGACTTCCGAATCTTCCGATATCAATTCATGAAGTCTAGTTCCATTATTTCTGTTTGCAGTTTGCAATTTTAATGTCATTCCTCCACAATCCTCAGTTTAGTAAGTAAACCACAACATGTATTTGATCAATAAAGCCACAAGTAAAAGAATTAGCACAAAAACTAGCAAGCTTCCTTCCTTCTTTCCTTCCTTGTTTCCTTCCTTCCTCCGGGCTTCTAAAGGTGATGTGTCAGCCTTGCCTGGCTGTGTTAGAACACATGTTGCTGTCACATTATGGTCTACACAATATAAGAGGGTTCAATCTATTAGACCAAGTTGGAATTATAGAGTTAAAAGTTTAGTTTATTAGTAACAGTAGATGTGAGATCGAGTCAACAGTTGTCAGTAATAGCTGGATTCCCCTTAACTCTTGACTTGAGTATGCAGACAACCAAAAATAATCAATAGATCTATCCTGGACAGCCAAAAGCCACTTTAAATTAGTATTTTTTTTCCTAGTCATGACTACTAGTGAATAGTACAAGTATAGGCAGATCTTACACTATTGTCTAGAATTGACCTAAAGTGACTTCATTTTTTTTTTAAAAGTGATCAATAATTTAAATTTAGTAGTTAGACAACAAAAGGACTTTAGTGATCTGACCAGTTCTGTTAATTGCAACAAACATATTGAAAGCAAGGTTAAACCTGTGGTTAAAGAAGGAAACATTGCATATATGTAAGCTATCCCATTGTACAGTGCTATGGAATTTGATGGCGCTATATAAATAATAAAATAATAATAATAATAATTTGTACAAAAAGAAGGCTTTTTGATAATGTATTTTTTGTATTATTTAATCAATTGATGGTTTAAGTTCTTTTTTTTTTTATAAGTCCAAGGATTTTCTTATGTGAAATGATTTCCATGCGTCTTTTAAAAGTAAACATTACTAGTACAGAAAAAAACAACATATCTTCACAAAAAAAACAACCTTGGAACTTTACCTAAATTAGCGCTGCAGAACTTGGGAATGTTTATATTCCGATCATGAAGTTCTCATCTGTTTACATAAAAATCCCCAACTGAATGTAGCTGGTCTTGAGTGAAAAAAAAAAAAGGATCTATAGCGAGGATTTATTTATTTATTTTTGAACTCCTTTTCCACTTATTTGGGGGAGTAAAGTTACTACCAACCTCTTGTGAAAGGTCAAAAATTTCCATAATTTTGGGCTATATTTCTCAAGGCAAAACAAGAGTTGTTTTGCAGAGAAATCAATGTTTTTTTTTGTTTTGAAATGAAAACAGTTCACAGAAATTCATGGAAAGATGTATCAATTAATACATTTGAAACACATTAAAATAATGCATTAAGAAATAATTGCTGTGTTTTTTTTTGTTTTAGCACTATTAGTAATTTATTACTCAATTAGCAGGTTGTTAATACATGTCATAATTATTCAAATACATTCGTATGAGGCAATTCTAGCTAATTTATTATGTGTCTTTCTGTTTAGGTTGTTTGGTTTTTCATAAAGTTTCAATCAAATATTAACAAGTAACATCCTGTATGAGATATACTTTAGACATTTTAGATTACTTTTTAAATGAAGGAGGAACCTATGTCTGCTCAGATGTTAATCATTTCTATCCCATTGACTGCAGAATGGAGGTCTTTAATAAGTAATAGAGAGGGACCAGCCAGTCGTCCATTCCTACTCCTCAAGTATGCCTGTAAAATGAGAGGATTAAAACATAATCCCATCCCTTAGTAGTAGGATGGGGACTCACAGTAAAGTTATAGAGAGGAACCTGACTGTGGTCCCACACTATACCCACCTATGGTTGATGGTTGGAGGTTAATGAAAATGTACCTCAATGTTTAGTGGTGGTATAAGCATAGTAAAAAGTGGGAATTGCAGGTGGTCCTCCCTTACACATTCGACTATAATAGGGAAGAACTACCAGTTGACCTCCCTTATACCTTCTACGTATATCCAATGGGTGATGAATTAATGATAACATTTGTGGCTGTATAGACATGCAATACTCCAATAAGAGATTAAGAAGCCATATACTGTGTGAAATCTAAAGGTGCTCATATAGAATTTAAAGCAAAAATATATATAGTAAATATATAGTAATAGCAGTTGTAGCACTCAGTGGGCACTCCTATTAACCTACACAACCAACAAAAGTGAACCGATAAACTCCAATGTTTTGGTGATTCACCACCAGCTTTTAAATACTAGAGTGAATAGTACAGCGCTTGGTAATAATTCACATGCAGGTAGACAAGAGCTTACCCAAATGTTTAAGTATGGAGAAAAGTTTGTCGGTAGATACGCCAAAGCACCCCCAGTATAGGTATCGCGTTATGGCAGTGGTAACTATGATTTAATCGGGGATATTCTTCAAGAATCAGTAAATTGAGCGGGAGTTTTCACAGAGCATGGCTGAACCATAAACCAGTCTCCGTACCCCAAATATATTAAATTCTAAATTCAATTTGGAATTTAAAAGAAAAAAAAAGCCATGGATCTCAAAAATACATCCAGAGAGTTCAATAGTGGACTTTTAAATGGGAGTTTAGTATTTATGGACAGTCCAGGTACAGCTAATCAGATGAGTTGGAACACCATACAAGATCTTGGGGCAAATAATGAATACGTGAAATGTCCTCATTATTTTATCTAACCATAGTAAGTAGGCTACATGTGTTAAGGAATCCCTTGACTCCATAATCACTAGAATTAGCTGTAGTGGTATTAACTAGAAAAATAATTTTTGGTCATATTGCTCTATCACATCATTCACTGTGCTCAGTTTGCACCCTCATCTTTAACCTAAATCCATTTCTATAGCGAAACATTTACACTATCAATCAATTTTCCTCCCTACAGCATTCTTCTTCTCTCACAACTCTACCATTACTCGCTACCATACAAAAACTAGTATATTGTTATGATATATAGATGGTACACAAAGTATGCATTGCTTTATATGTTCCCTACTTTCTACATTGTATTTTCACTAACTTAATCACACTTCATTTAGACTGCTTGTGAGCATGTCCTTAATTTGCTCCTGTCCCCGTTTACCTACATTTGGTATTTTATTGCACGCACAGTATACGTATGTACATGACAAACAAAAATAATATTAAGAGAAATATTATGAGAATTATATTTCACTAACAGAAGAAATCTGGTACTTTGATATCACTTGGGGAGAACTAGCGGAGGCTGTGCTTTGTAGTAACATTTAAAAAGCGATATGCAAGATATCTACAATGCTGTATTTAGTTGTAAAAGTATTTATATTGTTTAAAAGAAGTCTAAAGTACATTAATGTAATTTTCTCACATTTATTGTTAACATTATCTGAAGAAGCCTTTGTCTCTCTTTATAATATATGCCTCTGAATGTCAGCTTTTATTTGTACACTATATATTTTCTCATTTCTGGTATTGTGTCTTAGAAGATTGAAGCCTTTTTTTTGTTGAAGAGAAGGAGACAACTATCAAAGACAAAAGGATATTTAGTATCTTTGTTCAGTTAACATTCTCTGAAGTCATCTTCTGGGAATAGACTTTGCTTTTGTAGTACAGAATAGACGTTTGCATAATAAGCAGTGAATTAATCATATGCAAAATAAAAATTATCAAGTGTATTTTCCATACTTAAGATAGAAGTACATTCCTGGTATCATTATGAACTTAAATATGTTGTGGAATCTCAAAAAAAAAAAAAGGAAAAATGCAATAAAAATCAGCAACCCCCCCCCGAATAGCCGTGTTTGTTCATAATATACCAATAATGCTTCAGATAGCAGTGGAGTTCGACACACAATCCCAGTCTGTGGTTCCCTACCCTACCCTACCCAAAATATCACTATTTCTATATAATAATAAGCCTGTAGTCAGGTCGTAATTAAACCTGAAGTCTTTCAGATCATGTTATTGTCAATGGAGGGTGTTTGGTTAATTTAACCACTGCATATGAATTCAGATTCAGAAAAATAAAATTTCTGTAGAAATTCGGCAGCATCTGAAATGACTGAAAACAAAAGATTTCAGAATTAATTGATCAGAAAATCTTCTGATCCATTTGTTTTCGTAATGAACGAACATTCGTGTCTAACTTATTAAGCAAAAAAAAAAAAAAACAGCAAAATTAAGAAAATGAAATTTTTTCTTCGTTTTGATCTTATAGCTGTTTAGTGGATAGTTATCTAATTTGGCATCCTTACATGGGATTGCCATAATTAAGGGTATCAAAATTGGGACTTGTCTACTAAGCAATGGAAAGAACAAGAGCAAATTTAAGAAAAAGGGCTTTTTTACTTTTTGCTCATTTGGCTATTTAGTACATAGCTTCCTACTGTGGTACCCTTATGTAGGATTGTCCTACTTAAGATACCAAATTAGGGTGCCATTTAGTAGAAAGATCCACTCATTTTCTTTGACATTCTTTATTTTTGCAGTGCCAATAAAACATACATGCTGATGAATACATGACTACAAAGATACTGCACTTTCTTTGTTTGATAACATGAAAAGATGGCACACATGAGAGTGAGACAAATAACAGGTTAGACCAACAGTTGTGCACAGAATACAGAGATATATAAAATATGTATGCCTATATTCACTAGGCCTGTCTACCTGATGAATAGCTTGCAACTACCCCTTACATTAAAACACTTCAAAGCTTTTTAGATGATTATACTGCAGGTGGTAGCAGGATTAGAGTACAATATAAGGGACAGACTTGGGATGCAGAATAAAAAGAAAACCATAGACACTGGAGCTCCCCTGAATATACAAATTAAACTGAAAGGCATGTATCCTTACGACTGTACCTTGTAACTAAAGGCCCTGTACTGCTTATGAATAAATTAGCCCGGCTAAAGGCACTTTAGCCCACTCCTACCTCTGGTGTGTAAGCAAAGTCCCAGAGAGGAAATAAGTCCAGCCTCGGCCGTTCCTCCTACTCCAGGTCATTTCATGAGCTCCCATGCAGTTCTCACGGAACAGGCCCACATATGCACCAGTGTTGGATTCCTAGAGTAAGCCTACCCGGCTTATCTCATGTCAGCGCTTGACCTTCCTCAGTGTAGGGCAACGATGTGAAGATCCAGTCTTCAAGAATCAAGGTAAGTAGTTGTGGTAGCCAGATTGCACCATCAGGCACTGTGTAGAGTGCGGCTGAATGCCCTGCTCCCTTGCCTGTGGTAGTGTAGCCAAGACAGTAGTATGCTAGACATGGGCGTCTGCAGGAATTTTTCCGGGGGCGGGGGGAGCATTATTGTAAGGACATCAATGCTCAAACCTTTTTTGCAGGGCTCGACTGGGGATACAAAGCAGCCCTGGAAAAAATTGTATGCCAGCCCTGTGACGAGAGCAACCTCACCACATTGCATTGGAGGAGCCTGGTTACCCGCCTGCTCCCTTTAGACTGTGGCCCCATGTTGAAACGCTTAATTTTCCCCTGCAAAGACACGAAAGCCGGGTCATTCGGTGCTTGCCCTGTTTGAGCGGTGATACCCTAGATAGCTATGCCATGGAGCCCATTTGTATAATGAAAGACTATGGGAAAGACTTTGGCTCCATCACAATTGAACTATATGTGTGTGATCTGAGCACCATTCAGTAATAATGTGCGCTCAGATCTGAGCTATCTGGGGATATGTTGAATGTACCTGTTTTATGCAATGCCTGCACAGTTATATATTATTATGTATTTTATTGTCTTTGCTGCCAAGTGTTCACTGGAGTTTTGGCTCTGTCCTTGGAGATAATTGGATTACTTTTGGGCAGAAAATCCTTGCTTCATTTGGTCACAAAGGACTACGATCTATCTTTGTTGCATGCAGTGTGTGTGTGTGTGTGTGTGTGTATGTATGTATGTATGTATATATATATATATAGAGAGAGAGAGCAAAAAAAACAAGGCGCAAGAGTGTACTGAGAACGGACAGCACACTCTTGCACCTCGTTATTTTGCTCTCCATAAGTTTAAAGGGTAATCCAGACGTGGACTCCTTGCTCACAGAGCCTAGAGACATATCAGCTATGCCTCACTGATGATGCCTAACAAGGTTGAAATGATTGTCTGGGGTTGCTGTGTCTCTAGTGCAGAGGGAACTTGCTGGCATTTCGGATCTGGACTGCCTGTATGGGTGGGACCAGTCTGATATGCTTCAGAGATGTTCTCTCTGTAATGGCACAAGATGAGCTAAAACTAGCTTGAGATCTGGGCGGGGACCCACTGAAGGGCAGGCTATTTCAGATGCTGTCCGTTCTCAGTACACTCATGCACCTTGTTTTTTTGCTCTCCATTAGTGATGTCGCGAACGTGAATTTTTCGGTTCGCGAATGGCGAACGCGAACTTCCGCAAATGTTCGCGAACCTGGCGAACCGCCATAGACTTCAATGGGCAGGCAAATTTTAAAACCCACAGGGACTCTTACTGGTTGAAGGGGGGGGGAGGAGACCTAATAACAATAAGGGGGGACCTATTGTCCCCCCCGGCCTCCACCCCTGAGCGGTGGGTGGGGGCCCTAAAATGAAAAATAAGGGGGGGACCTATTGTCCCCCCCGGCCCCCACCCCTGAGCGGTGGGTGGGGGCCCTAAAATGAAAAATAAGGGGGGGACCTATTGTCCCCCCCGGCCCCCACCCCTGAGCGGTGGGTGGGGGGCAAATTGATAATGAGGGGGGACCTACTGCCCCCCGGCCCCCACCCCTGCACGGCGGGTGGGGGCCATAAAGATAATGAAGGGGGGGATCTACTGTCCTCCCCCCCGGCCCCCACCCCTGGGCGGCGGGTGGGGGCCATAAAGACTAATGAGGGGGGGGGGACCTACTGTCCTCCCCCCCGGCCCCCACCACTGGGCGGCGGGTGGGGGCCATAAAGATAATGAGGGGGGAACCTCCTGTCCTCCCCCCCCGGCCCCCACCCCTGGGCGGCGGGTGGGGGCCACAAAGATAATGAGGAGGGGACCTACTGTCCTCCCCCACCCGACCCCCACCCCTGGGCTGCGGGTGGTGGCCCTAAGTAAATCCCCCCCCAAGGTGACTAGGGGTCCCCAAGCCCCTAGTCACCCACCCCCCCAAATAAAAAGTCCCTACCTACCCCCCTCACCCTAAAAAATAGTGAGGGGGGAATAAAATAACTAACCTGTAAAATAAAAGTAAACTTACCATTTGACATCTTTTTTCTCAAATCTTCATTTTTCAGCCCCAAAAAAGGCCAAATAAAAAACCATCATAACCGTCGAATTGAAAATAAAATAAAAATCCTGAGCGCAAAAAAAAAACCAGAGCGCAAAAAAATAATCCATCTTCACCCATGGAGGGCTCCACGCAGACTGAGCTCTGCAGGGCGGGGGAAGGCTTATAAAGCCTTGCCACGCCCTGCAATTAAAAGAACACTCTGATTGGTGGGTTTAAGCCAATCAGAGTGCTCTTTGTCATTTTAGCGTGGGAAAATTCAAAGAACTTTCCCACGCTGTGTAAAATGACACAGAGCACTGTGATTGGATGGATTTGAAATCCATCCAATCACAGTGCTTTTGTCATTTTACACAGCGTGGGAAAGTTCTTTGGAATTTTCCCACGCTGTGTAAAATGACACAGAGCACTGTGATTGGATGGCTTGAAATCCATCAATCACAGTGCTCTGTGTCATTTTACACAGCGTGGGAAAGTTCTTTGAATTTTCCCACGCTGTGTAAAATGACACAGAGCACTGTGATTGGATGGATTTCAAGCCATCCAATCACAGTGCTCTGTGTCATTTTAAACAGCGTGGGAAAGTTCAATTTGCCCACGCTGTGTAAAATGACACAGAGCACTGTGATTGGATGGCTTTCACTGTTTAATAGACATGCTCACTGTTTAATAGACATGCCCCTACTCGCGGTATTGCGAGTAGGGGCACAATTTACTAATACTAAGTAATTTTTACTTAGTATTAGTAAATTAATAGGGGGCGGACCGAACATCGCATATGTTCGCCGTCGGTGGCGAACGCGAACACGCTATGTTCGCCTGAAACTATTCGCCAGCGAACCGTTCGGGACATCACTACTCTCCATACGTTTTAAGGGTAATCCAGACGTGGACCCCTTGCCTACGGTGCCTATAAAGATACCAGCTATGCCTTACTGATGATGCCTAACAAGGTTGAAACGGTTGTCTGGGGTTGCTGTGTCTCTCGTGCAGAAGGATCATGCTGGCATTTCAGATCTGGACTGCCCGTATATATATATATATATATATATATATTTATATTATTGGTATATCTCTTTTTCCAATTCAAAATATTGTCTCTGTCAGTGTGTAAGAAATTATGACCCTCTTACAAGGATATTCTTTTAGGGAATGTGTGACAAATAAGACACAAATACAAGTGTATAATAAAATGTATTGTTAATATTAATTTAGGATACTGTTACAGATTTAAAAAGTATATACACATTACACATTAAACCACATCCAGTTCAAAACCAAAAGATAGATAGTAAAAGGGCAATACTTCGACATTTAAATGAAGATCTTCCCCTTGCACCTGCATCTTGTGTAATCTGGGACAGTCTCTCTCAGTTCACCATGGCACCTGTGCTTGCTGTGCTGTCCTCTCCAAAAGAGACAAAAAAAGAATGAGAGGAGCCCAACCTCCTTGACGGTTGTTCTTTTAAAGACTGATTCTTGCAGTCCTTAACTACAAGTCCCAGAATTCCTTTTCCCTCCCAAAAGTGGTTTATCCCGCCGTTCTTTTCACAGAGACTTCAATCTTTATACAAGTCTTTCGCTTTGATCTCTTCCCTCCAGCTATACTGTAACATTGTGTAAGACGTGGCCAGTTAGGGTTAGTTTCTGGGTAGATTGGACAGGATGGCTTGGGAAAACACAAACTTCATGGTTACACCTAGATGTTAATTACTCTGATCTTCTGATCTCCTGATCTCCTGATAACATGACCCTTGAAACCTTTATAGTAAAGATTTGTACCCATTGATGACAACCTCCTTTAAAATGGAAATGGAACTCCATTGTGAAACCATATAGCTTATTACACAACTTCATGTGTCAATATATTAAATAGAAAATATCATTTTTAAAGGCACCCCATTTCTTACATGTGTAAAAAATTAAACACACTCGTTTTCTTGGCACTATAGTGCCCTGAGGGTGCCCCCACCCTCAGTGTCCCTCTCCCGCCGGCTCTTGGGGGTGGAAGGGGTAAAACTTACCTCTTTCTCAAGCGCTGGGCGGGGAGCTCTCCTCCTCCTCTCCTCCCTTTTCTTCCGTCACTGGCTGACTGCGCATGTGCAGCAAGAGCCGCGCGTGCATTCAGCCAGTCCATAGGAAAGCATTACCAATGCTTTCCTATGGACGCTGGCATCTTCTCACTGTGAAAATCACAGTGAGAAGCGCGGAAGCCCTCTAGTGGCTGTCAATGAGACAGCCACTAGAGGCTGGATTAACCCATAGGTAAACATAGCAGTTTCTCTCAAACTGCTATGTTTATAGAAGAAAGGGTTAATCCTAGCTGGACCTGGCACCCAGACCACTTCATTAAACTTAAGTGGTCTGGGTGCCTATAGTGGTCCTTGAATTTTACAGTAAGCATACTTACATGCAGACACAGACAATCTCACTGACACAATCACACATGCAGACAGAAAATGTCATTGATACACACTGACATGAAAACACAAGCTCACTGATACACCCAAATAGACTCACTTACGGACAATCTCACTGACACTCACAGAAAAGCTTACTGGTACACACACACAAACTTAGTACAAACTCTGACACTCACATAAGGTACTAGAGACAAGCTCATTGGTATACAAACACAAACTTACTACAGACAAGCTGACACACACATGCTCACAACAAACTCACACACACAAACACAAGTTAATTACAGACAACCTCAATGACACACAGACAAGCTCACTACAAGTGCAATGACACACACACTCACTACAGACAAGCTAACTTACACACATGCTCAGTACAGACACGCTAACTGACATACACATGCTCACTACAAACTTACTGACACACAGACACACAAACTCACTATCAGGTGCACATACACACACACACACACAAACAAACAAACTCACTCACTAACTATCAGGCACACATACATAAACATACAAGCTCACACACACACATAAGCTCACTATCAGGCACACACACACACACACAGAAGCTCACACATACACGCACACACAAGCTCAGTCACTATCAGACACACACACACGGGGGCGGAGCTTGTGAGGGCGGGACTTGTGTGCTGGACGGGGTTGGCCTGAATGTGGGGTACAGTATAGAGGCACCAAATTGCTGGGAATTTGGAAAGGGAGCCTCAGATTGCTCCCTCTTGCCCAATGGCAACCTGAAAACGGCCCTCAGCACCTCCCTCCAGCCCCCAGCACCTCCTCCTTCTTTCCCTCTGACTGAGCTGTCACAGTCCAAGGGAAAATTGCCTGTGGGGATGGGGCATGTTGAAAAATCCAGGGTGGGGCAAGTGCCCCCTTTTGCTTCCCCCATGCGAACACCCATGATGCAAGATCAACGTGGCCCAAAAACAGTTGTAGATTTAATTGTGTGCCGACATTGCCAAGATATGCTTCAGGCCAGGGCTCATGGTCAGGTTTGTTTGGACCTGTTTGGTGGCGATTTTGTGGGCATAAGTGTTGGAGCCTTATTACTAGTAAGTAATTCTTCTCAGATAGTGCAAGGTCCCTCCAGTGGGGACCGGGATAAGCTCCACCAGTCCAAAGGGGGGCGGGGGAGGGTGGGACCAGCAATATGATACATTGTGGAGTAGCACTGAGGCACTAAGGAAGAATTTATTTAAGGCAGTGGCCTTCCACCACACCCCTTGCTCAAGTAATCCACATTTTTCAATCTCCTGAATGAGCTTCACAGTCACTGCAGTAGGTACTTAGAGCAGAGATAGCCGCTTTGAGGCAATAGAATGCTGACTTTAATGCTTATTATGCAGGTAAAAGTGATATCTTGTGGAAGTTGGTCGGACATGCGACCATCCCTGTCCCCCACCAAAGATCCCCTAATTTTATACCCTTATGTGGAACTACCCTACTTTGGACACCACTTTAGGACACTGTTTGGTAGATAGCTCCCCTAATTTGGTACTATTATTTACCTGAACGGTGTCATATAGGGAATAACAGACGCCAAATATTTGAACATTTTCACACAAAGTTTGATTCGTTCCAAATGGTTAATTACCAAATTCTGCAAAAACAAATTTTGGAATTACCAACTTAAAATATATATTTTTTTCCCCTGGTGCACATGTCTAGTAAGTAGGCCAAAATTATGGAGGACACCTGAGTGAAAATTCTTTAGATGTTAATTTCCATCACCAGAACAAAAACTAGCTCGTACAAATGTTGGATATTGTATGTGTTGACTGCTACTAAAACATACCTAAAACCTATAATAAAAATATATATGTACACACACACACACATATTTAAGGCCTTGGCCTATAGTTGTGGGAGGGGCTTGAATCCCCTTTAAAAGAGCTGCCAATCCTCTCCCAGCTTACTGTTGATGGCCTGGCGAGTCTGAGAGGATTACTTCCGTCAAAACGCCATATTGTTTTCTTACCTGCTTTCCCTTGTGGTCCTGGCTCCTGTTCTTCACTTACCTAAATGCTTACCAAATGGTTTGTAAACCCACGGCCTCCTTCCGGCTTCCTTGCAGCCCGGTCTCGGCACGGCTAGTGGTTCTAACCATAAGTCAAGACCCTTACCGTAAGGCATGGGTGGCAAACGTTACACGTCATCACGGTAGGGGTCTGTTCACATTTTTTGTACGTTCATTTGATTGGCATTTTGTCTGTTTGCAGGCGCGTTCGGCACAATTTTCTTTTAGAATCAGCTCTAATATATGTGTTTTCGTATTTTTAACGCACGAACGCAGCCTTTCGTTTCGTTTCACTGCACAGTGCGTTCGTATGTTTCATTAAGCTGCCAATTTTCATACTAATGTGTTTCAAGTGGCAAAACATATGAACGACTGGGTTAAACATTTATTCTACACAGGGGATTCCTCCTCGTTTGGCAGTATATTGCTGGTTATGAGATTGTTCACAAATTCAGCCGATTGGCCTAGTTGTTAAGTCAGATGCCCCTCTTGGTTAGAGAGGCTATTACAGTTACAATTATATGGTTATGAGTTGTGGCTATTTCAATATAATGAATTAGACTGGTTTTATTTTAGCTAACCCCTCACACTGCATTCGTATGTTTCATTAAGACACCTTTCTCATACAAACTTTCCTTTCGTATCAGTAGGAAACAGGCAAACGGATATGGTGAAAGCATTATTCTATACAAGGGATTCCCCCCTTTCGACAGTTATTTGCTGGATTTTATGTGATTTCACAAATACAGTCGATTGGCCTGGTTTTAAGTCATATGCCCCTATTTGTTAGAAAGGTTATTACAGTTACATTTAAATGGATATTATTTGTGGCTATTTTAAATATACTGAATTCGGCTGTTTAATTATCTTTTAGCTGACATTTGTCATAATGTTCCCACAGGTTTTCGTTGGAGGAAAATTAAGCTTAAGCTTTTGTAACAACTTGGTCAATACTTGGATGGTAATTTGGTTTAAGGTTGTCCTCATTGAAAATGTTACTTTATAGTGGGCATTAACATCTCGTATTCCTTCAGGTGCCTTGGTCATACATGATGGTTGCTTTACAAGCAGTACAATTCCGTCATCTGCCTCTGTCATATTTTCACTGCTCATCTATAGGTTCTGGTAGGTTTCCTGTTATTATTCGGGCCCACGATCTGGCCCACTCACATAAATCTATACGCACAGATACTCATCACATCTTATCTACTGCCACCCTCTTGTTCCTTTATTTCTGCGTAGAATCTCATCTTCACTCAAACTTTATCAGGTACGATTTCACAAACCAGTACCTTTTTTCTATTTTAGAGTGGTACTTGCTTTTGAGATTTAGGTTGTCCAACTAGGTTTCTGTTTTCTGGTGTTAATCCATAAGCTAGTGGTCCCGCGAGGCCAACACCCATCATCATACTCGGAGGTATACGCCCCTCAGCCCAAATCATAGGTAGCCGCCTCGCATTGTCGCATAGAGAGGGCCTCCTATGTCACTCCTATTCTATCTTATGCTTTAGTTACCACCGAGAGACCAACACCATGCCAACGTTTCGGTGGCCTCAAACTCCCCTCGGGCCAACGCATAGTGAGCGCCTCTCACGCCGCTTGGCAATTAGTAGGGACTCATCTGTCACGTTAAGATAGCATAATTCTTCGACGCTTGGCTTCTAGCTAGCCTGCCAGTACCCGGTCTCTTTGTCTCATTTATAGTAATTAAGTTGCATATACATATTTTCAGTTATGTATCAAGTTCCTGAGGCATTTGTGGTTTTAGTTCATGTAGGTTGTTACACGTTTGTTATCATTGTTTCCGGGCTCATTCAAAATCCATGTGCCCGAATAAAGTTTTTCCTAAACCTTGCCACACTTGCATCAATGTCATGTTATTGGCTGCTCTTCTACAACACCATCCCTCGCAACATTTGGTTAAATTTATCATCGAAGGACTGTCTGAGGGCGTCCACGGGTTTAGTACACTTGCCAACTGGAACACTAGAATGCAACAACTTGCAAACTGCTTTAACTGACCCAGAGTTTGTGTGTACACTCATAAGGACTGAAGTAGATCAAGGGTTTTGTTGGGGCCTTTTGGTTCCCCGCCTTTCACATTTTGGAGAACCAACCCCATAGGGGTTGTTACGGGGAACACTTCACTTAAACCCAGACTTATCATTGACTTATCAGCACCACATTCCTCCACTATTCCCAGCCTTAATTCTCTCATACCCTCCGACAAATTTTCCTTACAATATGCCACTATCGACAATGCCATTTGGGCCATTTTGGTGGATGGTACAGGTGCATGGCTCATTAAAACGGACATTGTCAATGTTTTTAAATTATTTCCCATTCTCCCTTCACTATGGCATCTGCATGGCTGTGACGAGAGCAATCTCGCCACATTGCATTGGAGAAGCCTGGTTGCTCGCCTGCTGCCTTTGGACTATGGCCCCCATGTTAAAAGACTTTGTTTCGCCTGCAGAAAAGCTTTATTCGTGCTTTTCTGCCTGGTGTTTGGTAGATTAAATCTACCGAACAACCGCACGAATGACTGGACCACCTGGGAGCTGGAGTGTGCCGGCAATTAGCCTCCCTGAAGCTGCGGTTAACCGCAGCTTAATTGACGAATGCTGGGTGGCCACCATTCGTATCACAAACACGAGGTCGCGGCCATTTTAAAAATGCGAATGCACAGCGGTGTTCGATGCTTAATTCATGGAACTGAAATCGGACACAGTTTTGCGTGAACACCGCTGAAGCCGCCGACCTCCCTTCTTGGTCGGTGAAAGTGCACGAACGGCCCGGCGTTCGATAGTTTTACTGGAATATGTTATACCCCAGATAGGATACCCATGGCAATTAAACTGTATTCGTGTGGTCTCAGCGCCATTCGCTTAATAATGTGCGCTCAGACCTGAGCTATCTGAGGATATGTTAAATGTATAGTTTTATTGTAATGTGTCTCACATAGTGTATTTTAATAGTAATTTGTGTGTTAGTATCCCCACGTGCATAATGGCGATTTGCCTTTGTCCTGGGAGATAATTTAATTACTTCAATCACTGCGGGGGTAGCTCAATTTGGCCATGAGAATCATCCAGCAGGGTAGATCCTTCATTTCCCGTTTACTCCCTTTATTCCCATGACTCACCACTGATGCATCACTTATCATGTTAGACACTCACGCAACCTTTGATTTACTCATGTGGCGCTTTTTCCTCACATCTTGGAATGGGCGAGCCATGTTTATTCTCCCCCTCTCTCACATGTCACCCACCCTTTGAGAATTACTTCTCAATTATCTCCAGGGCAGAGGGGAGGAAGCCAGGATGCATTGTGGGAATAGAATGTGACTGTGTGTCCTATTTTTCTGATTGTCTGTCCTTTGTCACAGTCTCCCATTTGGTCCCCTAGGGGAGTGTCCACCAGGTGGGAGACCTGCATAAATACTGGGCAGGTAGCCCTCATTTAACAGACGACTGCTTGACCCTCAACACGGAGCTTTGTCTCGTCTTTGGGGGGATTTACTGAATGCTGATAGAGACTGATTGCTAGGAGTGTAAGCCGCTTGGATGCTTTTCCTATTCGTCTGCTAGCAGCGATTCGTATGGTTCCTGTTCGTGTGTTTGGAGTGCTATATTGGATACCGTTCGGGAGTTTGGAGCATTCACTTATTGGCGGTTCATGTGTTTGGTGTTCTACAATAGCTGTGCCTGCATCTCTGGAAAGGGGGACGATCGCCTAAACGGTTTTTACCCCTTGTGTGCAAAATGGTCCGTTACAATGGCATTAAGTGGCAAGGGCTTTATTATTTTTCTCATGACTCAGTTTTGGTTCCAAAAGCAGCCCACACAATTTTGACACATTTGCTGAAACTTTGTGTTGGTTATTGATTAATGTGTGCAGATGTCCAAACGTTATTCACTACCTGGGCGATTTCCTCATGATGGAAAACAATGTACTCCCCCCTAGCAGCCTTAAACACATGTTGGCTCTTTTGAGTCCCTGGCTATCCCAGTCTCCCCTCACAAGACCTTAGGTCCTGACACCATCATGCAATTTTTGGGAATCCACTGGACTCAATCCACATTGAACCCTACTGGACTCACTCAAACATTGAACACTACTTGCAACTAGGTTCTTGCAAGTGCAAGGAACTTCAATCACTGCGGGGGTAGCTCAATTTGGCCATGAGAATCATCCAGCAGGGTAGATCCTTCATTTCCCGTTTACTCCCTTTATTCCCATGACTCACCACTGATGCATCACGTATCATGTTAGACACTCACGCAACCTTTGATTTACTCATGTGGCGCTTTTTCCTCACATCTTGGAATGGGCGAGCCATGTTTATTCTCCCCCTGTCTCACATGTCACCCACCCTTTGGACAGATGCTGTGGCAAACTCTGGTTTTGCAGCCATCTGTGGTGATCAATGGCTTTGGGGTTCATGGCCTACAGAAGTCCCTGCCCAGCTTCTCCTCTACTTCGGCCTTGTTTGAATCGTATCCGATCGTGGTAGCAGCCATTGCCTGGAGACCAAAATGGTCCGGTCACTCGGTCAGATGTTATTCAGATAACCTAGTCACTTGCCACATTGTGAATAAAGGCCGATCTTCATCTTTGGTCATCATGAGATTTTTATCACATGTATTCATGTTCCGGGTTTCACAAACATCTCAGCTGACCACATGTCTCAGTTTCGTTTTCAGGCTTTCTTCCAGGCGCTTCCCCTGCCCCGCAATTCCAAGACATGCTCATGGATTAAATGTCTTGTTGAACCATGCACGTCACGTTTCTCACCTTGCACTTTCGGTCAACACTAGGAAATCATACAATAGGGCTTTTCACATTTTCACTAAGTTTATAGTGGAGTTTCAAGTTCTTGACATGTTTGCTGTGGAATCTATTTTAAGGTTCACTTATTTTTTCCACCTTAACTTAAAATTATCGTTTAACACAATTAAACTGTACCCAACGGTCATCCAACACCACATGCTTCTACGACACTCCAACAATACAGGATTCCTTTCATCATATCAGATAAAGACCTTACTGAAAGGAATTAAAAAAATTAATACACACGTACCATCTCAAAGGCAACCCATCCACAACGACATATTTCATTCACTGTCAGACTTATTAGATTCAACTCCTTTTGAACACATGACCAATATGGTAATCAAAACTGCCATATACCTAGCATTCTATTGGTTCTTATGTCCCAATGAATTTACCGCTAGAAATATAACTACCACTGAATACCTGAAAACGACTGATATCCAGAGCATTATGTTCTATCCCTACATCAGTCTAAAACTAGCCCTATAGGGCATACAGTCAAAATACCCCTGTTCCCTACTCAAAACAAATGGTGTCCTGTAAAAGTCCTGGATACTTATTTCACCACTTTCCAGAAAAAACCACACCAACCATTATTAGAACTTCACGGCTCCATCCTTATAACATCTAAATTCATGCTTTATGTTCGCTTAATGTAACTAGGCTCCGCCTAAATGCAAACCTTTTCTCAGGACACTCCTTCCGCATAGGGGAAGCATCTTCAGCTTCCTCCAACCACATTCCAGCTAATATCATCAAGGCTATGGGACGCTGGAAATCCTTCGCCTATACTCTTTACATTCCAAACCCAGTTAAAGAGTTAAGACAAGCTTTTTGTGACTTGTCCAAATAAACGATGTTTGTTATATGAATACATTTTGTATGGTATTCTTCTTTTTGCCCACTTTTATTACAGGCCGACTGCTTTGGCGGTTCCGGCACACCACAACTGACTAGTGTCATTTGACTATGTTTATTGGTTATAATATGCTATGTTACCCTGTCATCATGGCTATATTGCCCCGACTGCAAATTTAAGGGCTTGGCCTGTTGTTGTGGGAGGGGCTTGAATCCACTTTAAATGAGCTGCCAATCCTCTCCCACCTTACAGTTGATGGTCTGGCGAGTCACCCCTCCCACCACTCCCTCTATTCATATCACCCTCTAAGTTGGCCCCACTTTTATTACAGGCCTATTGTTTTGTCGGTTCAGGCACATCACAACCGACTGGTGTAATTTGACTATTGGTTATAATATGCTATGTTACCCCATCATCACGGCTATATTGCCCCGACTACAAATATATATATTAGTATTTTTTTAAATTTAAACTTACTTTTTTGCATTTTTGTCCATTCTTTCCAGAATTATTGCGGAAATAAATTTTTTAGAGCTTATAGAGTTAGATTATGTATGTCATATTTGCGGTCAGTACAAAAACTGAATTTATTAGGAGAGATGGTTGAGCTAAATGTTAACCTAGAACCCTAAACAGCATTTTGGCTTAGGTGTGACAACACATACGTTGAAATGGTCAGGTACTTTGCTTCTTGGTATTTGTAGTATACTCAGTGTATCCACAGCATTCCCTACCCTGCCCAGAATGCTGCCATGAGGCTTGATCTACAAACATGCCAAAGAATGTTAGAACATGTTGGTTGTCATCTACAGCCTCTCTCTTTGTGTGCAGAGATGTTCTGGAAGAAAAAAATAAATCTGTTTAAGAGTGTGAACCAATGCTGTATCAAAAGAATAGGTAAGTGAGCCTTTATGTGTTAAATTTAATTCTGTATTGGAAATCAAATGGAATGTCAGCCAATGGGTTTAATCTACTTTGTGATGGGTAAGTGTTGTGTAAACATGTATTTGAAAATGTGCTTATACAAGTTTAGACCTTCCTATCACTGTTTTCTCACCACAAGCTAATTTATGTCTGGCTTGAAACACAGATTGTGACAGCAATTCAGAATCAATTGGCCCATTGGGAAATCTAAGTCTGATTTTGCTTATTTGTTCTTAAGCATAGCCTTATGCACATCTCACGCATTCTTCAATCCTTCATTGTCCCTCAAAATGAATCTAAATGAATATTGTTACCAGGCCAATCTTCTTTGGTCCTCTGTCACCTTCCCACTCTGTCATGTCTAATTCACTGTAATTTATGGAATTCTATTAAAAGGGCAGGTGCATACCTATATCAAACATACCGGCATGCATTGCCTACACATCAATAAATTCTAAGGACAGTGGTCAATGAGGCAAACAGGAGGATATGTATTAAGGTAAACATGTTCTGTTTTCAGTGCAAAGTACTAAATAGTGAGATGTTTTATCTTGGTATCTATGGTAATTGCTTCTTATTTATCAATGTTTCCCAGAATAGCACCTGTTTTTGCCTTGATTAATCTTCCCTAAAATCGCAAGTCGACTCAGAGAACAATATGTGTGCAATATGTAAATGAGCAGACTCGTTTAAATTAAACAGATTTTTAACATTAGTTCAATTTGCTAAATGCACAGCTTTTGGAATTTAATATAGACAGGTCTGGCCTTTGGTCATTCAGCTACCTGTGGGACAAATCTTCACAAAGCCCCTCCCTGGTTATGCCCTTTTATCCATGTATAGAGTTTTATAGGGGTTTTATAAAAAATCGAATATGCATTAGCCCTTCCCTGTTGTTACCTTGCAGGGAGAGAGGCGAGCTGACTTCTGGTGGTCCAGTGTGCTGGGGCACATGCAGTCTCTAATTGGTTAAGGGTTGGGAGACAGCTACTAATGGTCTTCCAATGCTACATAATACTGTGAGTAATTTTGCTTTGGAGCTTTGGATTCAGGGCTGATCCTGTACTGGTGCATGGGGTGCACTGCGCCCATGTGCCAAAGGCTGGGGAGTGCCGCAAAAAAAAGGTGCCAAGGTCCAGTGACCGGGGGCCACCATCCAGCAAAATGTAGGAAACTGGAGGATTGCTATAAGAGTATACATTTTGGCCAGTATGTGTGTGTGTGTGCCTGTCAGTGTGCGTAACGGGATGCATGTCACAGTGTATTTCTGTGTATCAGTGTGTGTGCCTGTGTATCTTTATGTCTGTCAGTGTGTGTGTCTCTGTATCAGTGTGTGTCTGTGTATCTTTACGTCTCTGAGTGTGTGTGTCTCTGTATCAGTGTGTGTCTGTGTATCTTTATGTCTATCAGTGTGTGTCTTTGTATCAGTGTGTGTTTCTGTGTACCTGTATATCTGTTAGTGTGTGTATCTTCATGTGTATCTATGTGTCTGTGTATCTGCATATGTGTCAGTGTTGTATTTGTGTATCTGTCTATCAATGTGTGTGTATCTATGTGTGCCAGTGTGTATCTGTATGTTGTCAGTATGTGATTCTGTGCATCTGCATGTGTGTCAATGTGTGCTTCTATGTATCCATTTATCTGTATGTGTATCAGTGTTTGTATCTGTGTGTCTGTCTATCTGTATGTGTGTCAGTGTGTGTGTCTGCATGTGTGTTAGTGTGTATCTGTATCCACATGTTTGTCAGTGTTTGTATTTGTATGTCTGTGTATCTGTATTTATGTCAGTGTGTATCTGTGTGAGTCTGTGTAACAATGTGTATATTTGTGCGTGTATGTTGTCAGTATGTGTATATCTATGTGTGTCAGTGTGTGCATGTGTGGCTGTATATCTGCACGTGTGTCAGTGTTTGTATATCTGTGTGTCAGTGTGTCTATCTGTGTGTCTGTATGTGTTCCAGTGTGTGGGTCTATGTGTCTGCATCTGTGTCAGTATGTGTATCTCTGTGTGTCGCAGTGTGTATGTGTATACAGTTCAGCATTCAAACACCAACACTACTTACAAACATATCCTTGCATTCAAACATCAGCACTACATATAAACACACCTTTGTATTAAAAAACCAAATTATATATAAACATACCACTGCATTTAAAATAAACTGCACTACACACAAATGCACAATTGCATTCAAACACCAACATTTAATACAACAAACATACTCCATACAAAAAACTAGCTTACATTCAAACACACAAACATTTGCAAAGGGGAGGGGTTAAGAATACACCCAGGGGGTGTTTGCCTAAAATACATTTCTGCAACTAAGCGATCATGACTACACTACAATACAACACCCAGTAGTGTGGCTATTAGCGTATCACAGATTGCAATGTTTGTGTGAGGGGTGCAATGTGTGAGGAGTGCAGTGTGTGTTTGTGTGTGTGTGTGTGAAGGGTGCAGTGTGTGTGTGAGGGGAGCAATGTGTGCATGTGTGATGAGTGCAATGTGTGTGAGGAGTGCAGTGTGTGTGAGGGGTTCAATGTGTGTCTTTGTGAGGGGTGCAGTGTGTGCATGTGAAAGGGGTACAGTGTGTTTGTGAGTGGTACAGTTTGTGTGTATGAGGAGTGTGGTCTGTGTGTGTGGGGGGAAAGGGAGGTTCAGTATGTGTGAGGGGTACAGTGTTGGTGTTTGTGAGGGGTTAAGTGTGTGTGTGTTTGGGAAGGTTACAGTGTGTGTGAGAGGGGTGCAGTGTGTGTGTGTGAGGAGGCATAGATTATAGTCTCATATCAACACACAATATCTTATCATAGCTGGACTAACCCAAGGCAACCGAAGGCAGCCTCAAAGGGCAAAGGTGCTATGAAGATACGTGGTCAAATTGGGCCCTATTTACCTTCATTATAATAGGAAATAAGGGGGGAAACTGGTAACCTTTGTACACACCAATAGGATCTTATTCCTCTCTACCTCCTCTGTGATTCAATGCACCAAATAAAATTATTGTGTATCTATAAACAATGCATACAGTAACATATGAACAGAACAAAATAAACACAGTCAGAAACTGATTATAAAGCATTTTAAACACAAAGCCTCTGGTTCTCCTTCCTGTAATTCCAATTTTGTTTTTAATTTTAGTCAAATTGCATAAATATAGATCAAACAAATTTATGCAGACCTTGGAACATTGGTTACATTATTTACTAATTACAAGAATCATGAAATTTGCCCTGCAGTAATGATCTCACAAGGCATGTTACACTTTCACTTTCAAAAATGGGATAAAGGAAACTTCAAAAAGTGCGTAAAGAAGATAAAATGTACTGTTCATAGGGCATAAATACTTTTTTTTTGCAGGTATACATCACGTCGGAAATGCCCTTGCTTGCAACAAAGGGTGTAAATTATGAATTACATTTACTTTGTACAATAAATAAGTCTAATGTATCTTAGTCATGTTAAAGTGTTTCTGGAGGGCTAATTTGGAATGAAAACCCATGACAATTATACCGCAGAGTCGAATGTATTGAGACTCTGGGGAAAACGCTGAGAAAGATGATAGGAGGACAGAACAGAAAACTGGCAAAATTAAACAGGGTCTAATTTTTCAAGAAGAAAAAAAACAAATAAAAAATGGTATATACATAATTCATTATTCAAATTTTCCACTAAATACGTATAAGTTACCTTAATAAGAAATGGAAAATGTGTTGGCTTTAATGAACCGATTAACATTGAAAAAGATAGCAATACTTTTTTTTCCCAAGTCCTGTTTATATAAAATATGAAATACAGTTTTTAAATAAGCACAAACTGTTTGCAATATTCTGTATTATAATTTATTCCTCTAAAAGACTTTGTGAAGTGAATAACATTGAGTATATTGTTACAATGGCACCTGTCAGTAGTTGGGATATATTATGCAGCAAGTGAACAGTTAGTACTTGAATTTCATGTGTTGGAAGCAGGAAAAATGGGCAAGCGAAAATATCTGAGTGACTTTTCTAGACGAATGGGTCAGAACGTCACCAAAATGCCAGTATGTAGTGTTAGTAACTACCAGAAGTGGGGCAAGGAAGGACAAACGGTGAACTGGCATAAGGCACCCAAGAATCATTGATGCATGTGGGGAATGAAGGCAAGCCATCTAGTCCAGTCACACAGAAGTGCTACTGTAAGTCAAACTGCTGAAGAATTTAATGCTGGCCATTACAGAAAGGTGTCACTGCACATGGAGCTATGTTGCTGAAGACTGGTCAGAGTGCCCATGATGACCTGTGCAAATGCCTTCAATGGGGACGTGAGTGTCAGAACTGGACCATGGAAGAAGGTTGTCTAGTCTGATGAATCTCATTTTCTTTTATATTAGGTGGAAGGTCAGATGCATGTGTGTTGTTTGTCTGAGGAAGAGACGGTAGCAGGACGCACTAAAGAAAGAAGACAGGCCAGCGGAGGCAGTGTTCTGCTTGAAAACCTTGGGTCCTTGCATTCATGTGGATTTTACTTTGACATGTACCTACTCAGAGATTGTTGTAGACCACGTACACCCCTTCATGGCAATGGTGTTCCCTAATGGCAATGGCCTCTTTCATCAGAATAATGTACCCTGCACACTGCAAACATTTTTCAGGAATAGTTTGAGAACCTGATAAAGAATTCAAGTTATTTCCTTTGCCTCACATTTCCCAGATTTCAATCTGATTGAGCATCTGTGGGATGTGCTGGAACAACAAATCCGATCCATGGAGTCCCCAACATTGTAACTTGCAGGACTTAAAGAATCTGCTGCTAATGTTTTGGTGCCAAATACCACATAACATGTTCAGAAGTCTTGTCGAGTCCATGCCTGGATGCATCAATGCTGGTTTGGCAGCACGAAGGGGACCTACACGATATTCGGTAGTGTTTTAATGTTGTGGCTGATCCATGTAATATCTCATTGGCTCAAGGGCTTATCCATCCCATGAGGAGAGATTTATGCATGTGTTTCAATGTTTTATCACAGTGATAATTAGATATAATATGACTGATTTAAACAAATAACTAAATGGCAAGTGAATATATAGACTGATGAACCCATAAATGTGTGTTCTTGACTCTATAGAAAATATTTTTGTTCATGCAAAGTTGATTGCACTGGCTATCATAGAACTAAAGAATGTTTTTCACAGAATTTTATTAAAATGTGTGGCATTTTGAATACAGAACACCTCTTTGTAACACCTCTATCTTCTCTCTCTTAATCAATGATGACCGTGAGGAAATAGAAGGGTTTGACAAGCTTTCCTGGCTGCCACACTGATTTAATGGCTGGGAACATCATTGATTGGCTGTTATTAGGCTATCTCACTCATATGACAGCCAGTAAAAGCCCAATTACACAAAACCCAGCATGCAATGTTGCTGCTAACATCAGCTGTTTATTACATCCTACAATTGCTGCAATTGGCTGTCACAACAACTATAAGCCCAATAACAGGGGATATATGGCTATCTTATTCTAAATATTGGACTGCCTCAGTGCTGATACTACAGTTAATTGCAAATACTACAGTTATGTAATGTGCTGTTTTAAAATGAGGAGCCTATGGTGGCATGCATTGATGGGCATGCAATTGATGGGGCCACCTGGGCAGTAATGGACATGTGGTGGTCACTGAGGCAGGTTTTGGGTAGCCTCTATTTTGCTATGTCCATGATGCTTCACTTTGTAATCAGGAAGTGTTGGTAGCACGTTTAAGGCCCTCTTAATGGCTTCCATACAAGTTATATCACTTATTACAAAGTGACCATGCCACACAATGTAATATCAGCCAACATGAGGGCTTAATCATTCTAATTTTTCCTTTAGTCTAGCTCTGATCCTGCATACAATGTTGAATCAAATCAAAATAATGTTTTCAAACATCTGTTCAGTATATTTTAAAAAATGACTGCCCTCACTGGTGTTCCTATTTGTGTAAATTACACAATACATACATTAATTAATCCCTTATAGCCTGTCATAACAAGGGATTTGTCTACTCCTGGCACTGAAGAGGTTAATAAAGAAATGCATTCAACATTTACTTTCGCACACTTGACTTTTATCTCAAGCACATTTCGCTATGTATAAACTTGTCACTGGACCGACTCACCCACTTTCAATGCTTCCTTCCCAGACATTGTTCGTTAATCTGTTTTTCCATTTATGTAAGCAGAATGTTATGCAACATGACTGGGGCACTCCCAAGTGAAGAGGATGTTGAGGGTCATAAAGACTAACACCTTTTAGGGCTTGTTGGCAAACCACTCTGATTTGTCCTGGAGCTAGATAATAGATTTCGTTTTTTTATTTACTCATTATAGCATATTTCAAGACCCATCAAGTTTGCCAATCTCTGTAATCAAAACAACCTCTGTTATTTTGATGACAAGCATTCTTATACCAACAATACCCTAACTTGATGGTATTGTTTTATAGTGTTCATATAATGAACATTAAAATAATTAAATTTCTAAAGCTCTAATCTAAACATTTATGAAACATAATGATTAATATACCAAATCCAAATTGGTTTACAATCAGGTGAAATAAGTCAAAATCACCCAATTTTCTATTCAATAAATAACAAATTGGTTGCACGGTGACCTACTGTAGAATATTGCATATTCTATGTTTCTATTGATTATATATATGGATGTGTGGATTGACATAAGTAACAGATGGTATCAATAAGTCACAAGGCTTTCTTTGTCCGAGAGCTCTGGAATGTGGATTCGGGGGTCTTGTCCTTATATGGCTAGAGTTATATGCTGACGTTAGTATTAGCACATCTATATAGTAACAGAGGGACACGAGGTCGGTCTCACTCTTGGCTTGGCTCTGTACAACGATGTAACTCTCCCATCAGAAGTCCAGCAATTACCATCTGCTGTTGAATGTCCATTATCCTGTAACATCATTTGTTGTTTTATGTATCCGTAACTAAGAATAAACCTGAAGAAACCGTAAGTCAGATTGCGTATTACTACTTTTCAATAATATAGACATATTATTGTGGCGAGCATTTGGCCCAAGAATATATATACAAAAGACGTATATATATCAATCAACTGAAGATAAGAAGAAATTAAGAAGATTCTACATTGAACATCCATTCATCTAGTTTTTTACATTGGCTAGCCTGCCAGTCTTCTATTCAAAGTTTTGTTCCCACTTCAAGGGGGGAGAGAGAAGAATCGAGTTACAAAGCTATTTTGGAACTGGGAAAACGAACTTGAAGAGAAAAAAAAGAATCTAGACTGACTGTCATAGAAGAACTGTGGTTTGTAAGAAAAAGAAAGTTTTCAAATTAAAGACTGTACAAGACTATTTTCTACAACGGAGACAAAAAGCACAAGATACAACGTGAATTCTAGAAGCAAGCACGTGGCAGAGATTGGCAAGCGTCCAAGCAAAGAACTGCGCAGCTGTGTGGATGAAGCAACGAAATAGACAGAAATAACTGATCTGGTAAAGCGTGACAGATCCTTGTGGCAATAAATCAGGAAAGAATTCCTTCAGATAACTGGACATCGACTGTAGGAAAGAGACTTTTCATCTGATCTGCAAACTGTGATGGAAGATTCTACAGAGTTCATTCGATACAGAAGATTAACAGACTTACAAAGAAATAAAAGATTGACACTAACATACATATTAATTCCTAAATATTAACAGAAAAGAAAACAGACAATGAAAAATTATTGAACTGTTATGAGTATTAATACCAAGAGACTAATTATAGCTATATAACACATGGAGTAAAAGTATGATAGGATAGTATTATGAAGAGAACTATTACATTATTACCTATACATAGAATGAGAAGTATCAGAGGTAGATAAAATATGAAGTTGATAAAATAAGGATCATGGTTACTTAATACCACAAAGATTGAGTTCAATAGTATTTCATAGATTAACTATAATGAGTAATTTGTTTATATATAGTTGAAGTAAAACAAACAATGGTAACATAAGGAAGAAAACTAAGGAAGGATAATTTATATTGATTTATATTAAGTAATTATATACATTAAGAAAGCCTTGGATATAAGAGTTCAAAGATCCAAGAGGAATTGAATTGAATGGAAAGAGTATAGTACACGGTTATATTTGACCTTAGTCTATAAAGGTATGGACTAGGGAGAATAGGTTTCTGGATATGATGGTATCCAATGAATACATTGTTAAGTTGTTTATGATTACCCTGAGTTTGTTAGACACAGACTAGGAATAAGAGTTTCTGGGCAGTATGACCCCAAGTTTATTTTATTTTAATTTAGTCACTTGAAGTGTACTAAGGAATACGGATTGGTCAGAACATTAGGACAATCCTGCTTTTAAAATGTATTACATTAATAAGTCATCACAATGCTAATGAAGAGAGTGATGATAATTAATTTAAATTATTCTTTCCAAGTTATTTTAAAGTAAACTATGTTTCTATGGAATGAAAAGTTTGTTACTACAAGGTGGAATTTTAGTGAAAATTATAATTATGTAAACAAAAACAAATCTATGATAAAAGATTTCTGGGTGGATAATTTCTAGGACAATAAGTATTGTCAACACCATGAACATTATTTGAAGAATTATTATAAAACTTCATGGTTGATAACACATCATTTGAATGAGACTTATAAGTAGTGTTGGTATATTTCAGGTAGTGAGAGCCTACTGAATATACAAATTAAATACTATGATTGTAAAGTACTGATACAATCATCACTAGGTGGTATTAATGGTATAGGAATGTAATTCATGAATACAAATGATAAAGATTTTAAGGTGGCTGGAAACCATACGATTCATGGAAATATAATTGGACAGGATATTATAGTAATACATGTATTAGTACTTAAATAATATCAGGTATTGAGAATGAAAATACTATGCTATATGTGTCTGTAGGAATATGATAGTGATACACAGTTATTATTATTTAGAAAGTTATGATCTTGGATTTTGTTATCTACAAAGATACGACTGTACCAGAGCAGGTAGATCTTTCTCATTGCTTTACATTGTTTATTGGATCAACATTTGTAAATATTGTATTTTATTCATTTATTATTGTTATATGTAAATATTATGTTCAAGTAGTTATGATGTAACATGGATATGGATATCAATACATAGCTGAAACAGAGGGAGTTTTGAAGTAAAGTAAGCAGTATGAGGGATAGAAACTCGACCTTCTAAGAACTCTCATATAATAGAAAGTTGTGACTTCATCTTGTTCTATGCTCAATGAATGTGATACAAGTGATGTATGAATGGACAGGTTATATACATTGTGTTATGGTTTTAAAACAAACCATAAACAGAGGGAATGTAGAATATTGCATATTCTATGTTTCTATTGATTATATATATGGATGTGTGGATTGACATAAGTAACAGATGGTATCAATAAGTCACAAGGCTTTCTTTGTCCGAGAGCTCTGGAATGTGGATTCGGGGGTCTTGTCCTTATATGGCTAGAGTTATATGCTGACGTTAGTATTAGCACATCTATATAGTAACAGAGGGACACGAGGTCGGTCTCACTCTTGGCTTGGCTCTGTACAACGATGTAACTCTCCCATCAGAAGTCCAGCAATTACCATCTGCTGTTGAATGTCCATTATCCTGTAACATCATTTGTTGTTTTATGTATCCGTAACTAAGAATAAACCTGAAGAAACCGTAAGTCAGATTGCGTATTACTACTTTTCAATAATATAGACATATTATTGTGGCGAGCATTTGGCCCAAGAATATATATACAAAAGACGTATATATATCAATCAACTGAAGATAAGAAGAAATTAAGAAGATTCTACATTGAACATCCATTCATCTAGTTTTTTACACCTACTGCAATGAACTTACACATTTAATTAGGTATGAATACTTAATTTGTCATTTTTCTGTTAAACTATATACAGATAATTTGAGGATGTGCATCCTGACGCTTTATCTTTGGTAGCCATGTGGTCGTTGCTAAATCTCAGATTCTTGTGCTTTAAATTGGATTTGAATGTGGATATTAGTGATTTTCTGAATGCTTCCGAATGAATGATAATTATTCAGTAGGACTGAAGAATCCACACCGCCATTGGCTTTAGTAAATCAACGAACTTCCAATGTGGTCGGAATTCAGACCGCCATTGGCTCCCTTACCCCTTTTTTTTCTGCACCACTCCAACATAGAAAACTTTTAACCATCACAACCGTCTTCTCATCCAGCAATTCTTATGTGGTGGCAGAAATATTAAGGCCTGAAGAGGACTATAAGGGTGAATTTAAGGTAACTCATAAACCATTTTGGGCAATAGGCAAATTATTTTCCTGCAGGCCAATGTCTCTTGTGAGACAGAGGCGAAACAGTCAACTTTTATAACACCATACTATTTAGAACACCAAACATGCAGAATGATTTTCTATTGGCTGCTATGTATGGATATATTTGTTTAGTTATTTATTTTGATCATTAGTGACTGTATGATATAAACTAAATACACTGTAAGTCCAGGAAAGGTTTGAAATGATATATGTTTCAGTAGATGTTTTTTTTGTAACTCACCACAACTCATTATTTTGACAAAATCCAGTCAAAATTTTCATATTTTTATATGTGCTAAAGCTAAATCTGATCTGAATTCGGTCAGACTGATCTAATGTGCACCAATCGGTCGAATGCATCTGATGCTTGTGCTTTTCACTTCAGAGCCAGTATACAAAGTATAGGATTATAAATATGTACAAAGCACCAATTTTACAATGACTAGATCAGCCAACAGGCAAATAGGGTGCAGAGGTTAACCATGTGACGGATGGCCAGTGCTTGCTATGCAGCCTCTTTGTTAAGAAAATCTACAAAAAAAAGGGGAACTGCAGGGCAGGCATTGCTGCGCAGTCACCAGAAAGGCCTGGTCCTCTCGTCACTTGTGGGCATCAAGTGGGGGTTTCTAATTTAAATAAATGGGGGTGGTCTACATTCCCCTGCACATGAGCAGCTGGTAAGGTCCTAATGTCCCCCCAGACTACACAAATAAGTGGCGAGTGGCGGCTCTTACTATAATAACCTAGATGTTACCTAGTGCTCCCCCCAAACCAACCCATGAACGACAGGTGGGGGCTATTAATGTAATAACCTGGGGGAACAAGAATGTAGATTTTTTTGTTTGCATGGAATATGTGTGTGTGACTGTAGAGGTGTATTTGTGTGTAGTGTTTATATTTGAATGTAGTAATCAGCGTTATACACAAAGGTGCAAATTTAAGGTAAATTCAAAGTGGATTTTAAATTTAAGGCCAGAGTAGCTGAACTTAAAGCATAGATAACTTAGAGATTTTTTTACCCATTTGGTACCTTTGACTTTAAATGAGAGATACACTTTGAATTCTCACTATAATGAATAATCCTGTCAACGTTACTTGAGACCTGGGGCTAGCAATAATATGATGTTACAATTGGACCCATGGCTTTTCAGAAGCACAGTTGTTGTTCCAGCCCCCCTAGCAACTCCCTGAGCAGACCTTAAATACACTTTGCTTTTCATGGCAAATGAGGCTAAAGTTACAACAATGAGTACTCATTTCACCATATTTGTTTTCTGAGCACAATTGAACATCATATTTATCAAGTGTACAAATTATTCCTAGGGATTTTTTTTTTCTATACACTAACTGAAATACTGTGCTTAGAACTCTGTCATAGTCTCTGAAAAGATATGGAAATTAGGCTATAAATGCATGTATATCATGTATGTAATTATTACTCAAATGCATGGCAACATCGGAGAAAAACACACATTACATTACATATTATTAGGAATATGTCCCTCATTGAGGTAAAAAATGTGTCAGTTTGACCTTTTAAAAGCATCTGCAGTTATAGTGTTTATTGTTTTAAGACACTTTGTCATTCGTAACCACTTAGTCAATTTAAAGGCGCCAATTGAAAAAAAACAAATTGAGAACACAATTACTTGGTCAAAATTATCCGACAGGGATCTTAAGTCCCTAGCTTACCACATCTACCACTAACACACTAAAAGTATATTATTCTAAAATGGAATTTACATGATAGTGACAGAATATTGGTTACAGTGTTCGTAACCTATTTATGGGATTACATTAATCATGTGATGTTTCAAAAAAGCTACAATTTTGTAAATGTCCTACGATAACCTAAATGTCAGCCAGACACCTTAAAAAATCATAGCAAGTACTACGAAAAAAATATTTAAATGTTAGCTTTTTGTCTTTTATTCTATTCTTTTCTGGGGGAATTATCATTTTTTTGACATTTGTGATTAAACAAAGCTTTACATTTTTATGATTCCATTTCAAATACACAATAGCTGACATATATCACGAACAAAAATGTGGCTTTTTTTTAACAGCCTCTAATTATATTTATACATTAATGTGCCAACTCAGGAATTGAATGGTTTCAAACAATATTTTAAGCTAATTGTTTTAAAACTTAATCATGACTCTTTGACTTTTTTTTTTTATTACCCGCTCTAAATAACCTCTTATCTTGTACCAAAATGATCAAAATTGTTTTAAGAAGACATTTTTATGCACAGTATGGTTTTCACAAACTGAAATATAGTTTTCAGTCATCTGCAAAAAAATCGTAGTATTTGCTAAATTTGCATTAAGACCTCCTGACACATGCATTTTTTTTTCTTATTAATATAGTTTTATTTGCATTTAAGTGTCGATTTTAAAATTGTGCCTACTTTAAGGTGACATTAAGAACTCTGGGGATAATTCACTAAAATATTTTGTTTTTGCAACTCCACTATTGTGACCGAAATATAGTAAGACATCAACACGAATCCAAAGTCAATAAAACATCAGAATCACAACCTATGACAGTAAATAAAACATTCAAATAATATACTTGTAAATTAGTTTAATATAACACAAATTAATTTTTAAAAAATGGATGTAAAAAGGTGTTTTAGACTAGCAAAAGATGGTAACTTGAAATTGACCCCTAAATACATTCTTTGTTAATAGCTCGTTATGGGAGAAAGTACCAATCTATATACGTCTGAAAAATAGCTGACTTACTTATTCTTGAACTGACCTTTATAGCCCTCTTGATACCTATTAGGAATTAAATAATGTCCCTTTACATGTTAGCATCTAAATGACAACTATTAGGGAGCAGCCAGTTATCACTAAGAATGTTGTGCCAAAGAAAACACTTAAATTCACAATAAAACAGATAAAATAGTAAACATAACATAACAAAGTAAGAGTGATTTGCCAATAATTCTTCTTAACCAGAAGATAGATGTGAGGATAACTCTCCACTCCTATACCATACAAAAATCAGGGAATATCTGAAAAATACCCCTATTCTATCACTTTTCAATACAAATTCCCTTCTGAAAAAGGGGTAACACCTGAAATGTTTGTGTTTTCTCCATGTCCTTCAAAAAAACAGTTGTGTAGCACCTTGTCCACAATTTTGCATTCCAAGAAGAGCTGCCCTCTTTTTTTCTGCTTTGGAATTTCAATATGTCCTCCTTCACAAGCAACAGGAGGTTGGGGTGACAGTAGCACGAAAGTATTCTCTTGCAATTTTTTAGGTTCTATAAGTTCCAAACCTATATTCTTATGTACAGTTTAGGTAAGGTATCGAAGGGTTCCAAGTCCCGTGGAACCAACAGTGATCATACAAGCAAAGACAAACAAAGACAAGTCTAAGAGGGATGTCCAATTCCACTAGCATAAGTAACTATAAATTATCATAGTTGCCTAGCTTCCCAGCCATAAGTTTCCAAAAATTTGAATTAACTATTTGTCCCTACCTTTCTTCTTACCTTAAATAAACCTGCTGTAAATAATTAAAATAATTTAACAGTTACCAAATCTACATAGGTCATTGTCTATACATTACATTAATTCTTTTTCTTACAGTAGGTCTGTTACTAGACTATGCATTTAAGTGTTTCTTAATGGTAGAAAGTCAAATTATATCATAAGAGAAATTAGGGCTAACTTTGTGTTTGGTAAAGCCTGGAGTTGACAAAAATGTAAAAAAGGCAGTTCCTCCGTATATATCATTTTTGTCCTCTTTTGCAAGTGCAAATGAACAGCATTGAATCAGGACATGTCTGATGAAAGAAATATGGTGCTGCCCACAGGGCACAGCTTCAGATAAGTATATCTCCTTACACTGCACCCCGGAGCTTCTGCACAACAAGCGGTTATGTCAGTTTTGGTGGTCTTAATTATATTAATAATAACAATGTTGCTTTAAATGCTAAATAGCAATGTGAGTGACTGAGATGTTACAGCACATTGATCTAGTCATTCCCTTTTGTTCTACCATACTTAATAGTGGCAAATACATTTAATGGCCAAAAGTATGTGGGCACATGAACATCACCTATTTGAAATGGTTGGGCACTCTTTTCCAAAATCATGGCATTAATATCAACTTGCCTTTAATCCTGCATTGTCTCCACCACCCTAAGATGTAGAGTCAGAGATGTAGGGTAAAGATGGACCTAGAAGGGTATTATCATTGATCTTTAAAACATCTGTTGAAGGTCCAGTGGATACCATTAAGTCTTCCTGAGTAACTCACAGTTGGGTATACTTGAAGACGTGGATATAAGCCAGACAAGCAATTTGAGCAGCTTTGTTAAATGAGAGAAGATAGGGTTCACCAGCTCATACTTTAACAATCATCTGTTCACGTTTGCTCAAAGGGACATTCTAAGCAATATAACCACTATAGCATGCTCCAATGGTTAAACATCATCTCTGGGCACCATCCAATGGTAATTTGTCAAACCAGTTTTGAACATTAGATACTTACCTTGCTGTGTTAGGGAATAGTGGCCCTTCTGGTCTAAATTGCTATAAGTTCATACTTCTGCATTGTCATACCAACTCATAGCACATTTATAAAGTATTCACAGGCCGAGAACACTATTTCAAGCTAGACTAAAGCGGAACTGTCACTTAATAGTAAAATGACATATTTTAATAATAATCTAGCAAAATTATAGATATTAGTTGTGTATTAAAAAGGAATTTGAAAAAAAGTCTATTATTAGAATTTGCATTAAAAGTAAATATGTACTAGCACAGCCACAGTTTCGAAATTCAGCCAAAACGTCTAAACTGCGAAGTGTTAACATTTTAGCTCTTTTAATTCATTTGTCGTCTCATAGTTACCCCTTCAACTTGCTAACTTGCATCCCTGGCAGACATTGCCAGAGGGCTGTAAATTTATCCCTTAATTTTAATTTTCAAAATGTATTTTCCAGTATGTACATGTTTATGATATTTAATTAGCAGACCTAATGGCCATTGTCACAATGTTTGTTTTGCCATGAACTGAGGACATACAGTTTGCCGAGTAGTGTTATAGATCAATAACGGATCAATTATCTCTTGGATCTCTTGAGTAATTGGCTCAAGCCATCGTACTTGTCTGCACTCTTTCAAACATAGCGTGAAGTGTGGAGGAGATTACTCACAAATTATCTAGAACAGGTGGCTAAATTAAAATACAATATGTTAAATAGAATACTCAGAAGAATACTAACTTAAATAATATGACTTGAATCATAACCCAATTGACCCAACAGATACTAACAATAAATTATTTTTAGCCAAAACAAAGCATAAATCTCTAAACAGATTATCTCAGACAGCACATGCATTGCACAGCAACATCACTGAAGCACAGACTGTTTCAGAAGGAAATAAAGGGTTAGGAACAGAAATAGACTGCATATAGGAGAAATTATGTCTTTTTTTGGCAAATCATATGTGTGTGATCTATATTTGCTTGTTCTTTACCCAGTGAAAAAAACAAAGCAGGCCAGAGTGCCCCAGTCCACTATTCTATGTTAATTTGCTACACGTAAAAAGAAAGGCTGCATTCACCTGAACAAGCCTACTTTATAAGTTGAAGTTAAAATACATGGCTCGAGATCTGCATGAGAAAAAGACTCTCGATGGACCCTTAATAGGCCAGTAGGGAAATCAAAGATCTCCCTGACCAGCCCAGCACAATTTTATGACTGGAGGGGGGTAGCTGTAATCAGGGATGTTAGGGGAGTTCAGAGATCTCCCTGACCAGCCCAGCACAATTTTATGACTGGAGGGGGGTGGCTGTAATCAGGGATGTTAGGGGAGTTCAGAGATCTATGCCTACCCAGTAAGACTGCACCTCTAGCGAGCTCCCACTTATTGTGTTCAAGGGCGACCATGGTAACCCACAGCAAAGCTCTGACTGTAAGTGCTGGGGTGCAGACATTGACCTTCTGACTCACTCCCTGCACTTGGTGGATAGGCAGCCCGCTGGACCACCAGGGACCTGAATTCCCTTCTCCCTTCAAGGTAAAAACAGTGGGGGGAGGGGTATTTAAAAAAAAATATAAAAATGGTATTTAAAGCCAAAATCTTACTCCTCACATCCCCCACAGACTACAACCCCACCCACATTGTAATTCAGCCACACACAGTACACTTGCCTAACACACAGTATACCACACAAACAGTACACCCCCCACACATAATGAAACCCCTCCACCAGTGGCGAACTAAGGGGGGGGGCAGAGGGGGCGGTCTGCCCCGGGTGCCACCTGGTAGGGGGGTGCCTTGACCCTGGTCTTGGGGCTGGAGGGGGCTGTGTTAAGCTTGATGGTCTCCGTGTGAGCTGTGCGACACCCCAGCTGCCATGGGGCACAGCTCACACGGAGACCAGCAAGCTTAACTGGCCGCACGGGAGGAAGAAGGGGCGGAGCTACGGTCGTTCGGGGGCGGGGACTAATCACGAGCGGGGCGGGGCTTAACACGGCCCTTACCTGCTGCTTTTAATGCTGCACATGGAGGTGCAGCAAGAAGAAATCCCTGCTCCCCCACCTCCAGCCAGGGAAGGACTTCAGACCAGGGAATCCACTCCTCCAGCCCACACTGTCTGTAAGTATAAGAATGTGTGTGTGTGTAACTGCCTGAAACTGTGTGTGTGTAAGTGCCTGAAACTGTGTGTGTGTGTGTGTGTCTGTCTGTAACTGTCTGCCTGTAACTGTGTGTGTGTGTGTAACGGACCGTTTTGCACACAAGGGGTAAAAACCGTTTAGGCGATTGTCCCCCTTTCCAGTGATGCAGGCACAGCTACTGCAGAACACCAAACTCCCGAACTGGATACAAAATAGCACTCCAACTCCCGAACTGGAACCTCCCAAATAGCTGCTAGCAGACGAACAGGAAAAGCAGACAATCAGCTTACACTCCTGGCAATCAGTCTCTATCAGCATACAGTGAATCCCCCCAAGAACGAGACAAGGCTCCGTGTTGAGGGTCAAGCAGTGGTCTGAGGTGCTGGCACACCCAGCCTGGTTTTTATTATAGTCTTTTCAAATACAGGACCGCCCACAGGGAGATATAAAACAACCAATCACATATCAGTTACATCCCACATATTCCCTCCCCTTATACTGAGAGGAAACTCAATTAAACATACAGTTAAAACATACTTTCTACCCAACTTTCATAACTCTAAAACCATACATCACATTCACATAAAATTACATATTCACAATCAATCCATTCAGATGAACAACATATTAAAACATGGCATGAATCAGACCAGGGGTTCAAAAGTTAGTAAAAGTATCTTTTGGGCTGGCTGGTACATGGCTATCTGGCTCAAACAGGTTTTACAGAGCCCTCTATTCTGGAGACATCGAGCACATGGTTGCAAAAAGACATAAAACACTTTAAAATACGTAAAGTCACCTTTTACACATAACACACAGACATTTCACATATCCCCAGATAGCTGGGATCTGAGCGCACAAAACTACCGAATAGCACTCAGATCCTATTCAAACAGTTCAATTGCCATGGAGCCGAAGTCTTTAACTACACGAATGGGCTCCATGGCATAGCTATCTGGGTTAACACATTTACATAAAGTCTGGTGCATAGTCCAAAGGCAGCAGCATAGTCCAAAGGCAGATTGCTCTCGTCACAGTGTGTATGTGTAACTGTCTGCCTGTAACTGTGTGTGTGTGTGTGTAACTGTCTGCCTGTAACTGTGTGTGCGTAACTGTCTACCTGTAACTGTGTGTGTGTGTGTGTGTAACTGTCTGCCTGTAACTGTGTGTGTAACTGTCTGCCTGTAACTGCGTGTGTGTGTAACTGTCTACCTGTAACTGTGTGTGTGTAACTGTCTACCTGTAACTGTGTGTGCGTAACTGTCTACCTGTAACTGTGTGTATGCGTAACTGTCTACCTGTAACTGTGTGTGTGTGTGTGTAACGGTCTGCCTGTAACTGTGTGTATGTGCGTAACTGTCTACCTGTAACTGTGTGTAACTGTCTGCCTGTAACTGTGTGTGTGTGTGTGTGTAACTGTCTGCCTGTAACTGTGTGTGACTGTCTGCCTGTAACTGTGTGTGTGTGCGTCACTGTCTACCTGTAACTGTGTGTGTGTGTAACAATCTACCTGTAACTGTGTGTGCGTAACTGTGTGTGCGTAACTGTCTACCTGTAACTGTGTGTGTGTGTGACTGCATGCCTGTAACTGTGTGTGTGTGTGACTGCCTGTGACTGTGTGTGACAGTCTGCCTGTGACTGTGTGATGCTGCCTGTAACTGTGTGTTACTGTCTGCCTGTGACTGTCTGCATGTAACTTTGTTCGTGACTGCCTGTAACTGACTGTGTGTGTAACTGCCTGTAACTGTGTGTGTGTGGCTGTAACTATGTGTATGACTGTCTGCCTGTGACTGTGTGTGTAACTGCTTGTAACTGACTGTGTGTGTGTGTGTAACTCTCTACCTGTAACTGTGTGTATGACTGCCTGTGACTATATGTGTGGCTGTCTGCTTGTGACTGTCTGCCTGTAACTGTGTGTGAGGGGTGCAGGGATTTTGTAGAGGGGGGCAGGGGTTTTAAAAAGTTTACAAATTTGTTCAATACATTTTTAAAAAAAATAAAAAAATATAACACATTTAAAAAATTTAGTAGTTTTTTTTTTTTTTTTTTTTGGAGAAGGGGGGGTCCAAACCCAGGACCCGCCCCGGGTGCCACATGCCCTAGGTACGCCCCTGCCCTCCACACATGGTGCATCCACACACACAGTACACCCCCTAGACACTAAGCCCTCACCCGACACGTCGCCTCTTATACACACATTATACCCCTATATACAAAAGCTACAAATCCTATAGAAACACACAGGCTACAGTCCCTATACATATACATACACACTGCATCTCTTACACACATAATACACAATGCAATACAGACCCTGATACACACTCTATACACAGGCACAGACAACAGCTCCTGCCAACACACACACACACACACACACACACTCTCTCTCTCTCTCTCTCTCTCTCTCTCTATAGCTCTATATACATGTGCACACACTGTAAATGCAGTCATTAAATTTGCTTGTGAAGCATTTACCCAATCTGAGAGCACTTCAACAGGTCTCTCCGTATGGGTTGCCTGGGTAGAAATCATGGGTTCCCACACTTTTTTTTATCAGGACTTGACCCCTGTTAAAATTGCCAAACGATCAGTTAATGCATATAATGATTACATGGAACTTTCTAAGCTAGGGGATTATTGTATGTTCTGTCTCATGTATAAAGTATTAAAGTGCATGAAATATTCTGAGAGACAAACTTTCAGAAAGATAATTACCCCCAAAAAATTTGAAATAAAAACATTTATTAAAATACTTTTATAAGTAAACATTACAATCCATGCTGGAACACAGTGGGGGAAGACAACAAAATGTTGCTGCTTGTGTGTTTTGTGCCACCTTCTTCAGACACAAGTAAATTGGTGTCAGAGACAAATTAATAGAGTAACACACACACACAAAACAAACAACTTTCCTCAATAGTAAGGAAAAAGCCTACTTAATTAGAACATTCAGTTGGTGCCTATATTTTATCACCTTCCAAAAATCCATACATTTAAGGTGGACCCACCAGGGCACATATTATTGTATCAGGCTCTTTAGGGAAGTGACTATTGGAGTGGGTCAATATCCACCTACAACCACTGGGAATGAGTTTATTAGTGTTGCCAGTGATACAAACCAGGTCCCCCAGGTGCTAGGTTTGATCTGTCTATATTCTTCCATTCCACATGTGCTGGATTTACAGCCCATATATTTATTTTTGAAATATTACTGAGGTTATCAAAGAATTTCTAAATTAGATGATATCATTTTTGTTTATCTCATAATTATTTATACTCAATGGGACTAACTCCAGAGGCATATCACTGCCTTGGTGGCGTGTATTGGGCCCTCATACACCAAATGTTTTATGGCATAGTGAGAGCTGTGCAACATTTTTGGAGCTAGCAGTCCCTACACTTGTGACATTGAAGCGACAAGAGTCTTTTTTGACAGCTTGAAAAAAAGGGAAGGAATTGTGGTAAGAGGAAAGTAAAGTGGATATGGTTTATACCCTGAGAAGATATGTGAGTCAAGTATGTTACTAAAACTTCCCAGTGTGCTCTTGGAGGAGGTAGAGGGGAGAAGAGGTCAGGGAGAATGAAATAAGAGTAGTGTGATGTTAGTTCTGAAAAAGCCTTCTATGTCCTTTGAGTGGATTTAACAAGTACTAAAATATGCAGTAGGAGTAGGTTTAATTTAAGTCCATGGTGTATTCAATTGGGATATACTTAAAATCATGGAGATGTCTGTATGATCAGACCAGGTTATTAAGCCAATTTGTGTATTACTAATCCATGGTGACATGCATGGAGAATCCAATAAATAATCTATTCTAGAGTAAGACTGATGAGTATGAGAAAAAAATAATTGAAATCTAGAGTAGATAGCCAGGAGATTATTTGAGGAGAGAGACTAAAGTGTTGTTCCTTGATGTATGTGCGTCCATTGGCTCCCACACCCTCCTGTCCACAATTATGGTGCAGTCTCCTCCAACAATCAAGTGGGAGGCAGAAAGAAAGGAGATATGAGCTAAAAAAGTCTGACAAAGGAATGGGTATGGTCTGTTAGATGCGTAGAGTGAGTGAAAAAAAGATATCTTCCTTGGTGGTCTGTGAGAGTTACAAGGTCCATGATAGGACAAGATGACCATAAGACTATAGCTATCCCTTTATATTTCCTGTCGGAGGAATTCGCTCAGAAGAATTTATTGTAATGCTTATTCAATAATAGAAAATTGTGAGTTGTGGTAAAGTGAGTCTCATGAATAAGCAAGATTTCAGCCTGCTACCTATGTGCCTACCTACGCAGGCTGCGTCATTTTATAGTGTTATTGAGGCCCTTGGCATTGATGGTAACGTATTTAAGTATAATCAACTAATCTGGTTTATGAGACATTGGGGAAGTAGGACCAGCTTCTGGTACATGAGGTCTTTAGAAGGGAGTAGGGGACTTGTGAAAGGATAGAAGAGAGAGGTAAATAAGTTGAATAAGAAAAAGGGAGACAAATGGACCCCAGAAGAGTCCTGCACAGGCATTTTATATCAGGAAACCAAAAACCACATGGATGTTCAAGAGAACAAAAAGGTGGGTACTTAAAGTACCTGAAGGCATGAAATATAGAAAATCATTTCAGAAGGATTCAAGCCACAGTCTCGATCTGGTCTCTATATAAAACCCTCTTTGTGTAAAGTGTTATGTCTTTTGTCTGTCCGCATGTAATAATTCAATTCAAGAAAGTTATAAAAATAAACATTAGGGACGTGGCCAGGACTTGAATGAGGATGGACGCATAAGGCGAGAGCTCTGCCGGCAGCGGCTAACCATAGTTTGAATCCATACAATCGGCAAATTATTTGCCACAAGCAAGTCGGTGTGAAAAACCAAACATAAAACCTCCTCGCTCCAAATATTGGCCTTATCCCCGCCGAGCAAGTGCGCATAAGATGAAGTCGGGACACAGCAAATCGGGCCACAGTGACATGGCCTCAATATCATGGGCCACAGCACTGCCGGCTGCTTATAGCACCATGCACAAACTGCTGGATGATTTAAGGACCACCATCAGGTCGGAATTTCAAAAACTGGCTGCTGATATCAGAAGGGACGTCCAAGCCATAGGTAAGCGCACTGCCCACCTAGAAGACAAAATGGAGGAGATTATAGAGGCCAATAACACACTGGCTGATGCTTATATCAGCTTCTCTAAAAAATGCAAATGCTGGACACAAAGGTCACTGACCTAGAAGATAGGGCCCGCAGGAATAATATTCGTCTGCGTGGCATACCAGAAGAAATTAAAGCACCAGACTTAAAGGAATACCTCCACCAGTTGTTTCAGGCCCTGCTGCCTGATGCCTCGACCTAAGATTTGGAATTGGATAGGGACAACAGTTTTATGAAGCCACAAAACATACCTGCTGCAGTGCAGAGAGACGCTATTGTTCGTGTCCACTTTTTTGCCACTAAAGAGCGTCTGATGCAGGTGGCTAGAGACCAAACAAGGATGACAGGCATGTACGCTGGCATACAGCTGTTTGCGGACCTGTCTCCATCCACGTTAGCCAAGAGACGGTCCTTTGGCACCATCACCAAGGCGCTAAGAGAGGCGCAGATCCCTTACAAATGGGGATTTCCCACCCGATTATCCACAGAAATGGATCTGATAAGGTCGTCTCAATGCCAGAAGAGGGACATAAATTGTTATCACAATTAAACATTCCGCTACAAGCAGATGCTTCTCTCGCCAAAGGCCCGGTGTCGGCCTCAACCCGCGTTATAGGGGACTGGCAGAGAGTTGCGGCAGCCAAGTGAGCCACCGACACACCGCTCTTGGACAATATCTCTGCGCACACTATTAGGCTGCAAGCTGACCACAGATTGGGTGTAGTATCACTTCTCTATGTTCTATCTACTTCTATACTCTCCCGTCTCTATATCTTTAAGACACCTATAAGACAGTTCCTCATACAACAGAGAAACAAACAATATAAAAAAAAATAGAAAATTAGTCAACCGATTCATCACGAATGGTAGTAGGGTTCTATGCATGAGACCTTGGCGCTCAATTTTCTTCTCTACTCACAGTTCACGCCTCCTCCAGGCTCACTACAGAGCCAATACAGTGTGAATTTCTTGCGCTGTAATTCTTACTTTCCCTTGTTCCTACTCAGACACCTCTGAGGAGAATGTCTGTAGTTTGGGGGAACCTGTATATAGTTCATGCTTGTTTTACTGTATTTTTCTGTTCATTCCTTTTATTTTTACCTCACTGCTGGTGTAAAATGCTCGAGGGTGTGACTAAGGTGAAGGGACCACTGTCTTTGGGAAGGTTGATAGTGCATAAATACAATATATTACAATATACGTACCGGGATTCTATGGATTCCTAATTACAGCTTTCTTGATTTCTCCACGTAATGGTGATTAATGTTACCTCACTAAATACAAAGGGATTGAACTCCATTCATAAAAGATGCCTAGCTCTACAGGAGGCCAACAGGGCGAATGCTCATTTTACCAGGAAACCCATTTTAAATGGGGAAACCATCCCAAATTCAACTTACCGCAGTTCCCAGTAGACTTCCATGCTTGTTATTCAAAAAAGAAAAGGGGAGTCTCAAGTCCAAACTCCTCTCCAGCTGATATAAATCCCAGATTGGCCCTAGGTCCCAGAGCCCCAATGCCCTGATTAAAATGGGAAAGAGGCATAGGAAAGGTAGTCCAACAGGAAAGGTGGATTAAGAGACTTAATGCATTACGTAGTTTTACTAGATGCTTTTCGCATATAGAAGCTCACCACAAGTTCATATACCACTGGTACCTTACGCCTCAGCCACATATATAACTCAGACACATATATAAAACAGTGTTGGAAATATGCTGGCAATGTGGCTTGGACAGAGGCACCATATTACACGTTTGGTGGGACTTCAGGGTAATTAAACGACTATGGGCCATAGTGGCAAAATTGGTAGTGGCACTCAACCTAAAGGTCCCATTAGAGCCAGAGGCATATCTCTGGCTAGAGTTTCCACTTCACATTACGTTCCATGAGACAGCCTTGATATTGCATATTGCCCTAGCAACTAGAGCCCTTATTGCTTTAAATTGGAAATCTAACCTGTGTCCCAAGGAAACAATGCTGCTAGACAGAATAAACCTTAATTACACATATGAGCGTATGGCTATTCTTTCCTTGAATGCAAAATCAAAAATAACAAAGCTCTAGGAACCATGGTAGGCCCTGCATCCATCATCTCCCAGGTCGGGGGAGCCTCCTCTTAGCTAACTTCCGTATGTACAAAAAATAAATAAATATATATATATATACAATAACACTGGGGCAAGAGAGAGAGCAGAAGGGTTTATTAGGGCAAGACATAGCCTGATTCTCTGGACCCACTGTCTACCAATACCAGATCCCACAACTTTGATTCTTACAACTTATTTTTTAAATAATTTTTTTTTTTTACGACTTCTTTATTTCTTAAAGATGTCACCAGCATCATCAGCGTTAGGTCTCTGAATGTTAATGTTTATTTAATTTAATTTGTTTGACCATTTGTTTGTAAGCCGTAGCGATGTTAATGCTATATGTACTATACCACATGCTCTTCACGTCATCACAATTTCCTTTGAATAAAACAAGCGCCTCATGGCCAGCTTACGCAGGCGGGGACAAGTCCATCTCCTACCCTAACCTTTACTGCTAATGTACACTATGTTGAAATATACTTGTATACCTGTACCTTATTGTAAGCTAAAGCAGATGGTGAGTGTATGGCAGGGTGTTTACCCCCACAATTGTAACTGTACTAGATGACCATGTGTACTTGGTGCTGGTGCACTGTTGATGTATTCTTAATGTATTATTTGAATATAAAACAATAAACTTAAATTATAAAAAAATAAAAAATTTATATAATTTTTTAAAAATGTTATCAATAGCATGAACTATAAGTGACCTCAGGTAAGATGAAAAAAATATATTTGAGTAAGCTTAATAGGGGTCCATCTGCCCATGGAACCAAACTGTACACAGTCAGGTTTTGGCAGTCTGCAGTTGAGGATTTCAAGGCCATTGGAGATTTGACAGGGGTGGTCCACAGACAGGACAAAGGAGTCGGTGTTGTTTTTGCATAGGGAGATCCTTGGTTATGGGAGGTAGGCCCAGTCGAATGGCAAATCCTGCTGCTTCTAAGGTCTGGTGGAGTGTGTAGAATATGTCGCCCTTTTGGACTGGCTGCAACTGTAACCTCTGAGTCAGACTCAGCATGTCGTCTGCCTGTGTTAGGCCTTTTTTCAGAACAGCTCCTGAATATAGGTGTCATGCCAAAAGCATGAGTTGGTGTTTGATGTGTGTTTATATATGTTAAGAGTTGTTTTTTTGTAAACCTTGGGATGACATTTATTGTGGTCTTTGATCTTGCACCAGGCCTAGACCATAAAACATCTAGATAGCCATCACCAGAGCTGGACACAAGGAATTTCATAGAGTGGGCAATAGACTGCCAGACCAGCCCCCTCTGATCCCCCCCCAGGGGTCTGCCCACTGAGAAACAACTAGTTTAGATATATGAGGGTGTTGGACTATCCAGGGAGGTCAGTTATTCATTTTTCTTTTGTCAGTAACTTCTAGGAGATCTATACCATCTAAGACTCCCACAAGAATTCTATATGGGGTAAATATATGTAAGGAATTTCTTGTGTTTTCTCCTATTTTATTTTATGTACTGTTTTGCAATTTGTTATCTGTATGTCATTTATTTCTGTATTTTGTACTCAGCACTGTGAATCCTTTTTGTCAGATTAAATGTTTACTTAATCAGCTTGTGTCTCTGTTCTCTATGAGCTTCACTCTCCAGAGGAAAGCTCAGGTAAACACGTTACCAAAAAGGGTTAACTATATATGTTTTATCAGTAAAAGTAGAACTGTGATACTATAATTCTCCTGTGTGTGGGGTAACCTAAGACGCCCGGGTTTAAAAGTCTTGGTGGTGGCAGTAGTACTAAGGGGGATAGTGTAGAAGGGATTGCAGGGGTTAATTGAGTGGTTGCTGGGACTAGCAACAGGTAACCAGGGGTCTGGTGTCATTAACCCTGTCACTTCCACACTCTCCCCACTGTCTCGGCTGGGCCTATAGCCCACGCACGTGACAAACTGGCGGCAGCTAGTGGGATATATTTAGAGATTTTTAGTGCTTGCTAGATTTTACCTGTAAAGGGGGTTTTAGCACTAAAAGAAATTGCATACTTGTTTTTGTGTAATTTCCAGAGACCAAGCTCAGTGCTGATTTAAAATACATACAAAGTGCAAAACAGTTCTCCCCTTCCATCTTTTGTTTTTCTTTCTCTATCCTATTTGTGAATATGGAGGCCTATTGCAAACAATCAAAATAGGCCTTGGAATTGTTGTGCCAAGAAAAGAATTTACCAACTTTTGGCAAAAATAAGGCACAACTTATTGCTGACCTTGTGGAGGCTGACAGCCATATTTTCCAGCCAGAGACGGACACTGAAAGGGTTACCGAGCTCCCTACTACTGCAGGAGTGTTGCTTACTGAAATGCCTGGTGGTTGTACCCCTCAAAACATTAAGGACATTTGCTCAACTGATTTATTTCGGCAACTGATGGCTGCAAATCCTCAGGAGGCCCTGCATGTGATGATCCAACAGCAGGCTGCAGAAAGGGAATCTGCAGAGAGGCTAGCCGAAAGGGAGGCACAAAGGAGACATGAGCTGGAACTTGCTAAACTGCAATTTACCCTTCAGTCCTCACTGAACAGCAATGCATCAGAGTCCAGCACACGTAGGCTCCGTAAGGATGATTTTCCTTCCCTCGAAGAAGGGACAGATTTGGATGTATTTTTAAAATGTTTTGAGAAAGTATGCAGGCAGCATCAACTACCCTCAGACCAGTGGGGCAGATATTTAACTCCACAACTGAAAGGGAAAGCCTTGGATGTGTTTGTGTCCCTTCCCTCAGAGACTGATAACAACTATGAGGCAATCAAATCTGCATTGCAAAAAACTTTTAACCTTACTCCTCAGTCTTACAGGAAAAAGTTTAGGAGTATGCAGCAATGCCCATCATCCAGCTGCATTCTATATATTGCACAATTAGAAACCACGTTCCGGCAATGGGTAACAGGAGTACAAGCTACTACCTATGAAGCCCTTAATGACTTAATGGTCCTGGAGCAGTTCTTGCAGACCCGGAGCCCTAATGTACGAGAGTGGATTTTGGAAAGAAAGCCAAAAAATGCTAGGGCTGCTGCAGAACTGGCAGATGACTATGCCGACATCCATGCACCCACATCCAGGCGTGGACTTGTGTCAGCTGCTACTTCGACCTGGAGAGAAGCTACAGTTCAAACACCACTTGTAAGATCTGCAGTGAGAACTTCACCGCCGACTGCCAGCGTAGCCGGGGCTATGTCAAGTGAGTCAGATGCCCGCCGTTGTTTTCGATGCAACCAGATTGGTCATCTGAGCAGGACTTGCCCCACTAGGAATATGCCCTCACCAGTCCGTGGAGGGGCACCATCAGTATTGCTTGTGGGTGGGTCTGTGGGGAAACGAGAGGATAACCTGCAGAGTGTAATTGTGGGTGACCGAGTGACCATGGGACTGAGAGATTCTGGAGCTTCCTTCACCCTGGTGCGCCCTGAAGTGGTGAATACGGAGGACATAATCCCTGGAAGGACCATGTCCATCAAAGGAATTGGGGGTGTGCGTCCCGCTGTGCCCTTGGCACGTGTGTACCTTGATTGGGGTGCGGGCAAAGGTTTGCGGGAAGTGGGGATTTCAGAGGATATCCCTGTTAATGTTCTGTTGGGGAATGATTTGGGCAGGATGCTCTGTCACTATGCTCCAGCGGACACTGTTTGTGAGCCAGAAGGGCTGACTGCTCCACCTAAGGTATTGTGTGAAACTTTGGGAGACATTGTGAAGTGTGATTGCTGGGAGGGAGAGCAGAGTCTCTGTCTTTTTAGATATTGAGATTAAGAAATGGAGAGATAAACTAAGTGAAACGACTAGTCCAGCAATTTTTAATAACATAATAGAAGAGATCAATAAGAAAGTGGAAAAAATTGAAAAAGAAGTAATAGAAGTAAAGAGGAAGAAATACCTTAGAGATAGTAACGACTATAAAACAGGAAATGTGAGGATATATTATAAAAAGGAACAAAATAAACCCAACCAGTATAATGAAAATAGGAGAAACAGAAATACTACCCAGAGAATAGGGGATAGCATTCGAGGAACACAATCACAATATATGAAAAATAAAAAAGACAGAGAAAATAGACCCCCTTTCCGAAATATTAATAGACATCCAAATGAGGTAATTAATACCAATAGAAGTTATAGCGAAGTAGTAAGGAATGGCAACCAATACCAAAGGCCTGTGGAAAGAACACAGAATTCAAGATTTAGGGGCAATGAAGAGAGAATCCCTAATAAAAGAACACATAATTTAAGATATAGAGGTGATGAAGGGAGAACTCCTTCTTTAAAAGGGATTACGACAAATAATAGATTTCAATGTCTGGAAAATCTCCCGACAGATTCTTTTTTTCAACAAGACCTAACCCAATTAAAATGATTAACACACCATCAAGCATGGGAATCTCCGGGCAAACGGAGAAGATCCCTCGAAGAAGGAGAAATAGACGAAGACCTACTACCGAAAAGAGGAAGGAATTAAAAACAGAGGGTATTTTTAATTTGACAGGATCTACATTAGAACAAGATCATATACAAGTTTTATACAAAGGTCTTAAATTTGCCCCCACTACAGATTTTAATGAATTTTATTTTTTTATAGATTTAAATAGATTTATTAGGAATTTGTCACTTAAAAAATTCTTTTTTAATAAAGATTCTAGTTCTACTGAAATATTAAATGAAGGATTTGTACATACAGAGCTTAAACAAAAATCACAATTTTATCCTAAATTTATGGTCTCAGATGAAATGAAAACTTTTGAAAAAATGATTATGAGAGACGCACAAAAAATTAAGAAAACGAATAAGTTTCAAAAGAATCTCTCTATAAAAGAACAAACGGCTATAAAAACACTTAACAATAACCAACACATTATCAAACCTGCTGATAAAGGAGGTGGCGTAGTGATTTTGAATAAAGAGGACTACGTCAAAGAGGCAGAAAGAATTCTCTTAGACACTAACACCTATAAAAAATTACCCAATAATACAGGTCTGACTATACAGATGAAGTTTGAACAGTACATAAAGAAGGGGTTAGAAATGAAGATTCTTAAAGAAAAAGAAGCAGAATACTTGCTTATTAAACATCCTATGATTCCGGTTTTTTATTATCTTCCAAAAGTACATAAAGATAAAATTAATCCACCAGGAAGACCGATTATTGCCGGAGTAGATTCTGTTTCATCTAGGGTATCAGAATACATTGATATCCTATTACAACCCGTGGTAGTGAAAACAACTTCCTACCTTAAAGATACCATACACATATTACAGATTCTTAAAGACATAATATGGAAAGATGAATATTTGTTAGTTACATGCGATGTTAGCTCTTTATATAGCATAATACCCCATAATATAGGGATACAAGCTGTGCAATATTTTTTAGAACAATCGGGTTTTAAACAGCAACAAATAGATTTTATACTTGATGGAATTTTACTTATTTTAGAAAATAATTTTTTTTGGTTTAAAGACTCATTTTTTATACAAATCACTGGTACTGCCATGGGCACCAAATTCGCTCCCAGTTATGCCAATCTTTTTATGGCATACTGGGAGGATAAGATAGTATTTCCACATCTTGCTGCTAAGAATTTGGTGTCCTATCATCGATATATTGATGATATATTTTTTATTTGGAAAGGAGGAGAAGAAAGTCTTAACCTTTTTTTAAATGATTTAAATGTCAATAGTTGGGGGATTTTTTTAACTTCTACTTACAGCACTGACCATATAATTTTTTTAGATTTAGAGGTTTTTATTTCTAATTCCACTATCAACACCAGGAACCATTTTAAAGATGTCGACGCCAATAGTTATATTGAGATGAGCAGTTGCCATTATCCACCATGGTTAAAGAATGTACCAAAGAGCCAATTCCTACGAGTACGGAGGAATTGTACTCAAGAGATTGACTATATCTCTCAAGCAGAGAGAATTAAGGAGCAGTTTTTAGATAAAGGGTATGAGACTGACACACTACAGAACTGCATTGAAGAAGTTAAAAAGATTGACAGAAAAGATCTTATCCGTTATAAAAAGCCACATAATAGAACTACTGATAAGCATACATTTAATATGCCTTTTTGTATGTAACCATAGTGGTAATAATCACAAAATTAATAAAATCGTCACTAAATATTGGCCAATCTTGAAAGAAGATCCTATACTAAGTCAAATTTTACCTAATCGACCAAAAATGGTTTATCGTGGATGTAAAAATTTGAAGCAGATTTTAGTAAAAAGCAGTTTTAGAACACAACCTCCAACGCATTTTTTAAACAAAAATAAAGGGTTTTATGGGTGTGGGTCTTGTCTTGCTTGTAGGGAAACCAATAGCACTAAAAGACATATCACTTCATTTACATATAAAGATAAAAAAGAGTTTACTATCAAAGATCAATTAACCTGTTTCTCAAAATGCGTGATTTACATTTTAAAATGTCCTTGTAATTTAATTTATGTTGGCCGAACGATTAGATGCCTACATACTAGAATTGCGGAACATGTATGCAATATAAAAAAAGGTTTGGAGACACATAGTGTCTCACAACATTATAAAAAATGTCATAATAGTAATCCAAGGAATCTAATGTTTTGTGCAATCAAATCCGTTTCTAAAAATTGGAGAGGAGGAGATTTTAATAAAAGGATTGGTGAGGAAGAAATGCGATGTATATACAACTTTAATACCCTCATTCCAAATGGTTTGAATCAAGACTTTGAATTATGCCATTTTTTATAATTCCTTTTTTTATAATCCCCTTTTTTTTTTTTTTTTAATTTTTTTCATTTTTTATATATTTATTTCTCTTAATATTCCCATAATAGCCTTTTATAACGTATTCTTTAGAATGTATTGAGGTACATGTAATCGTTTTTTTTTTATTTTATTTTTTTTATGAGGACTATTTCCTTTTTATGCATTTTTATATTATTCTATAATATTCTATATGGGTACTGTGATATCTTATTTTTACAAATTCTCTCTTGTTCCTATGTTTTACTTTTTATTAATTATGATGTTATTTTCTTATCTTATTGATCTTTTTGTATCATTATATACATAAACTTTATATATAAGATGAAAGTACATACATCCTTGCATAAGTTGGTTACTATTTATAATGCATTACATGTATCAAGGTGTATTTGTCTTTAATTCCTATGCGTGGAACGCATGTGCGTTCCACGACCGTCATGTCCGCCGGTGTTTGTTGAAAGCGGATGTGGGGAGGAGTGGAGCACACGTGCATTCCACAAATAACTATGTCCGATCATATGATCGGACAATACAGGAAATGTGTGTTGTATCCGAGGTGGGAAGCGGATGTGGGGAGGAATGGAACGCATGTGCGTTCCACAGGCGCTATGTCCGATCACGTGACCGGACAACACAGGAAATGAGTATTGAATCGGAAGTCATGCGTTCCACGGATGAAACCGGAAGTCGACGCTGTGCGTTTCACAGACGAAGATGGCGCCAAAATCAACTATATTAAAGAAGAAAGAGACTTTTTACATTGAATTTCCACCAACTGAGGAAGCCTATGTGGCGAAACGCGTTTTGGTGATTATATGGACTTTGTTTTATGTTTTTCTTTTATTTCTGGAATAAATTATTACTTTTGAAGTAGTTATTGTTCCTGCATCATCCTTCTCATCTACTGGAGTGGGATTTGGATCTCCCTTAAGGATCCTACTGCTATCCAGACTAGAGCCAGGTCACTTTATGGCTCTATCTTTGTGAGTGTGCCTATTATAGATATAGTGATTACTTTTGTTTAATCAGTTTTACACTATTGTATCTCCCTCTGTTTCTGTTTCAGTTTTGTGGCTGTATATTGAAGAGAGGGAAGTATTTATAGTTTTTGTTTTCTATTGCTCCACCTATTTGTTATAAATATCTACTTGTAACTGAACCAGTAATGTCTACCAAATGTGAGATAGGGGTGAGTAGTGATGTGCCTGTATCAAAATACTGTGAGGCTGGGATGTCAGAGAGTAAGGGGGAGGAGGAAGGTGAGAGCCAGGGATGTGTACCACTAGTTGCAGTGGTAACAAGTCAGCAGTGGGTCAGGGCTGCAGCAGGACAGTCTGAGGGGCTATGTGAGATTGCGAGAGGATGGCCTGCCTTGGAGAAGAAATTATGTGAGTGTGTGCAAAATTCTGTATCTGATCAAGGGGGGTCAAATGTGTCCTGTGAAAATGTATGGGAAAAGCCTTCCAGCGAGAGTGGCCTGAAGGAATATATGTGCCAATATGTGCCTAAAGCAGATGTATGTGATGTGGTGGGTGAAAATGTGAAGGGACAGGAAGGCTATGAGGGAGGGCAGAGGGTGTGTGAGCTTTACTCTGCGGCAGGCTTAGCCAGTTTCCAAAGTTCGGTATGTGTGATGACCTGGAGTGAAAGTGAGGGGCACTGACAGACTCAGCCTGTGGGTCCAGGAAGGAGGGCTGCAGGGAAACATACTGTTAGAGGAACCAGGAACCTTGTCAGTTTATCACAACTCACGCATACACCTAAGCAACTTTCTGATTGTGAACCAAAGGTTCAGAGTCTGATAGTGCAACACGGCCAGCAGACAGACCGCAAAATGAAAGAGATGATGGATGTTGATACAGCACATCTATCCTGGGAGTGTTCTCTGTCTGCTTTTTTGTGGGCTTACCGGGGAGTGCTGCAGAAATCCATTGGTTTCTTCCCCTTACAACTACTACATGAGCGCAGTGGGTGTGGTTTAAGGGATGTTACCAGAGATCGATGGGGAATTGAAACAGTCAAATCAGGCATGTTTGAGGATGTAGCTGTGGTTTGGACTGATCACAACCTGCTGCAGGTGACAGGTAACACTGATAAACTGCTCCATTGGAGCCCTATCCTCCAACAGTATAATTTCACTGCCCAGCACAAAAAGGGCAGATGGCCTGTCTCGGCAACTAGAGGGTTAATGGTAGACAGATAAATCAGCCTGTGGCTGAATTTTTCTGTCCACCATCTTAAGGGGGAGGTGTCATGCCAAAAGCATGAGTTGGTGTTTGATGTGTGTTTATATATGTTAAGAGTTGTTTTTTTGTAAACCTTGGGATGACATTTATTGTGGTCTTTGATCTTGCACCAGGCCTAGACCATAAAACATCTAGATAGCCATCACCAGAGCTGGACACAAGGAATTTCATAGAGTGGGCAATAGACTGCCAGACCAGCCCCCTCTGATCCCCCCCAGGGGTCTGCCCACTGAGAAACAACTAGTTTAGATATATGAGGGTGTTGGACTATCCAGGGAGGTCAGTTATTCATTTTTCTTTTGTCAGTAACTTCTAGGAGACCTATACCATCTAAGACTCCCACAAGAATTCTATATGGGGTAAATATATGTAAGGAATTTCTTGTGTTTTCTCCTATTTTATTTTATGTACTGTTTTGCAATTTGTTTTCTGTATGTCATTTATTTCTGTATTTTGTACTCAGCACTGTGAATCCTTTTTGTCAGATTAAATGTTTACTTAATCAGCTTGTGTCTCTGTTCTCTATGAGCTTCACTCTCCAGAGGAAAGCTCAGGTAAACACGTTACCAAAAAGGGTTAACTATATATGTTTTATCAGTAAAAGTAGAACTGTGATACTATAATTCTCCTGTGTGTGGGGTAACCTAAGACGCCCGGGTTTAAAAGTCTTGGTGATGGCAGTAGTACTAAGGGGGATAGTGTAGAAGGGATTGCAGGGGTTAATTGAGTGGTTGCTGGGACTAGCAACAGGTAACCAGGGGTCTGGTGTCATTAACCCTGTCACTTCCACACTCTCCCCACTGTCTCGGCTGGGCCTATAGCCCACGCACGTGACAATAGGCATTACAAGTGAGTGCTGCTTTGATTTCCAGCACCTTTCTTTGGGGGTTTACTCATGTGCGATTCGGAATTATTGCTTAGGGTTTGTCACTAATAATTGCCAATATACGCTCCTGAAGTTGTGAAGCTCGAGCCAGACATCCCCAGTCACACCCAAAGTCAGGGTTTAAGCTATAATATTAGTACCCTTCTGAATTGTAACTCAGAACACATGATCTAGATGACCTTGTGTACGAATAGAAGTATACAGTACATTGGTCAGACCAAAAGATCTCTGGCGGAACGTGTACACAAACATCTGTTAGATATAGAACATTAATGAAACATTAATTGTTACTGATGCTAATGAGGGGGAGGGAAATTCCAATATTTCTCTTTCAAATGCATAGAAAGGTGTAAATTATCTAGAAAGGGAAGGGATACTCAGAAAAAACACTATTTTGGATATTTGAACTTTAGACTAGACATCCTAAACAGATAAACTCGGAATGGTACTTGGGTATGATAATCATTAAAGTCTATTATAATTTAATGTATATATTGTCTCTTTATCTGTGCATCTTCCTCTATATTTTCCTCCTTTTCTCCAGTTCCCCTCCCTTTTACCTTTCTGATGTAAGTTTATATAATTAATTTTCTGTGTAAGTAACAGTCTGTGGACATTGCCTGTTCAGGTAGTGGGTCAATTTATTTTATTTCAACTAACATCTACATAGAAGACACTAACAGGTAATGTATTAGTGTGATTGTTGGTATGATGTTCCATCTTGGTTGTCTCATATGATTAAAATTAGTGTCAGGAATACAAACATAGTGCAGAAATAGTTTAGGTCTCGGCCCCTCTCTCCGTGGAGATGAAACGGTTAAAATTTACCTTTTATCCAGTCTCACATCCATGGTGCCAGTCTAACGTCTATGGCTGAAATCATCAATGGTTTCTTATATTTAGATAACAGGAGTTTTCTGCTAGCTCCTCAAAAGTACATCAAGAGCTTAAGGCTGAAAGTCTCTAATTTAAACAACGAACCCATGTCAATTTCAAGAGTTGGTTACATGTTTAAAAACCAATAGTTGTTCCTCTCCTTTTATAGCAAGTCAATGATTTTCAAGCCCTAGTCCAAGTAAGTAACTTTGACAACAACATATATTTTCAGATTTTTATTGAATAGATCACACAAAATATTTTATATGGACATTAAACATGTATGAAAAAAAATGCAATTTTTTTTCAAATGCACAATAATTTTCACTATTCTTTAAACAAACACTTCCAACATCATAATCACTACCGCTCATTGTCTTGGAGCCCAGATTCTTGACAGTCCAACCATTTTGATTTTTTATCTGGAAAGGGCCTGCCGGGCACTATTCCATGACTGTGTATATTTACAGTGCAGAGCTAGTTGATTGGCATCAGCTGATCAGTCTAAGCCAATGAGGTAAGCCCTGCATAACTGACTGGCCTGGAGGCTGTAGAGGAACCAGGGAGTGGCACCCAGCAGATCTATATAAGAAATCAAAACATTCTAAAATGTTTTTACTGCTTATAGGAGGGGTTCATCAGGGTACTGCAGTGCTTATGGTACTTGTAGTGTTAGTTTACACCTGCATATGGGACTTGGAATACTGTTTTAGATCTGGGAGCTGTGTCATTTAGTAAGCTTGAGTTCACGGAGCTCTTTGACTCTTATACCTGATATCCTTGAATCTGCTATCCTTTTACTGGGGTTAGATTATTAAAATCTAACCAGCCCTGGGCGAAAATCTCCACTCAGGTTACTTTACTTTAGAATACTGAATAAGAAAAAAGGAAACTGGCATTATGTATTAGATTTAGGGATTAAAAGAGCTTTGCCTTACAGTGCAGAAGGCTATGGAAAATTTCAATTTACAGCAGCAGATTGCATTTTGTGTAAAAAAAAAACAAAAACCCAACAGATTAAAATAAAATAAAAAATATAAAAAAAAGACAATTCCTACATTAACAGATAAATAGCTGCCCAATGATGCTCTATTTCCTAGCCATCTTGACAAAATGGGGATTATCGCATTGGTGCTTGCCAAAAGATCCAAACATTTGGCTTCACTTGTCAATTTAATTTTTCCTCCAAACACTGCTTAATTAGAAAATCATATTTTATATGCTCATGCTATGTCTGTTTAGAATGACAAATTGCAGCATTTGATTTCATGATTTTTTTGCGTAATGTAAGCTGTATATAGATTTTATAAAAGGAAAATGTTTCTGCATCTACATGCTAGTGTCCGAAATTGAAACATTACGAGCAGTCAGTGGTAACCATGCAGTGCACAAAATGTCCTTGCAGATTAACTGCATACTGTCTTGCAAATTGATTAATTGAAATCGCAGCAAATTCCTCGCTAGTCAGTAATATGGATAAAAAGTACTAAATATGAGAGATTTTTCTAGAATGAAAAAAAAAATTAGCAATGCAAATTGAGTGTTTTAAATTCCATAAATAAAAGCTAAATTGTATCCTTTGTTTGCAAATCTCTCATTCTATTCTTTAAACTACTTTGCAAGAATAAAAAGATTTAGATTTTATACAGAATGTGGATGTTCAAATGTATGTATGAAAGGTGTGTTTTTGCTGCTATTTTGTAAAGCACAAGTAAGATTAATCGCTATTAAAAATCCATAAAACTGTCATTCATGAGCATCATTCAACAAAGAGAATGTAGAATGAATGGTCCAAACCCCTAAAGCACTTACTCAAGTTCTTTAAGGGTTAAATGCATGCCTCCATTGTTGCCAATTCATAAAGTGCCAAGAAATCGGCACTTTATGAAGAGATTTGTAATAATTTGTAAACTCCCCCCTGGCAGTCAAACTGACAGCCGGGAGGGCTTCCTGATTCATTCTATGTGATAAGTCGTTCATTCCTTAGTCAATGCTTCAGTATGAAAAGCATTCTATTGGGTGATGACTGTAATTGCCCAATTGGATTGAATGGAGATGGTCATCGCTGAGAGGAACAGGGGTAAGTCCCCTCTAGATAACATGGTTAAGTTATGGGAAGACATAAGCTAGTTGTGAACACAAATAGTCTCTGAGAATGTAGCTTGATTTCACAAAGCTGGAACAGGAATAGGTTTTACAGAAGTCATGGGACTGTGAAGGAATTAGACAGGGAGTCTGGGATATCAGTGCTCAAAGACAAACAAGAATGAGGTTCAGAGACAAATAATGATTGAACTCATTACATAACTTAAGGAAACTAACAGAAGACCACGATGAGACAAAAACTTGGTCCAGACACATAAGGTCACGCTCTTTTAGAAATTGACTCAGCATCCAGGAACAATGATGTGACAACTAGAGGCAAAGCTGAATGCACGAGAGAACTCGGTAAGGGCTTGGATAAACTTGGACAAGGACTTAACTGTGTACTGGCACTGTCATGAGTCAGAACAGTACAAGGACAGATGTAACTTATCCAGCTGTGTTGGCAGCCTTGGAATCTCTGAACAACCCTTATGCAAGTGTACAAGGCAGAAAACCTATCTCCTCAATGATTATAAGAGTAGAGGGCATCGTGGTGAAGCCAAACCACAGGATCAGCATTTACAACAAAGGCACAAAGAGGGAAATAATCCACTGCATGCAACCATAGATGGCACTAGTAGACTTATAGTTTAAATTAGCTCCAATGCCAACTAGATAATCTTGATTTTTTTTAAACAAACATTTTATTGCATTAGCACAGTTCATAAATATTACAAATAACCCACATTTGTTTTCGCTCGCAATGAAATCACATTAAATTCTGAAATAGACAGAAAGAAAGATGACCGCAAACCCCATCCCCCACCAATAAAAAATAAAATAAACAATAAATAAATAGCAACAAAATAATTCAATCCAACACAAACTATCAAGAGATGCGATTTAAATAAGGAAAAGTGACTTTCGAATAATATTTTCCTTGCACATCATTTGAGTCATGAAATAGATTAATATGTACTAACAAGCTGTTCATCCATTGTATGAGAGCCCGTACATTGTTTGCAATGTCTCCCATGGCACTGATAAACTTGCAAAGGCTACAGGCCAAGGTGTTTATACTCCAATAGAGACATTTCAGTAAGGTACATATACTAAATGATACAGATGGAAATTTCATTCCAAATGTATCTTTAAAAATATAGCACGTTCTATTATGTGAATTACTTTCAAAGCAGACAAATGTGTTAAGTTATACCAGCATATCACACCAAAGGACCTTGAATGCCCAGGACACGTTAAATGTTACCAATAAAGAACTACTTATAGATCTCCATGGATGTGCATTGTATGTAATGACTCAAAATGCGATTAGGAGAGTGATTGGTGTTTTGGGAGGTTAGCACACTGAATAAATGACAAGAGATCCACTTCAATGTCAGAGAAACCTCAACATTTTATTAATGGAAATTTTCTGCGAACACGGTTTTTGGCTTTGCATTATATCAGATATTTTTGTCATAACTTTTCTCCTTTATAAAGATAGTAATTTGTATCTTAAACTCAGTAGGATCCCTTAGACTAGACGGATTAACACAAATATAAGTTTAAAAATGTATAATTTTGAAGGAACTTATGAAACTTTGTTTGAAAAGTAAAGAAATAAATAATTATGGACATTTCACTATATAGCACACTGCTGAAAACAGTTGATAGATTTTGCTAATGTTTGAAAATTGGATTTTTATATGATGTTCCCTGCACATACTAGTTTTTTTTATATTTTGATTTTGACAAAATAACAGTGTTTATCAGAATGTAGTTATATGTTGTTTTATTTATTTATTTTCATTGTGTTTTACCGTTTAGAGTGAAGTGGTTATTCTGGTTTTAGCAGCTCTATGATTTTATATTTACCAAGTTATTTGTTTATTCATTCACTATTTTATTGTGCTTTCTACTTCTGGTGTAAATTTTTTTAAATGTTTATTTTTTTTTTTCAGTTTCCCTTCTGCAAGATATTGATGTGCAAAGGGAGGGATTGCTTTACGTTCGGGCATATCATCCTCGTTGCAATATCAGGATGGAAATTGATTGTCCTCTGCTGTGTACATCAAGACAGTCTTAAGTCATGGAATAAACATGTTATGCATAATTATTTGAAATGTAAAATGAGGAGGGTGTCAGCACTGGAAACTCATTTTTATTTTTTGTGTGATACTGTCTGTGGAGAAGTGACAAGGTAATTACACAAGTTATGACAAATAATATCCTGCAATGGAAAAATGTTCCAACTGAGCTATACCAGCACATCCTCGTTTCCTTAGTGTTACTTTCTTAAAGTGCACAACAGAGAGAGGGCAACATTTTGTACTGTTAACAGTTCTTTGTTAAGTTGACTCCTGTGAACCCTTGGGGTATGTGCTGTTCAATGTCAGAGAAGCCTCAACAGTTTGCTCCATATTTGTGTTTATAGCCAGGTGAGCTATTGTCAACTTGTGTAGTCATGGGTAGGTAAGAAAACTGAGCTGTACTGAGTTCCATTCATGGGGTCAATGGTGGGAATCAAATGGATCAAATGGGAATCATAAAAATGTCTATCTTTAAAAAATGTAATTATGCCTGCAAAAATTATAAAGCATAATTTTCATTATTGATGTTTTGCATATCAAGGGTATATTAGTATATTACAATACCCCTAGATGCTCACACAGTGGAAGAACACATCTCTCTATGTTTCCTTACTTCTACGCAGCCACAGATATTCCACTCTTACCAATTTCTCTAGCCAGCCGAGGTGGCTTAATAGAAATAAAGAGTTTACCAGTACTTCAATGATAACTAACTGGTGTTAAAATAGTTCAGATCTAACCCATTTTAACTCCAGTTATATGGAATGTACATTAGCACGTCCTTCACATGGACAGCAAATACTATGGGCATGTTTACATGCTTGTTCCAATGATTTAGTGACAAGTTGGTAGTTGCTAGAATGGCTGTTTCAATCTTTAGCAATTATCCACATATTATTGCATTCTGAGTATACAAATGATCATTTAATGACTGATATCTAATGGCTGCGGAAAGTTAAGAAACTAAAAATATTAGTTGTTAATTACTAAGTAGCACCTGTGTTGTATAGTTATTGGCAAAAAGGACTTACCATCTGTTGCGATCTGACTAAAAACCAGACCTGCCTCATCTAGGTGCAATGATAAAAAGACAAGTTAGTGACTGCAAACTCTTAATACATCCTACAGAAAAAATACCTATTATTCTATATTTCAGTACATTTAAGCGCTGGTGTATGTAATTTTTCAAGAAACACCTGTGATATCTGGCATGTAAGGAGTATACAAACACTAAGGGCAGCCTGCTGAGAAGATTTCAGATAAACTGTGTATGAGCTGAGTGATAATTATATTGTGTCCTGATGGAGTTATGAATTAGAAAATGTACCCTTTTCTTGACGAACTTCTAATTTGCAAAATGGAAAAGTGGTGGTCGGTATTAGTGGAGATGTGACTAGCGTGCAAGCATTCAACACAAATGTTTACTATGGAAATCTTTTGTGATTGTTTGGCCATAAACATCTGCCCTTGTTATAATGAACAAGCATGGAAATTAGTCGAATGAGTGTTACCTGTAAATATTGCTTAATTCCAGACACATATATACACTGAATAGCTCTAACATTAATGCATGTGAAGTTAATACCATTGATTATATTGTTACAATAGCACCTGTCAAAGGGTGGGATATATTGGGCAGCAAGTGAACAGTCTGCTTTTGAATGTCATGTGTTGGAAGCAGGAAAAATTGGCAAGCGGAAAGATATAAGTGACTTTCATAAGGGCCAAATAGTGATGGCTAGATGACTGGGTCGGAGCATCTCCAAAACAATAAGTGTTCACAGTATGCAACTAGTACCTACCAAAAGTGGTGCAAAGAAAGACAACTGTTGAACCAGTATCAAGGTCATTGTTGCTCAAGGCTAACTAATACACATGGGGAGGCTAGCCCATGTGGTCCGATCACACACAAGAGCTTCTGTAGCTCAACTTGCAGAAAAACATAATGTTGACCATAATAGAAAGGTCTCGGAACAAACAGTGCATCACAATTTTCTGCGTGTGGGGCTGCGTGCCCATGATGACCCTTGTCCACAACCGAAAGCATCTTCAATGTTGACGTGAGCATCAGAAGTGGACCAATGAGCAATGGAAGATGGTTGCCTGGTGTGAAGAATCACATTTTCTGTTGGATCAGGTGAATGGCCAGGTGTTAGTGCATTGTTTACCTGGGAAAGAGATGGCTGCAGGAACACTATAGGAAGAAGGCAAGCTGGTGAAGGCAGTTATTCTCTGGGCAATGATCTGCTGAGAAACCTTGGGTCCTGGCCTTCATATGGATGTTATTTTGACACATACCACATACCTAGCGATTGTTGCAGACCACATACTCCTTTAATGGCAATAGAGTTCCCTGATGGCAGTGACCTCTTTGAGCAGGATAATGCACTCTGTCACACTGCAAACATTGTTCAGGAATGGTTTGAGGAATCTATCAATTGAGCATCTTGTGGGATGTGTTAGAACAACATATCCGATCAATAGAGGCTTCACCTTGCAACTTGCAGGACTTAAATGATCTCCTGCTAATGTCTTGGTGCCAGATAGTACAGGACGCATTCAGAAGTCTTGTGGAATCTATACTATGATGTATCAGAGCTGTTTTGGCAACACAAGGGGGACCTATACAATTTTAAGCAGGTGTTTTGGCAACACGAGGGGGGACCTATACAATATTAGGCAGGTGTTTTGGCAACATGAGGGGGACCTATACAATATTAGGCAGGCGTTTTGGCGACACAAGGGGGACCTATACAATATTAGGCAGGTGTTTTGGGAACACGATGGGGACCTATACAATTTTAGGCAGGTGGTCTTAATGTTGTGACTGATCAGTGGAAATTCCATACGTATAGCAGATAACTGAAAGAATAATTGGCACGACGACTCTTGATCTAAAGAAAAGTTTTTAAATGTAATTCATTTTATTAACAATTCATCAAACCTGAAATGCTTATATTTTATATTCATGGGTAACCTTGAGAACTTGCACTTTTTATAACTATAAATTGCTTATTGCACAAATTAACTTTAACATAGATTTGTTTTAAAGGCATTATGAAAGCACACGGCATCCTCTGAGTTAAAGGGACATGGTGACCTTTTAGCCATTGCTCTGAGCCACGGGAGGTCTTTTCATCAACCAGTATATTATAGGCCATTTAGAAATGTTGTTAAAACGATTTCTTTCCCCATCCCTCCCCCCACCCCCCAAAAAGAATCTCAGGATATAATTAAAAATAAATTATTTTAACTTAAAAGTATTTTTTTTCAATAGTCACAATTGATAGACTAAAGCATGAAAAGAAAAAGAAAAATCATGCTAACATGCTGATACAAAAATATCTGTCAGTTGTGATAGATTTTAATAAACTGTGCTTTATACGTTTAAAGGGCCCCATTTTCATTAAGCAGACCTCTTGCTGATTCATTTTACACTGATGAGAGAAAAGAAGGCTAATTGTAATCCGCTGTTTATCTGCGTAGTCTAATTTATGAATCACTCAACATCTCCTAATACTTAACATTAAAAACATATTCTGCACATACCTTGTGTGACATCTGTAGGGGAACACACATTAAAACAGTGGTCATTTGTATTAATCACACAAATAACAATGTAGATTTTATATATGTGTGCATGTGTGCGTGCGTGTGTATATGCTTGTGTGTATTAATATTGAAACTATGCTGATACACAGAACATAACTGTATGTAAAATACTATATGATATTTTTTCTTGTTTCTCTGTTTAGAAGACTTTTAATAATTGTTTTAACGCTTCACTCATGCTGGTTGGGACTGGAGGTCATTCTGGAGGTTCTCCCTTTGGACCACTGGTTTTATTATATAGACCACAGTCCAAGGAATAGATGGCTAGGAGCTACAGGTAAATTTTCTGGACTTTACACCAATGATGTGCAAGATTAAGAGAGGCAATTCCAACTGTCCCCTCCCTGTTTAATAGAATGCATGGGGCTTACAATTATTTATTTCTTTATAAACTTTTATTATATTTAATATATTATCTTTACAGGTAGTCAGGGAGTTGACTTTATTCAGTCTGGTAAAGTTCTAAAATTCTCTAGGACTATTGAGTAATATTATTAATAATAATATATTAATAATAATATATTTTAGTAGCAATGTGATCTCATCTAAGGGCCACATTTGGATCAATATGAGTAATTACCGATCCAGTTTGGAATATTTTTGGTTAAATTCAGAAACAGGCTAACATACTTCAGAAGATAATACATTTAGTGCAAAACCCCTTAATTTACACTTTTATATTGTCTTTAATTGCTATTTTTTCACACTTAAAAAAATAAATAAAAAATCAGCTTTTGAATTACCCTTATTAAATTAATTTTAAGCTATCCATGATGAACTACAGTCTATAAAGGACATTGATTTGGTGTCCTAAATTTATCTGAAAGTTATACATTTTCTGCTCAAAAAAATGATATTTGATATTTTCTTAGGAGATGTGGTATGCAAATAAAATAAAGAGATATGCAAGCAAAAACTGCTTATGTGATATATATAAAAAGAAATAAGATGGTTTGACATTCTCTTAAACTCAATCCTTTGAGAGCGAAGTGAATGCCTCCACTGTTTAAAGCTAAATTAAAAAAATACTGACATTCTCCATTATAATTAATGTATTCTCCCATCCCTACAACCCTGCCTTTGAATTAACTATTCATCTGCTGTCTCTGTGTTTGCTGTAGGACATGTAGTAATGCAATAGTTACAGAAAGGTCATGTGTGTATAGATGTGACTGACAAACATAATTTATTTCTGTCATAAATCTCAGGCTGTCAACTGCATAATGCTCGCCTTACCTAAACTATGTTAAGAGATTGCTGTTTATCCTCTGATTGGAAGATTGTTGTCATGGCAACAGATGCCATAATTAGACAAGGACAATTCTACTTTAAGCCCAGCTCACAGTTTATTAACTTTGCAGGACTTTGTTGACAATGTAGGAAATATTTGATATCCGACTGTGATTGAAATGCTCACCTGTTATATTCTTTGCAAATAACAAACCACAAACCCAGTGAAAACTATAATTGGAGTCAGGCTATATGAAAATTCACTGTGTTGCCAAAGTATTTTTTTTTATTTTTTAAAAGCTTTGAAACTAACCTTATGAGAGTTCTTTTCTATTCCCAAATTCAATTTTGGAAAACCATACAATAATGATAAATTAGACATGAGTGTTAAAGTAGAACATGAAAATTATTTCACACTAAATAGATTCTGTAGACGTTACAGACACAGTAACAAGAGCAAGTGAAGAAAGTCTAACATTGTGTGGTCCATGCATTGTTATTATTATCATCCTCTTCGGACAAAATAGTGGCTAAGTAAAGAATGATGAAATAAGGGGTCACTATCAGATGTTGTAGGATCCAGTAGAACATGAAATTTTGTCACCACTTCTTCCCAAGCTTTTACTTTCAATCCCCATACATTTTAGGTACTTGCCTCTATCTTTCCATTAATCTCTCTACCCTATAGTATATCTTCATCTTTTCTACTTTTTTTTTTTTATTCTGTGCCTCCCATCTTCAACTAGGGCTTTTCTGGCTAATTAGGTATCCGTATTTTAATGTGGGTAGTCTAATTATCACAAATGATCACAAAGACAAAATAGACCAATGTATCATTAACCGGAGAAGTATTCAACATATAGTCAGACTCCTCATTCATCCTTGAGGAATAGTAAGACTGTCTTGTCAGGAGAATGTGGTCTCCTGTAGTATCTAGGAACCCATACTATTTTTATAGAAACATAGAAACATAGAAACATAGAATGTGACGGCAGATAAGAACCGTTCGGCCCATCTAGTCTGCCCAATTTTCTAAATACTTTCATTAGTCCCTAGCCTTATCTTATAGTTATGATAGCCTTATGCCTATCCCACGCATGCTTAAACTCCTTTACTGTGTTAACCTCTACCACTTCAGCTGGAAGGCTATTCCATGCATCCACTACCCTCTCAGTAAAGTAATACTTCCTGATATTATTTTTAAACCTTTGTCCCTCTAATTTAAGACTATGTCCTCTTGTTGTGGTAGTTTTTCTTCTTTTAAATATAGTCTCCTCCTTTACTGTGTTGATTCCCTTTATATATTTAAATGTTTCTATCATATCCCCCCTGTCTCGTCTTTCCTCCAAGCTATACATGTTAAGATCCTTTAACCTTTCCTGGTAAGTTTTATCCCGCAATCCATGAACCAGTTTAGTAGCCCTTCTCTGAACCCTCTCTAAGGTATCAATATCCTTCTGAAGATACGGTCTCCAGTACTGTGTACAATACTCCAAATGAGGTCTCACCAGTGTTCTGTACAATGGCATGAGCACTTCCCTCTTTCTACTGCTAATACATCTCCCTATACAACCAAGCATTCTGCTAGCATTTCCTGCTGCTCTATTACATTGTCTGCCTACCTTTAAGTCATCAGAAATAATCACCCCTAAATCCCTTTCCTCATATGTTGAGGTTAGGACTCTATCAAATATTCTGTACTCTGCCCTTGGGTTTTTACGTCCAAGATGCATTATCTTGCACTTATCCACATTAAATGTCAGTTGCCACAATTCTGACCATTTTTCTAGTTTACCTAAATCATTTGTCATTTGGCTTATCCCTCCTGGAACATCAACCCTGTTACATATCTTAGTATCATCAGCAAAAAGACATACCTTACCATCAAGACCTTCTGCAATATCACTAATAAAAATATTAAAGAGAATGGGTCCAAGTACAGATCCCTGAGGTACCCCACTGGTGACAAGTCCAAGCTTCGAATATATTCCATTAACTACAACCCTCTGTTGCCTGTCACTCAGCCACTGCCTTACCCATTCAACAATATTTGAATCCAAACTTAAAGATTGCAGTTTATTGATAAGCCTTCTATGTGCAACAGTGTCAAAAGCCTTACTGAAATCTAGGTAAGCAATGTCTACTGCACCACCCTGATCTATAATTTTAGTTACCCAATCAAAAAAATCAATAAGATTAGTTTGGTATGATCTCCCTGAAGTAAACCCATGTTGTCTCTGATCTTGAAATCCATGTGTTTTTAGATGTTCATCAATCCTATCCTTTAACATGGTTTCCATTACTTTCCCCACTACTGAAGTAAGGCTTACTGGCCTATAGTTGCCCGACTCCTCCCTATTACCTTTCTTGTGAATTGGCACAACATTCACTAACTTCCAATCTTCTGGGACTACTCCTGTTAACAATGAAGATGAATTTCTCTATCAAAATAAATGACCCAAGGTAGATACAATGAGATTTTTTTTTTTTTTTTAGCTGAGATAAAGAAGGTTGTAATGGTCTGCTAATGACTCTTTATAGCAATGTAAAACTATCTGTGGTTCTATTCCTAAGAAAAGGTGTAGAAGAGACAAGCTAGAATAAGTATGATTGTGATAGGGATTCCAGGCTGGAGTTGGCATCCCCTTTTTTCTTTAATACGAGTCATAGAAATAATACAACAGTACGGGAGAATGTCTAATGTTTAATTTGAGTGATCCACAAATTATGATCACCATCATCCTCAGATATTATAGTGGCTGACTAAAGAAACAAGTGGTCACTATTAGACATTGTATGTTCCAGTACAAACTAAAAAAATTTCAACTCTCCTGCCCAATATCTAACTGTTAAAATAACTGTTTGCTGCAAGTACCAGGAAGTGGCTGACAATATTCAGCCTGATCTGGATCTATCATACATACAGCCATGGGAAAAATAAAGTATACCCTCTTTGAATGCCATGGTTTTACATATCAGGACATAACAATCATCTGTTCCTTAGCAGGTCTTAACATTAGGTAAATACAACCTCAGATGAACAACAACACAGGATATCTGTCACAAACAATTACTTCAATGTTGTACTTAGTTTTTCACACATGGATTCTCCATTTGGCTTTATTTTTGATATGACATGGTGTAATATGTAATTTGTTTGTATTTACCTAATTTTAAGTCCTGCTAAGGAACAGATGATTGTTATGTCCTGAAATGTATAACCATATAATTCAAAGAGGGTATACTTTCTTTTTCCCATTTTTCCTTAAAATATTCTCTTTTGTTTGCATTTTGTAATTTTTATTATCCATATGTATATAGTACACTTAATGTTTTTAAAGTGATTAAAGCTGAGAAACACAGAACTCACAAATGAAAATCAGTAGTTATCAGCTTTATTGAAAGGGACCAAAATTATGTCAGCGACATTCACTTTGTGACACAATCTTTAATAGTAAAAAGAGTTATCAGCTAGTATGATTAGCCATTCTTTAATAGTAATAAGATATGTAACAAAATACATTCAACAAGAGCAGAGGTAGCCAACCTTCGGCACTCCAGCTGTTGTTGACTACATCTCTCATAATGTTCTTACAACCATAAAGATGGCAAACCAGGGGAGATATAGTCCAAAACATCTGCAGTACCGAAAATTGCCTACCCCTGCCTTAGAGACTCCCAAAAGTCTCCATTGCACTGGGGAAGGCAGTACTGAACCGTATACAGTATATAAGTTGTCGCGAGGTCTCAAGGAAATATTGTACATGTTTCATGCAGTATGTACCTACAAATGCAGTATGATGACAAAATTTTGATTTAGAGAGAGCAAATTACATCTCATATACAGGTGTGACTAATCTCTTTGGTTTATAGAATGGCAGTGGCCAATGACAGTGGTATCAATAAGGATTAACAAATTTGAGTTTATTCATACCTTTCAATAAATAGAAGCAGATAATTTGGCTTTTTTTGTAATGTAATACAATTCTGGATTTCTCTTGCTACGTATAGATATAAACTCATATAAACTGCTCGATAAACACATTATCTAGCTGACACAATACATTAAACATTTCCTGGGGACTATCTACTGCAATTTGTATTTTCCTTTAAACTGAAATACCATTAAATTGGGTTCAGCATAGTTAATCAGATTACCAGAGCTTTGGCTATATTAACAGTTTGGGATGCAGATGAAAATAATGTCACAGCATTTGTTCTACAGAAGAAATACCAGCTGCATTTGTGTTCTACAAATAGAACTGAATTAAAGATACAAGCAGCATCTCAAAAAAGTTATTAGTGCTCAAAAGATGAGTTGCAGATATTTGTACTTAACAGACAAACGGAAGTCGTGGTGGTCTGGTTACATGTTGGGAACGCAAAGCTCCAACGCATCAAAGCATACCGCAAAGCTAATTTATTAAGGACAAGACTGCAGATTAGTGCATTCATTTTTTTTCTTCTTTTTTTTTTCTGGATAAGCTTAGCGTGTGGAGAGAAAAGAAGGTTGAATCCATGCCAAAAAAGAAGAGAACATGTGTTGTAACTTGTGCTAAGATTCAAGCTTATCATTCTTTGTAAAGCTGAAATTAAAGCAATCTTCATGCAGTTCATAAACTGAGCCCGACTTGAAGTACCCTGCATACTCGAATCTCGGTGAGCTCCACTTGACACACTTCTCAGCAGACCGTTAAATCAACTACAATCATATCTTTTACACTGCTATTCTCAGATGAAGGTTGAAGATCATTTGATAGGAAGAAGGAACCTGTGTATTGCTGGTTTGTAACTGTTCGTTACAGTGCAATCGGAAACATGACAAAGCCAGGGGAATGAATTACTGACTTAATAAAATGTTTTAATAACCATATCATTGGCGTAACAGGTTTTTAGCCTCCCCCTGCTTTGCAGAGACTGATATGATGTCATTCAATTGTGCGCTCTTGTTCACTTAGAGACTAAAAACAACAAAAAGACACTGTTTCAGTTTAGGGTTTTTCATTCTTGGCTCTAAAATTGTGCTTAGGCACAGAATTGCATGCAGAGGATTCTGGGACATGTAGTCCAAAACAGATAGAGGGTCAAGCATAGATAACACTGACCTGACACTCAAAGGCTGTTTTTTAATTCTTAACATTACTGCCAACTGTAGTGGTTATTGTATCTGGAGTGCCCTCACACCCTTCTAGAGTAAGTAGTAAAACCATTGAAGGGCAGAATTTCAACATACCTTGGTCTTATTAGGCACCGGAAGCTGCTTCACTTTGGGGCTCAAAGTTCTTGCAAGGTACTTCCAATAGTTCCTCTGAAGCCTATGATGGGCAGGGCTGGCTCATTGGCTGAGAGCATCAACTGAGTGCCCTTAGCCAATGAGATTGACCCTACATCGGTGGAGCAGGAGCTTCTGGCAGCAGGGGAGGAAGTGATGGACACCTAATATGACCCAGGTAAGTTGTCAAGTTATTCTTAAACAGATCGACTAATTACTCTGGTAGGGTAGGAGTCCTCCTGGCATCACTACAGTGTACTGCAATGGTTATTTAGCTTGGAGTGTTCCTTAAATAAAGAAGTCATAATTACATTGTATCTTGCAGTGGTTTAGAAATAGTTCTTTAAAAATGAGAAGTTACCAAGTAAGTAGAGTATAGATATGACAAATATGATGTGTGACTATACTATACAGTCTCAGTTTCTTGGATCAGCATCCTTCACTTATCTGGATTGTAATTTAAATGTTTCTGAGCAATCATCACTCATAAAATATTTTTTTTAATTGACTATGATTTATAATGCAGAGCGTTAGCAGTTATCAGACAGTATCAATGGCTTAAAAAGATGTAAGGGAAGCTGTAAAAATTGGCAATAAAATTGTCATGTGCTGGATTAAACAAGGTCTTACTTTTCATATGAATTTCATGGGATTGATGTCATCGCTCTATATCGTTGATGTTCTTAATTGATAGTTACATTATTTCTTAAACCTAAGTACACTAATATAAGTGGTTATGAAAATGGCAATTGGAAAAAATGCTGTAAAATCTTTCAAAGATCGTCTGAAAGCTAATTGTCTTTTCTAATTATTATATCGCACAAGGTACTTTCTCTGTGCCCAATTAATTAGTCATATGGATCATAAGAACACATATATATATATATATATATATATATATATATATATATATTTAAAAAAACACTAGTCTAGTTTAGCGAATATAGGTGTACACAACATAGTCAGCATGTCTTTACAAGTTATTTTAGGGTCTAAAAGCTAGCTGAGCATCATGGGAAATGTAGTTCAGAAACAATTTATGGTGTCAAGGTTAGCCACTACTGTTCTAGGGAGAAACAAACATCATTAAGACAGATTAAAAGGGACGTGTCGAGGTGGTCTCTGCACTCATCATGCAGACAATTATTTTTATATAGTTTCCAATTCATTCTCCTCCTGACATGAATCTAAATTGTAGGCATCATAAAGGTCTGTCTCGTTAACATCCTTGGCTCTATCCAGAAGGAAAAATATATGTGGGAGTGGATACTTGTTTTTTTGGGGTATGTCAGTTTTTGCTGGATACTCATTAAGGTGTTAATATTTAGAAATGACTGAGAGGGAGTTTAAAAGAAAACTGCAAAAACAATAACCACTGGAGTGTACTGTAGTGGTTAGGGTGCCTGTCACGTTTCCACAGTTAGCAGTATTGATACTGTTTTATTTATTTATTTTTACTTTGTTACTGTTTTTATTATATTTTATATAATTGAAGTGATCTTTTATTGGACCTGTTTCTGCTGCTACTGGATCCTTCTGCTACATATCTTTCGTTGGGATAATACCACCTAAGCGTATTGGATTGAGCAAACCGTACTTTGCTCTAAAGCATCTGAGTATGTTTTTATTTTTGTATTATGTCTTGCACTCCATAATAATGGTGTACACTATTGTGGCTTTTATTTTGTTTTTTTCTATATATATACATATGGAGAGATACTGACTACACCTATATCCTTGAGTGGGTATTATACCACTTCCCATGCTACTTTTGGAGCCAACCTTAGTACTTCACTACATGTGAGGGCACATTTTATATTTATACCTACCCCTGCTACTAAGCTCAATATACTACACTATACTACGATTTTTATCTATTTTATTTTTATGAGGATACCTTCTTCAACTACGACCACGTGAAGAATCTGCATCTATCTATATCTATCTAATCTATATCTTAGGCGAGGATCATACCACCCAGGCGCGTAAGTTGAAGCTGCATTGAAGCTCCATAAAAGTGTGAGTGCACATTTTTATCTTATTTATACCAACACCAGTTTGAATCTACTACACTATCAGTTTTTCCCATTCTTTTTCCTTGCCATTGCATATATCCAAATAAGTACTATTTTAGGCGCTGCACATACCCCCTCGTTTGTGGGAAATAAATTGATGTATTTTGCCCATCTCCATAACCCCTTTTATTCCATGTTCCTTTTGGATTGAAATCACACTAGAACATCTTTCACAGTTCCATTCAATAGTCCAAGTAAAACCTGGAGAACTTTATTTGTGGTGATAATCCCATAATCATACATGTAGAACATAATCAATTTATGAGTACTTATTCTCAAAAACCTCATCCTTAAGTAGATATTGCCAGTCAAAATGTGAAAGTTATTGTTAACCTCCAGCATTGGACCCCTTTAGAAGCCCCACACCTGGCCTAACTCTATAATTTGATTTACTGATTATGTCCTTGAAAAATATTTTAATATTGCTAGATATACTTAAATATTTTTTCTATATAGAATATTTCTAATTAATACATATTTTGAAAATTAATTTTAAATGCTTATTCAAAAATATTATATCATATAAAAAAACATGTACAAAATATTAAACGTAAGGGCTTAAATTAGAAAAAAACAAACTAGTTCAATATAGGAAAGAGGGAACTGCATAATTTCCTTTTTAGGGGTGGGGGCAATAAGAGGAAAAAAGCACACGGTACTGACACAATATAACAATAGACTGAAAATGTTAAACAGAAGAATTCAGCTGGTAGATGAAAAAACAATAAACTAGCATGTGCAGACAAGAAGACTGAATGCAAAAACATCCCTAAGGAATCACAAAACTTGGCAGGTCTGCCCAGGTGGGATATGACAGTTTGACTTTTGCACAACAAAAACAGTTTGCAACCAGGCCTTGGCTGAAATGAAGCTTAACTGTAGCCCTTTTTGTAAAACATAACTATTTTCCTAATAAAATATCTCCTTGCAGACTTAACCAGGCACAGCTAGAGAAACAAATCATAAACTGAAATAACAATTTGGCAGCAGAATACTTTTATTATAGAAATAAGACCATTTTTGTTGTATGAATGTATATACAGGGAGTGCAGAATTATTAGGCAAGTTGTATTTTTGAGGATTAATTTTATTATTGAACAACAACCATGTTCTCAATGAACCCAAAAAACTCATTAATATCAAAGCTGAATATTTTTGGAAGTAGTTTTTAGTTTGTTTTTAGTTATAGCTATGTTAGGGGGATATCTGTGTGTGCAGGTGACTATTACTGTGCATAATTATTAGGCAACTTAACAAAAAACAAATATATACCCATTTCAATTATTTATTATTACCAGTGAAACCAATATAACATCTCAACATTCACAAATATACATTTCTGACATTCAAAAACAAAACAAAAACAAATCAGTGACCAATATAGCCACCTTTCTTTGCAAGGACACTCAAAAGCCTGCCATCCATGGATTCTGTCAGTGTTTTGATCTGTTCACCATCAACATTGCGTGCAGCAGCAACCACAGCCTCCCAGACACTGTTCAGAGAGGTGTACTGTTTTCCCTCCTTGTAAATCTCACATTTGATGATGGACCACGGGTTCTCAATGGGGTTCAGATCAGGTGAACAAGGAGGCCATGTCATTAGATTTCTTCTTTTATACCCTTTCTTGCCAGCCACGCTGTGGAGTACTTGGACGCGTGTGATGGAGCATTGTCCTGCATGAAAATCATGTTTTTCTTGAAGGATGCAGACTTCTTCCTGTACCACTGCTTGAAGAAGGTGTCTTCCAGGAACTGGCAGTAGGACTGGGAGTTGAGCTTGACTCCATCCTCAACCCGAAAAGGCCCCACAAGCTCATCTTTGATGATACCAGCCCAAACCAGTACTCCACCTCCACCTTGCTGGCGTCTGAGTCGGACTGGAGCTCTCTGCCCTTTACCAATCCAGCCACGGGCCCATCCATCTGGCCCATCAAGACTCACTCTCATTTCATCAGTCCATAAAACCTTAGAAAAATCAGTCTTGAGATATTTCTTGGCCCAGTCTTGACGTTTCAGCTTGTGTGTCTTGTTCAGTGGTGGTCGTCTTTCAGCCTTTCTTACCTTGGCCATGTCTCTGAGTATTGCACACCTTGTGCTTTTGGGCACTCCAGTGATGTTGCAGCTCTGAAATATGGCCAAACTGGTGGCAAGTGGCATCGTGGCAGCTGCACGCTTGACTTTTCTCAGTTCATGGGCAGTTATTTTGCGCCTTGGTTTTTCCACACGCTTCTTGCGACCCTGTTGACTATTTTGAATGAAACGCTTGATTGTTCGATGATCACGCTTCAGAAGCTTTGCAATTTTAAGAGTGCTGCATCCCTCTGCAAGATATCTCACTATTTTTGACTTTTCTGAGCCTGTCAAGTCCTTCTTTTGACCCATTTTGCCAAAGGAAAGGAAGTTGCCTAATAATTATGCACACCTGATATAGGGTGTTGATGTCATTAGACCACACCCCTTCTCATTACAGAGATGCACATCACCTAATATGCTTAATTGGTAGTAGGCTTTCGAGCCTATACAGCTTGGAGTAAGACAACATGCATAAAGAGGATAATGTGGTCAAAATACTCATTTGCCTAATAATTCTGCACTCGCTGTACATATACACACAATCCATCATATAACCAGAACTCTGAGTCTTCATTTGATTATTTCCCAATTACCTGATTAGCGTGTTATTATTCTTGCTACTTGATTTACTGGTTTGACCTTGACTTGTCATTGGATTTTGTGTACCTCTGTAAATTCTGACTTGGCTAGTTTATACAATTTCCCAAAGTTCTGTAAATCCTGACCCGGCTAGTTATTAGGTTTATCTGTATTATTACATTTGTCTTGTATAATGACTTTGATTTTTCTTTTTTACACATTAAGCCTGGTCACCCTAAGATCCGGTAATACCTCTTGTTTTCTCTATCTGTTATCTCCTTGATAGCTATATACTGTGACCCACCAAGAATACTGACATCCTACAAAAGAGGGAGATTAGAATAGAAATGTAAGACAGAGGGATCTGGGACCTAAATTGGGACAGTCCTTCCTACACAAGTACACTTGTAAGGTATGGTGTTATGGAAGAAGAATGCTACTAGGGGTTCTGGAACTTTCATAACATCTTCTCAAAATTTTCCTTATGATTTCCACTATTACATATCTTTAATATTATATTGGTTTTGTTTATTCCAGCTGCTGTAGAATGAACATAAAAAACACAGACACACATATAGCCACACAGGTACATAGTTACAAAGATATACATAAACATGCATATATTAATGTTCTGGCAGGATACTGAATGGATCCTCAGCAAGGTAAAGGCTATGGCGTAACTCTCGTAATTTAATAATACTTTTAGCTAGAATGATACAACTGTAATCTTGTAATTATAACACTGTGACGAACTGAACCTTGACACAAGCTCTTGGAGGGGCCTGCTTGCCAGCCTCTTGCCCCAAAACTATGGCCCATGTATTAGTACTTGGTTCAGGACTGTGGAAAGGCTTTGTTCGTGCCTTTTCCCTTGTCTGGTTCGGTATATGGGATTTACCGAACGGATTATATTTATGCTGTTCGTATGATGAACCAACTACCGAACAATTAGACCACCCAGGGGAGTCGTTTGCTGCTTGTTGACTTTTTTGACCCCTATCAACACCTTAACCGCAACGTTCTTAGCGGTCGGCTGGTTGGCAGCCGTTCATATGGACGAACACGAGGTGGCGGCCATCTTGTTCCCGCGTACACGTATAGCGGTGTTTGGTCGTCAATTGTATGGAGCCCAAATCAGACACTTGACTGTGCGAACACCGCTGGGACTTACGTCTCTTTGTACGTTCAGCTGGATTCACATGAGTGGAGCGGCGTTCGGTGGGAACTAGCTCCTGAACGAGGGACACAGATTGAGAGCACGTGCGAACAGTTTCATTCATATATATTGTTGTATTGTAAGCTCTCAAAAGAGACCGATCGCACAGCCTGATTTCATGGAACTCTTTTGGGCAGGAGCCTCATGTGCGGTCGGTCAAATGATGACCTCCATGGAAATCCCGAACACTTGAACCAATCTGGGTGATTATTCGATATGTTTGTCCTCCAGATCCGGGGTATCAGGGGATGTGACTTTTGTGGGATTTCCATGTGGTTTGGGGGTACTTTCGGGAGGTTATAAGAAAGTGTGTTTTTTCTTTGCCTGGAGATAATTGAGTTTAGTACAGTTCCTGACTCAATTTTTTCTCAGGCACAGGGGAGGGATTATCTTGTTTTGTGCAAGAGTGTCCTGGACCAAGAGAAACTAAACAAGAATTGTAAAAAGACTACTGGATATCAGAAGCCATGACTAGAAATATCCACAGAATCTAACAGGACGTGACACAGACACTCACACACTGACACACACATACACTTACTGACATACATGCACACACACACACACACATTCACTGACAGATACATACACCTACTGACAGACACACACACACACTACCAGAGAGACACACACACACTCACTGACAGACACACATTCACTGACAGACACAAATAATGATACTATTACACTTACACTCACAAACATGTTATCATACACTTACAAATTATTATTATTATTATTATTTAATTTAATTTAAATCCACCAAACCTCCGAACTTATTGGAGAGCTGGAGTAGATTATTTCCCTGGGATTCTATGTGGATCCTGTCTTGGGGTCCAGTGTGGTTGCTGTGGCTGTTGTGGTTGCTGGACTGCGGGGCGCAACGGGCGTGCAGTGGAGGCTGCAGGTAGTTGTAATTTTCTTTCTCTGCCCCTCTGCACCAGTTTGTGATGCTGAGGTCAGGGTCACTTTATATTCCTGCTCCCAGCATCACAGCAGGGTGCATGAGGAAGCAAGAAGAGCACAGACATCAGCGTTCCCTCACTGTCCGCCTGCAATATGCATAGCCACCTGCCTCAGGGGAGCCCTAAGGTGGCCAACTGGTCAGCATCAGCAGGGCGTTTGGGTATGGCGCATTTTGCTGTCCAGCACTGACATCTACCCCATGACCGGTGTATAGTCGCCATATGGGCAGTCGGACTCCAGGACAACCCTCCCACATACCTAACCCAATAATGCACTGACACTTGGGTATATGGGAAAATTTGTCCACAGCTTTATTAAACAATCTGAATAATAATAACCATATATTCAACATAACATAATAATAGTAATAATTTAACAAATAACATGGGTCATTGCCCCCCATACTCCGCCCTCGCATCCGATTCCTTCTGTTAATATAAAAGGCAATGACCCCCATATAAATAACACATATATATAACATATACCAACATTATTCCAACATACCAACTTAAAGTGCCAACATAAATTTAACCATGGCAGGGGTATACCCGGATACCCCTACCCCACCAGGTTCTGAGCCACTGACAGGACTCGAAACCTACCAACCACCAATGACCACAGTTTTCCATATCTGTCACGTTCATCCTAGGGAGCCTATTCCTTCTCCTTCAGCTCCCTATCCTGCCGCTGTGAAAAAACGGGATATCCCCTAACCATAAACAATATCTATAGGGAGGGTGGGCGGGACAAACTTAGCCAGGTAGGAAATTAGAAGTGAGCTCACTTAAAATGGCTGCTTATTTAAATAGCCCAGCCTACTTACCCATAACTCCATACTTCCTTCCCTCCTCCTATGCCCGCCTCCTAACCCCTGTCAAGGCCCTTTTTTCGCTTAGCTGTGCTTTGGCTGCATGGGGCTACAATTCATTCTCCCACAAATGACATAGAACTATTCAATAAGGGGAAAAGAGCTTAACCAAGCTTTATTAATTAAACCAACTGTTAACCATACCATTTTAAAATAAAACTACTGCCAGCTAAAGGGCACCGGCCAAAAGGCAGATTTTCTGCAACCAATGTTCGCTTCCTGTTCGCTTACCATGGCAAGAACCCCCTCTCCCAATGCTCTAACTCTGAGTTACTCCTTACCCCCGGTGCTGGCCAGGATGAACTTCCGCAGCTGTGACAATAACTGAAAAGACAAAACACAAACAAACACCACAAAGGCAGCCCAAGGAAAGGAGGAAACGAAATATGAATAAGCAAAGAATAAAAGGAAGAGAAAAAATGGAAAAAAAGAGCAAGGTGGGCAGAGAAGATCTGGCTTTTCTGGTGCCCATGACAGGAAAGGAGGAGGAGCAGTAAGTTTAAGAATTTCCCCCTACCGTCTTGCAGGACTGTCTTATATGTAATGCCCAACAGTGCACTGGGCATTCACCTGGTATATGAGTAAAGGGGGGGGCAGAATTAATGGCTTACCTGCAGTCTGCGCATAAGACTCCTATAAATCTACGAGCAGCCCAGGATTTCTATATATACAAACACTCACTGGGAAAAACTTAAACTGCCATAGTATATAAAAAGTAATTAACATTATTCAGCTGTTGGGTATAGTATATTTTTTAACTGATGTTAATAAAATAGATTTATTTTTAACACCCTGGAATGTAATCCTTTTTTAATTTTTTTATAACAGCAGTGAAATATGTTTCTCAAAGCACACACGACATGTAATGTAATTTGGTCGTTTAGGGAATTATTTATTGCTTTAACACAACAATTAGAAGTATATTTATTCATTTCTGGAGGAAGAAATTTAGTTTTACATATTTGCATTTGAATTTAAGTTCTCCTCACAATTTATTTTTAAACAATGATTTAAGAAAATCCCTTGTAGCAGATAAATAATTCCCTGTTTTACAGCAGAACTATCTGTAATTACAAAGGTCTCGTTTTAAACAAGTAGATGTTTTGATGTGTACTGGTTTAAATAGTTGAAATATGCTACAAAAATATAGTCAGCAAAATTAAAATTAAATCCCTACAGTATCAACATGTTATTGTGACAACAGCAGTTAAACTATCTTCAATAATGAAGGGTGTTATCTGACAATTTTATCACATGACAGGAGGCTTCGTATTTTGCATAATCTTTCTTCACTAACTCCATAGCAGCAAAGAAAAGAGTGACATAACTGAGAACCAATCACAATGCAGTATAGAGTATAAGAGGTGTAACGTATGACATAACTTCCTCTTTCTTTGCTACTCCATCACAAGATAAGTACAGACTTGATTTTCCTCTCTGTCCTTACACTCCACTATATGTCATATCTATTTGTAAACTATTATCTACTATCTCTTTATTATTATTGGGGGCTATCCTTTGGGGGCTATCCCCCCCCCCCCCGGGCTCTGGGACCTTTCTACTGCTTTTACTAGCCCTATCCCTTTTACAGGAGGTTTTACCGGCATTCTCGACATCTTCACCTCTACTTACCAGTGCCAGATCTCTTCGCGTTTTTCCCCCCGCCTTGACCGTCATTCGCACATTGTTTTTTCGCTTTGCGAATGGCACTATCTGACCATCCATTCACATAGGTTAGTTTCTTTTGCCGAACGCTCTGTGTGGTCTCTACTCTTCGTAGATACGTGGCCTGCTTCCAACTGTCAACTTCTCATCTCTTACATCCGCCCCTACGCTCCAATCTCGGTCACTACGTTGGCCAGATGGCTCTTAGCCTTTGCCGGGATAGACCAGGCTTTTGGGGCACACTCAGTTCGAGGGGCCGTGTCCTCTTCCGCCTACGCGGCAGGGGCCTCCCTTCCAGATATTTTACGAGCGGCGGACTGGACTAGAGAATCCACCTTTAGGACCTTCTACTTCCGTCCTCCATTTAATCCAGCTTTTACTCTACTTTCTCAGCGTTGAAATTGCAAAATACGAAGCCTCCTGTCATGTGATAAAATTGAAGATTATGCTAGCATTAGTGTACAGATAATCTTAATTTTAATGACAGGAGGCGAGTATTTTCCCTCCCTACTCTCTTTCGCTTTTCCCTTCTCTGTTTTCATGCATGTTTTTATTTCTTTGTTCCATGTTATTATTGTACTAATGCCTAAGTTGGATTTTTTCTCACACTTAATACAGATATGCCATGTGGGTGGGTTTAGTTAGCATCAATAGATGGGAGGAATGTATTCACTCTCTTTCAATAATGATGGTTTACTTAATCATAAGGGATAGACAGCTCATTGTTTTTACACAACCATATTTGGAATCAAATTTTGGACACTAAAGACTCCATTCAAGATGTCATCATCGTCTTGTCATGGACGATCGTCACTTGACATCAAGAAGTCTTCCCTTGGAGTCTATCTGTTTATGTCCAATTTTCATGTTATGTGTTATCTCTATTGTTATTCTGCATTGTGATCTTGTGATGTCGCATGCTTTAAGAGGAATTGATGTCATATGTTACACCTCTTATACTCTATACTGCATTGTGATTGGTTCTCAGTTATGTCACTCTTTTCTTTGCTGCTATGGAGTTAGTAAAGAAAGATTATGCAAAATACTCGCCTCCTGTCCTTATTAAAATTAAGATTATCGGTGGGCGGAGCTAGCGCCCGACGGCAACGGTCGCACTCTCCTTGAGCTCCGACAAACAGGCACAAAAAAAGCCCAAAACCTGCTGAAAACAGGGGAATAACACCCCCCAACAAGCACTGGACAGCTCTTCTTATGATGGGGAGAAAAACGAAAAAACCCCATCCGGATTGACCAAGATTCTGTGCCGATATCGGCAACCTCTTGAGAGGGCGTGGGGAGAGCTGACATGGCGGCGGACCTGGGAGACTTCTCCGATGATTCGGCTGACTATTCCCTCCACAATATAGAAGAGCGGGGAACCACGTCTCAAACACCTGCCCAGCCAGCAGCCAAAGGGTCAGAACCGCTCACCACAGGGATACTTACCGGCCTCCTGGCGGACCTCCTTCAAAGCCTCTCCTCAGAAATCTCCCAGGTGAGAGAAGACCTCAAGGGGTCATAACCACAATTGAGCAGACAACCACAACACATGCAGCCCACATTCTAGAGCTACAGAAGCAGATTGACACCCTCACTACAGCTCACACCACTCTGAGTCACCAATTAGCAGCAATGGAGGACAAGAGAAGGTGGAAACACCTGAAGATCAGGGGCCTCATGGACAATATCACACAAGCAGAACTGCCTCACTGCCTGCGTAGGCTCTTCACAGCGCTTTTATCACCCAAACAAGCGAAAGGTATCACACTGGAGGGGATGTTCCGGCTTCCCAAGCCTCCTGCAGCTGCGGCCTCTAACACCAGCGACCTACTGGTCAAATTCCAAAACGGCCAAGATAAGGCAGCCATCATGAAAGCAGTGTGGGGGAAACCCCCATTCCGCTTTGAGGAAATGGACATTACCTTCTACTCAGATCTCTCCCGACTGACACTTCAGTGGCGGAAGACGCTACGACCCCTCAAATCCATATTATCCATGAAAGGAATCAAGTACCGATGGGGCCCAACATGCACGCTAATAATCCAGCACCAAAACACGGAGATCAAGGTAGCGGAGGCATCGGAGATAGAGGCAAACCTGGCCACCCTGGGCCTGAACCACGCCACAAGTCCGGCACCGACAGCATGGGACCCGTCAAACTCTGCCCCGTTCATCCCGGCAAATCGGAACATACCCAGCCGTGCAACTATTTGACTCTGGAAATTATATAATTTCTTTTATATATTTTTACTTAAACCCTTGTTTTTCGTATTATGAGGCACAGGCACCTCACAGGGCCAGCCTCACGCTGAGGAACTGTAGATGCATTATAAGTTATACTGTTCGTATTGTATCCCCCTTTGTTTGTGTTTTATACACCACTTAGACACCGCGCAACATACCACGCCATGCACCAACAGCGGGCCGTACCCATCTCTACCACCTCCCAGACCTAAACAGGCCGAAACCCGGAAACACTTGCTTTTTAACGAAAACTTTCCCCCCCAGCTCTGCGCTAGTAACCACTTACACCCACTCAGCCCGCCTTAGATATATATCGCACTCTCTCTCAATTTCTGATACTACACAGCCATACATGTCCCTGATACCTACACAAACCTCAACTACCGCTAGAGACATGATCATGGCGGCAACAAGCTACATTACCATAAACAATAAAAACCACAGCCAACATCGCTATCCCACCAATGTATGCAAATGGTTAAAAGCAATGTTATGCTTCATTGAATGTATTATACACAATGTGTATATCATGTTGATTGCGAAAAATAAAGAATATAAAAAAAAAAATTAAGATTATCTGTACATTAAAGCTAGCATAATCTTCAATTATATGCCAAGATATTAGATTTCTTGACACCTGGCACGCATGCCCCCTTCAATGGGCAGACTTACTTCCTGGGCAGGCATAAAATGTTCACCTTTTGTCATTCAAACTTAAAACTAGTTTGTCTGCTCCAAATTAACTAGCTTTGTATAAATGTGCACAGCTCGCTGTAGTTGTTTTATTATTCTTATTAATTGCATAATTACAAGGCCTGTAGACTGGTTTACATTGAATCTGTTAGCAGTAAACATCTGTCTATGCAATCTGTTTTGGGTTCCAAAATCTCCATCATTCACTACTTTAGCAATCCCCACTCTACACCACTCTTCATTTATTTGGCATTTTATCAAATATACCAAAGCCCTTATAATCCTGGTACTAAAATGCATCATATTCTAGGACTGAGAAATCATAAGCAATACAGCAGCATTTATGAAAAATGCGTTAAAAAATTAATTTAGATTTGTCAAAATCTGTCACTTAAAGTGGCTACCTGTATAGTGTGAAGGTGTACCTGGTGGAGAACATCAGAATAAGAATGGTTTGAAATTGCCAAGGGCATCACTAATTTCAAGACAAAAGAAGGAACTGGAAAAAATTCCAGTTCAGCTATTTTGTTTGGAAAATTGTACTCAATTCTTGATATTTTCCAGTTTAGTGAACAGTTTTCTTCCGTTCTTGGTTTAATGAATTGCCCTTAATGTGTGAAATTAACAAATGTGGAAACTTTAAAGTGCATATAGTGTTTTTCATCCCATCAGGGTTATTTACTAAACTCTGAATTCTAAATTGGAAATTGAAGAGGGAATGTCAAATATTACACTAAAATAGACAAACTGGAAATATAGACAACTTGAAGTATTTCATCCAGTTTGGCTGGATGAACTGAGCTGTTTCAGTTGCTACAGGTTTAGGGGTGAACTAGCTGTCAGCAGGCAAATATTTAAAAGATGCCTGTGGGGGTCACTATAGTACAAGGGAGTTTTTTTTGCTTCACAGTTGCAAGTAACATACACCCCAGTACCCTCAACCATGGGCATCGGATGGGGACTTCAATTAAAACAAGTTTGTGGACAGATCACTTAAAAACAGAAAGGAATTAGTGGGACTTTAATTAATAAACTGGGAGCACTTAATGTTTTCCTTTAGCCCTCATCCATAAGTGGCAGCTAAAATATTGATATCAGGGGTACCTAGTTTTGCCCCCACCAAAGGATAGTTGGTGGTGGGCTCTAATATTGATAATATGGGTGGTGGCTGAGGACTAAAATTAAATATAGAAGCATGCATTGCGATAGTCCTCCTCCACCCCAGATTGACTCCAGGTAACCAAGGCTCTATCAAAGGGTAGACTGGCAACTCATGGGACCCCTGGGCAATAGGAGATCATATGCCCCCATGTACCCACCAACTTGCATAAGCATATGGTATGTAAGATGTTAAAGAAACCCTATAGTGTCTGGAATACAAACATATTCCTGACACTATAGTTGTAAGAACACATTTTAGGTCCCCAGCCCCCCTTTTCACTTTTTTCACCTAAAGTAGAGATTTTTTTAGGTCCACCTATTGTAAGGATGGAATAAAAGGTAGATCCCCATCTTTTGTACAACTACCACGATACTTTTTCAGATGGGTATCTACCATTTGCCCATCCTTGCAGGTTTGTACTTAGCCCTAAGCAGTGTTTGTATGTTTGAATGTAAGCATGTTTTAAATTGAGTATGTGTGTATGAATGTGGTGATATATTTGTGTGTAGTGTTTGAATGTAGGGGGGTGTCTGTATGTAGTGTTGATATTTGAATGTGGGGGTGTATATGTGTGAAGTGTTGAAGTTTGAATGCTGATGATGTATACACGTATACACTGCCACATACACATATATAATCTCTCTCTCTCTCAATCTCTCTCTCTCTCTCTCTCTCTCTCTCTCTCTATATATATATATATAAAACAGATACAATTTGTATCTTGTAATACCTTTTTAATTGCACTAACAGAATTTTGTAATGACAAGCTTTCGGGAGAACCTTCCTTTCTCAAGTCTAAAGCATTTCTGAGCCAAGACGACACATAGAATTCAAAGTTGAGTTGTGATATAGGGGTTAAAGTGGCATTTTATATATACAGACACTAACACACGTACAGATACACAGACACACACCAACACATATACAGATACACAGACAAACACATTGACATACATATTCACAGACAAACACTAATACACATACATATACACAGACACACACTAACACATACAGATACACAGACACACATAAACACGCATACAGATACACACACACACACTAACACGCATACAGATACACAGAAACACACACTGTGTCTATCCTCTGTCCGTACTCCCAAATCAGATGCTCTGACTTCCCCAGGGTTGCACCTTTTCTGTGGAACTCCCTTCCCTTCTCCGTTAGACTTTCACCCAGTCTCCTCTCCTTCAAGAAATCTTTGAAAACACACTTCTTCAGGAGAGCATATCATTTAAACTGTTAGCAGGTTTTCATTCCCTCCTTACCCCCGTGACTCCTCTCCTGCAACTGTCAAAAATGACCTAAGTTCTCAGTGAATACTTTTCTAGCAACCTTTTTCATTACCCCTACTTAAACCCTTTGTTTCTCTATACCCCACGCCCTCTAGCATGTAAGCTCATTGAGCAGGGCCCTCAACCCCTCTGTTCCTGTGCATCCATTTGTCTGGTTACAATTACCTGTCTGTTAGTCTGTTAGTCCACCTATTGTACAGCACTACAGAATTTACTGGCACTATATAAATAATAAAATAATAATAACAGATACAGACACACACTAACACACATACAGATACACACACACCAACACACATACAGATACACAGACACACACATTGACATAGATACACAGACATACAATAACACACATACAGATACACAGACACACATTAACACACATAAAGATGCACACACACACTAACACACATACAGATACACACACACTCTAACATGCATACAGATACACAGAAACACACTAATACACATATAGTTACAAAGACACACAAACTGACAGATAAAGACACAAACAAACACACATACAGATACACAGACACAGACTAACATACACAATGATACACAGACACACACTAACAGACATACAGATACAGACACACACATACAGATGCACAAACACAAACTAAAACAGATACAGATCACATGCACACACAGATCACATTACATATTTTAACCAACCCCCTGCTTCCATACCTTTTTGGTGCCAGAGAGTGGCTTCCCTGGTGTCAAGATTTTGTTGGGAGTCTGTCTATCTCTCCTCAGGTCTTGCCTGTTGATCTCCCTCCTCTCTTGGCATGTAAGTAAGCAGGAAGGGGGAACCCCTGACTGGGTCCCTGATTATTTCAGTAGCGGCCCGTGCATGCAGTGCATGTCGATGCACTGACAGTGATGTCGATGTTGCGTGGACACGCGCACGGTGCCGAAATAACCCTGTGCTTCCCCAGACCTTACCTCCACTTCTGGTAAGTAGTGCCAGTCACAGGACCCGAGGACGGCATGGTTATTGCGCGTTGGACTCAAGCGGTCAGCGCAAATTTTGTTGTGTTTGTGCCACAGACACAAAGTGGCAGGGTGGTGGGGCCCAGGCCCAGACTGGCCATCGGGCAAACCGGGCAAATGCCCGGTGGGCCGCGATGGCCACGGGCTGATGCCGGGTAGATCCAGCTGGTCCATGCAGAGCCCTGCTGTGTTCCATGAAGGGCCGGTGGGGAGATCAAAGATCTCCCTCACCAGCCCACATGCTGTCAAACACGGCCGTCGGCGGGGAGAGAGGGAGGGAGACAGCCAGCCTGGAGAGAGGACCAAGTGGTGCTCTAACTTGCAGCTCCGCCGGGTTTCTCTCGCGAGATCCGGACCGTTACCACGAGGAACACAAGGGATGGATGTCAGCAGCACAAACACCCCCACCACCCTCCCCCCCCCCTTTCCAGGCTACAGGTAAGAAGGGAGGGGGGGTATAATGTATTAATTTTTATAATAAAAAAAAAGACATCAATATTGGCATTTACCTGCCTCCCCCCAATACACAATCCTTGCAAACACACACATCACCCTCACCCAACACCCTACCATACTCACACAGCACCCTCACTGACACAGCACCCTAACACTCACACAGCATCCTAGCATACACACACAGCACCCTAACGCTCACACAGCACCCTAGCATACTCACACAGCACCCTAACACTAACACAGCACCCTAGCATACTCACACAGCACCCTACACTCACACAGCACCCTAACACTCCCGTAGCACCCTAACTCACACAGCACCCTAACACTCACACAGCACCCTCACTGACACAGCACCCTAAAACTCACACAGCACCATAGCATACTCACACAGCACCCTAACTCACACAGCACCCTCACTCACACAGCACCCTCACTCACACAGCACTCTAACACTCACACAGCACCCTCACTCACACAGCACCCTTACTCACACACAGCACCCTAACACACACACAGCACCCTAACACTCACACAGCACCCTCACTGACACAGCACCCTAAAACTCACACAGCACCATAGCATACTCACACAGCACCCTAACTCACACAGCACCCTCACTCACACAGCACCCTCACTCACACAGCACTCTAACACTCACACAGCACCCTCACTCACACAGCACCCTTACTCACACACAGCACCCTAACACACACACAGCACCCTAACACTCACACTGCACCCTAACACTCACACAGCACCCTAACCTGTACACAGCACCCTAACACACACACAGCACACTCACACATCACCCTAACACATACATCACCCTAACACACACACAGCACCCTAACACACACAAAGCACCCTAACACTCACACTGCACCCTAACACTCACACAGTACCCTAACTCACACACAGCACCCTAACACTCACACAGCACACTCACACATCACCCTGACACATACATCACCCTAACACACACACACATCACCCGAACTCACACACACAGCACCCTTACACACACACACACACATACACACAGCACTCTCACACATCACCCTAACACAAACACAGCACACTCACACATCACTCTAACACACACACACATCACCTTAATTCACACACATCAACCTAACACATACACATCACCCTAACACACACAGCACCCTCACTCCCACCGCACCCCCACTCACACAGAACCCTCACACAGCACCCTAACACACACATCACCCTCGCACAGCACCCTAACACATAGCACCCTAACACACAGCACCCACACACACAGCGTCCACACACAGCGCCCCCACACACTGCACCCTCACACACAGTGCCCACACACAGCGCCCTCACACACAGCACCCTCACACACACATACTGCACCCTCACACACACACAGCACCCTCCCACATACACAGCACCCTCCCACACACACTATACTCCTCACAAATGCACACTACACCCCTCACACACACACAGCAGCCCCCAAACACGCTGCACCACTCACACACACACTCACTAGATCTCATATACGCACTCCTGAGTCCTTCAAACACACACTAGATCCCCTACACACACACACTACATTTCTGACATACACACTCTGGATCCCCTATGCACACACTAGATTCCATTTAAGCAAACACATAATGTCTCCATAAATGGGATACAGTGAGTATCCCAATTATGGAAACCCCTGAGACAAGTTTTAAGCAAACACAACGCAAGCATGTTATTAAATTCACTTTCGCTGTGCAGAACAAATACAGGGCCCTTTTCTCATGCCCTGGAAGAGCATTGAACCAAAATGCTCACTTTGAGATGGGGCATGCTTGTCATTGGGGATGACAAAACACACCCTTTCTGGCCCCGACCCCTTTTCAGTGGGCCGCTGTGAATAAAAAATGCCCGGGCCGAATTTTTCCCCCAGTCCGGCCCTGGTGGGGGGCCTACCTCGGCCAGCCCTTGGACCATATTCAAAGTGCACGACCACTCAGTCCACCCCTGGCTCTATTACCGCCAATCCCAATCAACAATATTACTTATCTCCCTCATCCTAATAATAACAAGGTGGGCAAATAAAACCCATACGTGTTAGAATATATATTATATATATATATATATATATATATATATATATATATTAGAATATTTATATAATATTATACATATGTAAAGGCTTAATAAAAATCTATATTAATTTTTATTTTTAAAAATCTCATTTGTAAATAAAACTTCTGATGTATAAAAAATAATCCATCTTCACCCATGGAGGGCTACGTGCAGAATGAGCTTGCATAGCATTGGAGTCCTTATAAAGGCTTTCCAACATTATGCAATTTAGGCAAGAAAGTTCTGATTGGTTGGCTTACAAGTCAACCAATCAGTGTGCTCTGACTAAAATTTTATAACATGGAAAGAGCCTAAAGGCATTAGGTCTTCCCCCCATCTGGTTTATTAATAGGAAATTCTCACCCACGGACCACCATGGTTTATTAATTATAGAAGGTAGGAAAGGACACTTTTAAAGAAAGTCTCCACCCAATGGCCATTGGTGTAGGCATTATGGTCTGTACATTATTTGCTAGTTGTCACGGTCCCCGGCTCATAGCCATGTTTTATAAAACCTCCTTTGTACTGATGTGGAGATCATGTTGTCCCCCATTTCTTAATATGGCGTCTGGCTAGCAAGCTGGGGCCATTCACCACATGATTGACCTTGACGCTGCCAATGAGTTTAGTTCAGCCACACTTGTTTTCACAACAAAATTTTGGCCAAACTGAACCAACATATTGTCGTGCACTGGACGTCCTGCACAAAATGTCCAATGTGGGATATTTTGTATGGAAGAACTGAACAATCGCGGTGTGCACAAGTCTTCTGTAAGTGCTGCTGTGAATATTGCACTTGGTGCCAATGCCTTGTCACAAGATTGGAAGTGACCTGTGTCTATGAATAAAGATGGTGGATGTTATAGTCAGACAAAGTGTGTTCTCAGTTCTGTGCAGTGTCATAGTTCATGCATGACTCACGCAATGATCTGGGGATTTCTGGTTCTCTGTGCATACTGCAGTTGTTTACTTATTTATTGAAAGTCATTTTTTAGCAGAAATACTCAAGATAACAAGTCATTGTGGAAAAAAAATATTACAGTCTTCCCACCCTCTAAATAAACTTCCTCGACTTGATTAATAAGCACATCGAAACCATGCTGTTATTTTGGGTTTCAGCTAATGTCATTTGTTTTTCTTGTGTTTTGCTTTTTTAACATAATCTCAATTCACATAATTGATGTCTTAGTTTTATGGTGTAATCACATGTGGAAATCACATTTGTACTGTATTTTTTAATATACAATTACAGTTTATAATGCAGAAGTTATCTTAGAAGTTGAGGTTGCCACTTAAGCCTTCTTTGTGAAACACAGCTGGAAAGCTATGGGGAAATAGTAACTATTTGGATGACAAGCTGGATAGTAGCTAGTATAGCCATTTTATCAGTATCTCTTGTATTGCACCAAGAATCCACCCAGCTATCCAAAAAGTAGGGAGGCTGGGTGGATTTAAACTGTAATAATAGTAATTGTGAATGTGGTGGGGGAAAATGTGTGTGTGTTTGTCAGTGAATGTGAGTGTGCATATGTCAGTGAATGTGAGTGTGTGTGTCAGTGAATGTGAGTGAGTGTGTGTGTGTGTCAGTGAATCTGAGTGTGTGTCAGTGAGTGTGTGTGCGACAGTGAATGTGTGTGTGTGTGTGTCTGTCAGTGAGTGTGTGTGTCTGTCAGTGAGTGTGTGTGTGTGTCAGTGAAAGTATGTGTGTGTGTGTCTGTCTGTCAGTGAGTGTCTGTGAGTGTGTGTGTCCAGTGAATGTGTGTGTCTGAGTGATTGTGTGTTTCTGTCAGTAAGTGGGCGTGTCTGTCAGTGAGTGTATGCGTCTGTCAGTGAGTGAATGCGTCTGTCAGTGTGTGTCTGAATGATTGTATGTGTCTGTCAGATTGTGTCAAATCAGTGAGTGTATATGTGTGTATATCAGTGTATCTGAGATTGTGTGCTGGACCATGAGTGTGTGTCTGTCAGTCAAAATGTGTGAAATTTAACAGGAGGAGGTGTGGCCTTGGCAGGAAGGGGCAGGTAAATTTAAATTAGGGGGTGCCCGAGATCTGTCATGCCTAGGGCAGCACCATTTCAAAATACACCACTGGCTGACACAAAAAGAAAACATTTAAAAACAATGTTTTAGAGCAGAGGTGTTGAACTTCTACTGCTTCAATGCAGTTGGACTGCAACTCACAAAATTATCTACCAGTCTATACAAGTCAGAGCATGATGGGAAATGTAGTGCAGTTACAAATGCAGGGATTAGTTATATCCTCTTGGCCTAGAGTTCATGATATTTATTTAGATTTTTTTTTTTAAATCTTTAGTTCAGCGTGCCTACCATTTAGATGAGAACCTTTTATTGCCTACAATATCATCACAAAATGTTTGTCTTTTCATAAATAAAGCATTTTGTAACTCGATGATTAAACACTAATTTCAGGTACACAAATTCTGTGAATGTGTTAATAAATATGTTCCTGATTTTTTAAATTAAGGTTTAACCCACTGAGTAGTAACAGTTTTAATAATGCAGTTATCCTGATACATCACTTCTCCTTAAAGGGTAAATGTTTATATTTTAATTGTTTAAACTTGAATGTTGCCATTGCATACAGAATGCATCAATAGTATTCCTTTTTTTTGTCCTTTCTTGCTATAAATAACACATAATTTTGTATCACGTGTAACTAAAATAAAAGGTTTTCTGTAAACTTGCGGAGGCCTTTTTCATAACAACACAAATATCTATAATTTTTTAACTTTTCTTTTGTTACTTGAACTAATAGAATAATGTTCCAAAACAATCACATGGTTGAGGTTTGAATGGTTTAGACTGAGGAACCAATTCTACTAATATCCAGAGATTTTACATGAAAATGATCTCAAGTTTCATAAACAACATACATTCACTGCAAAAAAAGGAGAAAAAAACAGAATTCTTTTGTGAAATGTTTATTTTTGTGAAATTAAATACATCATATTAAGCCTCTTCACTAAGATTTTACCTTATTATTACAGTAATCAGAACAACACCTACACACTATAATGAACACTCATTCTAAGCAAAGTTAAATGTGTGTGGGTGAGTCCTTTTTATAAGTTTCCTGTCTTTTACAAATCTCTGATATGATTTGCTTGCAATAAACAAGGGCTGTTGATTATTGACGATTTGTAGACAATGATCAGCAAGCAGAAATGCATTATTTAAAACCTGCCTGCTATGGCCAATTGGTTTTATTCACAAAAATATAAATATGGAGAGTTGTCAAGGGAACTGTACATTTTAGTGAGTCATCGAGAAATTCACGTTCAAGTTATGAAGCCGAATTGGCAGGTGGACGGGTGGGAATGGCTGCAAAGGAGATATTTAATATTGGTGGGCATGCGTACCAGGTTGAAAGGATGTTTGGCAAAATGCTTTCACATAGACAGAAAAGCTCCAAAATAACCTACGAGAGCCACAACTACTTTTATGCATGTGCATAAAAAACACTTTATGGGGACTTTCCTCATGTTCTCCAGAAGCTGGCCACCAGTAGGAGAAGACTCCAAAATAATAATTTTCCTATCAAATTAAAAACAGCTGGCTAGTATACCTTCACATGTGCTATAGAAACCTGCTAAAACAATAATAACGTACATGGGTATCTTGGTTTGAGGGGGTTAAAGACAGTGATAACAAAAGAGTGCATAGGTTTGTGTGTAGGTGATGTGACAATAAGGCTTTTGAAGTAATGGACTGTGGGGTGGTCATGTAGAAATTGAAAGAGCAAGAATCACTGCAGGGGAACAATTATCCCCATTGTTGCAGAGGGTGGGAGGAGAAGATGCATCAGAAAATAAATGTGATGGATTTTATGCCCAGTGGGCATGGTTCATCAGTCATAGTAAACATATTGTCAATAAATGTGATGTATGCCGTTAATGCATGGAATGGTTACCCAGTAGAGGTGTATTGATAGACTTATAAGGAAAACAGTGTGTGAAAAGCAATGGGATACGTCTTGTTAGTGCCTGGGAAATACTCTGAAATGGTACAGCAATTAAGGTATGTTTTATTTTCATGTTTGTAAATAGCGTAGACGTAGAGGAATGTGTGACTTGTCCAAGAATGGGCATTCTTTATTACTGGGCCTTATCAGATAAGACAATGTTTTATCTCAAATTAATTGTATGAATTCACCGAAATGATCTGATCTGGTGACAAAGGGATCAGAAACACATGTACTTAAATATATTAAATCGTACATTTTCAGCCCGGTTTTTGAATACATGAATTGCCCCTCATAAAACTGCAATTCTTGCACCCCCTTTTCCTCCTCATAAGGGCTGGCCTAGACCCTGAGGTAATCAAAAAAACTTGATACAATTCCTCATGAACTTTGTAATTAATTTTGAGAGCCACATTTAATTTTCAGTGGATATACTTTTTCTTGCCAAAAGCTCTCTTGGGACAGAAACACTGGCACTTTGCTAGTACAGTGATCTGCTGTACTAGCAAAGTTTAGGGTTTCTGTTTATTTAGTCCTTTTCATTTGTATCTGTTTGTTCATGTTGTTGTGTTCCATATATGTTCATGATTAGACTTTTCAGTGGTGTGTTATTAATTTGAGTCAATAACTGTTTTGAAATATTACTGAGACTCTGGAACATAAATTTGAGCCAATATTTTTTTCAACCTTAAGCACTATCTGATTCCTCAGTAACAACTCAAAATTGTTTCCAACTGCCACACAAAGACCTAGACATTCTAAGAGACAATAGGTCAACCCCCTTTTATTGTTTGGAGCTACCGCCAATGGTTAGGACTGAAGAGGTGGGCTATGTGCTCTGTTCAATTTATTTAATAGCCATGGGTGGGAACTGGAGGGGACACTTGGTATGGGGGTACACTATGTCCCCCATGTTAATTAATTTAAAAATTGCCCTGGCATGGAGGCCAGGTGTCAGGTACATTTTTTTGTATTAGCGACTAGTCAACAGCAATATCTTTTTATTATAACAGCAAGCTGGATGTTCGCTGTTAAGTAGACATGTCACTACTCACAGCCCAGAGGGTGGGGAAGGAGGGAGGATTTAACCTCCCTTGTGGGGGTCATATTGACCTCCATAGGGTGAGTATTGGCATAAAGGGTATTAGGAAGGTGTGGGTACTCCCTGTCACTTCTATTTTTCACTTCCTTTTAATATAATTAGTAATGAAGGAAAGAACAGATTTCACCGCTGCAGTCTATAATGAATGCAGTGGCGAGGCTCATTTTCCTGTCCACTCGCATCTCCCACGCCTCCCCCGCTATGTCAGTCCCTGCACTGGCTTCAGGTTAAATATAGAGCTCAATCTAAAATTCTGGTGCCTGCTTACAAGTCCCTACATAATGCTGCTCCAACCTATCTATCCTCCCTAATACACAAGTATGTCCCGTCGAGGCACCCTACGCTCTGCCAAAGACCTACATCTATCCTTTTGTCCGTACTCCCACCTCTAATGCTCGCCTCCAAGATTTCTCCAGGGCTGCACCTCTTCTGTGGAATGCCCTTCCCTTCTCCGTAAGACTTTCACCCAGTCTCCACTCATTCAAAAAATCATTGAAAACTCACTTCTTCAAGAAAGCATATCAGTTAAACTGTAAGCAGGTTTTTATCCCCCACCCCCATGACTCCTCTCCTGCAACTGTCAAACATTACCTGCTAAGCCCTCAATTAATACTTTTCTAACAACCTACTTCATACCCCTACTTTTACCCTTGTGTCACTATACTCCCTCTAGAATGTAAGCTCATTGAGCAGGGCCCTCCACCTCTCTGTTCCTGTACATCCAATTGTCTGGTTAAAATTACATGTCTGTTAGTCCACCCAATGTACAGCGCTACAAAATGTGATGGCACTATATAAATAATAAAATAATAATAATAATAAACAAATTGCATGGATTAAATTTCATCCAACAAGCAAGTTTTCATTTGTTGTAATTTGTATTTGTTAATTTGCCTTTTGGACAAATACCCATAATTTTCTAAACTGTACACTAATCAGATATCCTAAGTAGGGTAATGCCACACCAGGATACCAAATTAGGGAAGCTATCTACTAAAGTGTGCCCTAATTTCATAACATAAACTGGGAAATCCAACATCAGGTAACCAAATCATTAGAGCTATCTACTAAACAGCAACCTAATTTGACATACCATTTAGGGTAATCCAACATCAGAGAACCAAATTAGGGGAGCTAGCTACTAAACAGAGTCCTTACTTGGTATCCTAAATTGAGCAATCCCACATCAGGGTACCAAATGAAGGGAGCTATCTACTAAACATTACTCTACACTGAATAACAGATGTCCTAATTTCTAAATATTTCAGTAACTTTTTGGATGAATTTCCGCTTGGTACAAAATTATAATTAACCAATTTTGCCAAAACGAATTTCAGAATTATCAAAATTAAACCGAAGATGATCCATTTTTTCCCCCTGTGCACATGTCTAGTGTAAAGCTAGATGTGAGTAAGCAAAATGGCATGAGGTTAGGTTGGAGAAGTATTGTTGGTAGTGAAACCTTCATAGCTGCTAAAGTGAGTTATGTGCAGGAGTCAGTAAAAAGATCTATGATATTTACTACCATGGCTCTCAAGCTAACTACTGAGCAGTTGTAAGCTTAGTCAACATAGTTATTTTCTAAGCATAAGTGCAGGTTTTGCATGATACTGGAAAAAGAACTAGTTTAAGTAACACGTCCTTGCTGTTTTTAGGTATCAATAAGGAAGAGCAGTAAACAAACATATGGACGCTTACCCCCTAAAAAGTTGCTCTCTTCTGATGGTTTTAGAAGGGTAATTAAACTGTTTAAAATAATACGTGCAGTGCATTGTGCACTCTCTCCTGTGACACTAAAAGGCTTCGTTTGTGTGATGTAGCTTGCAAAGTGAGACTTTACACTTCGTGTCAATAGGTGTGGCATTCATATTGGGAAAAAAATTGACTTTTCCACTTCTCTTAAACCATGAAATAATTTAGTGAATAGCAAATTACATTGAGGTTTCTATGGCATTCTATAGCATTTTTATATTACTTTTCCAAAATGCTAAATATTTCACTTGGTGGGACTTTGTAAGATAGAATAGGAAATAATAAAAATGATTTATTACATTATGTAACCTATTCAATGTGACTTTATGTGACCATAATCTGTATTTTGATTTGACGTCATTGAAAAAAAACTAAAAGTATGTAAATCAGGCAATGCTTCACAAGATATTTAAAGCAGCACTCTTTCACAAATACAATTTATTCTATATTTCAAAGAATAATGCATGCTATAACTGTCCTTTAACATTTTCTGTTTGTTAAACAATATACTGTCTAGCATACAGAGAACTGAAGGTAGGAGTAATATCCATTCTGTCTTTGCTTCCTTTCTATTAATTATTGTATTAATTAATCATTTTTTGATAACGTACACTCATCCTCATGCCAGCAGGTTGTACATTACATCGCTAAGATGTTCTTGAATGTTCTTGTATTTGTCGGTATTAAACATGGGGATTTATTCCTGTGTTGACAACATTCTTTTGGCACTGATGTCTATACCTGAATCATACTTAGAATATAAAATCACACAATTAACAGATGTTTTTTCCCTATGGAACGAAGTACTAATTTGGCACAAATTTGTGAGAAAATGTAGAATTAATATTTTTAGCTAAAGAAGACATATTTTGCATTATCACACTGATAAAAGCAAGTAAATAAGAATGAAGAATGAGACATGTTTGTTTAGATTCTTTAAGATCAATGCAATGTTGCATTTACTGTCATTTTATAAGTGGACATGGCACTTTAAATTGTGCCCACATATTTTTAGCAGCAATATATGATTCAGGTTTAACAGTTAGTTATGGTGATTTTTCTACCAATAAGACAAATTAAGGTCAAAATAGCTGAGATGGAATATGTGTAGCTGATGTCAATAATTATTCTAAGTCAGCTATTTTGGTTCAAATTTTTAAGTTGGGTATCATGTCACCATAGCTGATTGTTTAAGAAATAGACCCTTGACTACTGCATTAAAAAAAAAAAATGCATAGGTGTAAGCAAGCAAAATAAAACTTTATTTCAATGAAATGTTGGTATCCCATTGTGAAATATAAAATAATCTTATATGTCAGAATCTAACTACTCTGACATGGTTACCCCAAGATAAGACACCAAAAAACTAAATATGTTCCTATATATCCCTCTTATATTGACTCTTCAATCTTGTATAAGGAATGGTCAATTAAAGTTAAACAGTTTAAGGTACTGGTATTTTCCAGTGTCCACAGTGTGGTGCTAGCATTGCCCAGTTTTATGTGTCAGCATCACAGTGAGTGGTTCAGGTCTAGGTTTATAGTTTGCAGCATCCTTGATGGATCATGATTAGCTGTTAGGGATAGGGCTACCTGGGTTCCAGGGTTAGTGGTTACTAGGGTCCAAGCAGAGACATTCAGGTCCATAGTTGGTATTTTCAGGGACTATGGTTAACTGTTAAGGTGAAGCTCCATGGTTTACTGCAGGAATTCAGAGCTAATCAACAGACAATATTTGCAGAATGGGCAGCAACCCAAGCGAAGGAAACCCCTCAAGTCCTTCAATGGATCAAATACAACACAAAAAAGATGGAGTAGGGCTGCGCCAATACGAATAAAAACCCTTTGAAAGGGTAGGAGGTCTTGCTAGAGTAGCAGTAGATAATCAGGGAAATCTGTTAAGATGTATTTTTTTCAATGGGAGTGGATACATCTCAGGATGTTAGTTCGTATATATTATTATTATTATTGCCATTTATATTGTGCCAACAGATTCCGTAGCGCTTTACAATATTATTAGAGGGGGGATTTAACTATAAATAGGACAATTACAAGATAACTTACAGAAACGATAGGTTGAAGAGGGCCCTGCTCAAACGAGCTTACAGTCTATAGGAGGTGGGGTATAAAACACATTAGGACAGGAAATTGCAGTCAAATTAGGTTGGAGTGAAGCAGAGCTGGAGGAGAGAGTAGAGTGCTGCCCTTAAGGAGAGAGCAAGAGACAGGTATGTGAGGTAGAAGTTAGTCTGGGAGGCCGTAGGCTTTTCTAAAGAAATGGGTTTTAAGGCACTTCTTAAATGATTGAAGACTAGGGGAGAGTCTGATGGCGGTAGGCATGATTTGACAACAGACCAGATGTGAGGCTCAAAGGTGAGGCCAGAATTAAAAGTAACACCAAGACAACGTGCTTGTAAGGATGGGCTGATATGGATACCACCAATCTGAAGTAAGAGTGAGAGAGGATGATTAATGTTAGGAGGAGGAAAGACAAGAAGTTCTGTTTTGGAAAGATTCAGTTTCAGAAAGCGGGAGGACATCCAATCAGAGATAGAAGAAAGGCAAGAGGTGACACATTGCAGGACATCAGGGGAGAGGTGTGGGGAGGAGAGATATATCTGGGTGTTATCAGCGTCCAGGTGGTATTGGAATCTGAATATATGAAACAGAGAAGAGGCAGAAAGCAACCAATAGTGCAGTACGTCTGGAGTCCTAAAGTGCAGTAAGTAACAAGAGGTAGAGAACTCACATTTAAAAGAGCTATGGCCAGCTCTGGTATAAGAGCATACAGCGGTATAATCTCCACTTATGGGATGTGGTAAAATGTATCCGTCAGCACTGTCTTGTATTCCAAAGCTTCAAAGAGAAGATAAAAGGCAACAATAGTGCTCTCAATTGTGATAAAATAGAGTATAAAAGAGTGATAAGAGTAATACTAACAAGTGTAGAGCAGAAACACTGCTCCATTGATATAACGTTGGTGGTATGATCCCCACCTCGGATTTACTTGGAGTAACAGCGTAGGACAGGCTTACTGATCGATAGTAATTAATATTTTTAGCTAAAGAAGTGCAAAATACATATTTTGCATTATCACACTGACAAAAGCAAGTAAATAAGAATGAAGAATGAGACATGTTTGTTTAGATTCTTTAATTCAATGCAATGTTGCATTTACTGTAATAAAGTGGACAAGTTTATAAGTGGACATGGCACTTTAAATTGTGCCCACAAATTGTTATATCCCTACCTCGGATTTCTTTTGATTAGTAGTAAAAAGCCAAATAGCAAAGGAAATATATTATTAAATATATTTTAAAATGGTAAATAAAATTTAAAGGAAATTGGCACAAACCAGGTCTATTTGTCCAAAAGAATACCTTTATTCAGCAGTAAAAGTAAATATAAAACATCCAAAAACGCGTTTCGACGATGTGGCTTCCTCAAAATTGAAGAGAATACGTTTTATCAAGTTTCTCTGATTATCTACTGCTACTTTAGCGAGACCTCCTTCCCTTTCTAAGACTATTTTATTCGTATTGGTGCAGCCCTACTCCTTTTTTTTGTGTTGTAGAAGCTCCATGGTTATCTTTTAAGGTCAATGTTTCGTGAGTTCCAGGGTTAGCTTTTAGTGTCAGTGGCCCCTGGAGTCCAGGATGAAAGTACGTCATATCCAGGGTTACAGTTTGTAGAATACAGGTTTGTTGTCAAGTGTGAGCATTAATACTTTGGATGCTGTATTATATTTTTTCCTTGTATACACTGGTTCATTGATTCTCTTCCAGCAAGGTTTCTCTGTTGGTATATTTCACCCTTCCCAGGTGTTTTTTTCTGTTTTGATCTTTGCATTATTGATTTGGATAATAATTACAGATCAGATGGGATTCAATGTGTAGTGCTGGACTGTACAAGGCATGTGACAACAATCAAACCCAGGTTGAAGCTAGATGTGGGAGTATTTTATTTTTTTACATCAGTCGGATCATGCATTTTCTATCTACTCAGCTAACACAATGTATAGGTGAAATTATTTACAGATATAGAAAAAACCTTTAGAGTTATTCACTAAAGCGAGAATTGTCAGAAATTTTAATTCGAGGCCAAAATAGGTGAACTGAAAAAAATCTCTACATTTCGCATCATTTTTGGGATGATAGGCTAATTGTCTTAAAACTGCAACTATGAAATGCCGAATGGGTGTATCAACAAGCAACCAAAACTGCAATGGATGAGCCATTTACTTTGGTTCATGATCCAAAGTGAAAAATTCCATTAATTTGCCCACTGGCAGTACTAAAAGCCCAACGGGCAAATAGTTAAAACTAATTTAAAAAAACAAAACACCTTTGCGATGCAAGAGTTAATCATGTGGTCGCTGTCCAGCACTTGCTAGCCAGATGCCACATTAAAATGTCAAACAAAAACCCCCCAAAAACTTGTTATACCTCTTATACCACCATCCACCATGTCGCAATGTGGGCATGCATAATACATATTAGTCTCCAACCGTTGTCCATTTGTGTGGAGCAGAGGGGACTTCAGCAAGTCCATTAATTTTTGTTTTGTAGAATCCCCATCTGCTGGCCATGGGTGGGTGTAGGGTGGTGGATACTCCCATTATTTAATTTTAAAAACAAATGACAGCACGGTTACTAGTTTTTAATTACAGTGAGCAGCCACAGGGTATTCAACCCATAGGCTTTTTGAAAACAACAAACATTTTCAGTTTGTCTGAATCATTTTGCATGGATGAAATTCATCTGAACTAAAATCAAATGTTTGAAATTTGGTCTGCCCGAAACAACACTTCTTTTCAGATGAATATTTGAAAGAACCACATTTCTTTGCAATGCCGAGTAAAGTCTAATGGAACTTTACTGTTTCTTGAAAGAGATCAGATCATTCTTATATTTTTAAGACTCTTTACCTAACATAATGCTGCGGAATTCCTGTCTTTCAAATAGTAGTGCATTGTCTGGCTTCAAAGGGTTAAAATGTCAGCAAAAAAACCTTCTAGCTTTAAGTAAAAAAAAACAGCATGAAAATTTTAATAACAACAAGAAAGCATGTGGTGAACTCTCTACACAATTAAAATCTAAATAGGAACCAATTCAAATGAAGAATTAACTATATATCAAGCCAAAGGGAATACTATGAATAGAGTATCATTGCTTTTATTAGAGTAATTAGTGTATAGCAAAATAACAGGTAAGATTATCCGTATTAATACACAAAATTCATAAAAACAAAACAATAAAAATGTAGGTACAAATTACATGTCACGCAAAGCAATCTTGTCAAGAGACAGTAGGTACAAAGACGAATAACAAGGAACAAATAACTCTGAATGGTACCATGAGTTCAAACCAATTACATACCAACAATGTTAATTGAATAGTGATGAAAGAAGAATTCCAAAGAGGAGAAATACACTCCAATGTTTTGTCAAAAAATGCTGCTTTTCAAGGAAAAGTCAGTTTGACAGAATGCGATTTTTACTTTTTTTCATGGGGCATGTATTATTATTTATATAGTGCTAACATGTTCTCCAGAGCTTTAAAATTACCAATATAATATCTTTTATTTATATAAGTATGCCCTGCCCAGGAACACTTACAGTTAGGCAGTGGAGTTACCACTGCTTTAAAACTGACACCTAAAAATGGAGTCTACATTCTGATGGACAGACGTTGAAAATACTTTATATTGAAATGGTGTGAAATCAATTAAATTGTGGCTTCAGATATAAGCAAAACACATACACACACACACACACACACACACACACACACAAAAGCAGTGCTGCCCCTGGTGTCTAGTGAGAAGGAAGCTGTCCCTGCAACCTGAAGCAGCAGAAATGGCTTCAGGACCACATTGTATTCCTGCTCAGCATCTTGCCTCAGAGTGACGTGATGATATGATATCAACAGCCTGATGTTCAAACTATCATGCCCCAATACTGCTGTAAGAAAGTCAGTGCTCCATCAGCTGATTGTCTGCAATAAGCAGAGCCTGATTTTCAAACTATCAAGCCCCAATACTGCTGTGAGAAAGTCAGTGCTCCATCCGCTGATCGTCTGCAATAAGCAGAGCCTGATTTTCAAACTATCAAGCCCCAATACTGCTGTAAGAAAGTCAGTGCTCCATCCGCTGATCGTCTGCAATAAGCAGAGCCTGATTTTCAAACTATCAAGCCCCAATACTGCTGTAAGAAAGTCAGTGCTCCATCCGCTGATCGTCTGCAATAAGCAGAGCCTGATTTTCAAACTATCAAGCCCCAATACTGCTGTAAGAAAGTCAGTGCTCCATCCGCTGATCGTCTGCAATAAGTAGAGCCTGATTTTCAAACTATCAAGCCCCAATACTGCTGTAAGAAAGTCAGTGCTCCATCCGCTGATTGTCTGCAATAAGCAGAGCCTGATTTTCAAACTATCAAGCCCCAATACTGCTGTAAGAAAGTCAGTGCTCTATCAGCTGATCGTCTGCAATAAGCAAAGCCTGATTTCCAAACTATAATACAAATATAGTACAAAAGAATAAAAGCTATAAAGCAATAAAAAACACACTAGGAATAATTCTAATTATGAGTATGCTTTTTTTACACGCAATATAATTTAAAAGCTTTTGATATCCAGCACATAGTTAAAAAAACACTGGGCACTCCTTTTGGAAGACGATTTTTTGAGACTAAAAATACCACAATATCCTGGAACTAAAGGTAATAATCTTAAAAACATTTTGGCAACAAGCACTTTTCGCAAAAAGACTGAGACAAAAGAACATAATGCCGGTTTTTATACTTGTGGCAATTGTAAGGCATGTGGACACTCCTTTAGAACTTATAAGAACTTTAAGAGTACACAGACCTCTGAGGTTTTTACAATTAAAAATAAAATATCCTGTTCCTCCACACATGTTGTGTACCTGATCACATGTAGATGTGGTGCACAATATGTGGGGAGGACAGGCAAAAAGGCCAAGGTTAGGTATCTTTAACATCTTAATATACGTAAAAAGATCACTACTCCTTCAGTCCCATTACACTGCAACAAATGCCCTTTTTTTCAAAATAATTTAAATTTTATTGTGATAGAGCAAGTGTTTTTAGATGACAGAGGAGGAGACCTTATGCTAAAATTAAGAAGAGAAGGGTTTTGGATCCACAAATTAAAAACCCTACAACCGAGAGGTTTAAATGTGGATTTTGAAATGGTGTGTTTTTTAAAATAAAATAAGATAATTTTTAGAATAATTCATAGCCCTGTTTCTCTAATCATTGTAATTTTGAAATGTTTTCATATACTTTTTATACCCCTTTTTTATACACAATTTTTAAATATATTTTATTTTTTATTTTTTTTTATATATTTTACAAATAATTACAATATTTTTTTATATATTTTTCCATACATCCTTAACAAGTTTAATTCATTTTATTCAATTGAATTGCGTCTACTTTGGGAGTGTATGACATTTTCACGTATACACCAGTAGAAAAAACTTATATTTAGTATTAAGAAAATGTACACCAATGATTTCCTTTGTATCTATATTATTATTTCATAACTTTCTATATATCTTTTCACATCGTTGTATATTTATTTGTACATAACAATTGATACAAATATTTTAGCTGATGTTAATTTTATTCTTTAGTTGAATTGTAACATAAATTGTAACTGTGTATTGTTAACAAGGCTGGTAGGCATACATGACAATATTATGATATATGTTTTTATTTTATATCTCCTTAAAACTATTTTGTTAGTTCCATATTGAACTTATTGATGATGGCCAACTATCTTTCGGATACAGTGCTTGCAATGGAACGCAAGGGTAGTATTCGATCCCCCTGATGGAACGCATACGCATTACGTCCATCAAGAAACAGTGAATGGTAAGGCGCATGCGCGCCATATGCACACAAGGTCCGGAACGCAAACACTTCCGGAAGAGAAACAGCTGATCGACTCGCCGCAGACTGGCTGGAGAAAACGGCAGGAAGAAGCTCACCGGTATACAAAAAGAAGTGGAAGACGCTAAGGACACAAGCTACCTTCACAGGACACCAAAGAACTTTTAACCCCTGAGGAAGTCCGGGTATTAAACGGATGAAACGCGTAGGGTTGGTGCTATTTAGAGAGTTATATTTTTTAAGTTTTAATTTTATGTATATACAACAAATTTACTTTATATTTGAATAATCCATCTCCTGAACGTTTTCTTTGGCTCCAGCCAGAGACTACATCCTTAGAGATATGATGAGCACTAAATATACTTGGATCTTGTAAGTGCAATTATTTTAAGTGTCACTTCTGGATCATATGGTCTACACTTATTTTGTGTTTATTTTTACTCTCTTTTATTTGCCCATTTGCACCTGAGGAGATTTCCAGTCATCATACATTATCTGATACGCCTAGTATCAATTTGAATCTTGTGAGTGCAATCCTAAGCGCACTATTTAAAGGTGTACTCACTTTATTACTCTATGTAGTTTTATTTTCTCCCACTGTAGATATTTTTGTATATTTTTTATTTGAATAACCATCCCTTCATCTCTGTGCCTATATATATATCCTCCTCCCTCAGCTTTATTACAAGCCTATCTGACCCTCACATATCTTTATTCAACAGCCTGATTTCAAAACTATCAAGCCCCAATACTGCTGTAAGAAAGTCTGATACCTGCCCTCTCCTCTCCTCCCCTCACCACACAACCCCACCCCATGCTCATTATTACATTTATAGATTGTCTGTCACACCCAAATTTTAGATAAGTAAAAATAACAGGTGTACATACTGCCTCTTATTAGTACACTCCTGCACTTTCTTAATCCATAAAACTTAATATTTACCCTACCTTCACCTGATCTTGATATTCCAATTATTTCCAATTTACTTTTTCCCAGTTTAGCAATGATCTGTCTTCTCCTCCTCTTTATTTTCTCCTTCTACCTCAGTATAAAAATCTCTCCTTACACCCACTTCACTCACCCCCATCCACATTTACATATTCCCCTCTCTGCTACACTCCCCCTTCTCTCATCTCATGCCTTGCACTCATTTTTCTACCCTCTCACTCCTACCCACAATTGATCTCATCCTAGACCCCATGCATACAGAACCCATTCGCACCTCCTGTCACTTTCTCTCCTCCTGCTTCTAGCAGCTGATGATGTCTCTCCCAATCCAGGGCCCTTCACCTTCTCTGCACACACTAAGACAACCAGAAACCCCACAAACCTCATCACAATACCCTGCCCTTTATCCTCACTTACCAACATTCAGTGTGCACTCTGGAACATCCGCTCCATCTGCAGTAATTTAAAATCAACAGCCATACACGACTTTTTCATCTCAAACTCACTCACACTACTCACTCTCATACTTCTGCCTCTTTATGTTTTGGTGGGCTACAATTCTCTCACACTACCAGGCTCAACTGTAAAGGAGGTGGTGTAGGCATCCTTCTCTCCCCACAATGTACCTTTAAACCAATCATAACTCCCCCTGCCCTATCCTTTTCTTCTTTTGAAGTTCACACTGTCTGCCTATTTAAACCCACTCCTTTAAGAATTGCTATCATCTATCGCCTCCCCTCCTCCCCCCCACCCCCTGGTCATCATAGGCTATTCATTGAGCACTTTTCTTCCTGACTTCCCCACTTCCTCTCATCTAGCACTCCTTCCCTTATACTTGGGGATTTCAATATCCCAATCAACAATCCCGACTGCAGTGACGCCTCTTGACTGCTCTCTGTAACCTCCTCCTTTGGCCTTACACAATGGTCCAATTTAGTAACCCATACAGCAGGAAACACTCTTGATCTGGCCTTCACCAATCTCTATACCGCCTCTAATTTCTCCAATATTCCTCTTCCTCTATCTGACCACCATCTGCTGACTTTTGAAATTGGCATACATAAGATCAATTGACACCACCTTCTGAACATCTATCTCACAGAAACCTTCAATGTCTTGATCTAGAGCATTTCTCCACTAATCTCCAAACTCTTCTTTTACCTATCTCTACAACTAGCTCTACAACCTCCTTCAACAATTCCATCCTCTCCTCTCAACTAGACATCATGGCACCTCCTACATCTAAAAGCAGCAAGCGCCCCCAATAACAACCTTGACACACCAAGAGGACTCGATACCTCCAAAAATGCTCCAGAACTGCTGAATGCTGTTGGAGAAAGTCTCAATGTGCATCTGACTTTCTCCACTATAAATTTATGCGGTGCTCATACAGTTTGGCTCTTTCCTCTGCAAAAGTAAATTACTTCAATACCTTCATAACCACACTCTCTTGCGAACCCAAACGACTATTTCACACATTTAACTCTCTTCTTCGCCCTATTGTTCCTCCTCCACCTACTAACTTGACTGGTTCCGAATTTGCAACTCACTTCACTGACAAGATCTCTACAATCAGGGAAGAGATCTCTCATCTTTCTTCTTCCCCTTACAATACTTATCCTAACCTCACTCCCTCTGCTGTTCTAGGTTCATTCACACTCGCTACAGTGGAAGAGGTTTCTGCTCTGCTCCAGTCGTTCCGCCCCACCACCTGCTCCCTAGATCCAATTCCCTCTCATCTCATCCATACTCTGTCTTCTTCTCTTTCTCTACCTCTCACTAAAATTCTCAATTTCTCTTTCTCCTCTAGCATATTTCCATCTCCCTTCAAACATGCAACTATAACCCCAATTCTAAAGAAGCCCAACCTTGACCCTAACTCCCCATCCAACTACCGTCCTATCTCGCTATTGCATTTTGCATCCCAGATCCTTGAAAGAGTTGGGTATGTGAGATTGACAGACTTCCTCAAGTCCAACTCTCTGCTAGACCTGCTTCAGTCTGGTTTTCGCGCTAAGTACTCTGTGGAAATGGCACTCACCAAAGTATCCAATGATCTACTCGCTGCAAAATCTTGTGGTCTCTATCCTAATTCTCCTTGACCTTTCTGCGGCTTTTGACACTGTTGATCATCAACAGCTTCTTCTCATCCTCCGCAATATTGGTATACAAGATTTTGCTCTCTCCTGGTGCTAAACCTACCTCTCCCTGTGCTCTTTCAGTGTTTCTTTCTCTGACTCTGCTTCTTCTCCCCAACTCCTCTCTGTTGGTGTCCCCCAAGGTTCAGTCCTTGGTCCCCTACTGTTCTCCATCTATACTGCCTCGCTTGGTAAACTCATTAGCTCCTTTGGCTTCCAATATCATTTCTATGCGGATGACACGCAAATCTATCTGTCCTCTCCTGATCTCTCCCTGTCCCTCTTGACTAGTGTCTCTGACTGTCTCTCTGCTATTCCTAACTGGATGGCTGCCCACTTCCTTAAACTCAACTTGACCAAAACTGAAATTCTGGTCTTTCCTCCCTCAAGTGTTGCTACTCCTGTGTCTCCCTCCCTCCAAGTCAATGGTGCTACCATTAGCTTCACCATGCAGGCTCACTGCCTAGGTGTCCTCTTTAAATCCAACCTCTCCTTCACGCCTCATGTTCAGTCTATCTCCAACTCATACCGCTTCCATTTCAAAAACATTGAGGGCATCCGACCCTACTTAACGCCAGATGCGACTAAGGTGCTGGTCCATTCCACTGTCCTTTCTCGCCTTGACTACTGTAATCTGCTTCTCAGTCATCTTACATGCTCCCAACTTGCGCCGTTACAGTCCATAATGAATGCGATGGTGAGGCTCATCTTCTTGTCCGCCCGCACCTCCCATTCCTCACCTTTCTGTCAGTCCCTACATTGGCTTCCTGTAAGATATAGGGATCAATTTAAAATTCTGATTCTTGCTTTCAAATCTCTACAAAATGCAGCACCCACCTATCTATCCTCCCTGATACACAAATATGTCCCGTCTAGGCCCTTACGCTCTGCTGAAGACTTAGGTCTATCTTCTGTCCGTACTCCCACCTCTGATGCTCGCCTTCGAGGCTTCTCGAGGGCTGCACTGTTCCTGTGGAACTCACTTCCCTCCTCTGTTAGATGCTCCAGATGCCCCAGTCTCCACTCCTTAAAAAAAATCATTAAAAACCCACTTCTTCATAAAAGCGTATCAATTAAACTGTTAATAGCTCCTGACTGATTCCTCTCTTGCAACTGTCATTAGTCTAATACTATCCTTACCTTTTGTGTCACTTTACTCAACTCCCTCTATCATGTAAGCTCATTGAGCAGGGCCCTCAACCCTTCTGTTCCTGTGTGTCCAACTTGTCTGGTTACAACTACATGTTTGTTCATCTACCCACTGTAAAGCGCTGCGGAATTTGTTGGCGCTATCTAAATAATAACATAATAATAATAATAATAATAATAATAATAATAATAAAATGAGGTCCCATCCTCCCTGTGTTAAAAGTCACGATAGCAATTGAGATTGAAAGAGAAACATTACGTTTTTCTTTGCAAGTGGATTATGAAGAGGTAGTTCCTTCCTTTCCATCAGTAATGGCTAGTCACAACTGTTCTTTTGATCTCCCTTGACAGGCAGGTAAACAAATTCTCAGCTTTTGTGTAATCATGGCAATTTAGTGCTCTGGATTTGTCAATCTGAATTAACTAAGCATGTATGTGGTAGATGTTATGTAAAACAAGTTGTGCCAGAAAACATCAAAACACAGAAAAGCCTTCACATACAGATGCAAGAGGACTTTCACAAAGGTGGTTTGAGCCAGAGGTCTCTGAAGAAAAAAAAAAAGAGAACATTTCATGAGTACAAACACTCAAAAAAGAACAAGAAAATAATCATGTCCATATCTGGAAGATTTTTTTTCTCTGGTTTAAAACATCTGCATTATTACAGATGGGTGATCTTCATGCACTAATATTTTAACCCACCAACTCGGGCTTTGGTAAATTTCCAAATTCTGAGTGGGCTCTAGAGTGCTCTAGAATGGGAATCTGCATTCTATCGGTCTATGGATTTATATTGTGCATTAGTAGAATAGGCTCATACCTCTGTGGGATTTCTACCTCTCGTAGCAATTTTGTCATATACTTTAATACAGTTCTATTCTAGTACTCACTGAAAGAATATATCTATAATGCATAATCTGTTACCGTCTGTCTTTAATATAACATAGCAGCAGATATCTGTGACATTAGTGGCAATATCACATGCTAGAAGCCTAGTTCAACAAGTAAGGTTTACAGAGGATACAGGGTCCTGAGCATAGTTACAGCTGAATTGCCAAGATCCACATAGTTCTGCTACTGGGTGGAAATATTACTGGATTCGTTTTTATTTTCTCCATGAGTAATAACTCTTGAGTCAAATATCTCTTGTTTTCTAGTCTGAAACTCTCCGCAAGCTCCAATAACCTAAATCAGTTAGATTTGGAGGTGGAGTGGGTAACAGTCATTTTTTGGCCATTTTGTTACAACAATTCCCAGCCTGCTTTGCCAGAAATGTTGTCCAGTCCTGCATTAGAACATTTTTGTTGGGTAAACTTCTGAACATATATTTAATAGTACTGAAAGGTTCCGTACATATAAACAGTATCTCTAATACACATCATAAATATATGTATATTTAAAAATCACATAATGTTATCTCATTATTAAGAGGAACATTTTCAATCATTCCAGTGGTTAGCTAATACTTACAACTTGTCAGATACTACAGTGCCGCCTAGCGGGTGATTTAATAAGCAGACGTTTTATCATTCCCTGCAAACAAATCTACTTCACATTTAGAGGAAAAGAGATGAACGATGTGCAGATTATCAGTAGTTTTATATTTAAAAAAAAAATTGAAAACGTAAAAAAAATTAAAATGTGTGGACGTTTCAAGATGAAGACATTTAAAAAAAAAAAAACCTGTTAAAATGAAAATTCCTGCAGTGAGATTTATATTAATCATATTAATCATACAATAGGAGAATTAAAGGGGTACATTTATAAACAGTGAGTTGTAGAGAGGTTTGTTAATTATAGTGCAAGTAGGAGACTTAGATGGGTCTATTTACTAAACATCAAATTGTGATGAATTGAATAATGATTTTATAAAGAGGTGGGAAAAAGTTTGAAAATGTATATTCAAATAGTATATTTTGCAATTTGGTTGACTCTTTGTGTATAAAGTCCAAAGCGTCTCACACTCAGTAGACACCCTTGAGCAGCATGTCCAATTGGTGTTCCGCGGAATTGGGGTTCCGCAAAAAGTATAAAAAAAGAAAATCGCCGCGGGCTGCAAGGGAGCAGTGATCTCCCTGCTCATCTCCCTCGCGCGCACAGCAGTGCTGCTGGAGCTGGAATATGACTTCACTCCGGCTCCGGCGTAACTAAGAGGCGCGCAAGGGAGCTGAGCAGGGAGATCACTGCTCACTGCTCCCTTGCAGCCCGCGGCGAATTTTAAAAAAATTGTATGTGTGTCTATTAGGGAGTTTGTATGTCTTTGTGTTTCTGTCAAAGAGTACATGTGTGTTTGTCAGTGACATTGTATCTCTTCTTGTCAGTGAGTGTGTGAGAGTGTATGTGTTTGTCAGTGACATTGTATCTGTTCTTGTCAGTGAGAATGTATATGTGTTTGTATGTGTGTCGGTAAAAGAGTATGTGTGTTTGTCAGTGAGAGTGTATGTGTGTCTGTCAAAGAGTATGTGTGTCTGAGTGTGTCAGTGTGTGTATCTGTGTGTCAAGGTTTGTGTATGTAAAGTAATAGAGGTCCAGGCACTCCTTGGTTCAAGACAGGCACTTTATTAGGAACCACAACAGCAACGTTTCGACCCAAAAGGTCTTTGTCAAGACCTTTTGGGGTTGAAACGTTGCTGTTGTGGTTCCTAATAAAGTGCCTATCTTGAACCAAGGAGTGCCTGGACCTCTATTACTTTACTAATGTTTGATGTTTGGAAATCTGGTGTTTGATTCCGGCTCAGCAAGCACCCTGGCTCAGATTTGTGGGAGTGAGTGTAGTTCCACATATACTACTCAAGGTTTGTGTATGTGTCACTGTGTGTATCTAAGTGTGTTTGTATGTGCCTGTGTGCAGTGGCATACACACAAACCATGTGTATGTGCCAGTGTGTATCAGTGCGTTTGTCTGTGTCTGTGTGCAGTGGCGTACACACAAACCATGGGGCCCCGGTGCGAAAATGATCCGTGGGCCCCCCTCCCTATTCCCCCCGACCGACACACACACACACACATTTATAGAGACACACACACACACACATACATACAGACACATACATACAGACAGGCACACATATATACATACAGACAGACACACACAGACACATACATACAGACCGACACACAGACAGGCACACAGACACATACATACAGACAGGCACACATACAGGCACACAGACACATACATACAAACAGACAGGCACACATACAGACACACACACACATACAGACAGACAGGCACACATACAGACAGACAGACAGACACACACACACACAAGACACATACATACAAAGACACATACATAAAAAAACATACAGGCACACATACACACAGACAGACACATACAGACAGACAGACACACAGACAGACATACACACACACACAGACACACACACATACAGACAGACACACACACACACACACACAAGATGCACATACATAAATACAAAAAGACAAGCGCACACACACATACAGGCAGACACACACAGACAGGCACACACACACACACATACATACAAAGACATACATACAAACAGGCAGACACACACACAGACAGACACATACATACACACAGACAGACAGGCACACACATACATACAATGAAATGTGGTGGTAGACTGAGTTGTTAATGAACCGACACCAGTCAATAGGTGGAGCGCTCAAAGTGAGGTACATACATACAGACAGACACACATACATACAAACACACACACACGCACAAAATGTTGAAGTCACCCTCCTGTTTCCTAACTTTATGTGCAGGAGGGTGACTTTCCCTGGGGTCCAGTGGTGGCTCAGGTGGATGGGAGTCAGAGTTCCAACTCTGACTCCCTGTTCTTCCTCCCACGCAGGCTCTCTGAAGAGGCCACAGAAGATAATGGCGGCGGATACCCGGTCACAGGGGTCCGCAGGGCGGCTGGGCCCCCTGGAGTGGCGGGCCCGTTTGCAGCTGAGACCCCTGCGACTACGGTATGTACGCCTCTGCCTGTGTGTGTATCTGAGTGTGTCAGTGTGTGTATGTGCCAGTGTGTATCTGTGGGTGCAAGTTTGTGTATATGTCACTGTGTGCATCTGGGTGTGTTTATTTGTGAGTCAAGATGTGTGTGTCAGTGTGTATCTGAGAGTGTATATCTGTGTGTCAGTGTGTATATGTGTGCCACTATGTGCCAGTGTGTGTGTGTGTATCTGTGTGTTAGATACATACACACACACACACAGATACACACTGACACAGAGGTACACACACTGGCACATACAAACACAGATATACACACCTTGACACACACCGGCACATACAAACACAGATAGACACACTTTGAAACATAGATACATACACCTTGAATAACAGATACATACATACATACACACACAAATACACACAGATACACACTGTGTCAAGGTGTGTGTATCTGTGTCAGTGTGTGTACATGTGTGCCACCAGCTGCCAGTGTGTGTGTATCTGTGTGTCAGATTCATACACACTGGCACATGCAAACACAGATACACACACCTTGATACACAGACACACACAAACACACACACACACAGATACACTGGGTGTCAAGGTGTGTGTATCTGTGTGTTAGCGTGTGTCTGTATGCCACTTTGTGCCAGTGTGTGTATATCTGTGTGTCAGATATACACACACACACACACTAGCACATACAAGCACAGATAAACACACATTGACACACACCGGCACATACACTATGTAAAAGGGTTCCATGGCAAAAATTAATTGGGTACTGCTGCCCTAGAGAATAATGTTTGACCTAAAAATGCATTATTATGTATTATTGGCAAAGAATGCTTCATCATGGAAAATAAATTTATTGCATCACAATTGCACTAACACTTTAATTGTTTAGTTTTGACACTGTTTTTAATTGCTTTTATCACATTAATTTTGTATACTCATAATGCTCTTATTATTAGATTAATTTAATAATCTTTAGCTTATTTAGCACTATTTAATTTGTCTCCCACATTGGGAGTTAGTGTAGGACCCACCGATATAGGGGTATTGCGAAATAGTGGTGTGCTTAACACAATATGGCCATGTGGTGGAACTGAATCCCCATATTGTTTTTTTAAGTAGTAGTAATTTTAAGTAGCTTGATAAGATTATTAGTGTATTATTATGTGTGCGCTGTAAATTAATTTGTATCATGTGGAAAATAAATTAAAACATACTGTTGAGAAGAAATATGGGGAATTAAAATATATGCTTAGATACAAAGTGTTAACTTTATGCTGTTAATTCAATATGCCCATAATATTTTTTTTCACAACTTGTTAAATAAAGAAGCATGTGTAAGAGCTTAATAATATTGATAATAAATTATAATAATAATACAAAATGTGTGATTTTTTCCACCATTTACTGTATAGGTATCCAACTTTCGCCACCCAAATGGAAAACATTTCCCATCATTCTCTGCACCCATCTAGATTTGCGAGCCTCAGATAGCCATTCCTGTACTAGAACAATATCCAACTCTTTGAGGATTATCCACTAAAGTGTAAATTGACAAGAAATCTGAATTAATTTTAAATAATTATTTCATGTTAGGCCATGATTTACAAATGTAAAAACATAACTGACTTGGAGAATTTCCCAATTAGATTATTTTGTCATGAATTGAAATTTACTTTTAATTAACTGTAAATTTTCATTAATTCTCACTTTAGTGAATAATCGTTCAGTAGCCTCAATTTAATTATTTTTCCGAACACAATTTGGATCAACAGCAAAAAACAAATGTGAGGTAGGCTGAAGTCTCTTTTCAGCTATGTAACTATGTAACTATGTAACTATGATAAGTAGCAACTTTTTAAATATGATTTTTCATTTTTTTATTTATTTCTGATTGGATTTTATTCCAGTACTAGTTATCCTCCTATTGATTGGGCATTCACTAGTTATTAGCTAGTTATTAGCTGCCCACTTGCTAGCCATGTTATGACAGAGAGCTTCCACTGGCTCCTTGCTGTATAGTAGTCATGTAGGGTGTATGAGGGAGATTTTAAACTGTTTAGTAGACATATCTCTACTTGTGGGGCTCCATGGTGGGGCAGTTGATACAATCATAAAGCTGGGTATACTCTTGATCACTCCTTAAGTTATGCTAATTCTAAATAAAATATAACCTCTCCCTCCCCCCAGGTGGCTCGGGGTTCCCAAGCCTTTAATCACCTCACCAGATAAAAAAACAAACACCCACTTAACTCGATTACTCTTGAAATAGTAAGAGGGCCCAATTAGTTAAATTCCTGTTAAAAAAATGATACTTGCCATCACATGTCTTCTTTCTTCTTTTGTTCAGTGCCAAAAAATGGCTAGCCACAGGAGGGGGCAGGGGTGGGCAATAACCTCTCTGCAACCCATTATTTAATTTCTGCCACCGTCCCATGCCCACTATTGGGCTGCTCACTCTAACCTCACAAAGGCACATTTTTGCTCTATGTTGGTTCATCCAAAACTTTTTTTCCCAAAATAATCACATAAACAAAATGGACAACATGGACAAAATGTATCTAAACTGAAAAACCATATGCAGTACACAAGTGATCTTCATAATATAGTGCAAAACAGCATGGAAAGTAAATAAAGTGATGCAAATTCTCACCAGGTTGTATCCCGATTGTCATATTTGGATGTGATGTGTACACCATATTTTTTCCTTTTATACTCAGAGAAAGACATTTATATTACAAACACAATTTTATCTTTTAATCTAGCAAAGTTTAAGAAAGAGAGAAGAAAAATAAACAATAGTGAAATCATAAAGGTCAGTTTACAAAAGACTGCAAATACAGGTTCCAATGTGAAATCTGCACAGAGAAACACTTGGCATGGACATTTATTAGTGTTAACGTGTCAAGCAGTTTATGAGGATGTAACTGATGCTCACAATTTCAACAGACAAAGGACAAGGAACCTGGCTCTACACTCAATTAGATATATCAATAATAGGATTGTGGATTTTATGTGCTCAAGTGGTTAAACTCAAAGTTAAAAAAAAACAAAAAAAAAACAATGTACCATAAAATCGCAAAGTTAACCGACATGCTTCAGATTTATGGAATCTTTTTAATACATTGCTAAGATCTAATGCAAATACAGAATAAAGGATAAAGAATTAAGCAACGATAAATCAGTCATATTAATAATTCAATCATCATAAAATTTTACGAACAAAGATTTTCTCTTTTCTTACCAATTTCATGTCCAAACTAGTTCATTGAATATCCGTTGGGAATGAAATTTGAAGACTTGTTGAATGATTAATGATTGTCTAATCAGTCAAAGTTTTACAGTATTGGTGTAATATCTGCTATCCCCTTGTTTAAAAGTTTTACACATGCTTATTGGCAGTCTGTAAATTTCAATACTGTGCAGTTACTCCGTTTGTGATAGGCGACTCTTAGAAGTAGCGATCAGCCAAAACTGACATCTTGTGTGAATATTTACTTCTGTGGTGCAAAAGTGTGATTTTGTTTTGCATAAAATTCCACCAAATTATATTTAATACATTTTGTCTGGATTGATGCCTTTCTGAACATGCAGTGTTTTCCTTTTTGTTCTAGAAACACTTCTGTACATGTTATAATAACTTCTTTGGGTCTGGGTTGATCCTCTGTTAGCACTCTATAGTGCCTCTAGTGCCTCTAGTGCACTGTGTATAACATACGCTCAGGAGTGTCATAGATAATTAAGTGAGAATATTGATTGACTAAATATTTTCCTTGTTAGAATAGAGCTCATTGCAGAGGCTTCAAATTTGGGGGATTTAACAGCAAACGCTGATACCTCAAATATGAGATTTGTATTTATTAAATAAATATATTATCTATCTAGCTATCTTTGGCAAACTGCTTTTTGTCACTGGTTTTTCATGTGACAAACTGCCCTGTTCCCCTGGCTTATGGAGAAGCCTGATTGCCAGCCTCCTGCCTCATGACTATGGACCTGGGGTGTATGGCCCTTTAAAAACAGTCTATGGGCATATTAAGACTTTTTGTGACACTGCCCTTTTAAATCTGTGTCCCCAGGCTGTAAAAATACTTAGTGCATGTCTTTTTCCCAGATGGCTCGGTAAATGGGGCTTATTCATGGAACTGAAATTGGCTACACAACGGCACGAACACCGCTGACCCTTACCTTCTCCTCCACTTCGACGCTTCGGCTGAAATCGAAGTGCATTCGACGTTCGTTTTTCTGTGTAAAATAGACTGACCGCACAGCCCAAATCTATGGAACTCTTTTGGGCAGGAAAGCCATGCTTACGGTCGGTCAAATAAGACTACCAGCTATCTTTTGAACCACTGGAGGGAATTGTATGATTTATGAGTATGTTTGTATATGAAGTATGCTTTTTTAATGGAAGTGCATGTATGTTTTGGGAGTTATGAATATTGTATGAAACTGTATATTTCCTGCCTGTGATAATTAAGTTAACCCATTGTGTACAGTAATTATATCACAGGCAAAGGGGAGGGTTTGTGTGTCTTAGCTGGGAGTGTCTGACTGTATTGTAATGTGTTTGACTGGCTGTTCCACAAGACCATGTGGGTGGTAACTTTGTGGAAAATCTTGCATAAAAGAAAGTCCTTTGGTGCTCATTAAACAGATCATCTTGTACCTTCATGAAGTTTCAGCTCATGTTTGGGGGATTGGAGAACTACACTCTGGGAAATGCTTTAATCACTATACGCCCCAGGGTATAATCACTAAGCTCTGATAAGAGCTTGTTCCTGTTCCTGCTCTCTGGAATTCAGAGAGGTCGACCTACTGGAAGCTGGACCCTGGTCTTGGGTCCAGAGTGGGTGGAGAAGGCGAGACCCCAACCAAGCTGCAGCGGTTCGTGGGGTCTGCAGTGGTTATGGTGTCAGGTGGAGTGCTTGGAGCCCTCGGAAAGCACTAGGAGCATCTGTCAATGGAAGGTACCCAGTCGGGGTGTCAAGGTGTTCCGTTACACTATCTATCTATCTATCCTGTCTGTCCATCTGTCTATCTATTGCCTACCTGTCTGTCCATCTGTTTATCTGTCTACCTGTTTGTCCATCTGTCTGTCTATCTGTCTACCTGTCTGTCCATCTGTCTATCTGACTACCTATTTTTCCAAGTAGTAATAGTCTAGTTACAATCTAGTGAGATCAATTGGCAAATTTGGGAGTAATTCTCTTTACAATTCCTTTCTGCAACCTAGGAGTATCCCGTCGATGGCATTCTGGACTTTAGTCTTCAAGTGTAAGGATGGGGAACAGTGTAGGGTTGCATTATGCTGTATGACCCTTGAAAATGCTATACTTAAGGAGTGAGCAACTTCTGGCACTCCAGATGTTGTGGAAACCTCCCCTATAATGTTGTTACAGCTATCATGTGAGCAAAGCATCAGGAGAGATGTAGTCCACAACATCCGTAGAATATCCTTGCTCTAGTTTATCCCTTACTAAGAAAAGATATACTATTCCTGCCCAGGCTGTGATTTACTCCTCTTTGTTAATAACAATATTACAATTTCCATTGTCCTGTTCAATAAACAACTACATGGTGTCAACAAAGCCCCTTAGAGCCAATACTGTCAGCACTTTTACTATAATAATTGACCAGCTACATTTCCTGGTGTTCTGGAGGTCCTGCACTGAAGAGTTCTCAGGAAACATTGAGCTAGCTGCTTCTGGAGATGACAAAAATAGAATTGAAATGCGCCTTGGGGGTATGGGGGATTATTATTTTTTTATAGGTAGATTACATAAAACATATATATTTGTATATATACACACAAATATAAAGTATATAAGGTAAACAGGTATACATTTAATATAAATGTTTTTCTACATCTATCTATATGTTTATTATTAATAATAATATTAATATTAATAATAATTTAAAACTAGGTAGATAAATACATAAATATTTAAACTAGAAAATATTGCAGGCTTGTTTTATTTTTTAAATTTTTCTTTTGCCTGTAGATAATTTAATAAAATACTGTTTCCATGCTTGCGAGATTATAAAGTAAAGTAATGAAGGATTAATACTTCAAAAAGTCAGCTTCAAAAACTTCCCTTTCTTTAAAGTTGTATTAATTAATAATATTATTTGGAATGCCTGGTTTAAGAAAATTACAGGATTTAAAACATCTATTCTTCTAGTGTGAAAAATGAAACTAACCATTTACCTTGTCTTTATACTAATGAAGATATTATTAATTAGTTTAGCAAAAACATAGATCTAACCATAATATGCAACAGTTATTAGAGATAATTAACTGCGGATCATTGGTTTGAAACATCTAGCCCAAAATGATTTCTGAAGGGCACATTATTCTAGGAGATAAAATAATTACTTTTTGAACTGCTGTACGAGACAAGAGTAAGCCCTGTGTTCATTTCTTTTGTTCTCTTTATTTTTTTTTTTTTATTCTGGGGAGACGCTTGCTGGCCAGAAATGTTTTCACGGCAGAATTTCAGTTGTGTTTTGTGACTCATTGGAGAATAAAATATACAAATTAATCTATATAATAAAAGTAGAAAATGTGTTTGTTTTGTGTCTGTATTTGTATATGAACAGTACACTTGCATGGACCAGTTACGAGAACTGACTTAGAGGAGGTAGCAAGAAAGGCCTACTAACAGGCAAAAAACAAACATTAGGTACAGCAAGTACAAGCAGAAGTCAAGAACACCAGAATGGAGTATAGCAAAATACAAACCTGAACCAGTTGACCAGAAAACAGAACCATTGTATGGACTTTAAATAAAAGTAGGTGTTTTATTATTATGTAATTATTTATATAGTGCCAACAAATTTCGCAGCGCTTTACAGTGGGTGGACGAACAAACATGTAGTTGTAACAAGACAAGTTGGACACAAAGGAACAGATTGGTTGAGGGCCCTGGTTAACCCCTTAAGGACACATGACATGTGTGACATGTCATGATTCCCTTTTATTGCAGAAGTTTGGTCCTTAAGGGGTTAATGAGCTTACATGCTAGAGTGAGTGGTGTAAAGTGACACAAAAGGTAAGGATAGTATTCGACTAATGACAGTTGCAAGAGAGGAATCAGTCAGGAGCTATTAACAGTTTAATTGATATGCTTTTATGAAGAAGTGGGTTTTTAAAGATTTTTTTAAGGAGTGGAGACTGTTGAGCATCTAATGGAGGAGGGAAATGAGTTCCACAGGAACGGTGCAGTCCTCGAGAAGTCTTGAAGGCGAGCATCAGAGGTGGGAGTACGAACAGAAGATAGACGTAAGTCTTCAGCAGAGCGTAAGGGCCTAGACGGGACATACTTGTGTATTAGTGATGATAGATAGCTGGGAGCTGCATTATGTAGAGATTTTAAAGAAAAAACAGAATTTTAAATTAAGCCCTATATCTTACAGGAAGCCAATGTAGGGACTGACAGAAAGGAGAGGCATGGGAGGTGCGGTTGGTCATGGCGAGAAAGGACAATGGAATGGACCAGCACCTTAGTCGCATCTGGCGTTAAGTAGGGGCGGATGCGCGCAATGTTTTTGAGATGGAATCGGCAGGATTTGGTAATAGACTGGAACATAAGGTGTGAAGGAGAGGTCGGAGTCAAAGAGAACACCTAGGCAGTGAGCCTGCATGGTGGAGCTGATGGTAGCACCGTTGACTTGGAGGGAGACAGACACAGGAGTAGCAACACCTGAGGGAGGAAAGAGCTTTAGGATAATAAAGGCCCCTTCCGAGAAATGTTTTGTTGACTACTGAATATTATCACAGCTCGGGGATTCAGGGGATAGACTGCATCACTGGGTGATACACAAATTGACTGGGGTCATTAAATGTCATATCGTGGCATGTGGTATCATGAAAAGACACAGAAGCACAACATTGTGAAGTGACACCAGTCTCAATAAGGAAGTTTTGAAGCATCAGGCTAGGCATGATTACTGCAAACATGGATGGTGAACGATCTGGACGATATGGAAGGTGGAGACACCATAACAACAGGTAATGTTTAATTAAATTAGATTGCCTGAAAATTCATGCAATATCTTGAGATATGTTTATATTATCCATTTACCACTTGCTGAAATGTGGCTAATTCTGGTGCCTTTTCCTAAGCTCCTTCAGTTCTTGTGAGGTGAAAAGTGTAATATCACATGGACTGATAACAATAATAAAGCAATGGCTAATGAAGTTAAAAATGCATTTAAGTTCTTTTTCTGATGAATGTAACCACACATTGAAGTCATATTTTATATTAAAATAACCGTGGATCATGTCTAGAAAATTTTAAATGAGTTAGACTTCAGAAGCTGATGATTTTTATTTTTGGCCTGGCAGAGCTTTTTTTCATGCTTACTTGAGAAAAGACAAAGCTACTTCCAAACTTTATTAATTTCATTCCCACCATGACACTCATATATCTTACAATTACTTTTTTCTCTATTCTTGTTTACTATACCGACGTTATTTTAAAAAACAGTATTTTCAAAAATATAGCAACTTTGACCATGGAGAATATTTGCATTTCAGTTGACTATTGTTCACTGTAGATGAGATCCAACCATATGTGTGACTGTACTATCAGCCCTATCTTAAATGTTCATTCTTCTGATGAAATTTATGTGAAATCAAGGATATCAAGTTCATTAAAAGTTCAACTACACTCAACAACCACTAATGACCTTTCTGTTGGACTTCATTGTCTTCTCCTTCCAAGGTCAAAATGTTGGTCATCTCAAAGTGTCTTCTGACTAACACTGCTGAACACACAATGTTAGTATTTAGTTTTCACTCCAAATGCTATCTCAGATTTTGTGAATAGACACCATATGTTAAATTTTTTTTGTTGTTGGTGGAGATAACATTTTTTATTTAATTATAAGTGTAGCTTAAAGACTTTTTATTTATTTCAAGCTCCCCTTGTTAATTTAGTGGCACACCTCACTGAAAATATTCAAGTTATATGAAATATTAATCCTTTCTGGGCCAAAGTGGTATACAATGTTCAACTAGAAGCCTTTTTACCTATAATTAAAATATTGAGTCTTACTAGCACTGAAACACACCAGATTTAATAAGAATGTTAAAATGACCTCAAATCTTGCATTTACAGACACAACCCAATGACTCTTTTAAAGGTAACACCACATCTTTTTTTGTTATCTCGCCATACAGATCCCTCCTCATTTCTAAGTAATTAAAACTTTCTTTTAGATGGTAAATGCCAACAAAACAGGTTGCTTAATTGATTTGACCTTTAGCTGTATTTTTTTTTTTCAATTTTCAATTTTAGATTCATTATTCCATCTGCCACTTTTAATACGACATCTGGTTAACTGTACTTAACCAGCTGATCACTGTATAGTTATTTTTAAATGTAATGTATGCTTAAGCAGATGTTATTTTTATAGATGTAGATCAAAACTACACTTGTATACGTGCTGTGTCTGCATAAGATCTTTCTGCAATTCAAATGTTGACATCAAAAATTACAAGCCAGAATGCTCGCGATCAGTTCTATTATATCGCTAGACTTTTTTTGCGGCTTGTTAGGTAAACAGCAGCTCAACTCCTTTTCTCTCTTCATTGCACATAAATAAAACATTAGCATTTCGTTTACAAAGTGATGAACATTTCACAGAGATGGATTTGGCTCTATAAATACGAATGCTGTCAGGAAGAAAAAAGGGATTTATTGAATAAATAATAAAGGCATTAAGGGAAGATGAAAAAAATATATATACGTATTATGCAAAATGTGGTGTCTTTCAATGGGTCATTTCAGGTCATTAAACTCTATTTACTGAATATTTTAATCTCACACTACAAAGAACAGCAAGTAAGCATTACCCACACAACACTGCAATTTAGACAAAATCAGGATGAATTCATATTTGCAGTTAACACTGTGTTTGTCCTAAGAAGATCTTGCAATCTGGAAACTCCAATGAATTAAACGGAATCTTGGCACGTTTGGTGTTCTGTGTGATTCATATAGTAATGCATGATAAACAACTTAAGAGTGATGATATATGTGCATTATTACATGAAGATACAAAGGGGCAAAGCTGCTGACGGCAGACAAAAAAGAGCATTTGACTCATCTAATCTGCCCATTTTCTACTTAAAATAAAATTATACTTATTTAAGCTTGTGAAAGCATCATTCCATAAGCTACTTCAATCAGATTTCTGGGTGGTTATACACTAAACAGTGAGTAGTGAAAATGTATTTTTTGTAACTTAGTATCTTAACAAATTACAGGTTTCAACTAAATTAGCCTTTCTTGTTCTGATACAGGGAGTGCAGAATTATTAGTCAAGTTGTATTTTTGAGGATTAATTTTATTATTGAACAACAACCATGTTCTCAATGAACCCAAAAAACTCATTAATATCAAAGCTGAATATTTTTGGAAGTAGTTTTTAGTTTGTTTTTAGTTTTAGCTATGTTAGGGGGATATCTGTGTGTGCAGGTGACTATTACTGTGCATAATTATTAGGCAACTTAACAAAAAACAAATATATAACCATTTCAATTATTTATTATTACCAGTGAAACCAATATAACATCTCAACATTCACAAATATACATTTCTGACATTCAAAAACAAAACAAAAACAAATCAGTGACCAATATAGCCACCTTTCTTTGCAAGGACACTCAAAAGCCTGCCATCCATGGATTCTGTCAGTGTTTTGATCTGTTCACCATCAACATTGCGTGCAGCAGCAACCACAGCCTCCCAGACACTGTTCAGAGAGGTGTACTGTTTTCCCTCCTTGTAAATCTCACATTTGATGATGGACCACAGGTTCTCAATGGGGTTCAGATCAGGTGAACAAGGAGGCCATGTCATTAGATTTTCTTCTTTTATACCCTTTCTTGCCAGCCACGCTGTGGAGTACTTGGACGCGTGTGATGGAGCATTGTCCTGCATGAAAATCATGTTTTTCTTGAAGGATGCAGACTTCTTCCTGTACCACTGCTTGAAGAAGGTGTCTTCCAGGAACTGTCAGTAGGACTGGGAGTTGAGCTTGACTCCATCCTCAACCCGAAAAGGCCCCACAAGCTCATCTTTGATGATACCAGCCCAAACCAGTACTCCACCTCCACCTTGCTGGCGTCTGAGTCGGACTGGAGCTCTCTGCCCTTTACCAATCCAGCCACGGGCCCATCCATCTGGCCCATCAAGACTCACTCTCATTTCATCAGTCCATAAAACCTTAGAAAAATCAGTCTTGAGATATTTCTTGGCCCAGTCTTGACGTTTCAGCTTGTGTGTCTTGTTCAGTGGTGGTCGTCTTTCAGCCTTTCTTACCTTGGCCATGTCTCTGAGTATTGCACACCTTGTGCTTTTGGGCACTCCAGTGATGTTGCAGCTCTGAAATATGGCCAAACTGGTGGCAAGTGGCATCGTGGCAGCTGCACGCTTGACTTTTCTCAGTTCATGGGCAGTTATTTTGCGCCTTGGTTTTTCCACACGCTTCTTGCGACCCTGTTGACTATTTTGAATGAAACGCTTGATTGTTCGATGATCACGCTTCAGAAGCTTTGCAATTTTAAGAGTGCTGCATCCCTCTGCAAGATATCTCACTATTTTTTACTTTTCTGAGCCTGTCAAGTCCTTCTTTTGACCCATTTTGCCAAAGGAAAGGAAGTTGCCTAATAATTATGCACACCTGATATAGGGTGTTGATGTCATTAGACCACACCCCTTCTCATTACAGAGATGCACATCACCTAATATGCTTATGCAAAAGAATAATAAGCGCTCTCTTCTCAGGGGTGAGCAGCAGTTCACCAACAAGGTGTTCCTCTACCTTGTGATAAATAGACAGATAAAATAGAAAGGTGAACAGCGCTAAAAATCAGAAAATGTACATACGTTTTGTAGAAATACTGGCCAGCAGAGTAACTTAAAAAAAAGAGAAACAAAAATACAAATAATGGTACAGTATGTATGAACGATATAATTCCACAAGAACAAAGGTGTTATATTCACACTCACACTTTGAGGAGCTATATCAGCTCGGTGTTAAGAGCCTGGACGGAATAATCCCCGTCTATGGATTTCTTGAGGTTCAAGACCGTTGGTGAATTTATAGGTGTAAATATTCGTTACATGAAAAACAAGAGTAAAATACACCACATGGTATAGTACGTAAATATAAAATATTATTAAAAAAAAAAAAAGTGGATGATCCTACTTACATATACTACAGCAACGACCTGCTCTAGTCTGGAGAATTTCAGGTGGAATAATCCCCACCTTGGGATATAGTGGACCCAGGTATAGCAGCAAAGCAGTATTGGATAGGAAGGAGGACAAAAGGAATGACTGGATAGTTTAAAAAAATATATATACTTTAATACAAAAAGTGAAAAGTGAATAATAAACTATAAAACCAGTCCTGTATAAAAGTCCAAAATTCTTCCTCACTTGACGCGTTTCGCCGAAGCTTTCTCAAAAGTGAACTTCACATCAAGTGAACTTTTGAGAAAGCTTCGGCGAAACGCGTCAAGTGAGGAAGATAATCCACTTTTTTTTTTTTTCCCACAATATTTTATATTTACGTACTATACCATGTGGTGTATTTTACTCTTGTTTTTCATGTAACGAATATTTACACCTATAAATTCACCAACGGTCTTGAACCTCAAGAAATCCATAGACGGAGATTATTCCGTCCAGGCTCTTAACACCGAGCTGATATAGCTCCTCAAAGTGTGAGTGTGAATATAACACCTTTGTTCTTGTGGAATTATATCGTTCATACATACTGTACCATTATTTGTATTTTTGTTTCTCTTTTTTTTTAACCTAATATGCTTAATTGGTAGTAGGCTTTCAAGCCTATATAGCTTGGAGTAAGACAACATGCATACAGAGGATGATGTGGTCAAAATACTCATTTGCCTAATAATTCTGCACTCCCTGTATTTCTATTAAGAAAATTCACAGTGTAGGATATATAAATTAAACATAATTCAAATTTTCTTCACATTATTTTTCCTGTTTGTAAAATTTTTGTAAAATGGTAAATTTTAAAAATAAAATACACTTTTATATTGCATTGATATTATATACATTATAACCAGGAGAAGATGGGATGGCTAATGGTATAAATACAGATTGAGCTACAATTATCCATTTATCAATGACATGTCATGATTCCCTTTTATTCCAGAAGTTTGGTCCTTAAGGGGTTAAAGGAGTATCTTAAACATGCTCAATGGGTGACATGCCCGGTGAGTATGCTGGCCATGCAAGAACTGAGATATTTTCAGCTTCCAGGAATTGTGTACAGATCCTTTCAACATGGGGCCGTGCATTATCATGCTGCAACATGAGGTGATGGTCGTGGATGAATGGCACAACAATGGGCCTCATGATCTCATCACGGTATCTCTGTGCATTCAAAATGCCATCAATTAAATGCACCTGTGTTTGTTGTCCATAACATATGCATGGCCATACCATAATCCCACCGCCACCACGGGCCACTCGATCCATAACGTTGACAACAGCAAATGCTCACCCACACCAGGCCATACACGCTGTCTGCCATCTGCCCTGTACAGTGAAAACTGGGATTCATCAGTGAAGAGAACACCTCTCCAAAGTGCCAGACGCCATCGAATGTGAGCATTTGACCTCTCAAGTCAGTTATGACGATGAACTGCAGTCAGGTCGAGGCCCCGATGAGGACGATGAGCATGCGCATGAGCTTTCCTGAGATGGTTTCTGACAGTTTGTGCAGAAATTCTTTGGTTATGTAAACCGATTGTAGCAGCAGCTATCCGGGTGGCTGGTCTCAGACGATCTTGGAGGTGAAGATGCTGGATGTGGAGGTCCTGGGCTGATGTGGTTACATGTGGTCTGCGGATGTGAGGCCGGTTGGATGTACTGCCAAATTCTCTGAAAAGCCTTTGGAGACGGCTTATGGTAGAGAAATGAACATTCGATTCACGGGCAACAGCTCTGGTGGACATTCCTGCAGTTAGCATGCCAATTGCATGCTCCCACAAAATTTGCAACATCTGTGGCATTGTGCTGTGTGATAAAACTGCACATTTTAGAGTGGCCTTTTATTGTGGCCAGCCTAAGGCACACCTTTGCAATAATCATGCTGTTTAATCAGCATCTTGATATGCCACACCTGTGAGGTGGATGGATTTTCTTGGCAAATTTAGACAGATTTGTGAACAATATTTGAGAGAATTAGGCATTTTGTGTACATAGAAAAAGTCTTAGATGTTTGAGTTCAGTTCATGAAAAAAAGGGGCAAAAACAAAAGTGTTGCATTTATAATTTTGTTCAGTGTAGATTTATTTATTAAAGTGTACATTTTATTGAAATGTGCACATTCTGTAAAGTTAAAAAAGAGTGCACACTTTTGGGGGCATGACTGTCATGGTGGAGAGAGGTGTCTGACTTAAGCTCCTCACTCATGTTGGCAAAACAAGCGATTTTCAGCTTTCAAACGCTTGATTAAACCCCAAATCAGAGACATACCTGTCTCTTCTTGAACTGACTGCAGTGCACTACAGAGAATGAAACCTCGACAGAGGCTCACCTGAAGCTCGTTCTAGACCATGAGGTCTGAAGCACAATGGGCGGGAGAGACGGCCGATCTCCCAGACCGGAGCTGCCCACTCGTTCTCATCAGGTGCCCTGTTAACCCTCTTCCCCTTTGGACTGATGGGTTTGATCCCAGTCCCCCCTTGGGAGGCTACCCTGACCTACTGGGAGTAACGGGAGAAACTACTGAGTCCGCAGGGACGTCAAGTGACGTATCAAACATGGTGGACGCAACGAGGTCCCCCGACACTGTTCAGGAACAGCTAGACTTTACAGCAAAGCTGAACAGAGCTTTTGATATTTTCTGGCAGAATCTAGAGTAGAGGATGAATCAACCTGCCCCTCAGTAGCCAACTAGACACTCACCTCCACAACCGATCCCGAACATGCAGCAAACAGCTGCAGCCCAGACAAAGTTGAGGATCCCAAGAAGGCAGCGAGGCAAGAAGCTCCCATCTCTCCAGGCAGCTAGCAGATTTATACCGAGCCAATCCAGCATTGGGACTCTTCGGGTGCCTGAGGTGCGTCTGTTGCGGCCCAAGGCTTAATTATATGATAAGCCTGTGCAGCTGCAAAATATCCCATTCTTGTCCAGCTATCAGGCCAGCCTGTCCACATCTGAGCTCATGGCCCCTGTTGTGGGAAAGTGCTTTGCCCATTGTGGGTATCGGCTGAATCAGACGCACAAACTGGGCTTATGGCCACTCACGTCTTTCCTCTAGACAGAATATGATGGGGACTTGTTTGTATTACTGTCTATCCTTATGGGTTAATATTATTTTATTTCTGTTAGTTTTAACAATGAATTTCTAATTATTCCACAGTTATAGGGGCATCCTAGGGATCTTAATCCACCTAGTTAAACATTGTAACTTCTCTTTACTTAATACTTGCTACCCTTTTGAGTTTAACCTTATGCATACAGCTTGTCTACTCAAAGCCATAACGCTTCTCTTAATATGTACTGTGTTCATAAAAAAGTGCTGTAGTATGTATACACCTGTGCTGGCCTATCATATCAATTCATTGCAATTTCTCTTCTGTATACTGTCTCATATTTGTTATCATCAAGCACAACAAAAATAAGGAATTAATAATGTCTTACGTGCAATCTCTGTGTTAGAGATATAGGTGAGTAATATATCCTACCTAAATGTTTCACCTTTCCATTTGAGCCTTGTTTTAATAAAAAATTTTAAGTTAGCACTTTTCACCTCTAGAGTGAAATGGAATTTTGAGGAAACTCTGTCCTCTTGCAATAAAATACCATCTACTTTAACTATATACTGTATGCTTTCATCCACACTGCATTCACCTTTCACCTATGTCCCCCCAACCACAAATAGTTAGTTTCCTATTTTTAGTGAATTGTTTACTCATGTGTATACTTGTATCAGTGGACTTTAGCTCATCAGTGACTATGATGTATTACCTGGCCCTTTGCCTATATAATTACCGAGTACCTAGAAACACCTGACTACAGGTCATCTCAAGCAAGAACTGTCTGTATTCACAACGATTCCCATGATATCATAAACAGAGCTTTGGCATGCAGCCATGTCAATCACATTTTAACCAAAATGTATATGATATATCTGTGGATATAGCAACTATGTATTAGTCCAGTATTATATGCAATAACTTATTTTCAGGCATCTCTCTGCAATGGAACTGATTACGGTCCATTAATGAAAATTAATATATATTTTTTTACTATAAATTATTATTCTCCTTTAATTGGCTGGAGCTACGTAATGCAATAGGAACAGAAACAACACTACCATGATGATATTTCAAATGAGATGTGGAAAACCCGTAAAGCCAATCCCAATCTCCAACTTTTCATTTTGCTCCAGAAGTAGAGATAGAAGCACATATTTCACAAAGAATGTTTGTGTATCAATTTCAAGGTTAAAAATCTCAGTTACACATCCTACCACAGTCATTGATAGACATTTTCTCTCTCCAGAGTCCATTTTCTATGAAAAACACCACCTAACATCTGTTCATAAACAGTCCTTCTGTGAGAGAACTGACACAGGTCTTAAGGCTGTATCAGCCCAATTCCCTCAGCATATACAGATGGCACAATGTATTTATACAGCTGAATTCTTTGTAATACAAGACCGGCAGTATCTGCAGGTAACCTAGAAGACAAATGTGCAGTTATTCAAGTAAATTCACCTTTTGCCTGTTGAATTATTTTTTCACTACTGATATAAAGACAAGTTTTACTGAATTAAGGATTAGCTGAGAATTAAACAAAAAATAACCTTCAGAGATGAACGCGGCAACATTTTTCAAAGGTTTAACTCCTCTCAAATTCACCCATGCTATATTAACGTACCTAAAGATCAGGCACAAATAAACTTTGGTTTGGGTCCCTTTTGTTAGCTAGATAGTTTATTCTGTTACCATTTCATTTGCCATGGGTTCACATACTATTATTCAAAAATTGTATCTCCTTTTTTAATTTTATCTTTTTAATATTCTTTATTAGTTTTATTAACATAAAAAATATATATTACACATACATTCCACACAAAAATACAGAGACACACATCATATTGAACATAAAATTTGAAGACCATGATCTGGCAATTATATATAGGTGGTGATGGACCGCAACTATGGTTTGTGTAAAGTTGTATAATAATCTTTGTGTAGAGATTATCTTTTATTAAAGATAATTTTAATTAACTATATGTTTTTGAGAAAGAGATACTTGTATTCATAGCACAGGTACAAATTTTTAAGTGTCATGGAAACGCATTGGGAGTAACACAGTCAGCCAAGTCTTTCCTTAATAATGCAACATTAATAAAACCAGAAAACACATTTAGTTAAACTATTTTACAAATAACGAAATATAGATGTGTTGTAATAGAGGTGTAGTTACATCATAGATTATCTCAAAAGTTAGAAATCTCTCCATCCCTCCATGTTAGTGATAATTGTACTGGGTAATAAGGGATTTGGACTGGACTAGAATAAGCTAGAGGTTTAGCAAATTTGTGTTGATACATTCGTTTTTTTTATTTTTTTTTATTTACTTTGGATGTGTTTAGATGTTTTTGGTAGTGAAGGGCTTGAAGAAACTTAATTGGTCACCTTTGATTTGGAACTTCATACGGAGGTATGTATTACATAGGCTATTGCAATTTTATGCAATATAATGCTTTGTTTCCATCAATTTGACATGGCTACTGCTGAGATGTGAGATAAGTTAACTAAATTCAATGTCAGTATTAGATAATTGGATTAGATGCAAGGGAATCATGAGATGAGATCAGAGGTTGGGTATTGATGTTAAAAGTATTTGGGAAAAATTATGCATAAAGGTAAAAGACAATAAGGTCATGATTAATATTGTGATAAACATATACATTTGAAGTATTAGCATTAACTTAAGAGTTTAGTGAATTTAGAATTATGGTTAGAGTTTAGAGATAAGGGTTAGAGGCAACAGGTTGAGATTTTAGGGTTGTAGTTAAGACTTCGGATAAGCAGTGTTGGGCTTGGGGTTTCTGGTTTATGCATAAAAGTAAGAGATAAGATGGTTGGGATAATATGTTGCTTACCTTATAATGTGTGGTCCCACAAAGGCAATTTCACAATATTCTCCACCTGTGTTTCTAAAAGGGGCAACAGTACTCAGTAATGTCAAAATTCTAGCATATTAAACTGAGCTTGCCTGAAGTTACAATGTGTCCATCAGTACTAATACTCATTTAGACTCTTTAAAGACCAGTTTTATTAATTGCTGTCATTACTCTTTATTCAGTAAAGAACCTATGGAGGTATTGAATTTCTTAGAGGTGGCAAGTGGTGTCCCCCAGGGGTCTGTTCTGGGACCCCTTCTATTTAACATGTTTATAAATGATCTTGAAGACAGCATTGAAAGTCATGTTTCAGTGTTTGCAGGTGACACAAAACTTTGTAAAATAATACAATGTGAGCAAGATATTACTTTGCTGCAGAGGGATTTAGATAGACTAGGGGACTGGGCACTCAAATGGCAGATGAAATTTAATGTTGAAAAATGCAAAGTTATGCACTTCAGCATAAAGAATACACAAGCAACATATACCCTTAATGGAAGCCAATTAGGGATAACAACACACGAAAAGGACTTGGGAATTGTTATAAACAGCAAACTATGCAACAATGTGCAATGTCAATCAGCAGTGGCCAAGGCCAGTAAGGTATTGTCATGCATGAAAAAGGGCATTCATTCTCAGGACGAGAATATCATTTTGCCTCTTTATAAATCACTGGTAAGACCACATATTATATATGCTGTGCAATTTTTGGCACCTGTTCTAAAGAAGGATATTATGGCACTAGAAAAAGTGCAGAGGCGGGCTACAAAATTAATAAAAGGAATGGAACATATCAGCTAGGAAGAAAGGTTAACAAATTTAAACCTATTTAGTTTGCCTGAGAGGGGACATGATAACATTATACAAATATATTTGGGGCCAATACAAACCATTGGGTGGAAATCTATTCACAAACCGGACTTTACATAGGACACGAGGCCATGCGTTTAGACTGGAAGAAAGAAGATTCCGTCTAAGGCAAAGGAAATGTTTTTTTACTGTAAGAACACTCAGGATGTGGCATTCTCTGCCTGAAGAAGTGGTTTTATCAGAGTCCATACAGATGTTCAAACAGCTACTAGATGCATACTTGCAAAAACAGAATATTCAAGGATATAATCTTTCAATGTAGGGTAATAACTGCTTGATCCAAGGACAAATCTGACTGCCATTCTGGGGTCAAGAAGGAATTTTTTTCCTAGCTTGTTGCAAAATTGTGCTTCAAACTGGGTTTTTTTGCCTTCATTTGGATCAACAGCAAAAAACAAATGTGAGGAAGGCTGAACTTGATGGACGCAAGTCTCTTTTCAGCTATGTAACTATGTAACCATGTATGTAGATTTAGCAACTGTATACAAAGCTGCTACTTTTACATGCGTGGGACATTCCATTCTGATATAGTATCTTTAAAGGAACACATCCATGTATTCCTGACCCTATAGTGCAAAACCTACTATTTAGGTGACTTGCCCCCCATTAGCCCCCTTAAAAGGAAATAAAACTTACCTTATTTCCAGCGCCACGCTGGTCTGCCGGTGCTGGCTTTGCCCCCTTGGTGACATTATCGGAATTGCAGATTTTTAGCCAATCCAATGCTTTCCGACAGGGGGCGGGGCCAAACACATTTTGACCAATCATCACCTCCACATAGAGATGTATTGAATCAATGCATCTCTATGAGGAAAATTCAGCTTCCCCATGCAGAGCTTGGGGACGCCGAATGGCAGTGCTGCCTACTGTGCAGCACTGAGCCACGAAGCACCCCCAGTGCCCATCTGAGGAGGGGCCACTTGGAGGTGTCCCTAGGAGCAGTGCCTGCATATAATGATTATACTTACCAGAACAACTACATTAAGCTTTAGTTGTTCTGGTGACTATAGTGTCCCTTTAAAGGCTTATTTGTTAAGATGAAATCATTTCACCATTAGTCCTTAAGGGGTTAATGCACACAAGCAGGGGTCATGCTTGTGGGCAATACTTGGATTTTCTTTATGGCTATATTTTGAAAATATATATGTATATGTGTGCATGTACATATAAAAAAAGACAAAATTAAGCATTTTAACCAATGATTGATCCTAATGCAGCAAATTATTTGAGCAAAAATCTAAAAAAGGTTCCAGTAATGAAAGGGTTAAAAGTTCCAGTGAAACCCCAAATATATCTCTACAGATTTGCAGTTATATAGACATAAATACAAGAAAAACTAATGCTAGTCCAGAATGATAAAGATGTAGCAATTGCTATTAAAGATAAGTCATCTGTTTATATGATACAGTTGTGGCACAGAAATTAGCCTGCAAGGACTATTCATTTTCATTAAAAATGTCTCTGAATACATACAAGTGTAATGTTAATATAAGTCAATGGCGTTTAGAAAACTGTCACTCTTGGGTGCTGTAAACATTGTGTGGGCCCATTAAGTGTTTTTTAGATTAATTGAATATGCATAATTTACACATGCAGCAAAGTATGTCCCTTTTGTCAAATTAAACTCCCTATTTAAAGGGACACTATAGGGATGTATAGATACTTACTAGCAATGTGCTAAAACCATCAATGCAAAATATATATATTTTTTAAATGACCTTCAAAGTTCCTATAATGGGCGAGCTTTTCGGAGGCAAGTGGCTGCAGATGAAAGACTCTTATTAGACAAGGAAGTAGCTCTAGAAAACAGAAGAGTTATTTTTCCATAAACTCCTGTTCAGCAAGAGTTGTTGAGATAAGTTTAGCCTAGACTTGGAACAGGCTGAACTATTGTTTCCGATTAGAAAAGAACATTATGGGATGGCCCAATTTCACAGATATGTTGGTTCAGCTCTGCAGAATTTTGGTACCAAATAACTGATTCAGGGAAAGAATCAGACGAGCCAAAAGGACTCGAAAATGAGTCAATCACAGTGAAACATAAACCAAAAAAGTAAAAGTGCTAATAAAACAAATCATATTAGTGCATCCTAAATTTATATCTCAATGTATTATCAGTGTACTTAAAATCATTCTTCATAGATAAAGCCTAGAAAAACCAATGAAATCATAGACCTTTTGAATATTTAAGTGAAAATATGTATTATGGGTAGGCATATATGTTTGGCATATTTATATTCATGGGTCGACATGGGGGTGTTTCTTTTATTTTCTAATTTTGTCAACATCATTACAGATTATTAACCAGATTCTTTATTGTGTTGGCTCATCCCTTTTGGTGTGCGCTACCCAGCTCACCATAATGTCAGTGGGACTTCCTTGTTGTCATGAGATAGGTGCCACGGGCAGGACTTCACCCAGAGGTTGTAGAAATGTGTGGATGGTTAGTTGGGGGGAAAGGTGAACCTGGGGTAAGGCTTAAGGTAAGGAGAGGGGAGAGAAAAAAAAAGAAAAAAGTAGGGGGAAGAGTCCAAGGCCTGAATGTAGACTTCTTCCCGGTTCGTTTTTTGCTGCTCCTGCTGCCCCATCATATAATGCCCCTATTGAAATGTACAGTTTCTGACTTTGTGCAGTGGTCAAAGACTTCAACAGAGGCCTCCTAACCATTTACAGATATCACATACTATGCCAATAACTTTTCCTGGCCTCTTTAAGCTGGCCTGCTTTTACTCTCTCTTGTCTCCCATCAGTAAGGGTTCCGTCACTACTGCCGGGACAGGGAAGGATATGGCTACTAAATTGCATGTATGTCTGCTACTACTCACCAGCCACCCTGTGTTGTATATAGTCGATCCATGAAGTCCAGATATTCGTGTAGAATCCAGTGTACTTGAGTTGTGCTTTCATAGATTACATGCTGTTGACCTCCTCGACCTTAGCGATTCACTGCATGAGTGTCGGTAGGACTCTTCTAGTGAAATAGTTTGTCCACAATTAGCAGATGTTTAAGCAGCAATCTTTTTGTATAGCCCCCAGAAGACCTGAATTCTAAAGATGTAATATCTCAGGAGATCAATACCAATAAATTCCGAGTTTCTACCCTATTTTCTGCAATTTAGAGCATACTGCAACTTGGTGTGTTAAAAAAAAGATTTTTTTTTTCCCATTCCTTGTTTAATGTTTTTCCGGTGTCTGCTTCCCATCGCTTCATGAACTTCAGAGGCAAACCTGGGGTGTTCGTCAAGAGCAACAAGTAAAGTATCGAGATTCCTCGGGTTTGGTGTTCCCTATCAATGTTGTTCAAATGGAGTCAGATCTCTGTGGAATATTCACTTGTTTAGGTTAGTGGAATAATAGTGCCTGATTTGATGATGTCTGAACACCTGACCAGCCCAGTGGGTCATGCATCAGGTATTCATGTTGAGGTAGGTTTTAGTCCATCTGTGGAGCACCATTGCTTCACATGATCAAGTTTTGCAGCCGAAAAGCATTATGCTGAGTCTGAGCCCCAGTAAACAAATTTAAGGATTGCTCCCAGAACTCACAGCTAGCAAGTCTTGCAGTGTCACGATTACTGTGTGACCCATCACGCAAAACTATATTAGAACAAACAACGTATACAGGATCTTAGAATGGCCAGACTTAAGGTAAAAGAGAATGGTCAAATAACAAGCCGTGGATACAGAATGAGACAATACGAATAAACTAGCTAAGGGTCAGGATACAATAAGTAGGGAAAGTCAAAAACAATAGTCAAAGTCAGAAAATATCCCAAGAACGTACTCTCTGACAAGCAACAAGTGGAAACCACGACAGGGCACTGAGAAAAGGCATTAAAGGGTTTAAATATGTCCCTCAATGCTGTGATTGGTAAGTACATGGCCTATGACCCCAAAAACATGCATGTGATGTCACGATATTGACGCAAACTTATGTTTTTGGTGTCATAGGCCATGTACTAACCAATCACAGCATTGAGAGACATATTTAAACCCTGTAATGCCTTTTCTCAGTGCCAGCGCAATCTATAATGTTGTCAATGCGTCCTTTAACAGTAAGAACTGGACCGCTGTGGTCGGCATCCCTTAGAACACCGTACCAGCATGGACCCGTCTTCAGGGAGGCACTTCACCACGATCCAGGTAAGTTAAGCTTTGCGGCGCAACCACCCTGCTCATGTGCGGCCCCCCCGATACAAACCCCCTGCACCGTGACATGCAGCTCAAAAGCCTTATGCTGAGGTAGCATCTCTAGAAGATTTTTTCCAGCCACCCAGCCCCACACCCCACCCTCTCCATTGTACTCACTACTTTTATAGATTGCTCAAATCACCTGGTTTTCCAAACACACCAATCATGTCTAACATTTCTCCTCATCTGTAACACCTCCACTCTCTATCTTTCTGCTTTCCTGTCCATACTGACACCATCTTCATTGCTCCTGGTTTACTTCCCTCCTCTCTCTGTTCGTCCCATACACTATACTCCTACCTATCCACTCGTTCTCCTCCAACTCCTTATGAAACCTCAAAATTCAAACATTCAACCAAAACATTTAATTCTTACTCCCATCTTCTCTTACTTTCTATGCTTCTGCTCCTGGCGATGTCTCTCCAAACCTTGGTCCCACCTCTACTTAACTACCTTGTTTCCAACCCAGAAACCTCTCCAATCTTGCATCCGTCCCATGTAACGATCCCTTTAAGCCCTCCTTCAATTCTGCCCTCTGGAATGCACACTCTGTATGCAACATAACTAAAACTACTTATATCCATGACTTATTCATCTCACGCTCCCTAAATATACTTGCATAAACTGAAACTCGCCTTCTGACACAGCTACCCCTGCCTCATTATCTTATGGTGGTCTACAGTTTACACACAACCCAAGACAGTCTGACAGTAAATGTGGCAGTGTAGGGTTTCTCCTTTCTCCCCACTGCTCCTTCAAACATTTACCCACACCCCCTTCCCTCTTTTTCTCTTCCTTTGAAATTCACTCAATTCGCTTATTCAAATCCATATCTGTAAACATTGCAGTTATTTATCGGCTCCCAGGTTCTCCACGTCTCTTCCTTGACCATTTTGCTGCCTGGCTTCCTTACTTATTCTCAAGCAATATCCCATCCCTAATTCTAGGGGATTTCAACATTCCCATTAACCCACCCTTGTCCTCAATAGCCTCAAAACTTATTTCAATCACCTCCTTTTTGGGGCTATTGCAATGGGCTAGTTCTCCCACACATGTAGCTGGCAATACCCTAGATCTTTTTTTTTTCAAATGCATGCACAATCTCGAATCTCTGCAATACTCCATTTCCAAAATCAGGCCACCCCCTCCTATCATTTGTTCTCGAGTGCCCCCACACCCAATACCCTCAACCTAACCCCCCGCAACTCAAGAGGAATCTGAATTCTCTTGACCTCCAGCAACATTAAGGTGATCTCCATTCCAAACTCTCATCCATCCCTACCTTCTCCTGTCCCTCTCTGGCTACTTCCTCATATATTGCTTCTCTCACCTCTGCCCTTGATGCTGCAGTTCCACTACAAACACGATCCTCAAGGAGGGTGCGTTTCCAACCATAGAACACTAAGTCAACCCGCTACCAGGCAGAGATGCTCCAGTTCAGCTGAAAGCTGCTGGAGGAAGTCTTGCACCTTATCAGACTTTCTACACTATAAATTTGTCTTGCGCTCATACAGTGCAGCCCTTATCTTTGTTAAACAGTCCTACTTTTTGTGACGAAGTGCCCTTCGCCACTTGCTTTTGGAGGAGCCTAATTGCCAGCCACCTGCCTTATAACTATGGCCCTGGGGTGTATGGCCCTTTAAAAACATTATTTGGGCATATTGAGACTTTTGAGACAGTGCCCCTTTTAAAACTGTGTCCCCAGACTGTGAAAATACTTTGTTCGTGTTCTTTTCCTATATGGTTCGGTAATTGGGGCTTACTGAACAAATTACCGAACAGGCGGACCACACACAACTGGAGTGTGCAGCCCATTTACCTCCCAGGCTGGTGGATAACCGCAAGTTAATTGTCGAATGCTAGGTGGACGCCGTTCGTATAGTCGAACACGTGGCGGTGGCCATCTTGTTTAGTCGAATGCGGTCAGCGGTGTTTTGCCGTCGAGCTCATGGAAGTGAAATCGGATACACAACAGCACGAACACCACTAAAGGTTACCTTCTTTGCCACTTTGACACTTGGACTGAAATCTATTTAAACACCACGTTATAATGGGCTATTTGCATGAACGGTGCCTGTTTGTGAATTCGAATGGGACTTAGTCCTTTTTTCAATGTGAAATAGACCGACTGCATAGCCCAAATCTATGGAACTCTTTTGGGCAGGAAAACCATGCTTTTGGTCGGTTCCATCTATCTTTTGAACCACTGGACCAATTCAGATGATTTTTAAATATGTTTGTTCACAGATTATGCCGGTTCAGAATTTCTTGTGGAAATTGCATGTATAGTTTGGAAGTTGTGAACATGGTAAAAAACTGTATATTTTCCTGCCTGTGATAATTAAGGTTAGCCCATTGTGTTCAGTAATTATATCACAGGCAGAGGGGAGGGTTTGTGTGTAGTATTTGGGAGTGTTTAAATGTGCAAGTCTGTCCTGATTGATTTTACAACTTTATGCCCTGTGTACCACAAGGTCCACGTGGGTGGTAACCTTGTGGGAAAACTTGTATATAAGTGCCAATAAACCCTCAGACTGCTGAGTTTCTGTTTTACCCTCAACATAGAGCCTCGTCTCATGTGTGGGGGAAAAGGCTGCATCTACACTGGGGATTGCTATATGCTGTATACTCCCCTGGCTATAATCACTAAGCTCTTTTAAGAGCTTGTTCCTGCTTCGCTCTCTGAAGAAAGAGAGGTTCACCCACTGGAGCCTGGAGCCTTGTTGTAGGTCCAGGGTGGGTAGGAGATGGCGAGACCCCAACCAAGCTGCAACGGTTCGTGGGGTCTGCAGTGCTTATGCTGTCATGTGGAGTGCTTGGAGCCCTCTGTGTAACGGACCGTTTTGCACACAAGAGGTTAAAAACCATTTAGGCGATATTTCCCTTTCAGATGCACAGGCAGCTACTGCAATCACCAATATCCCCAACTGCAAACTACACGAATCCTCCAACTCCCGAACAGGAAACACACGAACACTGGAAACAGCCAAACAGGAAAAGCATACAATCAGCTTACACTCCTGGCAATCAGCATACAATCCAATTCCCCCAATAACGAGACAACACTTCGTTTTGAGGTCAAACAGAACTGACTGTACTGGCACATACAGCCTCTTTTATTCACAATCCAAAAACATAGTACTGCCCACAGGGTTTTGAAATACAACCAATCAATCCGTACAATACACACAGACACTACCACACAAAATCCTCCCCTCTGCCTGTGATATGATTACTGGACACAATGGTTAATATAATTATCACAGGCAGATAAATACAGTATTATCAAACATATCACAGGGACCCCAAAACATGCAATAACCCCATATATCCTCGGAACCGGGGGATCTGGGTGAACCACATATCCAAAATTCACCCAGATCCGTTCAGTAGTTTGGAAGATACAGTTTAATGCAGATTACGCAGAACATATACAGGCTTTATGAAAAATAATTACTGTATAATGTGTCCCCTGTTCTATAGTTTAAAACTACTGCACAATGTCTTTGTGCACCAAATACCAGCGAGGTGGCACCGTGTAGAAAAGTCCAAACCGTGTCTGTGAGTTAAAATGGCCGCCATCCATTGTTCTCACCATGTGCTTCATTCATTGTTCTCACCATGTGCCTCTGATACATGAAATGGTGGCTACCCAGTAACTCCACAGTATGTCCCCAGATGGTTCTTAAAGGGCCAGCAGCATAATAAAATCAAGTATGCCCACATCAGTTCCTAGAAGGGCAATACATCCCAGGGCCATAGTCGCAGGGCAGGAGTCTGGCAAACAGGCCCCTCCAAAAACCAGTGGCGAGGTTACTTTCACCACACTCGGGAAGCACTAGGAGCATCCATCAACAGAGGTACCCAGTCGGGGTGCCATATGAACCATTACACTTTTATTTTCTCATTAGTTCATGACCCCGCAATACTAGGCATCTCTTTAATGCTTTTAACTTTCTTCTTCGCCCTGCTGTGGCCACCCCACAAACTAATCTTTCAGCTGATAGCTTTGCATGTTTCTTTACTGACAAGATTACAGTTAAGGAATGAATTCTCCCCCCTTCTCCCCTCTCTATCTCAACCTCACTTGGACCATATCATCCCTATTTTCCAAGACTTCCCTTCAACTACTGAACAGGAGGTGGTTGCGCTTCTCCACTCCTCTCGTTCCACCACCTGTACACTTGATCCCGTACCTTCCCACCTCATCAGAGCTATCACCCCTTGTATTGTACCATCCTTAACAAACATCCTAAACTGCTCTCTTTCATCTGGTGTTGTCCCTGCACCCCTTAAGCATGCTACTGTCATACCCATCCTAAAAAAGACATCCCTAGACCCATCTTCCACTTCCAACTATTGTCCCATATCCCTGCTTTCCTTTTCCTCAAAGCTTCTAGAAAGACTTGTCTTTACTTGTATGACTTACTTCCTAAATTCCAACTCCGTCCTCGATCCTTTTCAGTCTGGCTTTCGCCCTCTGCATGCAATTGAGGCTGCTCTTATTAAAGTTACAAATGACCTAATCACAGACAAAACCAAAGGCCACTCCTCCATACTAATACTTTCTTGACCTGTCTGCTGCCTTTGACACTGTTGATCATGGCCTACTTCTTCTAACTCTTCAATCTCTTGGTCTCTGTGACACAGCCCTCACATGGTTCTCCTCCTATCTCTCCCAACGCTCCTTTAGTGTCTCTTTTTCCAACAGCGTCTCCTCTCCTCATCCTGTCTCAGTCAGAGTCCCTCAAGGTTCAGTTCTTGGTCCCCTTTTGTTCTCTCTCTATACTGCCTCTCTTGGCAAACTCATTCATTCATTTATTTGGATTCCACTACCACCTATACACTGACGACACCCATATATATCTCTCCTCCCCTGACCTCTCCCCTACTGTCCTACAACGTGTCACCAATTGCATTTCTTCTATATCTGATTAGATGTCCTCCTGCTTTTTGAAACTCAATCTCTCTAAAACTGAGTTTCCTGTTTTTCCTCCTCATAACACCGATCCTCCTCCTTCACTCTCCCAGCAGGTTGACGATACCTGCCTCACCCCGTCCTTTCAATCTCGCTGTCCTGGTGTCACTTTTGATCCTGGCCTCACCTTTGTGCCTCATGTACTGTCTGTTACTAAAACCTGTTGATTCCAACTTAAAAACATTGCCCGCATACGCCCCTTTCTTACGCAAGATGCTGCCAAGGAGCTTGTTCATGCTTTAGTAATCTCTTGCATCGATTACTGTAATTCTCTCTTAATTGGTTTCCCCAGAAGCTGTACTGCACCCCTACAATCTGTGCTGATGTTTCTCTCTCGTTGCTCCTCTCACACCTAACCCCTTTGTTGATCCTTACACTGTCTTCCTGTGTCAATTTAAAATATTAACCCTCTAACTAACCAACCAATATTAAAGCTCTAACCAACTCTAGCCCCTTTTACATTTCTTCACTGATTCCTAGGTATTCCCCCTCTCAGTCTCTCCACTCTACTGTTGACCTTCTGTTGTCTGCTCGCACCCTTATTGCAAATTCATACCTAAAAGAGTTCTCACGCGTGGCTCCTTTCCTTTGGAACAGCCTGCCTACCCCTGTCAGACCCTCCCCTAGTCTTCAACCCTTTAAGAAGTCCCTCAAAACCCATCTTTTCAGGAATGCTTATGGCCTCCAAGAGTAACTTCTATCTCTCAAACCTTCCTCTCATTCTCTCCTATAGGGCAACACTCCACTCTGACATACAGCTCTGCTACTTTCCCACCATGTCTATTTGCTGTCTCTCTCAATAACCTTCCTGTTGTATTTCTATGCCCCACCTCCTCTAGATTGTAAGCTTGTTTGAGCAGGGTTCTCAACTACCTATTGTTCCTGTTACATTTTGTTATTGTTTCATTTGGTAAATCCCCCCTTTATTGTAAAGCGCTGCGGAATAAGGTGGCACTATCTACATACCAATACTAATAACAATAACCCATTTGGTGACTCAGAAGTTTCGAAGGGCAGCAGGTGTAAGTCCGTCAGCTATGTCCGAGTTGTAGGTAATTGGAGTCAACGGTCTTGGTGTGGTCATCAAGTTGGCAGAATGTTGCAATCAACACCAGTTCTCCAGTGTTGCCTTTGTGAAGGGGTTGGTAAGTTGAAGCCTTCTGATTGCCAAGTCAGTCCATGGAAGGGATCCAGTCCAGCGCTTTTTGATTCTCCAGCTACAGTTATTTGATTCTGAAACAGAAAATCTTTGTCAATGTATATTCTGTGTATGGAGTAATAGATCTCATGTCTTTTAAGTTACATAGTTACATAGTTACATAGCTGAAAAGAGAATTGTGTCCATCAAGTTCAGCCTTCCTCACATTTGTTTTTTGCTGTTGATCCAAAAGAAGGCAAAAACATGCAGTTTGAAGCACTTTTGCAACAAGCTGGGAAAAAAATTCATTCTTGAACCCAGAATGGCAGTCAGATTTATCCATGGATCAAGCAGTTATTACCCTACATTAAAAAATGATATCCTTAAATATTCTGTTTTTGCAAGTATGCATCTAGTAGATGTTTGAACATCTGTATGGACTCTGATAAAACCACTTCTTCAGGCAGAGAATTCCACATCCTTATTGTTCTTACAGTGAAAAAACCTTTCCTTTCCCTTAGATGGAATCTTCTTTCTTCCAGTCTAAACGCATGACCTTGTGTGCTATGTAAAGTCCGGTTTGTGAATAGATTTCCACACAATGGTTTGTATTGGCCCAGAATATATTTGTATAATGTTATCATATACCCTCTCAGGCAACATTTTTCTAAACTAAAGAAGTTTAAATTTGTTAACCTTTCTTCATAGCTGATATGTTCCATTCCTTTTATTAATTTTGTAGCCCGCCTCTGGACTTTTCTAGTGCCATAATATCCTTCTTTAGAACAGCTGCCCAAAATTGCACAGCATATTCAATATGTGGTCTTACCAGTGATTTATAAAGAGGCAAAATGATATTCTCAACCCGAGAATGAATGCCCTTTTTCATGCATAACAATACCTTACTGGCCTTAGCCACTGCTGATTGACATTGCACATTGTTGCATAGTTTGTTGTCTATAACAATTCCCAAGTCCTTTTCGTGTGTTGTTATCCCTAATTCGCTTCCATTAAGGCTATACGTTGCTTGTGCATTCTTTACGCCAAAGTGCATAACTTTGCATTTTTCAACATTAAATTTCATCTGCCAATTGAGTGCCCAGTCCTCTAGTCTATCTAAATCCCTCTGCAGCAAAGTAATATCTTGCTCACATTGTATTATTTTACAGAGTTTTATGTCATCTGTAAACACTGAAACATGACTTTCAATGCTTTTTTCAAGATAATTTAAAAACATGTTAAATAGAAGGAGTCCGAGAACAGAAGCCTGAGGGACACCACTTGCCACCTCTGTCCAGCTTGGAAATGTACCATTAATGATAACTATTTGTACTCTATTTTTAAGCCAATGTTCTACCCAAGAACAAGCATTTTAATCTAGACCGATTTCCTTGAGTTTGAACTATTGTGTGGAACTGTATCAAAAGTAATTTTATGTTAATTTGTTACAATGCATATATAGGAGTCTTTACATAAGAAACATTGCCGTTAATTGCTGTTAGACATATCAATTTCAGGAAAGTCCCAAGGGATGAAACGCTTAGACTTTGCAAGACAGAGACTAGAACCTATTAGAACAGTTTTAAGCTGCCTGGAAATCTTGATTTGTGGGATTACAGTATCCCTGTTGTATCACACTTGAGGCATTTGTTTTATGGAACACCATACCTCACTCTGAAGCTCTTGGAGGTTCTTGCTTTTTAACTAGAGGCAACTTCAGATAACTGGAAGGACTATAAATGACCAGCCAGTCCACCAAGGACTTTTCATTGCATTAGCTCTGTTAATAGGATCTGGCACTGTGTCGGAATGGGGCTCTCATTTCTGGTTTAATACCAATCATAGTACATTTCATTGGTGTTGCTATGCTTTATTTATAAGGCACCTGTAATTTATTTCAGTGTGTTCAGCATCTGCTATTGATTTTTAATTCTAAGTCACATTTACGCATGAATGATATTTAGTGCCCTGATAATAAATTGAGATATAATTGTATATATACATTATTATAATTTGTTTTATGAATGCTACCTCTTTATTGGTTTATGGGTTTATTTACAATTGAGTTAGTCACAAATTTTTAAGAGGTTTGCAGCTTGTTGTATAATCTATTGTATTTATCTGCCAATGGTTTTCTGCTTATGTTTAATACATTTATTTGTGCTTTGTTTTCTGGTGCTTGAAAAGATTTCTTATACTTTTTGCAAGTTACTGTAGAAATATACATTCCACTACATTTCAGGTTGAAGTTTGGCCGGAAACAAACCTCTAAGTCTACTTTAACCCAAGTTGCAGTTCCACTGATTACTGAAGATGGTTGTAACTGCTTAATAAGTTGGTAGTCGTACAGGTTTATGAATAGCGATCTCCCAAGCCACCAACTACACGTGCACTCTGTTGCTGATTGGGGCTATCTCCAGAGGAAGAAAAGAGGGATGTTTACTCATGCATAAATAAGTGGAACAGAGAATGGATGAAATAGAAGAAGTAAACCTCCTCATGTATTATTATCTGGAAAGGGGCCTGCCTTATAACTGCAACAATTTTTAAAATGCACAGCAGTTACAAGCCAATGTGTACAGTAAAATGGTGCCAATGGGATTCTATGGAAGTTGCAACTTCCAGGATACCATATCAGAGGAATTAAAGTATTACTGTAAGACTGTATCTTGTGTAAATCATAAAAGAGCTCTGGATACTTTATCATGTTGAAGGATCTAGAATGCACTTTTAGAAATACTTTCTTTAAAGTTATAATTAGCTGAACCCTTGTCTTGTTAAAAGATGAAGAAGGCAGGAGTAACTACCAATAGTTCTCAGGTGAGATACATAGTCCATGCTGCACTAGCGACAGGCTAGCAAGGCATCATGGGATATGTGCCTTCTTAAAGCTAGGAAGCTATCTGGTATTGTGTTAATCACATTCAGCCTAATGCTGCTAAACACTCTGTTCATACTTGTCAGTTTTACCCTCTGCTTTCCTGAGGTGTAAAAAAAAAAAAATGTAGAAAGTGCCAAAAAAGCCTTAATATTTGTCTAACGTTATTGATGAGATTTTTAAAATTGTCATGAATGAGGCGGAATGCGCCTGCTAATTCCATTGGGGTCCCTGATGCTATAATTTGAGAATTTTCACACTTTGCTGATTATTACACATTGTTAGAAGTTTCTTTATATGTATGAAGACTTTTAACTTAGCATGGAATATTTTTTCATACCCAAATAAAAAACTTTTTTTTTATTCAGATTTTCTAGAAATGACACAATTGAATTAAACAGTAGAAACCACCTACAACTTGTGGTATTTTTATAAGATTCTCTGTCTTCTTTTAAATTCTCCACTTCCCATATTCCTTCCTGGCTATTTATAATCTCTGCCTCCATGAAGATGATTAAAGCACTTTGTGGAGAGAACTCTATCCTGAATGACAGGAACGGTTTAGATTTTTTTTAAATGACAGAAAATGGCAGGCATTGTAAAAAAAGTCAAGCAGAAAAGTGGGCAGAGAACATAGTATAGTACACAGAGGGCAGTACACAAACTAGCACACCTCTTGCACACACCTATGGATGTAATAGCAATTACGGAGGATGACTCAAACAGAACTCTGGGAAATAAAATCCCATCTACAAAAGAACATCTATCCAAGGTTAGATAGTCCTGTAGCAGGAAAGTGCTAAGTTGTTGGAATAATATCAATGTAGCTTTGTTCAGTGGCGGATCCAGAGCCTGATCTCGGGAGGGGCACTTGTAGATTATTTAAAGAAATAATCCAGACACAATAACCACTACAGCTCAGTGTAGTGGTTATGGTGTCAATAGTGCCGGGACCCCCTCCCACAGTAAGTAGTCAAACCGTTTAAGAACAGTTTGACAACTTACCTGAGATCTGCTGGGAAATGGGGCTGTAGTAGGGCATAGGAGCAGTGGTGTGTGTGAGTGGTGCAATGTGTAAGGGGTGCAGTGTGTCTGTGAAGGTTGTAGTGTGTGAGTGAGGGCGGCAGTGTATGTCAGGGATGCAGTGTATGTGTGGGACAGTATGTGTGTGTATGGGGGGCAGTGTGTGTGTGTGTATGGGGGAGCAATGTGTGTGTGTATGGGGGAGCAATGTGTGTATGTGGGGGCAGTTTGTGTGTATAGGGGCAGTGTATGGGGGCAGTTTGTGTGTGAATGGGGCAGTGTGTGGCATATGTGGGGGCAGTGTGTGTGTGTATGGGGGCAGTGTGTGTGTATGGGGGCAGTGTGTGTGTATGGGGGGCAGTGTGTGTGTATGGGGGCAGTTTGTGTGTATGGGGGCAGTGTGTGTATGTGGGGGCAGTGTGTGTGTGTATGTGGGAGGCAGTGTGTGTGTATGTGGGGGCAGTGTTTTCTAATGGGGGGGCAGTATGTGTGTATGGGGGGCAGTATGTGTGTATAGGGGGGCAGTTTGTGTGTATGGGGGCAGTTTGTGTATGGGGCAATTTGTGAATGGGGGCAGTTTGTGTGTATGGGGGGCAGTTTGTGTGTATGGGGGGGCAGTTTGTGTGAATGGGGGGGCAGTTTGTGTGTATTGGGGGGGCAGTATTGGGGGCAATATATATGTGTGTGTGTGTGGATTTTTTTTATTATATATATATTTTTTTAATTTAATTAAAATAAATATTATCCTATGTCCCCCCTCCCTTCTTACCTTTACTGGGGAGGAGGGGGACACATATTTCGATCCCTGGTGGTCCCAGTGGTGATTCATTGGTGGTCCGATGGGGAGAGTGAACTCTAGCCCGCGCTCCTGGGCTAGAGTTCACTCTCGCGAGATTTGGAGCGTTGCCGTGGTAACCGCGGCAACGCTTCAAATCTCACGAGAGGAGGACCCGGAGGAGCTGCAGCCTGAGCTCCGGGTCCTCCCTTTCACTCCCTCCCTCCGCCGCCGGCCGCCCGCACAGTGCCTGCGGACCGGGGAGGGAGATCTGTGATCTCCCTTCCGGTCCACAGGCACATTGCAGGGCTAGCACCTGCATGTGCTGGCAGGGGAGGGAGACCGGCGGAATTCTCGGGGGGGGCAATTGCCCCGTTGCCCCCCCCCTGGATCCGCCACTGGCTTTGTTTGAAATTATTAAAATAATAGTGTATATTAAAATTTCACACACATTTCTGTGTACCATGACTTATACACACAAACAAGTCTCACCCACCTTTTCTCAGAATCCCAGCAGTTATTTTTGAATATTTAATGATTTAATCACAACATTTCATGCTTTACCTGAATTCTTATAATATGATCATTACACAGTTCACTTGCATAAAAGGCACTGATGATGTCGGCAGAGATTCATTTTGTCCCATTCGGTCAATATATATGTTTTAAAACATAAATAGTGGACACTGAACAGATAGCTCTCTAGCATGCGGAGAGCAGCTGCCAAGGCATCATGGAGTCACACTTCTGCAACACCTGGTAGGTTACCCAAGCATTAAACAGATAGCTCTGGTATATATACTTATTTCTACTAACCTTTTCTTTCCAGCTGTACAGTATATTGCAATAGTATTTTCCTGTGGAGTAACTGAATGTCTCCATTGTAGCTGTCTTGATTCCTTCTGCATTTTAGCTTCGAGCAATATTGAAAACACACTTGAGATTCTAGGCTGTGACTGTAAATATTTGGGGATTGATATGAATCAAGGTGACTACATCTCAGCAGGAAAACAAAGTCACTACATCTAGTTAAAAGCTCTTGCTGGGAAACATTTTATGGATAAATGCAGGTAGACTTTTTCTAATTCTGTAGTATGTTCTACGCAGTCATAAGTAATAAGGTAAGAGGTTCATCCAAATATTTCTAGAATGGATTTCAACCATACCCCAGAGACAATATTCAATCCAGGAAAGATAGAAAGACAGACAGACAGGTAGATAGATAGATAGCTAGATAGAAGGGGTATGGGCAGGTGTGGACTGGTACAATTTTACTGCTCCATAGTGCAATTTTACCAACCCACCCATTAGCATCAGCAATAGACACAAGTACACAAACTAAATAGATGTGTTTATAGAAATGCAAGATAATTGAAAAAGAAAGTATGCACTTAGTCATTTAGATGTAAAAAGTGGTTAAAGAGCAATTGCCCCGCCCACTTGACACTTGGACATCACTAATCAATATGGGAGATCTCCCCAACCAGGCAAACATTTAGTAAAAAGAGAAGGATTTTACAGCAAGGGAATGTTATCTATGCAATAAAAGCATAAACCTTGTATATCATGCCAATAAGCAGTAAATGCATAATCTGTTTGCCAGCTCCTCCCATGCCTCCCCTCTCTGTCAGTCCTTATACTGGGTTCTTGTAAGATACAGGGCTCAATGAAAATTTTTGGTGCTTGCTTACAAATCTCTACATTGAGCTGTTCCTATTGTAGGTATCCTCACTAATACACAAGTATGTCCTGTCCAGGTACCTACGCTCTGTCGAAGATCTGCATCTATTCATCTGCACCTTTAACACTTCTCTAAGACTGCACCATTACTATTGAAATTCCTTCCATTGTTAGTGTAGCAGGCTTGATTCCCATGTGTTCGGTTGTACGTACCCCCTTTTTCGTCACCCGAATGGATGGTGTGTGGTCCCCCCTTTTACACCCTCCAAACACAGACCTCACCTGGCTGTCAATCCCAAATTAACACCTTAACACATTAACTTGAGTGTCCGCCAACACAGGCAGTGGTACATGGTCGTCGAACGGCTAGAACTATTTTCGACCATGCGAGTGCTCTAACCTGGGCAGAGTTCATACGGCTGCCCAATCTACTTTCCGACCACTTAGATGAACGATGTTCGGGTCGGGAGATATGAACTTCTGACTGGGGGGAGCATTTGCTCCCTAAAAGCCAGGGGGAGCGTCCATCAGTGTTTGCACATAACCCCCGAAAGCTGACCGGCTGTCACCCTCATTCTCATTGAACTGTTTTGAGCTCTTGCTTCGTGGCCGGTCTGTCATGATTTGACCTGAATGGCGATTGCATTCTACCGAACAGATCTGAGCGCTATTTGGTTACAGTGGGCGCTCAAATCAGAGCAATTCGGGGATATATGAATTGTAGGGTTCCTGTGAATTATGAATATGTTTTTGGGGTGTTTTATGTATATGTTATATAATTTTCTGAACCTGAGAGATAATTGAGTTAATCAGTTTTGACTCAATTATCTCTCAGACAATGGGTCGCCTGGGAGAGGCTTGTTTATGTTTTATATGGAGATCCCATGCTGGGGGTCTGGGCATAAAAAGGCTGTGTTTGAGCGGAATAAATCTGTTGTACTCCCAGAACTGTGTGTCGTCCAGTTACTGGGGGGAATAGAGCTATTCACATTTCAGTGCCTTGTTCCAGAGTTCCAGTCTTCAAGGATCTAGTGGAGGAAAAGTCCTTGTCAGCACTAGCGCTCCGCTACAGTTAGACTCTCACTCAGTCTCAGTTCCTTTAAAATATCATAAAAAACACACTACTTTAGGAAGCATATCATTTAAATTTTTAATAGCTTAATAATTCTCTCCCCTCACTTTGATAACCCATCATGCTTCCTCTCCTGCAACTGTGCCATCCAATAAACCCTTTACTGTCAACTATTCTACTAACCTACTTTTTCCCATACATGAAATACATCCTACTCTTACCTCTTGTGTTATTTTACCCCACTACCTCTAGAATGTAAGCTCATTGAGCATGGCACTCAAAACTCTGATGCTGTATGTAACGGAGCTCCCTGAACCCCAGCTGGGTACCTCCACCGATTCCTAGCTGGAACAGAAGACAAACCTCATTGCTCCTGCCCCCAGTCGCCGTGACTTGACTGGGGTCCGAGAACCACTCCGTCCTGGAGCTGAATGGGGAACTCGCTCTTTCCACTCCCAGGCACTGGACGACACTCAGTCCTGGGAGCTCTAATCCTTACAAGGACGTTCCCCGTTGATTCCTACACACTGGAACAAGCTGGAGTAGGGATTAGCCCTTTTCCCTCCCAATAACCAGACGACACATAGTTCTGGGAGTACAAGCTGGAATGCTTTCATCTGGCCAGATGGCTGCCTGCTTTAATATACTTCAGAGTCACAGCAAACATGCCCAGGACACTCCCACACAAAACAGGGTAATCCGCCCCCCCCCTGTGCCTCAGAGATAATTGAGTCAGGAACTGTACAAACTCAATTATCTCCAGGCACAGAAAACACACAATTTATAAAACACCCCAAAATACACATAAAATACACGAAAAACCCCACAAAAGTTATATTCCCTGATAGACCCGATCTGGGTGACCAACATATCCAAAAATCACTCAGATCGGATTAGGGGTTCGACTTTTCAATGGAAGTCAATTATTTGACCGACCACGCACATGGTCCTATGCCCAAAACAGTTCCATGAAATCAGGGCCATCGTTCATTTAAATGGAGTCCAAGAGAAATTGGATTATTTAAAAGTTGCACTACTGAAGGCAACAGAAAATATAATTTGGCTTGTCAATAAAAGCAAAAAATTAAAGAAACCACTGTGGTACTCCGCAGATGTGGCCAAAATAGTAAAAAAACAAAAAGTTAGCATTTAGTAATTATAAAAAAACCCAGAGTGAGGAAGACTATAATCTATAGGATTAGGCAGAAAGAGGCTAAGCAAGATATAAGAGCTTCCAGATCACACACAGAAGAGAAAATAGCACAGTCAGTAAAAAAGGGGGACAAAACTTTTTTTAGATACATAAATGAGAAAAGAAAAGTAAAACAAGGATTAGTTAGATTAAAAACAAAAGAAGGAAGATATGTAAAAGAGGATAAAGGTCTAGCTGACTGCCTCAATTAATATTTTTGTTCGGTATTTACAGATGAAAATGAAGGAAAAGGACCTCAGTTAAGAAAAAGGATAAATGAGTCATTTATTACACGTGAGTTTACAGAGGAAAAGGTTCTATTTCAACTGTCAAAAGTAAAGACAAATAAGTCAATGGGACCTGATGGAATACACCCAAAGCTGTTAAAAGAGCTTAGTGGTGTACTAGCAAAACCATTAACATATTTATTTAACCAATCATTGTTAACAGGAGTAGTCCCAGAAGATTGGAAGTTAGCGAATGTTGTGCCCATTCACAAGAAATTTAATAGGGAGGAGTCGGCAACTATAGGCCAGTAAGCCTTACTTCAGTAGTGGGGAAAGTGATGGAAACCATGTTAAAGGATAGGATTGTTGAACATCTAAGAACACATGGATTTCAAGATCAGAGACAACATGGGTTTACTTCAGGGAGATCATGCCAAACTAATCTTATTGATTTTTTTAATTGGGCAACTGAAATTATAGATCAGGGTGGTGCAGTAGACGTTGCTTACCTAGATTTCAGTAAGGCTTTTGACACTGTTGCACATAGAAGGTTTATCAATAAACTGCAATCTTTAAGTTTGGATTCCAATATTGTTGAATGGGTTAGGCAGTGGCTGAGTGATAGGCAACAGAGGGTTGTAGTCAATGGAGTATATTCGAAGCATGGAATTGTCACCAGTGGGATACCTTAGGGATCTGTACTTGGACCCATTCTCTTTAATATTTTTATTAGTGATATTGCAGAAGGTCTTGATGGTAAGGTATGTCTTTTTGCTGATGATACTAAGATATGTAACAGGGTTGATGTTCCAGGAGGGATAAGCCAAATGGCAAATGATTTATGTAAACTAGAAAAATGGTCAAAGTTGTGGCAACTGACATTTAATGTGGATAAGTGCAAGATAATGCATCTTGGACGTAAAAACCCACGGGCAGAGTACAGAATATTTGATAGAGTCCTCAACATCTGAGGAAAGGGATTTAGGGGTGATTATTTCTGATGACTTAAAGGTAGGCAGACAATGTAATAGAGCAGCAAGAAATGCTAGCAGAATGCTTGGTTGTATAGGGAGAGGTATTAGCAGTAGAAAGAAGAAGTGCTCATGTCATTGTACAGAACACTAGTGAGACCTCACTTGGAGTATTGTACGCAGTACTGGAGACCGTATCTTCAGAAGGATATTGATACTTTAGAGAGAGTTCAGAGAAGGGCTACTAAACTGGTTCATGGATAAAACTTACCAGGAAAGGTTAAAGGATCTTAACATGTATAGCTTGGAGGAAAGATGAGACGGGGGGGATATGATAGAAACATTTAAATACATAAAGGGAATCAACACAGTAAAGGAGGAGACTATATTTAAAAGAAGAAAAACTACCACAACAAGAGGACATAGTCTTAAATTAGAGGGACAAAGGTTTAAAAATAATATCAGGAAGTATTACTTTACTGAGAGGGTAGTGGATGCATGGAATAGCCTTCCAGCTGAAGTGGTAGAGGTTAACACAGTAAAGGAGTTTAAGCATGCGTGGGATAGGCATAAGGCTATCCTAACTATGAGATAAGGCCAGGGACTAATGAAAGTATTTAGAAAATTGGGCAGACTAGATGGGCCAAATGGTTCTTATCTGCCGTCGCATTCTATGTTTCTATGTTCGTCTAGGTAAGGGGATTAAGCTCCATGGTTCAAATAGAGACTACGTTCGGTATCTTATTCGTATGTTTTGTTACCGAAATCGACCGATGTCAATTTCGGTAACAAAACATACAAACACAATACCAAACGTAGTCTCTATTTGAACCATAGAGCTTGTTCCCCTCACCTAGACAAACTACTCCACCGAACAGTGTTCTTCTAAGATCTATAGAACCAAACGAAGGCGATGATGGAAGTCCCGAGGTGCTTGGGAGTTTCAGTGTTCCATGAACTCGATGACCAAACACCGCTGCATGTGTTCATGTGAACAAGATGGCTGCCACCTCGTAGTCATTCACACGAATTGCGGCCACCCAGATGAACAATTAGAACACTGAGGTGAGAACTGTTCCAAGGTGTTAATAGGGGTTAACAAGTTCACGGGTGGTCCCTGGTTCGTGCGGTTGTTCGGTTCCCGAACAGTATAGGGAAATCACACAAACCAAGTCATTTAAACAGTCTTTTACAGGTTTCCCTGCAGGGCCCATAGTCTGTGGGCAGTAAGCAGGCAAGCAGAGTCCTGTAGGAGCTTGTGGCAAACTCACGTGGGAAGGGGAGTTTGTCACATATATTCCCCCTCCTGGGGAGACTATCCAGACCAGGGCCGGACTGGGAATTAAAAGCAGCCCTGGAAAAAAAAAAATATTTACCAGCCCCATAATGCGTCGCGCCAGCATAGTGTGCAGATACAGAGTTAGAACAGATAACTTAAAATTAAAAAGTACTTCAACGTAAAAAGCGCACTCATAGGCTTCAAAATAAACAAAAGTGCAGATTTATTTTAAGCAGACGTGCCTTTGCATGTAATCAATGTTTCAGTCCAACTACCTTGACATATTAAGGAAAGCTTGTTAATGGGACTGAAATGGTGAATGTATGTAGGGCACAACTGTAAAAAATGTTTATTTTGAAGTCCTGTGGGTGTGCTCTTCACTTTAAATATGTTATTGTGCTGGAGTATGCACCTAGCAACAAGACTGGGCCAATATCTGCTCATTACATATGGTACATATTAATGAAATTTCTCTGTGTATTATGCATTTATAAATGTACATTAATATGTGTAAATATAATAGTATATATATATATATATATATAACTAATACACACATTAAAGGACCACTATAGTGCCAGGAAAACATACTCGTTTTCCTGGCACTATAGTGCCCTGAGGGTGCCCCCACCCTCAGGGACCCCCTCCCGCCCGGCTCTGGAAGGGGAAAGGGGTAAAAACTTACCTTTTTCCAGCGCTGGGCGGAGAGCTCTCCTCCCCCTC